>CM076406.1:23849927-24519927 GCA_038363315.1 Mugilogobius chulae | reverse complement strand
CAAAAGGGTTAGCGCCGCCCCTGATTTCACCCTCTTTTAAGTCTTGAAATCAGTTTAATTATAGAAAGCCTACTAAAAGAGAAAAAAACACATGTATTTAGCAGTTCTCCATATTGACATTGTGTCCTTGAGCAACACACTTCATCTTCTTGTCAGTCTGTGTTTTGTGACTGGCAGAAACTGGTCAGACTTGTAGAGCTCAGCATAAGTCTTTATAAATCATGTGTTGTCCTCAGTTAACATGAGAGAAGTATTGATAGTTTATGTATTTATGTAAAATGATGCGATAGGTTAAGACTGTTCACTGAAATATAAATATAATGTAAGATTTAACTCAAAATGTGTCGTGTTTGTTCTCCAGATAAAGAAATGTTGAACATGAGCAGCAGAGGTGACACGAGGTAACTCCAGAACTGTTACAGCAACCAGACTGTAAACACCTCTCTCTCTCTCTCTCTCTCTCTCTCTATCGCTTTCTCTGTATCTCTTTCTCTCTTTTTCCCACTCGTATTTCTCTTCTCTCTTCTCTCTCTCTTTTTCCTCTCTCTTTTTCTTTCTTTCTTTCCTTGTTTTCTCTCTTTTCTCTATCTCTCTCTTTTCCTTTCTTTCTTACTTTCTTTCTTCTCTCTATCTTTTCTCTATCTCTCTCTTTTTCTTTCTTTTTCTCTTTTCTCTCTTTTCCCTATCTCTATTTTTCACTCTTTTTCTCTCTCTTTCTTGTTTTCTCTATCTCTCTTTTTCATTCTTTTTCTTTCTCTCTCTCTCTCTTCTCCTTCTCTCTCTCTCTTGTTTTCTCTCTTTTCTCTATCTCTCTTTTCCCCTTTTCTTTCTTTCTTTCTTCTCTTTTTTTCTTTCTCTCTCTCCCTTTAGCTCTTTTTTCTCTCTCCTTTCCCTCTCTATTTTTCTTTCTTTCTCTCTTTATCTCTCTCTCTCTTTCTTTCTTTCCCTCTCAGTACTTTTTCTTTCCCTCTCTTTCTCTCTCTCTTCTCTATTTCTCTCTCTTTTTCCCTCTCTCTCTCACTTACTTCCTTTCTTTCTTTATCTCTTTGTATCTCTCTCCATCTAACTCTCTCTGTATTTCTTCCTCCGTGTATCTATCCATATGTTGAACCTGAAGCACCCAGAGGAAACCTGCGCAGACACGGGGAAAACTACAAACTCCATCAATAGAAAACAAACAAAAGTCCATTCTTTCCATATAAACCTGCTCAATGACAAATAACATGTTTTTCTTCAAGTCTGTTTTGACCTAAAAGTTACACAGTGCATCTTTAAGTCCTTTTTTTGTCTGCAGTTTATAATGGAACAACTAATACAACTGAATCAATGTATTCATCATTATTACAAACAGTCATAGTTTATAACTATGGTTATGGAATCAGCTCCCTGCTCATGTCAAAGACGCTGACACAGTCTCTACATTTAAGATTAGGCTCAAAACGTCCCTCTTCGGATTAGCTTATGTCAGGTCAGTTAGGAACAGACTCTAAACCCATAGTTCTAGTCAGGCTGCCCTAGGAACAATTATACTGGGGAAAGTATGGCAACTTGAGCACTATCCTCTCACTTCTGCCTTTCCTGTAAAGAATAATAAACTACAGTATCGTTGTTTTTCCCCGTGTCCCACTGTCCTCTCGGGGAGTGTAACTGTTTCAGATCGCTGCTGTTCCAGTGACGTGGGCCGGACCACTGATGCTGGACCTCCGCCCCACCTTCCTCTCCAGGATTGGCCTGTCCTGGTCCTGCTAGACGAGTCGTTTCCCTCTGCTTATGGACTCTGGCTCCACAAACATAAACTCTATAACTTTGCCTTAGTTACATCTACAGCCTGTCCGTCCATGGGAGTGGAACCCTCTTCACTGTGGTTCTCCTCCAGGTTTTTTGAGTTTTTCCTTGCCGAGAAGGCGGGTCTGGACAATCATTCATCTGCTCTACTAATAATCTGCTTGATCAAATGTTTCACTGAATGTGTATTGTTTCATTGAATATGTATTGTTTTATTTTGATTTCCTATTATTCATATTTGCTAAAATTAATAATCTTGGGAAGTCCTCAGAGACGACTGTTGTTGTGATTTTTGGGCTATACAAAAATAAATTGATTTGATTTGATTTTGATAACATGCGTAGTTACAAGACATTACTGCGCTGAATGACGCTGAAGATCTTTATCATGTTTTTCCGTCCCACGACTCTTTCTTCTGAACGGCGCTGACCCACACTTTAGTTTTCGCTTTGAAGTGTTTTTTTTTTTTTTGTTTCACCAGAAAACTAGAGAAAGATTTTGCGGCTAAACTAAAATTGATTGAGCATATTGTTCACTTGGCTGTGATTGAGGCTTGAGAGACATTTGTTGTGTCATTTGTATTTAAGTAATTGTTTAGAATGCCAAAAAAAAAGTCCTGGTAAAAGTGTGTTTCAATTAGAGCTGCTCAAGTATATTAAATCCTAACTGAAATCACAATTAAAATATTGCATGTAGACATATTGTGGTAAATATTATTTTAGACCTAATATAGGATAATATTTCTATCAAATATTGGTGGGTCTATATTTAAGATGTGGCCCTCAAACGGCCCTGACACTGATCATTTTGGCCCCAATGTGTTTGTGAGAGAAGTTTGGAAGCTCTACCAATGACATCATAACACTTACACTGGTCTGTAAATTCAGAGCAGTGTTTTCTGAGGCTCGCAGTCTCACTGCCAATTTCGACTTAATATTTTTTTCAGTTGTATCTTGAAATGATACAATCAGATAATAACGTGATACTATCAAGTAATAAAGTGATACTAGCTACACTGCAAAAAAAATCTAACTTTGATAAAATGACTTGAATTAAGCGTATCATCTTACAAGACTAATTTTAATATTTTTTCACTGAATAAGTCTTACTAAGATTATTTGACTTGTTTTAAGATATGCTATCCCAATTTACCTTATCTAGATATAAAATGTATTTTAAGCAAATGTGTAACTGTTTTAAGTCATAATTGCTTGAATCAAGAATAGATTTGATTAAAAATCTTGTCAAGAGAACTTGAAACTAGGTTTTTCGGCTCAAAACAACTAAATTACTCAAATGTTCTTACTGCACTGGCAGATTATTTACTTGAATTAAGTAAAATAAAAAAATTGCAAGGAAATTTTGCTTATTTTCCTTGCAATAAGCAAAAAATTCTTATTTTTTGAAAGGCCTTGTTTGGCAGTGTATCAGGTAATAACGTGATCAGGTATAACATGATACTGATCAGGTAATAACGTGATACTATCAGGTAATAACGTGATCAGGTAATATGATACGATCAGGTAATAACGTGATACTATGAGTAATAACGTGATACTATCAGGTAATAACGTGATACTATCAGGTAATAACATGAGACTATCAGGTAATAACATGAGACTATCAGGTAATAACGTGATACTATCAGGTAATAACGTGATACTATCAGGTAATAACGTGATACTTTCAGGTAATAACGTGATCAGGTAATACGTGATACTATAGGTAATAACACAAGACTATCAGGTAACAACGTGATCAAGTAATAACGTGATCAGGTATAACGTGATACTATCAGGTAATAACGTAATACAAATTGAAAAAAAAATGTTTGGGGAAAAATTATCATGTACAAACGTGCTACTATAGGTAATTACTTAATATTATCGGGTAAATTACTGATAGAATCACGTTATTACCAGATATTTTTTCCCCAAACCCTTTTTTTGTAATTTTGTGTCACATTATTACTTGATAGTTATCATAAAATTTTGTTGAGATTGCAATATAGCGCTTTCGTAGTAAATAGTTTAGCAAAGAGTTATAGTTTGATACAAAAAGGGTGTTCAGTGGTTAGTGGCGGCTTAAACACTGAAAAAGATAATTTATGGATGTAATAAAAGAAGCCATGAGATGAATTGGTGTGAGAACAGAAGATGCAGAGGAGAGTCAGATGGAGCAGATGAATCAGAGGAGCTGGTCGGACAAGCCGGCATCGATACAAGTGTTTAATCTACAATATAAACGTGACATAAACCTAATTGTAGATATAGTAATAACATGTTTAAACCAGGCCAATAGGATGAGTATTAGAGCAAAAATAGCAGCAGACTTAATACAGTCTCTCAGTTTGCTCAGAAGAAGCTGAAAAAGCAGAAGTGAGTCGTCAGGGAAAGAAACGCAGTGAAAACGTGAATGGAGCATGGCCCTAATATGGAGCTTGCCTTGCCCGGCGCTTCCTGTCATGTGACGCTGCTTCCGTCTGCGTCACCGTCCTTTAACGCGCTGCCTTCAGGGACACGCGGGACGTTTCAGGACTTCTGGAGACTTCTCGATCATCAGGATCTGCAAAGAGGAAATGACAGTGTTCAAAACAAAATGTCTGTAAAATTAAAACTGGACTAAACAAGATAAAAACTGGACTGAACCAGGAATAGAACTGAACTAAAATATAGGACTAGACAAGCACAAACTGGACTAATCCAGAACGAAACCAGGACTAGACCAGGACTAAAACTGAACCAAACCGGGACTAGACCAGGATAAAAACTGAACCAAACGGGACTAGACCAGATCAAAACTGAACCAAACCAGGACTAAACTGGACTAGACAGGACTAAAACTAATGAAAACAGATCAGACTTAAACTAAACAAAACCAGGACTAAACCAGGACTAGACCAGGACTAAACTGAACCAAACCGGGACTAGACCAGGACCAAAACTGAACAAACCGGGACTAGACCAGGACAAACTGAACCAAACCAGGACTAAACTGGACTAGACAGGACTAAACTAATGAAACAGGACCTGATCAGGACTTAAACTAAACAAACCAGGACTAACCAGGACTAGACCAGGACTAAACTGAACCAACCAAACCGGGACTAACCAGGATCAAAACTGAACCAAACCGGGACTAGACCAGGACCAAAACCGAACCAAACCAGGACTAAACTGACTAGAAGGACTAAAACTAATGAAACCAGGACTGATCAGGACTTAAACTAACAAAACCAGACTAAGCCAGGACTAGACCAGGACTAAAACTGAACAAACCAACCGGGACTAGACCAGGATCAAACTGAACCAAACCGGGACTAGACCAGGACCAAACTGAACCAAACCAAGATAAACTGGACTAGACAGGACTAAAACTAAATGAAACCAGGACCTGATCAGGACTTAAACTAACAAAACCAGGACTAAGCCAGGACTAGACCAGGACTAAAACTGAACCAAACCAAACCGGGACTAGACCAGGATCAAAACTGAACCAAACCGGACTAGACCAGACCAAAACCGAACCAAACCAGGACTAAAACTGGACTAGACCAGGACTAAAACTAAATGAAACCAGGACCTGATCAGGACTTAAACTAACAAAACCAGGACTAAAACTGGACTAAACTAGGACTAGACCAGGACGAAACTAACAAACCAGACTAGATTGGGTAAACCAGGTCAAGACCAGGACTAGACCAGAGTAGCCCAGGACTAAACTAAAGCATGGAATAGACTCAGGAATCGGATTAAAATGGACTAAACCGGACTAGACTAACCGTCCAGACTACACCAGACCAGGACTACTGTTTGAGAACATGCATATACAAACACTTGTTTTTTGTCTTACAAACTTGTAGATATTTTGCATTTCTTTAGCTTTTTCAAGCTCAAAATAAATGTGCTTGTTCAAGTGGCAATTTTTTTTTTTTTCAAAAGCAGATCTGGATTTGTTTTAACTATCTTTAGCATGTTATAAGATGGTCATTTTTCAGTGTAAACACTTGCAGAGGTTTGAAAATTGTATAAATGACACTCAGCAAACAGCCTTCACAGTCACACTAAAACAATACAGCCACAGTGAGCAAAGTGTTCTGCTCAGTTGCGTTAGTATTGCATCAGAATGTAATACTAAAAGGGCAGAGGTGTCCAAACATTTTCACAGAGGACCACATTTGAAACATTTATGGGACAAAGGACCACAACATACAGAAGTGAATATTCAAGATTTTACATTTGATGAACCACCACCATTTTGTTCTCTGTATTCATTAATAACTACCTCTTCTACAGCTAGTCTGAAATATGGTGGCCCGCAGGTTCTGTCCTCGGTCCACTTCTCTTTTCAATTTGGGTGTCCCACAAGGTTATGTCCTCGGCTCGCTTCTCTTCTCAATTTATGTGCTGCCGCTTGAGCAATTCAACATTTCATATAATTTATTTGCAAATGATACTCAATTATATCTGCCCATCCATTCTACCAACTCCAATTTGAACAATGCAAATGCTTTGGGCTGTTTTACTTCTGTTAAAGGCTTTTTGGCAAACAACATCCTCATGTTTAATGAGTCTGAAACAGAAGTGATTTCATTGGGTCACCTTGTTTTCATTATCATGTTGTGAAGCACTTTGTAACTGTGGCTTAGAAAAGTGCTATATAAATAAAGTTTGTTATTATTGCCATTTTAATAAGACATTAAAGCATATTTTTAGGGCTGGGACAATATATGGCTTTGTGCTATATGGTGATACAATTTGCTGTATCATACCGTATTGTATTGTAGCACATGTATCGCAATACTTTAATGTATGAATAAAATTCAGAGTTAAAGAACAATTTAATAAACTTTCAAACTTATATTTACATATGTCAGATGTGTCAACTCCAAACTTTTCAGAAACAATCAGCGCCAAAGTGGATCCATAGAAAAGGAAAACATTTTGTATTACAGCCCATTTGAATCAAAATGTAAATACATTTGAATAAGCTTCAACTTTGAATTTCTTTGAAACCTACTGCTTAGTAATGCACACTGAATTTACATTTTTTTTCATAATTATGTTTTTGTAAAAACATTGCATTACATCCTTATGAGTCATAATATCCTGTGTATCGCAATATGTATTGTATCGTAGATTCTATCGTATCGTGACAAAAGTGTATCGTCCCAGCCGTAATATTTTTTAGGTTTATATTACATTAATATGTTTGTTATTTCAATTTTGATAACATAGATGTGCTTCTCAAAAGTATACTTTTTATTGTATTTTTTTTTTGTAAATTGAGTCAATTAAGTAGGAAGTGTGAGAGAGCCAACAAAAATTAGTTTGGGCTGCATGTACTAGGACCACAGTTTGGACATAGACATAGTTATCCTTCTGTAGAAGGGATAACAATCAATCAATGAATCTATCAACCAAACTGCATTTATAAGGCTTTTATTATATAATGTAGCACAAAAGATGCTGTCACAATAGTACATTTACAATAACAATTATGTCCCTATCACAATTATTCATGACACTAGAGAAATTTCCCTCATTCTTATACTGCATTAGTACACAGTATGTGACCAGCTTTATGAACTAGACCTGCACAAGTAATCGGAATCAAATCGGAATCGCAATTTCAGTCCATGCAATTAGCAAATTGCAAAAGCTGCCATATTTTCCCAAGTCCCATATTTTCCTTCTCTCGTTGTAAAACCATGAGCGAGTATGATTCCCTCCATTGATCTGTCCCACTTGTGTCCCACTGTCTCCGCTCACGTGTTTCCGTGCTCTTTGCCTTCCCCGCGCGGTCCGTGAAGGCGGCAGCAGCTGGGCCTCATGGTGGAGTAAATCTGCAGACCTGGAGCTGCAGTTAGACGGCCGCACTGAGAAGACAGCTCAGAGTCAGGTGACCTTTCTGCTTTTGCTTTTGGTTTGGTGTTTCTGGCATCTCTCTCTACTACAACCTTATTTCAACAACAGCCATTTCATTATTGTCAATTTTTCTAAACATTATTAACTCTTTCACTGCCGGCCATATTCTCACTTTGACCCTCCTTCTCTGTCAGGCCTTTTTGCTCATTTTAAGCAATATTCACAGCTCCACAAAAAACTATGTGCCACTGGAATCATAACATGTTGTACATCAAATGAGACCTAAAAGTGTCTACTTTCATTTTTAAAAAAGAACTGTTATTCTACATTAATCTGTTCCCTTTTCATAGGCATTTGAAATTCTATTTCTTCATTAGAATCAAGCGAGTTTTAAAAAATGCTGTAGAAAAGTCAATCTTATCTAAGTCAATCTTCATGTCAGTGTTATTTTTCTCTGTTCTATTTTTTGGTGAAAAGATGAGATAATACAAAAAATAACGTCTTTTGGGTAAAATATGAGGGCTACATGATTAAAACAATTATGACAAGTGTCATCTTTAAACCAACAAAAACTGTGTTACAGACAAGGTGTCAGGACAGCAGTTTTCTATTTTCTGATGTAAATGACATAGATTCAGCCTTTTTCATGGTTTAACTTGTAACCAATAACCCTTTGAAAGGAAAGCCAGCCTCCAGAAGAAGCAAAACCGACTGCACGGTGTAAATAAAAAAGAGCACATGTATTTCCAGGTCATGTGACCTCTTCTGGGTTCTAGTGCTCACACTATTCCCCCTCTGCTGGTGAATCAGTGAAACTGCATCATGTATTTGACTGTAGACAAAGTCAGCACGTGCATTAGAGAGCCCAACATCGCTGCAAATAATGAGAGGTCAAGAACAGAAATATCAGTTCGTATCAGGCTACGGTTGGCCGCGCAATAACGGGTATTTCCGTCCTTGGGAAAGATTTAAAAGGTCGACTATAAACCATATTCTATCATCAAAACATAAATGGCAAGATGAATCACAAACACAAAACTGTTCAGAAAAATCACAATTAGGTATTTGTTTAAAGGTGTGCAGCCATAAACCTGTATTACTATTATTTTTTTTAGAGTTTTTCCACCTTAAAACCAAAGAAAGTTCTCCTTTGCATCTTGGAACTTGTAAGTACCGTTGATGCTTCCGGTGTTCTGTTGAGATGGCACTCCCCGTTGAGATTGGACCCCCCTTGTTTAAAGTTAGTGCTAGAAAATAAGTAATATTTTTTTATTTTCAAATTACTTTTGCTCACCCTCACCCAAGCCCCAATCCTAAACTTAGCCTTTGAATTCTGCCTAAACTTAGCCGAATTAATTGTAAATTAATTGTAAACTGTTTACCGCGGGAAGCTTGGTACGTCACGCACAGTCACTAAAGCTATTGAGGGGGTCACTGTCACATCTCGACGGGAGTCTCATCTCGACAAAACACCGGCACCCAGTCTGTTTCTGGAGAAGAGCCTTCAGGACTACATTCCCTCGTGGAATTCACTGACTTAAAATTGCTATGAATAAGTCTGTTGTTCTGGGGATCTTTTGGCAAACTTTTGTGAAAAACATTCAAAAATATCAATACTGCACACTTCCAAAGAATAAAAAATGAATCAGTTTTGGTCTGCACAAGCACAGCATAGTTGCGTTCTTTATTTTACGCAGAACATAGAGCATACTAAGGTCAAAATCTATATTAAGCTTGAAAAAATTTTGAAAGAGTTTCTATAGTTTTTTTTTCCTCAATTCATTTGGGTAAAGATGAGAAACTTCCTGATATTTCTCGACTTACAGCATTAAAACCATACTTTGATATCATGCACTGGGGTCATTTTATTAGGCCTTTTAATAAGTTAATCTTTCATCAGCTCAATATAAGGACAACTTAATGACTAATTCTTGTCAATATTTACAACAGCTGCTTTTTGTTTTACATTTTCGGAGATTAATTTATTACAGTGTTTATTAGTTGAAGTTAAGCTACATAAACACTAGTTGGACCAGACCCGGGCAAACTGTGACCCGGGGGCCAAATGCGGCCCCAACCTGTTTCAATCAGGCCCCTGGCATGTTTTTGAGAAACACAAATGCATGACGAAGTTTAGGAGACAAATACTTGGGCTACGACAATAAACATTTTGAGATTAAATTACCATGTTATAAAGTCAAAGCCATTAAAAAAATGTCAATATTGAACTTCAAGCTTAGGATATAAATAGTTTCTTTTATGGCTTCTTCATCTTTATTCTCAGAAAAAAAGTGTTTTTCTTGTTTTATTGAGTTTTATTATTTATTGATAAATCCTTTCTTTCTATCTTTTTTTCATGAAACCTTTAGCTTAATCTCGAAAGTAGAGCAAACCTTTTATCTGTACTGGCTTCTATATTCTGTCAAAGAAATGTGTTTGCAATAATGAGAATTTGTTTTACCATGTTGGCAGTTCGGCTCGCCACCACTGTTCTGGGTTTGAATCTGGCGCTTGAGTAAAAATAATTGCCCGTCCCTTAATGTTTGCGCTAAAAGTACAAAGTGTGCATCTGACAAAAAGCTCCAGTAAACCTCCGTAAAGATGAAAAGTGTCGTCTGACTGCGGTCGTGTCAGTGCAGCTCCTCCGCCTCGCAGCTCCAGCCGCACAGCCTCGCTTCCACCGCTCGTAAGCCGCACATTCGCTGCCCCGTGCTGACGGCAGAGTGGGGGTTTGATCTGCGTCTGAACGGACCAATCAGCGCCCTCCTCCTGCCAAAGCCACGCCCTCCACATGTCCGCCCTGCTCCTGCTCGGAGTTGCCAAGTTTGCTTCCTTATATCGACTTTGGTCTTTTGGAAAATCGCTTGTAAATTGAGACTTTTGAGGGTCCCATTTATATCTCTTTCTATATCATGAATGAAGTTACTTTATACATCCAGTATGACTGAAACGCAGAATTTTGGTTTATTTTTTAACGCTTTAAAGTTGTTTTTAATGTTATTATGCTATTAAAATATTTGTATAATCGTTATACTCTGTTGTTCTGTGAAATAACCTTCAGGTTGAGGGCATCAAGAATTAGTAAATTCAGAAAAAGACACAAAGTCCTAAAAATGGAAAGTATGCAAACTATAGGCTATTAACATATTGTACATGATTATAAAGGCTGTATCTTTGACTTTTTTATTATTATGGATTAATTACTTTTTACTGTGACATTGTGTAACTTGAGGGGGGTGAAAAGTAAATTACACAATGTATTAAAAATAGAAAGGAATATAAAAATATATTTAGATCAACAACTTAGGACAATGAAATATTGCTGTTATTTAAATCTATTTAAGGTCTGAAAGTCATACAATGGGGCTTTCACGTAATAATGTCATAAGCTGTAGGCCTAAGTAGAAAAAGAGGGTGGAAAAATACTGAACTATATGTCTCCTCACTTTTTAATCACATTGACGGTATAGTCCAGTGGTGCCCAAAGTGGAGTCAGAGGGCCAAAGTCCACGAAGACGTGCTAAGATTTGTTAGTCGTGTTGTCAGATACAGTTTTGACCAAAAAACACTGTCAAATTACACTATAAATCAAGTATATTCTCCTAAAACATGTTAAAAAATAAAACATAATCATTGTCTTGTAGCAAATATACTTTAATGATGCAACATAGAATTAAATTTGGCCCTTGGCACGCTGAAAATCATTTTATTCTTCATTTTTCTTTCTGGTATCGGTTTATATCAAGTATCAGCAGATAATTAAAGACAAAGTATCGAAATCGGTATAAGAACTGAAAAAGCTGGATCGATGCATCCCGAGTCAATATTAAGTAATTCAACAAATTTTAAACTTATTTAGGCTACATATTTAAGGTTGTTGTGTTTCCAGTGTTTTAACGCTTAATTTTGGACTGACAAAATATCATCCAAATATTGATATTGAGATGCGCCAAAATGTATCGACATAATAATTTTTCGTCAATATCGCCCAGCCCTCATTGTTTACTCACTAGAAATAAACACATAACATCAAATTCTAATAAAAGCTTCATCGCGTTTTACTCTCCGAGAACCTGGCAACCCTGTCCTTGCCTGCGCTGAGCTCTGGAGCCTCGCCGCCTCGTACGCACCGCACATTCCTCCCGCCCCAAACCCGAGGCGCACGCACGGACGGACACGGCGGCGGAGGAGAACCGAAACCAGCGAGGTGACCGATCCACGGAGCTCATGGCAGCTCTCAAGGGCACGTAAGGTAGGCACGCAATCAAATACGTCTCTGTCTATCGATAAACTACAAAAAAACCTTCCGTCAAGTTGTTTGAAGTTGTTCAGAGACGGAGCCATGGCGTTGACCAGCGGAGTCCAGAAAAAACTCAAAAGGGCTGATCTTGGACCTTTGCGACTGAAACGCACCGTCTTCCGTATCTTGCGATGAAAATGTAGCTTAAATTGTACGTAAACCTCACGTACGCGCGTGTAGCAGACGAGTTGTACGCAATTTGGGGTTGTTATAGCTTGTGTAATAATTGGAAGTAGCGTTTCCAGATAATTCCGTGCAGTCGAATGAGGTGTTGTACGATCAGTGTCAAGAAAACCAAAGTAATTACGCGTTTTATTTATTTACGAAGCACGAAAAGCTCATGGAATTGATATATTTCACATTTTAGTCAGAACTGAGTTGAAGTTATGCATATAATTTCTTTTAAATTTACAAGTAAGTGCAAAAAATGTTGAATAAATGTTGTAATATGAAGATTATCTGTAAGAATAGAGAGCTAAAGTCGAGTTTGAAGTGTTTTTTAAAGATGTCACTCCGTGTACTAGCTGTAAACAGTCAGTGACACTAGTGGCATCAACAACTGCACTCACGTTTGGCACGTTTGAACGTAAAAAAAAAAAGAAAAGATTGTTTTTTTCAAGTGAGTGTCTGGGCGGATTCTGTCTAGTTTCACTTCACAAGTTGAATTTATTGTTGGTTATTTGAGTTTGGTTCATAATGTGCAGTAAAGTAAAGTGAATGTTGCACTATTGACATGCAACTGCAGTGGCTGGGTCAAAAGTCAATTCAACATTTTGCTGTTTTGTATTGTGGATAAATAGTTTCTGTGCAGAAGTTTGTGGTATTGGTTAGTTCTGTTAATGTAGGACTAGTTTTTGTGTAGTAGTTATAACTGTAACACATTTTTGCTGCAGATGGCAATAACATGTCACTCACATTTACTGAGGTTTGGACCAGAGCTGCAACTAGGCTGGGCGATAGATTGTTATATATTGTACGATTTGTCCATGTCGTAAATATCAAGATGATGTAATTCTGGGTAAAAGAGCTGAAAAAGCAGATACAAGTACACAAATGGCAATGAGAATGAGAAGATCTATTAAACTTTATATTTATTGTATCAATTCTAAACTCTTGTGCATAAAATTTTCTTCATCAAAATTAACTTATTCAATGTAAATTTTTAGTTTCTGCATTTTAAGGCTCAGAAAAAAATATTTTCACATTAAAAATGTCATTTCAAAGATATCGAGATTAGGGATGCACCGATCTGATACTGGTATCGGATATCGGTACCGATTCAGGAAATTTAGCTGGATCAGGTATCGGCTCCATGATATCGGTTCATCCGATATCATAGTTGTGCTTTTAATTGTGAATAACGAGACTAATTTACTTGCTGGTGTCGATCCACAACATCTCATATGGACATTTTATTCAGATAAAGTTGTTAAGTTGTGATTAGAAATAACAGTTACACAACACTATATGAGATGAGAAAAATCAGTCCTTACACTGGTTGATATCGGGTATTGGCAGATACTTAAGACAAAGTATCGGAATCGATATCAGAACTGAAAAAGCTGGATCGGTGCATCACTAATTGACATTTATTGCATATCGAGATATAAAAATATATTGAGATTTCAATATCGCCTATTCCTATGTGAAACTAAAAATCATTTTGCTGATTGATTAGTTGGTTGGATAGTTAGTTGGTTCTATCGAAAAATTGATTAGTTTGTCATAGCGTTGATAGATTCCCTACTATAAGCACATTTACTAGTCTCAAATTAGTTTCAATCTCCAATGCCAGAGTAACCATGCCACACAATTTAATCTTCATTACAACTTGTCCAAACAAATTAAAATGAATGTTACAAACTCAAGTCATTTAAGTCAAGGTTAGATATTTAATTCTGCGGTGTGTGTTAACGTCTAAATCCCTCATATCGTCTCACATTTTATCGCTGGGTTTGGTTGTAGTTCTGAAAGCAAAAGCGCAGGTGTGTTGGCGTAGCCCAGGTGAGCGGAGAGACAGGATCCCGGCCCAGTCTGTGCGGATGAGTAAAGGGCCAGCACATCGTGAGTCACAGCGGAGGAAGCACAGAGGAATGTGTTTAAGTCACGGTGTCGCAGCTCCACTCACGCTCTGCGCTGGAATCCACTACAACATGGCGACAACACAGACTCCATCTAACTCCTCTCATAGCTCTGATATAGAAACACACATAAGTGAAACTAAACACTGGAGTGACTTTTCTGGCTGTTAAGCTGTGTATACGATGTTTAAATAGCATTGTCCACTAATCTGAGTCTTTTTTTTTTGGCAATCTTAGTGCAAACTGAACAAAGCAAGTTTCTCTGCGAAAGCCAGTGTCATTTCTAGACTTTATGTGTGACATCAGTGTGGATTGTCCACTCAAAACTGTGTGCTGATCACAAACACCTGCTGTTAAGCCAACCCCATTGCTGCTCTTCTTTCACCTTGTCTTAATGGTTTTCCAGCAGCTTGCTCTGTTTGAAATGTATTTGTGGGTGGAGTTTAGGGGTGAGCTTCTCTTTAAGCAGCCAAAATAGTAATTGGTTTACAATGTTGAGTGATATAGTATCTAATTTAACATGTGTCTACATTGTAAAAGATCTAATATTGGGTCTTCACTGCAGCAATTATTGTGTCATTTTAAGGAATTCTAAGACTTTTTTAGGTTGTTAATATGTACAGCATACACTACCGTTCAAAAGTTCGGAGTCACTCAGACAATTTTGTGTTTTCCACAAATGAAATAGCCTAACTTCTAAGAACATTTCTAAGTCTTTTCTGACCATTTTGAGCACTTAATGAACTCCACAAATGTAATGCTCCAGATACTCAACCTGCTCAAAGCAAAGTTTTATAGCTTCTCTAACCAGCTCAATTGTACAAAGGTTTTCTAATAATTTTTTAGCATCTGAAACAGGAGCAAACACAGTGGACCATTAGAACACTGGAGTGATAGTTGCTGGAAAAAGGCCTCTGTATATTGAACCAAAACCCAAACATTTGCAGCTAAAATAGTCATTCACCACTTTAACAACGTATAGAGTGTATTTCTGATTAGTTTAAACTTATCTTCGTTGAAGAAAAACAGTTCTCTTCTTTCAAAAAATTTCAAAGTGACGGTAGTGTATCTCTCTCTTCGTTGAACCATTTAAATTCTTCTTTTTTTTCAGTTTCAATGACTAAATAGGTTAAGTCAAATGGGCATATATAATCTACAAAATAACTTTGGGTCAAAATGCTAGTAATTACAGTATATTACAATATAAACCGATTAGTCTCAGCAAATCAAGAAGTGTGCTATTAGCATGCTAACATGTCTTTGCATTTTGGTGCTTTTTCACGACAAATGTGGAAGGATCCTGTTCAGAGCTGAAACTACTTCCTGTAATTTTCAACTTTTACTTGTTATTTTCTTCATATACTGCAACTTAACTATTAACAATGTACCATCACGCCAAACTAAGTCAAAATTAGAAAAATGTATTAAGTTGCCATATGGACTTAAACCCTGTATTTCTGTTTTTCTTGTTAGGCTGATGTTGGGTCGCGGCGTGAAGCGTAAGTGGAGCTGTCTGGAGGAGGAGCTGGAGGACCTCGCCGCTGCCCCCGGTGTCACGGAGGCCAAACCGCGCCCGAATGTGTCCGACGGCGCTTCACCTGCCGCGGAGAAGGACGAGGGGCCCGTCGTCGCGGCTCCGTCAAAGTCCCAGCAGAGGCAGGTGGTGCTGGGCCTGTGCCTGGAGAAGCTTCAGGCCGGCGTGGAGCTCAGCCTGAGACGCTCCGTTTTACTCATCAACACTTTACGGCAACTTCAGGAGGAGATACAAAGCGACGGTGAGGACGTTTGTAGTCACCGCCGCGAGTCTTGTCTTCTCAGGGACGGCATGAAAGAGGACTTAGCTCTGACTTGTCCTGATTGTACTGCAGAAGAAGAAGACTTGGACGGCCTTTCGTTGCTTCCCGAATTGTCCAGTCAGGAAGAAAACAGCTTAATCGATCCAAAAACTCTCCCCGCCGCCGCGACTATCAGTGCGTTTAGCGATGCGGTGAACGCGATGGGCTACCTCAGCGACCTAGCCCTGGACGACATCTTCGAGGACATAGACACGTCCATGTACGAGTCGTCGGACTTGTCCTCGGCCTGGGCGAACGGTATGCCTCTGTGGCCGGACGAGGACGTGAAAATGAAGCAGCAGCAGCAGGGGGCGCTGCAGTCCTGTATCTCAGATCTGAATGAACTGGACCACATTATGGAGATTCTAGTCAAGTCCTGATGTTCACAAATACGAGAAACAGAAAGCTATAAATGTTGAGGTTTTTCTATTTGCAAGACTCTATCTGCTTAAAGTGAATGTGACAAAGAAAGAGAAAGAGAGAGGGGCAAGAGAGAGAGAGAGTTTGAACAGTTTGTCCCGCCCCATCTCCCTCCTCCTCTCTCTCATTGGTCAATCATAAAGAAGGACACGCCTCTTTAGAAGTATTGCACTCTGAACTGTCAGAGTTTGATCCTTCTAGATTGGAAGTGGCTGTGGCTACCAGCAAAAGCAGGGACTATATCCACCTTATTAAGCCCCGCCTACTTTTCATGGCAGCATACTTCCTTTTTATCTGTGGTTAGCTTACAGAATTCAGTCGCAGGGTTTATTTTAAATGTCATTATATGTTTTTGACATTGTCCTGCGAGAGAGACAAGCTAACATTTTAGCTGCCAAAAAAGTAGGCAGGCCAGAATAAGCTGAATATAATATATTCCTGTTCAAAATTAGTTACTTTGGACCATAGAACGAGGCCATGTGGTCAAAATTATGCATACAAAATGCAATCACATAGGAATAGAAATTACAAACATTAATTTTGATAAGTTTACTTCAAAACTTGGCCATCCTAAAGGTACACCGTGTAACTTTTTGGCCAAAAAATCAACTAAATATGGCAAGCTTTTCTAGTTTAGATGTCTTTGTGACACTAAATAAATAATACAAATATGTGACTTTACTCTGAGAGGATTGTATGCCCTCAAACTAACTAACTGTTTGGTCACGAGGGGGCCTCCTCTTGTTTGTTTCTATGGAAAAGCAGCTCCTTTAGATAAAGTTACATGGTGCACCTTTAATTTCTGTTCAAAGGAGACATACTGTGCTTTTTCTAGGCCTTTAGTCATAAACTATGTTCATTGTAAAAGACAAAATTTTTCTAAAATTGTTTAGAACAAAAACAGGGCAATTGACTTCACTTTATAGTTCAATTCAATTCAATTCATCTTTATTCCGGACTCAAGGTCCAATTAAAGTAAAATTATAGTGACAAGAATCACATTTTTTTTAAAGAAATTTTGTTGTAGCAAGCAACACATTTTTTCAAAGTGGCTGTATGATTTTTTGTAACCCTACATGTTTTACTTTGACTCTGAATTTTTTAAAGTAATCACAGCAAGTAGGGTTGGGATAGGTGGTAGGTAAAAGCAGGACTTTTCTGAACACAATACAAGATTTTGCACAATATGTCTCCTTTAAATTACAAAATCGGATGCAACTCCCTTAAACTTAATATGTCAATGTCATTTTAGTCCGATCTCGTTGTTCTTGGTCATTCAAAGATAACAGAGCATTGTCTGCGAGCGTATTTCTTATCAATGAAGCGAGGCAACAGGTTATGTAACAAAAAGAAGTTACAACACAGGGACCTTGAAGACACGTTTTCAGTCATATTCTTTTGTCTTAACACTTCAAAAACCAAGACTTTTTGTTAGTAACTTTAACATTCCCATTGCCTTCTTGCGTAAAAGTTTTGTGATCGATTTTCAGAGTTTTGTCGCAACAAAACAAGACAAAATTAAGAATACTAGTTAATTTATTTGATGAATTATGGATGGTGCTCTGAATCAGTTTACGACAGGAACTAAAGCAGATAGAGTCTTGCATTTCGAAAAACATTTTAAAGCCATTTTTATACAACACGCAAAGACACGCCTACTGTATTTACAACCAGACTCTTTCAATCTCTGGTTATGAAAGAAAGAATATAGAAAATTTCATTGACGGGATGAATTCGAAGCATAAAAGAGAGAGAAGATAAGTTATTTTGAACACCAAAGACTATTATGAAACGGCAGACTTGGAATGACTGGATGCCTTTCTTTATACATGTTTATTTATGAATGACAATCACCCACAATTGCAGTTTCTTTTTTAATTTATAAACACATTTGGACCGCATGTTTTGGCCGCCATTTTGGGGCTGTTTTTTTTTAATCACTTGGAGAATGATGGACATCTCTCCGGCAGCTTCTATTTAAGATGTATTTTAACAGTTTTGTTTTTTTTTGGGACTGAGGAGGAGCCTGCAAGTCAACGCCAGAATTGTAACAACTTCCTAAATGTGTATTTCTATGGCCTTGTTTGGGAAAAAGCATTTACGCGAACAATCGAACGCCACGAAGCAAAAGCAGTGACCGGCTTTTTCAGATCCTGTGGTTTACTCTTTCTGGTGCTACCTCCACGATTTTCAACTTTTAAAACGGACTTTCTCAAGCCTTCAAACTTTTTTTCGGTTTTGTACAATGGTAATTTTTGGTTAAACTCGCAACGGCAACTTTATATCCTGTAGATACAAACGGACAAAGCCACCGACTTTATACAGACGTGCAATAATGTCGTTTAATTTTACTGTTAATTTATTTAGTCAAGTCGTTTTTTTTATGTTTCTGTTGCCTTTAAGATTCATAAGTATGGATATTTTTGGGGTAAATTGTCTTCTGTTAACGGCCCTGCAAAGCATACGCAAGAAAAGTATTTATTTTTAAACTTTTACAGCAGTCTATTCAAGCATTTTTGCTGATTGTTGCGGTGAAGCTAACAACTTCCTAGCATGCTAACGCCACACTTCCTGGTTTCTGCTTTTCTTTCTTTCTTTTTTTTTTTTTAAATCATCTTTGTAGAAATAACCTATAACCTAACTCTACCAGATGGATTATTGTGTGCATTTACAAGCTCTTGAGAATCCATTTGAAGAGACGTTGTGGCTGGACCAATCACAGCGCAGCATTGTGGTTAGAGCGGAAAACATGAAGAAACCGAAGCAAACATGGCAGTGCTGACCGTTTTACTTCAGCCCAGTGAGTTACTATAGCGACTAAAGAGAGCGTAGCCGCGGTAACCTATAGCAACAAGTGTCAAGTTACGGCGGCCATCTTGTGTAGGGAGAAAGTACTAAAAATCTCATGCAAACTGATTTTTAAACTACTTTTTTACTTAGATAGTTTGATAATTGAACTTTTTTTAAATTCTGTTCAACCAAATGAAAAAACAAAGGTCTATTTTTAATTTTAGACATTAAATTCTTCTTTTATTGTAATATTTGCGAAGTAAATACAGTAATGATGAATGTTTGTGTCCGTATAATGTAAAGACATACAAATATAGTTAAGTTGTGCATTAAATCCACCTTATCTTAGTTTTATGCTGAATATTTATGCTCATAATTAGTTCATAATAGTTTTCTGTATTATTAAGACCATAAAATATAATTATGTGTTAAATTTCTCCCCTGTGACCTTGTTTTTAGATTATTTTCAGTTAAAACTTTGCTGCTTCTCCATTCACAAGATGGCCGCCGCAACTGCCACGGCAACAGAACCCACACTCTCTCTAGTCAATATGATAACTCAACGCTTTAGCCTTTTCTAGCAGAAATATGAACTATTTTGGCTTTTGGAAAACGTTTGCGGACAGGAAAGATGTCAGCGTGAATTCTCGTCTTCTTTCGCTGTTGTGATGCTTCGACCAATCAGCTTTCAGCGACAGTCTATCCAGATTGATAATGTGTGGAGCTTAATTCAGACTTAAACACATATCAGTCTGCGTTAGTAATTTATCTACACTGAGGCAAAACTGCTTATAAGTTATTACAAATATACTGTTGTATATGTTTGTTGATCTTTACACTATTTAAAACCCAGTTCTTGTCTTTCTATTTTAAATTATAAATCTTTCACTTCCTCTTGAAATCTTAGTAACTCGCCCTCGCTTCAACACTGTGCCTTACAACTGAACCTTGTCATTAGCTGGTTAATATTATTTTCAGTCTCATTTTGAGCCGAGCTTTAAACATTAAGCAAAATTTACAATGATGTTTCCTCTTCAAAAGCAGACCCAGAGTTGTGTTTCGTTTCATTCACAAAGGTTGCTGTATTGCTGGCTTTCTCCTAAAACTGAAAATGCATCTTGTGTGTCATTACGTGCAGCTTTAATCTTAGGTTTTTAGTTAATTTGACCACAAGAGTGACACGTGAGCTAGTCTTTACTTCTACTTTTGAATGAATGTGTATCGTAGGGCTGCACGATTTGGGAAACCGAGAGATTGTCAAAGTAAAATATGTCAGTGCAGTGTTTCCCACCAGTTTAAATAAAGACTTGTTTGACAATACAGTATGTATTTAGTACTGTTTTTGTAGTATAAAAGTCACTTATTGCCCTTACTGATCAAAAAACATACTCTGTAGATTAAACATAATTACTCACATATGTTTATTACAATACTACAAGCCCAAAATATCATTATATCTACCCAAATGTACTTATTGGAAACACTACAGTGAACAGATAAATAATTAAATAAGTCAGCTTTTGTAAGACTTGCTTGTCGTTGTGACTTGCTAATTGAGTCGGTGCAAACTGAGATTGATTTAGAAAGTATGGGGTTCAAGAACACTTCTTATTCCTTAATGACATCACAATGTGGAACAGAGCATTTTCAGTTTCAGAGAGACAAAGAAAATTTGTCTTTTTGACGTCGCTTCAACGTCAAAAACACAGCTGGAGTTTTGTCTGTGATATATTATTCCAAGCCTTTTCAACTTAAGGCCGGGTGCCAAGTCGGCCTCCAAAATCTGATCGCCCTCAATTCACTTTTTAAATATACAAAAATATATATTTTGTTTGTAGATGTAAGTCTGGGTTATTTCTCAGGAAAAAGTGCCAACTTAAACTTCTTAAGATGTCGATAAGTGCTTGATTTCATTATATTTTACAGTCTGAAAATTAGATTTGCCTATGCATCTAGTTTATTTTCTTGTTTCCATTCTAGTTGTGTTTTAGGACTCATATCTAGTGTCAAAATGCTGTATTTTTCATATTTTAACAAGAATACCTTTTGCTCTGGTTCTAGTGGCAATTTTAAAAGATAAATATGACTTAATTTAAGCATTTTTCACTCATTAAAAAGTTGAAAAAGGTCACTTTTTACAGTGTAGTCCTTTGACTTGATTAGGTCCTGTTTAGTCCTGGTTTAATTCTGTTATAGACCTTGTTTGGTTCTGGTTTAGATCTTGTTTGGTTCTGGTTTAGATCTGGTTTAATCCTGAGATACTCCAGGTTCAGATTTGCAATAAAAGTCACCGCAGAAACAAATCTAGTCCTCTGAATATTTGGCTAATCTTATGTCAAAAGCCATTGTTCTCGATCAAATCTGGCCCTCTGGAAAATAAAGTTGAATAGCCCTGAGCCTCAGAAAGAACTGATATGAATTTTCCAAGTTTTGTGATGTCATAAGTAGATCTTGACATTTCTGTGCTGTTTTAAGATCATCCAGACTTGCTTTGAGCTAGATCAACTTGAATAGCTTCCTTTGCTGCAAAAAAACGTAGCTCTGACTCAATCCCTGACGTGGGAAACACATTAATACGCTTTAAACCAGTGTGAATGAACGAAAACACAACTTTATGTTTTTGCTGAAGGGTAGACATTAAAACGTGGCAAAATTCTGACGCGATACAGCCAGTTTAAGAGCAAAAAACACTACATCGTCTGTTCTTCTTCTTATGTAAACGCGCTCAAATCTAGCCCCGGCCATTACTTCCTTTCCTTTCCCTTCCTCCCCTGCTCTCTCTGGCTGCGCTGAGCTTAATGCATCATGACAGGCTGACAGGGAGGGGGAGGGAGAGAGAGAGAGAGAGGAGGGAGAGAGGAGGGAGGGGGGAGGTAACAGCAGCAGCAGCAGTAAGAGAAGAACCACGAGGAGAGAAAAAATACAGAGGCAGTGAGTGGGGGAGGTGGGAGGAAGAAGCCTGCGTCACTGGTTCCTGTGGGCGGTGCTTAGATCTTGTTTTTTTGCCCGGCGACCAATCGAAACGCAGCGAACGGGGAGCTCTCTTGCTTCAATAACAACTTGTTTTTTGCCTCCTCTCTGCACAGAAACAAGGGACTGACTGAGATTCTTTTTTTTTCTTTTGCAAACCACTTTTCACGACAACATAAAATGAAAAAAATCCCAGGACTTGCATGTTGTTTAAAGTGTTATTTATAATGTATGAAAGCACAAGAGTGTACATGTAACAGAAGGATGGTGTTTGCAGAGTATGTGTTGATTCTGTATTATATTTTTTCGTGACAGATTTTATAGATTTTGTTCGTTAATAAAGTGAAAATGGAAATGTAGCTGAGGTGGTGGCGTGGTTCTTTGGTGCTTATTGGGTTATGTAACTGTCCCTGCGGCGGCGTGCTTTTAGTGAGAAGACGGTGATGTTAAGTTCGTTAAATCTGCAACAAAACAAGCGTGCCTTCACTGGGTATTACGACTGTAAACTTAAGCATGTCCAGTTAATCAGACAAAATGTAGGTTAGAATTGAATGTCTTGAAAACAGGATTTACTCAAAATGTTTGGTCATTTTCACTTGTTAATAAGGCTGTAATGATATGATATACTTTTATAACGATACAAAACAATCACGATACAAGATGCAGCTATACACAAGGGGATCGAGAAGCAAAAGCTGGGGGTAGAGGGATGATTTCAAGATGTAGTTTACAATTAAAACCTAGTATTTATTCTGTTTTTTAGCTGAAAGGAACATGTTTGAGTTATTTTGGTCCCTAAAGCAATAAACTACTACACTACTACTATCTCTTAAAACTGAAATGCATCTTGTGTGTATTACCTGCAGCTTTAATCTTGGTTTAGCTGTATTGTAGCGTCAAGAATGACATATGACACAGACTATGCTTCTACTTTTATGTATGTATTTTATTGTCTTGCATTTGCTGCACCAAGAAATGAAAAGGTGTTAACGAAGCTAAAAAACATTTGCAGTGGAGTTGTGAGTTGGTTGCATGGCTGATTTGGGGTCCCTGTTTGAAAGGTTGTGAATCCCTGCTACATATTCTGACTCAATAAGTAATTTTTACTATAATAATCATTGTGTTGAATGAATGAATGATTTATTTATAAGTACATTTACACAAACAGATGTCCTCCAAAGTGCTTCACACAGCAGCACCCCTCACTCCCTCACTCAATGATAATAAGCTGTCCTGGTAAGCTCAGCAGAAGCGATTCGCCTAAACACCTGGCGCCTCAACCTCCGACCAACACCAACCATCCCTAACCTGCATGGTATCGGTTGTTGGGGAGACCGGAGTGCCTGGAGGAAACCACCCAGACACGGGGAGGAACATGCAAACTCCACACAGAAGGCCCGGGCCGTAAAACTGTAGATTTATATTTCAATATTATAATGTAGCAGAAATAATTAAAAGAAATTCAAAGTTAAAGCTTTATCAAATGTCAAAATAATGTCTGGCTTGTAATATAAAAATGTCTTCCCTTTTCTATAGAGTTTGGTGTTGACACAATCCTGAAGTGAACAGCAGCTTTGACTGTGACATACAGTAGGTGATGGTGGAGTCATTTGAGGGCGCTCAGGGAGTGGTTCCTCACAGGTGTAGTGCAAAAAGGTTTTGACCGTGTTTAAGACTGCGGACAATGGCATACGTCCACTCAACACAATGTGCCACTACAGAAAATGCAACAGAGCCTAAAAGTACATTTAAATGTTCTTTAACTCTGCATTTTATCCATACATTAAAGTATTGCAATACATGTGTATCTTAATTTAATGTAATGGCGACACGGTGGCGCAGCGGTTAGCGCTTTGGCCTCATAGCAAGAAGGTCCTGGGTTCGACTCCTGGGCCACCCGGTGCCTTTCTATGTGGAGTTTGCATGTTCTCCCCGTGTTTGCGTAGGTTTCCTCCGGGTACTCCGGTTTCCTCCTACAACTAAAAACATGTCCATTAATGCCTCCCCTGACCCTTCCCCCAGGGCTCCCCTGCAAAAGAGACTCTGAATCTCAGTGGGACTTCCCTGGTTAAATAAAGGTCAATTAATTAATTAATTAAATTCTGTGTTACGATACAATACAGAAAATTGCATCATGATATATCACAAAACAAGAAATTGTCCCAGATAAGATGCGTTTAAACTAGGGCTGCAACTAACGATCATTTTGAAAACTGAATAGTAGGTTGACTACTCGTTTTGGTTCCAGTAGTTGCCTTTTTTTCAATTTTTTTCCATCGTCTGAAAAAATAAAATCAATTACTGGGCTAGTTTAAATTTTAAAGATAAAAATAAATGTTTTAAAATGTATTACAAGTCCCTAAATTAAATAAACCAACATCAGCTTAGCACATTTTGCCAAAAAGATTTTGAGTGGAAGCTAGATTTCTTTTTTTTGTGCAGAGCTTGTTCTCATGTATGATTTACATCAATCATAATCAAAGTACCAAGACTCAGCCTTAAAAAGAGTCCAGACAATTGTTTGGGCTTGAAAGTTCAGAAACAGTTTCAGTTTAAAATTTAATCAGACATCTTAAATCAGACTAAGTTAAGGAGCTAAATGGAGCGACAACAGTTGCATCTTATAATTTAAGTTATCACTGTGATACTTGTAGTTAATCACATGAACTGAAAAGCTATTCATCATGTCATGTTTTCATGTAGAGAGGTTTTGCAAAATTACATACAATATAGGCCTACTATACAGTGCTTGACAAAGTAACGTAATAACATTTTAGTGCAGGCATTCAGTTTTCTGAATACATTTTCAAATTATTCTACTACACATTGCTTTTCTTGCGCTTTCAGATCAACGTTCTACATAAGAGACAGCTCTCAGTGCCTCATCTTTGTTCGTAAATCCTTAACATATGTTATAAAATACATGTATTTACATGTGTATATTATAATACTGTGTACTCTACACTCGTGTGGGTTGGACCTCATTAGTTAGAATGAGCTTCAAGCACTTGCATTTACTTATTTATAAATGTCTTCTTGTTCAGCTTCCTTGTACCTGCAAAGTTACATTGTTCGGAGAGATGCTGCTGAACAGACAATAAAAACAAGTCACTCACACGACTTGTTTTTATTGTCTTTTATTGTTTCCAGGGTTAAGTCTGAGTTTGGAAAAAGGGCTTTTCAGTTTTCTGCTCCTTCGGCCTGAACATTTTATAAAACGATTTAAAGTTGAAGGAGCTGGTCTCCTTAGATTCATTTAAGCACATCATGAACAACAGGAATTTAGAGTCAACAGTGTGTCGTTGTTTTACTTGAATCTTTTGAAGCTAATTGCTTGATCTGTGCTTTAAATTTTATGTGTGATTTATGCTATGACTGTTGGACTCTTGGCCAGGATGCGCTTGAAAAAAATATTTTTAATCTCAATGAGACTTTTCCTGGTTAAATAAAGGTTAAATAAAAAGATAAATAAAATACATCATTGTGCACAGCTCAACACTGTTGATTGTTGTAATCTACATTTCTGCCACAAGATGTCGCCAGCACCTTCCTCACACAAATAATAATGCATAGTAAAACTAAATAGTGACAGAGATGAAGAAAAGTGATATTTCTGAACAACAGCAATCAGGAAAATGATATTTCTCTTTCATAAATAATTAAACCAGGTTTGTCCTTCATGTTGCCTCCTCTGGGACTGGATCATGAGCTAAAGGCCTCATCAATCACTGTCCAACCAACACCAGACAA
Organism: Mugilogobius chulae; assembly: GCA_038363315.1. NCBI lineage: Eukaryota > Metazoa > Chordata > Actinopteri > Gobiiformes > Gobiidae > Mugilogobius > Mugilogobius chulae. The sequence goes on along the minus strand of CM076406.1, from coordinate 24,494,129 downwards.
GACAATTACACTCAACTGTACAAGCAATTTAGATTCTCCATTTCCCAGGTTCACAGCAGATCAAGAGAACACTTCAGTACTTTACCTTTGCACAACTTGTAACTGCTCTGTTCTTCTTTTATTTAGACAAGATTGTGCTTCTCTCAGATTTAAACAGCTGCATTGTCCATAGTTCTTTTGCAAAACCATCATATGTCCAAGATAAGACATTGGTAGATAATGCAGTTGTAATCTATAAGCACTGAACAGTATTTGTATTTAAAGTGCACATGTAATGCAAAATTAAGATATTATTTTTTTTCTTCTGAGCCTCAAAAAACACTGTTCTGAATGTCCCAGTTTTGTGATGTTATATCTCTAAGTATTTCTTCACTGTTTTTAAAGCAGAACTAAGCAACTTCAGAGGTAGTGCTCCCCTACAGCGCTCGTGTGGAGTTAAACTACCCTACGAATTAAAACTTAACATTATTTAATTACTTTCTAGTTTTTGCGTAACTTTAGGATTGAAATAAAGCATCAAAAACACATCTAAACACATCTTACACTGCTAAATAAAAAATCTAAGAGTCAGAGGAGAGTAATTCAGGCCGGGATGGGGGTGAGACGGAGAAGTTGCAGTTGCAGTATTTGAAGCAGGAGGCAGCTGAGAGAGCCCACACATGCCTCAGTACATACAGTATGTAACCATTATGGTAGTGTGGTCAAGACCGTACTAACCGACACCAAGACCTTTCCGAGACCACAGAGTCCAGACCGAGACTTTTATCAGTCAAGACCAAGACAAGATCAAGACCACAGTCCATTGAGATTATTATCAGTGTCTACCTGATCTTATTGAGCAGTTATTTATTACAAACTGTGTCTGGGACAGATCACCACGCTCTTGGCGTAAGTTTAGCAGAGTGTGTTGGCAATAAAATGTGGTCCTACTGTCCAAGATAAGACTGAGACCAAGACAAGATCGAGTCCAAATGTGATCGATTCAGATAAGATCAAGACATTAAAAAAGAGGTCTTGAGACTACATCATGGTGACTTACAAAGACATTTAAAAAGGTAAAATGTAACTTAGTTTTGGTTTAGGTCTAAGTATAGACTTGTTTTTAACATTTCTGCAGCATTAGCGTATCAGGCAAGATCACTTTAATCATCTGTGTTATTTGTTTTCGAGTAGATAGAGCAATAACTTAATTTTTTTGTTTGTTTGAATACAATAAAATGCTGGAACAAAGTTCATCATGTATGTGTTTAATCCGTATAATTGGAGGCCATTGAAAAAAACAAAAAAACAACTGATTAATATGGTCTAAAAGTCAAACTAAATGTGTTTCTGAACCCTTTAGAGCAGTGGTCCCCAACCTTTTTTCTTTTAAGGACCGGTACAGTAACAAATTTCTTTTCCAGGGACCGGTCGAGGTTGGGTAGCGCCGATAACAACAATGTAAAATGCAAAAAAACCCCAACAACTATTATTGTGTATATTTTTAGCTAGCTTATTGCTTGAATTTGCTGTTTATTGATTAAAGTGACACTATATTGTCATACTAAAGCACAAGGATAAAGTGATAGACCATAAATTAACAATAAAATAAATATTGAAAAATCCTCTGGGGACCAGTAGCAGATGGCCCGCGGACCGGTTTTGGGCCCCCTGCTTTAGAGTACAAACAAATGTCTGGATTTGCAATTTTGGCCACATAAACTTTCCTTTTCCTCTTTAAAAGCCGAAGCTTTTAAATAAAATGAGTTTTAGGGATTTATAATGGGTCTCCTCCCTCATATAAGATAAAAACTAAGTACATTATTATTTATATTTACCCTTTAGTAATAATTAAATAATCAAACTATTATTCGTGTACATTTAAATCCAAGAAGCCTGAGTTTATTAACTTTAGAGCACTTATGTTTTCCCTCACTTCAGAGTTTTTGCAGATACTCAGTTCCGGGCACTTTATTTATTTACAATATCTTGTCTGCTGCATAATTAGGAAGTGAAACAGCGTTTAATTTAAAATAGTTCAAATGTATTTACTCTAAACTCTCAGCTCTCATTTATAGGCCATCACCAGCTTCCTGTGCGGTCAAAAGTAGATCTCTGGCTCCCTCTGGTGACCACACTTTGTCAGAGCTGAGCGTGACAGTGCAAATCCACAAACAGAACTTTTACCTGCCTCGTGCTCGTCTTAACCAGGGCAGAGCTGTGGTTTGTGCTGGTGTACACAGTCAGAGGGATCAGCAGGAGCAGCAGGAGCAGAAGCAGGAGGAGGAGGAGCAGGAGGAGGAGAGGTGTCTGTATGTGGAAACTATGAGAGTTATGGAGAGATCTCAGGTTTCAGTCTCTCCTCTGCAGCAGCAACACATCTGCAGTGACACAGAAAACATACTTCAGAAACACAAATATGAACTGCACGAGTTTAATTTTGATTTAGTTTGTTGTGATAGTCCTTGTGGTAAATATTTATCATAGTTAGGTTGCAAAATATGAAGAAATAAACAAATAAAAGTTGAAAATTACAATATAAAAGAATTGCAAAACACTGTAAGACCATGAAGCTTTTTAACCCTTGTGTTTTCTTTGGGGTGTTTGTCAAATAATTAAAATTCTCTGATTCTATCAACATGAAACTTTCATGGAAAGTCCCAGATGTTATCAGTGCAAAATTTGAAAAATTATGTTAAAATCGCACCGCCTATAAAAACTTATAGCATTTGTTGTCTTCCCAAGTAGGGCTGTGCCATTAATCGAAAAATCGAGAGATCGAGATCGAATCGAAACGAATCGTCAATTATTTGGTGGTGGGTTTTGAATCGAAAGATTGAAAATCGAACTTTTGTCAATAAAAATGTGTAGTTTGGAGCAAAAGTCAATCTTAAAGAAAGAATAATGATATAAAGCTTAAAAAATATATCATAAATGGGACATAATAAAAGTTTTAGTTTCGTTTATATTCATGAATGGCATTTTTCATTTGTTTTTGAAAAGGTGATCGAGTGATATGAGAAAAAAAATCGTGATTATATTTTTTCCCAGATCGCCCAGCCCTATTCCCAAGTCAGTTTGACCCGAGAGAACCAGGCGAGGGACCAGAGAAAGTACAAAAATATAACATTTCTGTCAAATTTTCTGTCCAACAACCATTGCTGCTCTAACTTAAATTAAATAATTTAAAAGAGATATTCCAAAAAAAGTAAGTAAAAAAAAAGAAATTTTTTTCTATAAATTACCACAATTTTCAAAAAAAAATAAAAAATTAAATATGTCCACAAAAACTACTAAAAAAAACTACTAAAAAGTTGCTCAACATTATTGTAACAGACCCACAAAGTTTGAGTCAAAATGACCAGCAGAGGTGTGTAGCCCTTACGAAGATAACAGGAGGGTTATGGAGACCTATTGTGTTTTTTTCTGTGTATTTCGTAATAAAATAGAACATATGTAGATCAGTAATTTACATCTTGTTCATTGCAAAACATAAAATTGAAGAGAGTAAATATGACTTAAGAGGAAATGACATGTTTAAAAAACAAGTGGTCAGAACAGGTGAGAAAAAACATTGTATTTCCATCCAAGGGGTTGTTTTGTGGAATGATTTACCTGATGAACTTAAGAGAAGCAATTCTATTATTCATTAAAAAAAAAATCTTTAAATCCAAAATATATATAAAGTATAAGATGGTAACTTAAGAAATGTGCAAAATGTTTTTGTTTGTTTGTTTTTTTCTCTTTTGCAATGCACATGTATTCTATGTTAGAGGGTAGGTCAGATTTTGTAAGGGTAGGCGTAATAAGCCATAGCTTATTTTGGGTTGCTTTTGTTATGTTTGATAAACACATGTATGTACATCTCTAATATGTATGTTATGCAACCGAAATAAACGTTTTCATTCATTCATCTAAAACAGCCTAGAAATAGAAACAGGTCCATTCACTTCCTGTTCAAAACGGCAGAACTGATCATTTTTGAGCAGAGAAATGTGGCTAAATGACAATTTTGAACCCTTATGTCAGGCCTATTCAACTTGAGGCCCGGGGGCCAAATCGACCCTCCAAAAATCTCATCCGGTCCCCAATTCAATAGGTGGGTTTCAGAATCTAGAATTCTTGGCAGTTATAAGCCAGGTGGAGGGCAAGAGGCACTTTTTCCTATTAATAACATTGGACTTTGCCATGGAATAATTCAAAAATTATTTAGCTAATTTAAAAAGTGGCAATATCTGGGATGACTAAACCTATTTCTTGTTTGTATTACAAACATAAACTGCATTTAAACAATATTAATTTTAGCTGCCCTCCACCTCATTGAAATAACATTGGCCTGTAGAACGTTGTGATGTCATCTGAAACCCACCTATTACTAAATCTTACAAATAAATATATATATATTTTTGTTAGAAGATTTAATTCTGGGTTATTACATGAGCAAAAGTAATCAATCTAAAGTTCTTAATGTGTCAATAAATGCTTGAACTAGACAATCATTATCTTCATTTCATTATATTTTTGTAGATCTTGAGTATTTTTCTTGTCAATTCCAGTTACATTTTTGACTCTTTTTCATTAAGAAAATATTGTATTTTTCATATTTTTAGCAAAACACTTTTTGTTTGAAAACAGTTAAAATCTGCTCAAATAAATATAGGTTTGACTTAATTTAAGAATTTATTCACTCATTGTGCAGTTTAAGATTGTCACTTTTTACAGTGCAGGCTTTAGACTTGATTTGGTCCTGTTTCATTCCAGGTTTAATTCTCCTTTAGACCTTGTTTGGTCCTGGTTCAGTCCTGGTTTAATCCTGAAATAATCCAGGTTCAGATTACTAGTTCTTAATTGTGGTTTAGCGCTGATTTGGACATTTTGTAGAGCAATAAAAACAAACTGCAGCATTAGTTATTATCACTACAGAAACAATCCTGATTGTTTTGACTAATCACAAGTAATCACAGACAAATAGGCGGGGATAGGTGGTAGGTGAAAACAGGGATTTTCTGAGCTCTCGGCCATCAGCTGCAGAACAATACAAGATTACTCAAACATGCAGGAATCAATTTAAATGCAACTTTGGGTAAACTAATGTTGGGTAAAAAGTCAGAAAAGTGGATTTTACATAATAGGTCCCTTTAAAGTGAACTCAGATGTGACTAAAGTGAAAAAAGCACATTTACTTTGGATCATACAAACAGCCTATTGTTGAGTGAGATTTGTAAAGTTTTTGTGCTTTTTTTGTTTTCGTGGTGTTGTTCTGTTTTGTTGCAGTGAAACAGCGCTGAAGAGTGTGATCGATAATCCTGTCCTGAGGTGACACGGTGGACGGTGTAGAGTTACAGGCTGAGCTCTGAGGAGAGACTAAAGCACAAACATCTGTGTGAGCTTTTCTTTAAAACGATCAGACAACAGATTTTAGGCTTGTTACTGTAGTGTTTGGTTTACATGAGGCTACTACTCACACAAATGAGCTGATTATGTCTTATTAACTGCTTTTCCATGTTATTTATTGTGCAGCCCTCCAGGAGGAGCTCCAGTCACTGGTTGGTTTTAAATGGTCACAACTCTTTACACAGATGAGAGAATGTATCAGTGTGTTTGAGAATAACAAAGTCTGTGCAAAATGTAGCAAAAACTGTCACATTGTACAAGTAACAACATACAAACTGTTTTGAACTGTCAGGTGTATCATCAAGTGTTGGGAGCAACTCATTACAAAAGTAACTAGTTACAGTAATAGATTCTCTTTTTCAGTAACTAAGTAATGTGACTTGTTACTTAAAAAAAGTTTATAATATTTTACTAGTAACAATTAGGGCCAGGAAAACCGGATAAAGCCTAGTCCGATTTAAACCAGTTTTCCAAAGCTCATGTAAACCTGGGCAGACCTTTGAGGAGCTGTAAACCGGTTTTCGGAAAACCAATTGGTGCACGTGATCCTGACCAATTGTAGTCTGATTTTAGACTCATGTAAACAGACAATTAGTCTGCAGCTTGACAAATGTAACTGAGCATGCTCACAAGCACTGCCCACTCCACATTCCAACAATAAATAAGAATTTTCGAACAAAAAAGTGCCTTGCACACACAATCTCTATTTAACTCCATGTTTAACACTGTTCTAAACGTTTAAAACAATCATGTCCCATGTAGGATTAGTCATTTTACAAACAGTATTACAAACAGTTTATAAAAATAAACAATATTAACAATGTTAAAGTAATTTATCAAATTACAGCCTCAATCGTGCAGAAGTGAATCTGACACAGCAGGACCAGTCTCTCCAGGGTAATCGATTTACTCTCTCACATGTAAACAGGACCAAAACTGGTCCAACCAATTCCAGGGGAAAAACCAAGTAAAGTAGTTTTTTTTTTTTTTTTAGCCTAGTCTGATTTCTCTGATCATGTAAACACTCTGAACGTGAGTAACTAAAGTTACTCGTAGGCCTATGTTCAAACAAATCAAAACAACACTGAAACTGTGGTGTCAGAGAATCTGGACTTGATTCAAAGGTTAGTAATCTTTTATGAGGAACAAAATATTTTGTGATGTCACATTAGTAATCAAAAATAAATACATAGGATTGTGCAATGCTTTAAAGGTGCGCTGTGTAACTTACTGTAGATGGAAAGTCTACATGTTCAGTAGAACTAGAAAGTTAAAAACCATACTTTGAGACTTCCTGAATAGGGTTGTATGCCATAATGTAAAAAAAAAAAACATCTAAAGAAGCAGCTTTTTAACAGAAACAGACAAGAAGAGTCCCTCCTCCAGACCAATTAACAGTCCATTCTGTTGTAGCCTTACATTCTCACTCAATGTAGAGACATGCATTGTCATTTATTAGTTAGTGCAACACATAAATGTAATTAACAAAAACATACATTTATTAAGGTCTTTTTGTCCCAAAAGTTACACAATGCACCTTTAACAAAACATAAATGAGGTATTAGCTCAAAGTAACTCACAGTAGTATACAGTAACGCCATTATATTTTATAAACAGTAATATTGTTTTATTGCGGTGGCGCAGCGGTTAGCGCTCTGGCCTCATAGCAAGAAGGTCCTGGGTTCGGCTCTCGGGCCACTCGGGGCCTTTCTATGTGAAGTTTGCATGTTCTCCCCGTGTCTGTGTAGGTTTCCTCCGGGTACTCCGGTTTCCTCCTACAACTAAAAACATGTCCAGAGTACCTCCCCAGGTCTACAGATGGAAATTAGCTGTAAAAGCTAGAATCTGGTACAAACATCTCTGCATTTGTGCTTAATGTAAATGTATGTTGTCCTTAATAAACATTAAACATTTAATAAGTATATAACATATTACAATTTCGCAGTCAATGGTTTCCTCTGTTTTTCCTGGTCCACATCGATCCCTCATTAGGCCAACATTGATGTGGGTCCTGAGTCTGTGTGTGTGTAGTTGTTTCTCAGCTCATTGGTGTGTGTGAGTGTGTGTCCATCAGTGTATCAGTCTGTATGTCTGTGTAGAGATGTTGTGTGTGTGTGTGGAGGTGCGGTGCCTGTTGTATCAGTGTGTATGTCCGTGTGGAGGTGTGTGTGTCTGTGTAGAGATGTGTGTGTGTGGAGGTGCGGTGCCTGTTGTATCTGTGTGTATGTCCGTGTAGAGATGTGTGTGTGTGGAGGTGTGGTGCCTGTTGTATCAGTGTGTATGTCCGTGTGGAGGTGTGTATGTGTGTGTAGAGGTGCGGTGCCTGTTGTATCTGTGTGTATGTCCGTGTAGAGATGTGTGTGTGTGGAGGTGTGGTGCCTGTTGTATCAGTGTGTATGTGTGTGTGGAGGTGTGGTGCAGACCGGAGCAGGGGTAAATGGCTCTAACGTTACTGCAGACATCACTCACTGCGGCGCTGGAGCATCTGAGTCAGCATCATCTCGACAAACACCGCTGCTTCACCAGAGAACGGACAGAGCGGCGCAAACATGGCCCAACGCAGCTCTATGCTCCAGGAGGTCCGGGACGTTTGTGGATTAACCTCTGCTAATAAAGACCACAGCACATTAGTATTATGTAGAGAAAACTCCAGCAACATCAAGGTATAGCTGGTAATTAAAAGAGTTTTAAAAGTTTAAAGGCTGAACTATTTATTTCACTAAAACAACCCTAAACAAATTCCATCCTAGTTTGGCAATTCCAAACTAGGATATAAATTATAACTTTGTGCTAGGAAGTTGCCTAGCGACCAGGTAATAAACCAGACATTGGGACGTTCTGAGTTGGTCTAAAAACACTCTATGCCATAATGTGAAAAACAACTACACAAACCACTTTTCTATAGAACTAATCTTTTCTATAGAACTAAACTTGATACAGCTAACCAAGAATATGATATATTCTTAGTTAATATTTAACACAACGTAAAAGGAGGACAATATAAACAGTGTGCTATTTCAACTCCGGTTTGTTCTGGCCAACACACCGCTCTGATCCCGTTCGCTGGTTGGACGACTGTACTTCCTGGTTTTGGGAAACCGTCTGCAGTCCTGCAATACCTAACCTAGAGCTGGAGTGAAATTAAATTAAGCAAAGGCACTAGGTGGCGCCAGCCTGGCTCGCAGTCCACAACACTACATTATACCGATATCGATTTTTAAAAATGTTGGCAGCCAATACTGATATCTATGGCCGATTTTCAAAGACGATTTCTGAGGCCAATTTTCTTATTTTATTTTTTCAAAAACATAGCTGAGAGGAAATTGTATAATCAAAAAAGAAAAAGTTAATCCAAACTATTATTTCGTCTCATTGTTTAATGAATACAACATGTTTATGCACATTACAGAACATTCTAAAGAGTAGTTCAAGAAAGTGCTCCTTTTCAAAACACAGCAAAATGGAGAAATATAAAACAAACTGTATCATTTCTCTCCAAAACTAACTTGGAGCTCAGCTGATCACTGTGAGTGCAGCTCTACTGTGCAGATGACTGTTCAAACAACTGCTGATCAAATATGGCCAAAATAAGACCCTCAAAATATCGGCTGGCCGATATATCGGTATATTCTAATTAATATCTTTACTCCAATATGATGTCCACTTGGTCAGACTGCCACAATTCATCAGAGGATAGGAAATATTATCATTTGGGGTAAAGTTTTCTTGAGAGAGGACCCCCAGACCCCCCACTTTTGGTGTTAACCTTTTATGGGTGTGAATTTTCTGGCTGTGTTACTGGGTGTTTTACACATTGTGCTGTCATAGACATCACAAAACGATCTAAAACATTTGGAAATGTCCTGGAAAAAAAAAAAAATATATATATATATATATTAGGGCTGTATATATATATATATATTTTTTTTTTGTGGGAACCCTGTTATATCATGAGCAGGTTGTTTTTAAATTATGAAAATGCAAAATAGTTGTATTTATTTATTTATTTTTATTTATTTATTTATTTAGAGGGACAATGCATATTAATGAACATACAATGTAAATATGCCAGATTTAGCCAAAATGGCTACTTTCCATCTGTAGTCCCTGGCAGATCAGAGTAAAAAAGACAAAGAACACATTAAACAATACAACACATTAAAGGAGAAAGCAGTGTCAGTGTCTACAGACCTGGTTATTCTTGAGCCAATGTTTAAGATTGTTTTTAAATGAATTAATTGTAAGACTGTCTCTGATTGCTGCTGGGATAGTATTCCAGAATTCCGAGCCTTTGACTGACAGAACCTGTCGACTGAAGGCTGTTCGCCTCAGAGGCACTGTACAGTCTCCTCGTGTGGAAGCTCGAGTTCTCCTCTCAGTGGCTTCAGATCTGAATTTGATGAACTCGTTTAAAGGTGATGGAGAAAGCCCATGCACACATTTGTAAACTGAGCAAGAAATTTAAATTTGATGAAGTTATCAAAACTTAAAAAATTATACTTCTGGAGTACATGACAATGATGAAAAGTATAAGGTTTTCTGTCAAAAATTTTTAGGGCTTTTTTATATAAAGACTCAATTGTCTTTAAGGTTCCCAGGTTTGTCATAGACCAGTTTGTAATACAATAGTCAATGTGTGAAAAAATCATACAGTGTAGGAACATTTTGGCAGCATTTTCAGACAGCAGAGGTCTAATCTGTTTAAAATTACGAATATTAAAATTTACAGTTTTACACAATATTTAACATGTTTTTTAAAAGACAGGGTTGAGTCCAAAGTCACACCAAGATATTTGAAATCATCGACAATTTAGTCAATTTAGTCATCGACAGTTATTTAGTCAATAAATAAATAAATAAATAAATACATACATACATAAAATAAATTAGTGAAAAGCAAATTATAATAACAACAATATTGTAACATATTATTGCTTCTGTTATAGAATAAATTGTCGTCTCCAGCCTGACTCAGTTGTGCCTCTGGTGGAACAGAAGCAAACTCACTGCAGCATCTCAAAGGGAAACGTCCCCATCCTGTCCATCCACACTTGACACGACAGAGACTCTTGTGTTATAAAACCAAATGTGTAGAAAAATGTACAGCAGAAACATCTTGTGACTCTTCTGTCCGAGTGATTTAGAAAAGCGTGTAAAAGTCTCAGATGTGATCTACAGTTTGAGCAGAAATGGATTGGAAGTCTGGACCTTTCGGCTCCCGCTCATTTTACACGCTAAAACAAATTATGTGCTGGTATGTTGTTTATCTTGGCTTTGGACCTGATTGAGAGTATACAGACAGGCCGTGTGTGGGATTCTTGGAAAAGTTTAGAGCTCGGACTAATGAAAGCAGGAAATAAGTTAGTGGCCAAGTCGGTTGGTGTAATCTAATGTAAAAATATATAAATCAAATGTTATTAAGTAAAATGCAATTGCAGTTAAGTTACAAGATTTATGGGACTTGTGGAAGCCTTGGATTTAGAATATTTAGCATGACTTTACAGTTCACAGTGTAAGATTACCTACATATTATTGTGTAAACACTGGATAATCACATTTTATTGGAGATTTGACACACCTTCTTCTGCAGGTTAAAGGTGGAGTCACTGATTTTTACGCTGCAAACACGATTTAGGCTTAAAACATGTACTTCCTCTCCCTTGAACGATATCAGGATCCATATACATTTAAAATCTGCAGCGTTTCAAATAAAAAATTGCACAGGAAGTCAATGAACCTGTTTGTATTTCTAAGCAAATTTAGACCAATTTTGTGTTTTTTAATGAACAAAATGTAAATTAATGATCTAGATGTAGTCACCAAACAAAAAAAAAGAAAAAAATCTAATCTATTTATTTTTGTATAGCCCAAAATCACAACAACAGTTGTCTCTGAGGATTTCCCAAGATTATTAATTTAGCAAACATCATTGGTAGAAAATAAACCTAAACATTCAATTAAACAATAAACATCCAGAAGCAGTGATTGATCAAGCATGTCAAAGCAGATGATTAGTAAACAAGCAAATGAATAATTGTCCAGAGCATTCCCTGTCCTTAGACCCGCCCTCTCAGCAAGGAAAAACTCAAAAAACCCTAAGGGAAAAAAGAGAAACCTCGAAGAGAACCACAACATTAGATTTCCTTTATAACACAACAGATATGATGTAGTATGATAGTACTATCTACTATGATTTTCACGTACACCACGGCCTGTGTTTAAAGCCCGTAGTCGATCTGCTCATAATTGTTGGATAAATTGGCCTAAAATGTTCTCACATGACAGAAAAGCAGATCCTACTGAAGATAATGAGGATTAAAAGTCTGAAATGGAGTTCAACTGTGACGGTTCAAAACAACATGGCTGCACAGTTTAATCTAATTAATTATGAAAAAGTCATTAGAGTAGTCTGAGTTTGGACAGAGCTGCATGTTACATACATTCAGCTGCATCACGAGGTCGTCACATGATGAGGGACACGTTCTGATGCTATTACATTAGACATATTAGTTACAGAGAGACTCGCACGGATCATCACTGTTTAAATCACCATCTGATCTGTGAGATGTGCACATACCAAACATACCACAACTTCTACAGAACTCTACTGTATTGTGCAGGACTTACACTTTTAAATGTACTATGGCTTGGAGTGGAACAAAGTATTGACGCCTCTGTTTTGGATGCCTCCTGGACGCTTCTTGCCTGACCAGCCAGACCCTCCTACAGTCTGTACAAATGCAGAAGGGTCTGAAACCACAGCCTCGGCCAATAATTTTCCCAATGTTAGGATGATCCAATCAAGCACGGCAATTCTTTCAAGCCCCATTTCAAAACATTCATGCTCGTGAATGTAGCTGATTCGGCTCTTGCTTCGGTTTTGAACAATGAACGTATCAATTCCTTAAATGTGAGCAGCAAACCGCGTTGAGAGGCCCATACTGAAAAAATCCGTGCGCTACATGTTTACGAAAACATCCGGTTTAGCTCGTCGATGTTTTGGTAGAATTTCTGGGTTTTCTGTGATTGGATGACTCAGCGCTCGGAAAGCCCGCCCTCGAAATTGAAACGCGCCGCTCTGATCCCAGACCCTCACGTCTTTGTAAAGTGTCTGTCAAAGTGTGTAGGGACTGGCTGGTCAGGCAAGGACGCCTCACTGGAGAGCCCTGAAGACCCAAGACATGTTGGAGGGACTGCAGGCTTTTTCACACTGTAGAAACTCTCCTTCTTAGCGGGAACACTAAGAAGGAGAGGGCCGGTGTGGGAACTAACTAAGCTCCTACTCTGGCACAAGTACATTTCACTTAGACCGAGAACTTTTCAGTGACGCTGATGGTGGTGAGAGATGAACGGATGCAGAGGTACAAGCACCGCTAAGTCTGTACGCAAAGAGAAGGTACAGTGGGGCTTTGAGGGACCCCAAAAAAACTTACAAATCTTCAGCAAGCTAGCTGATGAGCTAGCACTCAGTTGATATTTGCTACACAGATAATAAATGCCGCAAGAAAATAAAAAGCTAAAACAGAACTAAATGAAAATCAAAAAACACAACAGCGGGAGTGGTTCAAACAGAAAAAAAAAAAACAGTGAATGGTTTCCCATCCTTGACAGTATTTTTGCACCATCCATCTAATGCTGCCAACGTAAGTGGCTGAGGTCACCAAATGAACCTGGATTCCTTTTTGAGCAGTGTGCGAATACTTGCAGGTACTTGTTCATAGAGTAGAATTGGCCATGAGAAAGCAGAGACGTAGAAGTGTTCCTGATGCCTGGTTCTGGGCACATTTATGAGCGAAACATCCCAGGATTCCCCCAGAACAGAGGTCTCAAACTCAAATGGAGTTGGGGCCAAAATAATCGGTCAAAGGCTGCATTTTAAAATATCACTCTGACTATGTTATATAACATTTAAATATGCTCACATTTATTCTTTTATATTATTTTCTATTACTTCGGCCTCCACGTGATTAAAAGAAAAAGTGAATAAAAGTGGGTAACTATAGTCAGACAATCCTTTCCAGAAAAATGTTGAAAAAATTGTTGTGTAATTTTCAGACTGCTGCCTCCACAACCCGACTCCTTATAAAGCAGAAGAAAATGGATGGATGGAAGTTTGTACAATCTGCATCTGCAAATATGACCATTGACCTCTGATTTCCTAATGCTTCTGCTTGGTACTGTCTGATTTTCTTTCATTTGTGTCTGCTCAATCAACAATCTTGTGAAGTCCTCACAGGCGACTGTTTTGCAAATCTCAAGTAAGTTTCAAGTCCAAGTCAAGTCCCAAGTCAGAGCCAAGTTCAAGTCGAGTCCAAGTCCTCTGCTTTTAGTTTCAAGTCTTTAAATCAAACTAAAACATACATCTCATATTTCTACAACTTCATTGATTTTTATAAATAATGTCACATTTCTGGTCCAAAAAAAGAAATGAGGAGGGACATGTTTCAGTTTCAGTAAATGTAAAAATAAAAACATATATTTTTTGGAGGAGAAGCGTCAATTAAGTCTCAAGTCACTGACATTCGAGTCCAAGTCAAGTCCCAAGTCCTAAAATAGTGACGCAAGTCTGACTCTAAACCAAGTCGTGACTTGCAAGTCCACACCTCCGCATTTTGTATTACAGTTTCATTTAATGACAAACTGCAAAAGCAAAAGCTACATTTCAGACTTGTTGCTATCAACAAACTGTGTATTTGAAGCAGCACAACTTATTACAGTAATTCATAATCAACAAGTCATGATTTGTTGATTGATTATAATTGGTCATTAGTAAACATAGTGCTGCAATACAACTCCCTATTAAACCTTTAATGAGGTTACTGCAACTAAGCAGAAGAAATGCAAGTAAAATGAAAAATCTTGGGAATTCCAGCAGGGTCATGTCCAGAGCCATGAACTCTTAATCTGGTTAAACATGGTTTCACAAGCATCCAAAAAGTAATCAAGAGCACACATCTTAGTTCAGTTCAGTGCTACAAGTTCATAGTAGATTTTATTAAGACCAGAAGCACAAGATGTCAAAATACAAACACCGGCCATGGGTCATAACATCGTCTGAATATACTGTATATAGGTAGATTTTCGGTTGACATCACTTTCTGCCCTACTGTGCATGCGTTATGCAGAAAGAGCTCATCTCCATCTGGTTACATGGGGAAATTTCTTTGAATAAAACAACAAAACTGGACGAAAAATAGCTGTTTGAATCAGGTCGTTTTTCACCTTAATGTAACTTTTAAGGGTCGTAGGATCGAGTTTCATTCACAAAACAGAAACTCTTTTTATGAACTGAAAACTGAAATGTGCTGAATATAGTTAATTATAGAAATAGCTAAATACATTGTATATTTTCTTACTTTTGGGGTTCTGCTTCTGTTTTAATCTAGAATGAACCTGTGTGTCCTTTAGCATTTTCTTTCTGGTTTAATTTCCAGTGGCGTTGTTGGTTTCATTTACAGCTAAAGTGAATTTAATTTCTTTCTTTTTTTTTACAAACTTATGTAACACCCTAACTGTTAACCCTCGGACATAAAGGTAGAAATGTGATATTTTAGTTAATTATTCACTCATTGGGTTTTGTTGACCAAAACTTGTATTAGTTTGACTTTTATTACACGACAATCTTGCTTTGCAGCATTTTTTTCTTTGCAAAGGGTTATTTAAAATACAAAACCTGTGGCGTTGTGAGTGTAGTTTGGGTCAGATGTTTGGTCAGTCATTGAAACACTTATCTTAAGTCGACTACAGCCTCAAGTAATACATTTAAAGACAGTTTTGAATTTTCCTGTTGGTTGGACATAATATCGTAAGAAAGTTATTAGGTATGGCAAAAAATTATTTGGATATCTATTTTTATCAATATCGCCCAAGCAAATAGTCAAAGTTTAGTGAAATCTTAAATACAATCATGTTCACTATGTTTTACTGAAAAATGTATTCTAACCTGTCATACGCACTTTAAGAAGCACAACATAGAAAAAAGTCTTTTCTCACAAATCTCCAAACTGCTGTAAGTCTTTGACAATACAACTTAAGCTCCAGCGCGTCCGCACAACAACATTATGAAATCTCCACTCAGCAGCTGGTGCATTACTGAGATGTTTGAAAGTTGCTCTTACAGCACTCTTTCTGATTACCAGGACTCATCAGACCTCACCTATAAACTCTGCTGGACCAACATAATCAATCTAAAAGCCTCGGGACGTTTGCCCTTCACATGACCTGCTCCACCAGACTCTCCCCTGATGTAAGGTCACTGCAATAGTTTCATAAAGACGCATCAAACTGCACAAACAGGATTAAATCATACAATAATACAACTATGAACCATCCAACACATTGACTGATAAGTGTAATGGAATTGAAGTAAATTATACCTTCAAACTGTTTGTTTTCAATAGTTTTTCCTTTGACGAGTTCTTATTTATGTAGAGAAGGAACATCTGAGTGAAATTAAAGGAGACCTTTAGTGTTTTCTGTGCATTAAGCAATAAACTAGAACATATCATTAATTAAAACAGTCTTTGGCTTCTGCTTTTCTAAAATGGCTTAGAAAAATAAACAGGTGCACTGACTCCTGTTCAAAACTGCAGACTCGATGAATTCCGCCTTTACATTTTTCAAATTTTTATTTTGTTTGGTAGATTAATACCTGTTGTAATTATAAATTATAGCTTTATGTTAATCAAGAACAAGTCTGTGGAGACATATGTGAAAATATGTTGAAAACACCATAAAGTATGGAGCTCAACAGTGGAAGACCGCCCTGGTTCCGGAACAGTTTTGCCCCAGGTTATAGTGCCATAGGCTTTTCGAAAAATTCAAATATTAAGAGTTTAAAGAAATACCGCGGGCTAGCCAGCTATGTGCTAACTCAGATCCACAGCGCGGTTGTTTTCAGTCTAAAAAGCACAACTATAACTTAAAATTCAGCAAAATGTTGTAATAACTTCGTAGTTTATAAAGCTGAGAAAACGGCTTTTAAACAAAAATGTAGGTCTTATGTTCGTGACTCACCACATAGCTGCTGAGCCCCGAGGACGTTTCCAAACTTTGAATATAATTTTTTATCGAATTCCCTATGGCAATTTAACATGGGGTCCGAGATTTTGGAACCAGGAAGTGGGCGGTCACTGTTGAGCTCCATAGAGCAGGGTTTTAAACTAATGACATCACACTAGGGAGATAAAGACATTTTCAATTTCTCACAAGAAACATATTTTATGGTCCTGTAAACAAACATTAACAAAAAAGTGAGTTCTATTGTATTTTTATGGCTCAAGTAAAAAAAACTTACATTTGAAGAATTTTGGCACAATTAATACATTACATGGTCGCCAGGCAACTCCCTAGCGTGATGTCATCATTTATGAACAGGGAGTAGATTTTAAGGCTAAAAATGGCCAAACTGGAATGAAATTTGAAAAATGTTTAGTAAAACCTTAAATAAAATGTTCTTAACTATGTCTTTGTGAAATTAATGCTGCGACGCTTGGCTAAATTTCTGAACAAACTGAAGTTGTAAAATGAGAGATAAGACTGTCTGAAAAGTGATTTTATTAACACGAGTTCTGAAAGTGGGTATATTTGGTACAAACTGCTAATATGCATTTAGAATGAGGAAACAACAGTGCTGGCAGGAACACGTTCGGTGGGTTCAAGATCAGAAAATAACAGAAGAGCGTCCCGGTGTGTGTGGGCTTTAAAAGAAACAGCAAATTTTGAGTTACTCACTTTTTGGAGGAAGAGTCAAGGCTACATGACATATGTTACACTCTCATTTAAAGTTGACTATACCTTATTATTTACAATTAAATAACTTAAAATCATTTCTCCCCAGCACAAATCTCTTGTTAATGTATCTTTTCATGTATTCAGGAAATCACTCTGCAAAGCCCTACTTCTAATAGTGTACCAATCCACGAAGTTCGTCAGTTATTGCTGTTAGGTTAAGGTATACTTTATTGTCCCGTAGGAAATTTGTCCTCTGCATTTGATCCATCCTTCAATGCCTCTAGAGCATCTCCTCGGAGCACTGATCACCACAGTGCAGCGCTCTGAGTCCCATCTCCAGGTGTTCTTGCTAAATTTGTGTGGCCGGCGGTGTATTTCTTTCTGCAGTGTGTGTGCTGGTTTATGTTGGTGCAGGAGTGAACTAGGACACAGCCGAGTGCTTGGAGGCGGATGCTCTCTAATCTGGATTACAATAAAAGTGAACAGTGTCAACATACATGTGCTACTAACGTTGGCTCAAACTACAAAGAAGAGACAGTGTCAGTATTTTTCCAGACTTCTGCGCGTCATATATAAACATCAGAACAACTCAAAGGCTTAAATTGACCCAAATAAAAGTATAGCTTGTTCAATGACCAAAACAAAGGTGAAATAATGACTAAAATGCACTTAAAACATGGGACCACACTGGATGACCAACCTTTTCCCAACACGGGAGTTTGCAAAAGAGAAGAGGAAGTTCCCACACACGAAGAAGAAACGTGGGCGACCATGACAGCACAGTGACTGGATGCCAGGTATGTAGAATAAACAGTAACAGAGACAATTTTGTGTAATTATAACATAAATTAACCGGTTACACTTGGCCAGGACTACTGCTGGAGGATATTAATCTAACAAGCATGTTTTGGTTGGTGGGAGAAACCACGGAGAGAAAATGCAAACTCCACTGCTGTGAGACAAGAGCACTATCCGCTCTGTCAACTGTAATATACCAGCACGTCTCACTCCTAAAAAAAACTAAAACACAACATAGATAAGAGGCTCAAACTGCATGAGGTAAGTGAACAAAGAAATTTAAAAATGAATTACTGTTTGTCTACATTTTAAGGAAGCTAAAATCGAGTATAGTACTTTTGATTTCATTTATTTTAGTAGTTGATAAAGACAAGTGGGTGGGTATAGGTGGTAGGTGAAAACAGACGCTTTTTGAGCACTGAAGCCTCAGCTGCAGGACAACACACAATCACTCAAACATACAAGAATCAATCCAAACACAATTTTGAGTAAACTAATAAGAAAATGAGTTACCTACAACATGGTTACAACAGTGGATTGTACACAATGCGTCCCCTTTAAACCCTAATGAGTCCAAATGACTGACGGCTGCTGGTCTTGCCTCAGCCTGAACCTAAACTGTCCTGTATCGTCCCAGCAGACATGTGACGGCGGGATCAGCAGGTTTGTTTTTCATGCCGCGTTTGAGTGGAACTGGACGCATCAGTGGGGACTCAAGTGCACTCAGACAGGCCACAGCTACACACACCTTTGCCAGCTTTTCCCACAGCGAGTTACGGCCAGAAAACCCATCCGCTCTGCCTCGTAACGGTCACAATGTCCTTCTGCAGCAACAACACATGGATGATCTATACGCTGGGTTCACATGTACAAGCAGCTTTTATCCTTCTGTATGTAGGGATTTCCAAAAGGTTCACGGTCCAAACTGTAAGATAAGAAAAATTCAAGAAATGCAAACAGGATACTACCGAGTTCCTTATCAAACTGCAATGTCACATGAGTTGAAAACAATAAACACAGTAGCAAAACTTTCTCCTATAGACAATACAGTTATGCAAAGATAATGCATGAATGAATATTAACCTCCTAGGACCCGAACCTTTGCAAGGCATGCTTTATTAATTTCTCTTTGTTATTTCGGGTGATTGGAACCTAATGAGTGTAAAAACAAAAAATTACCTTTTTACATTTTGCAGTTTTTGAGAAAAATGCTGTCCACATATGTGGACATTCGTTTTATATTTTAATAATTTTTGATAAAACACTATAAAATCATAATGAATAATATTTTGAAAAAACATTTTTTAAGTGCCTGAACTCAACAAAATGTTTCCTGAGTGTAAAAATAAAATGAGAAACAGCATTTATGCCACTCGGAAGAGTGTGCCTCATTTGAAGTGTTACTAGCAAGTACATAAAGACATATGCTTTAACACTGTAAAAAACATTCTGATTATATTGTAAACTATTCTAAATTAAGACTGCTGCTGTTCTAAGCTGTCCACTTATATTTGAAAAACTCTGTGACAGTTGAGATCTGCCTGTAAGCAGAGAAACACCCTGTATAGAACAAATTAGTCTTTTGCTCTGCCATACGCGGCATTCTTCAGGTTTACCATCTCTGGTAGAAGTGCAGCCTTTATATGCCACATGCAGAGTGGTGTTTGTGGTACAGGAACAAGCTGTTGGCTAAAGCTAGATCTGTAATGTGCATTATCATTAATAGTGTCCATTTCTTAGTACAGCCACTCATGCGATGGTAACTATTCTATCCTCAGTGGTGTTTTGTGCTGAGGTACTTCTTCCATCCTTTTTTTAAAAAAATTGTTGGTTGGCAGTGCTCAAGTGGACTCTGATCCTTTCTGTCTTGCACAGTTTCATTCTTATGCTCAAACTGGGCCTGATTTGGCATTAACTGATAAGCTTTCTATTGCCCCTTTTTGGACTGATTTTTATGACTTGAACCTGGTGTTGTTTCATCAGGGCTATAGTTTGAGTGGTTATTCACATCCTGCTTTGTCCGAGAGTGACGTCTGACTGAGTGCCATCTGGCAATATTGTAATCTAAACAATATCCTTCATAATAATCCCGTTTATGTTTATGTCCAGGTCAGATTCCACTGTAGAATGGAGTTCTCACTTCCACTCCTGTACTTTTCACTGCCACATTGGTCCTGTCCTGGAAGTTGATATTCAGGACTCCCCACAACATCACTGTTGTCTGATAAATGTTTCACCTCAGAATTGTTTCCACCAAAAGACCAACTCTATTGCTTGTGACAAGGATAAACTCTCTGGATTAAAAAAAAAAAAAAAAAAAAAAAAAAAAAAAAAAAAAAAAAAAACTATATGAGGAAAAAACACTTAAAATCTATCCATATTTGTTTAGAACACATCCTTTATTGGTTCGTACTGCAATAAGTAATTGTTTTCTACCATAACCATGCAAAAATACAATTTAATTTCTACATATTTGTGTTAGCATTTTTCCTTTTCACCAAAACTAACTCCCGCTGTCCACGTTTGTGGACTGCATGTTTAAGAGCATGCTAGATTGTTGGTGTTACTAAGTTTTTTAAAATTCAACCTCCATAGTAGACCCTGAACACTTATATACACATCTGAACAAGAATTAGCCATAAAAGTTAATTTATTTTTTTTTTTACCTTGGCAAGATTTGTACCTGGAGTTCACAACTAAACATTCAGGTGTGTTGGAAGCCATCTTGAATCTAAATTATAATGTGTTATGCACTCCTGTCACCATTAAGTGGCAGTATAATGACCTCTTATGTGGACACCAGGGCCTTATAGAGAAAAAATGTGTATTGTGGTATAGACACCCCAAAATGTGTTGTCCACACATGTGGACGCCAGGTCCTAGGAGGTTAAAGCATTTTGTGTTTGCTTACGACAGTGCATCTCAAAGTGTGGCTGCTCTCCCTCGTGCTCATAAACAGTCCACAGAGGAAGAGAGGTCTGCTGTAGTGACAGAGATGAGTCTGTTCGCTGTCTGAGTTTCTGAATCATCCAAAAAGACCCAAGAATCACAGAGATACGGCACGTTAAAGTCTTCAAACCAAGAGTGATGCTAACACCTCACCGCAAAAAAAAGTTTGAGAAGCACTGGCTTACAACCCAAATTTGTTCCTAATATTTTTGTGACACAACCACAATGACCTGAGTGACATTGAAGTGTCAAGCGGGGCCTCTGATTACAATAGAAGTTTTGCAAATGGCATCACAGCATTCTAAATGTCAGCAGTGAGTGGCAAAAATGACTGAGAGTCAATGGAGACAAATTGCAATTACTCCTGTAAGAGTCAAAACACAACTAAAATAGAAAAAAGCAGGTACAGTCTACTAGTAACTATAAACAACCCAAATACTACTGAATATTGAGTTTGTGACATGTAAAAAGAGAAAATTAGATAAACAGTGGCAGAAAAGCAGAAAAACTATAACAGCACTTTTTTTTCTCTCACATTGACACAGACTTTAGGAACACACACACAGAAAATCTCATTGTTATTAGCATACAAACTAACTAGAGTCTGCACAACATATGCGACAGAGCATTTTTATTACATTTCTGTTAAAAGCTTCCAGGATGAAAAGGAAAAATATATACATTATATAAGGCACTCTTTTCATACTTTTGCCCCTCTGTCAGAATGTTGAGAAGCATTAGGAGCAGGCAATGTTTGTGCATAACTTATATTTTAGCTGTTCTAAATATTATTGTCTTGTAGAACGTTATGATGTCACATGAACAGAATTTATGAATCAAGAATCATGTTAAATAATTTCCAGCGAATTACAGATTACGCAGCTAACATATAAAACATAAACAACATATAAAAATGCCTGACTTCGAAATATTTTTTTTTGTTCTGATAATTTGTGATAAATGATAGCTGAAATTTAAAGCTGGAGTACCTGAAAAATGTTCTTAAGCCACATTTGTAGCCAAAAAGGTAGTTGTACTTTGGAAAAATACTTTCTCAGGTGCTCAAGCTTTAATACTGATAACCATTTTAATTGCTTTTAATAAATCAAACAAAATTCTTATAAAGCATGATTCCTTTGTGCTTTTTCAGATCACTCTATGGTCACTATGCATGTCAACAACAACTGTTTTTAAGCAGAGAAAGTTATCTGTGTCATGTTACTGAGAAACAACTGATAACAAAAGTCACATACTGTAATTTATTTAAAAGTTCAAATCTGACCAACAGACTGTGTAGGATTGTCTAGACCAGTCTCTGTAGCTCAGGAGCTAATACGCTCCATCACCTTCCACATAACGCACCAAAAGGTTTTGGAATCATGAATAATACACTTTTTGATTCAAACTGTGCTATTGACCCTATTTTGTCCCGCCCACTTGGCTTGGAAATGCACTTCCTGTTTAGCTCTGTTAAGGTAGCTAACGTGTTTGTTTGTCTGTCTTGTGGGCCATTTTAATTAAATATAATGACAGTTAAAATAAACCCATCGACTGAAATCTACAGGTTAAATGCAGCTAAACAGGAAGTACATGTCCTAGAAAAGTAGGCGGGACAAAATAGGGTCAATAGAGCAGGGGTCTCTAACCACCGGTCCGGAGCCCAAAACCGGTCCACGAGACGTCTGCTACAGGGCCCTAGAGATGTATTTTATTTTTTATTTTATAGTTTATCACTACTTCCATGTGCTTTACTATAAAAATATTGTGCCATTTAACCAAATAAACTGCTAATTAAAGCAATAAAAGCAAAAAATATGCAATCAGTTGTATGCATTTTGCGTTATTGTTATTGCTGCTACCAAACCTCAACCGGTCCCCGGGAAAGAAAATTGTGACTGTACCGGTCCTTGCAAGAAAAAGGTTGGGGACCACTGCTATAGAGGGATTTTGTGGCGGCACGGTGGCAGAGCGGATAGCGCTCTGGCCTCACAGCAAGAAGGTCGCGAGTTCGATTCCCGCTCAGGCCCGGACCTTTCTGTGTGGAGTTTGCATGTTCCTCCCCGTGTCTGGGTGGTTTCCTGGGAAACACTTGGCGCTAGGTGTTAGGTGAATCGCCTCTGCTGAGGGCAGCTTACTGTCACTGAGTGGGGAGGGGTTCATCTCACTGTGAAGCGCTTTGTGACTCTATGTCTGTGAAATGCGCTATACAAATAAAGATTACTTATTTACTTACTTACTTATCAACACGTTAGATAGGTTAGCAAAGAGCCACGGCTGATTGACACAAACTTTAGCAGCAACACTAGTCAGCATTTATCACTGTGCAAAAACAAAAGTTATGCTGCTAAATCAACATTTGTGAATGAAATTTGATCCTACAGCCCATACACATTACATTCAGGTGAGCGGGAAAACGCAGAGAAAACAAGCTTCAGGAGCCAGACATCCACCACAGTCAAATCGATTCATACCTGATCCAAACAGCTCGTCCCGTTTTGTTGTTTTTATCAAAAATGTTCCCCCCCACAGGTTGAATACACTTCTTCAATGCGATGTCAATAGGCCAGATTTATCTTATCATTTACATCGCACTTTACAATGCAGTATCCAAAACACATCAGCCTTGACAACAACAAGTTCTGTGTAAATTACATTTAAATTACAAGACATGGCTTTGTACTTAATTAATTCAAGTGCTCTTAAAGCCAAAAGCAACACAAATACAGTGAATGTCGCTTCCAAAATGCTTTCAATCGCCTTGCTTTTTAGATTCTGCGCTATTATTTTACTCTGTATATTTGCGAAGGGCACAGGCGTGTCACTTGAGAAGGCAGACCACAGCACAAACTGATCTTTCCCTCCGTGGACACATGTACTCGGGATCAAAATTCACTCGCAGCATCAGAATAGTATGAGCTAATCATTTGTCTGGACCAGCGGCACCAGATATTTACTTCATTTCTGTTTGAGTTCAGTGTTCTTGAACTGAAGCCAGAACGAAATGCTTTGTCATTGCGGAAACTGGAGGCAAACAGAAAATAGTCAAATAAAAAGCTGTCTGAATATTCTGACATCAACAGGGCTTTTGTAAGAAAAAGCCAGGATTGCAAACGTCTTAAGAGGAATTGGAAGAACATCGCTGGTGCATAATGGATTAGCGGCTTTGTAGTTCCACTCAGATTTGGTTAATTGTGTTTTATCAGATCAAATTTCTTGATTTAGTGGAAGATAGACCTGGGCATCGGAGGCTGAAGTCTAAAAATATCTGCCCTGAAATCTGATACAGTGGAGGAGAAAAGCACACGCTGGCTTTGGAAGTCTTTAACAGTTAAACCAATGGGCATTCACATCAGCAAAGAAACTCACTGTGACTACAATAGGACTACAAATAAAGAAACATGTCTCAAAGATATTTTACTTATTTCATTTCCATTTATTTACCAGCAAAGCAGGTTCCTTTTTATGTGAATCTGACATTTCCAATAATTTTCTGATTCTGAATTCACTTCTTAATGTTGAAAATGTCTCTGATACTTTCTCACCAGGTGATTTGAGCTACATTTGGTGCAAACAGTCAAAGACAACAACTTTCAACTTATAATTAAGATGTATATAGAGTAAATAGATTTGTTTCAATTTAGCACAGAATTTAGAACTGAGAAATCCGAAAATGGGGGTGTTTTTGAGACTCAGAAGGGAGAGGATTCACTGAACAAAGTTAATCTAACAAATGTAAAAAGCTTCATCTACAAGTATATTTTCTTAGAGAAAAGCTTTGAATATGACAAATTATTGCATTTTTGCAATTTTGACCTAGTTTGGTGTGTAGTAGTGTTTTGTAGTAGTGTATAGTCAAGACTGTATTAATAGAGACCAAGACCTTTCCGAGACCACAAAGTCCCAAGACCGAGACTTTACTGGTCAAGACCAAGACGTTTGTCCATCGAGACCAAATCGAGACCATCTTTGTAACTTAATACAATTATCTATATTATCTTATTGTGCAGTTTTTATTGCAAACTGTGCATGGCACAACTCTACACGCTCCTGGTGCAACTTTAGCAGAGCGTGGTGGTATTGAAATCTGGCCTCGATGTCTAAGACAAGACCGAGTCCAAGACCAAGACCAAGTCCAAGATAAGACCGAATTCAAGACAAGACCAAGTTCAAGCACCCTCAAGACCAAGACAAGACCAAGATTAAATGTGCTTGACTCCGAGACAAGCTTAAGCTGAAGTGGTCTCCAGACCGGTCTCAAGTACTACTACACTAGTTTGCAGTAAATATTTATCATAGTTTTACAGCAGTTACTGTATGTAGAAATTTATGCTGAGATTATTGAAAATCACAGGAAGCATATACAGTAAGTTCTAAAACAAAAATCCTTCCACTATACAGTATGTCGTCAAAAAGCACTAAAATGCAATGTACAATGTCCACACAACTGAAGCAGTTTTCTGGAGTTTAAACAATTATTTAACATATTAAAAAGTTACAAGTCTTGTCATTTGTCTAATCATAACTATTATATCATTATGTAGATTTTGGCCCATATTTGCAATGTGTTGCTAGGGAACATGTGTGGAATTACCTCTACATACTGTATGTACTATTTGCTGGACAAAAGACCATTATAAACTTCATTAAAAGAGCCAAATCTAGTGATAGCAAACACAATCTTGAATATATTATTGTTCACTGTTTTACTGAAGAGTCTAGTCTAACCTGTACTTTAAATATACTTAAAAATAGACTAACAAGGCACAGTTGAATTCAAGAACACCTCACATCACCTTTACCGTACAACCCACAGTAACCAGACCTATTGTACTGAAGAAAAGAGTAAGTCCTCCTGATAAGCTGCTTCCTGTGTATCCTGTGAAACCCTAATGCAGCCTGGCATCCCTGAAGTATTGATCTACGCCCTGTTTTTTAATGTCTCCTTTCTCCAAACACCACTTAGCACTCAGCATAAAAAAACATCATCATATTCTCTTTAGGCCGCAGTGATTGGCTCATGCGGCAAACGAGGTAAATCATACGTCTTCTCATAAAACGTGGGCAGAGCGTTTGGGGATGGAACGTTCTTTTTAAACCCGGCTGATGTCTGGGTAAAAGCCGCGTCTTAATTGCTGGATTTCGAAAAGCTCTTAACCTGAGTTTCGACAGTATATTCCACTGACCTTCAGGACATTACAGACGCGCCGGTTCAGTGCTAAGTGATGGCAGCTCCCACATAAGTCACATGACCAGTGCTTCAGGGAAAGAGAGAGGTCAAATATAATGTCTCATAATGGGAAATGTATCTCTAAGCTGCACTGTTCTCCTTCTGAGCCACTAAACTAGTTTATGTTCAAAGAAATATGTATACTGGCTGGCTTTACATGAGGTAAAAACAATAAAATAAGGATATCTGAATTGGTTAAAGCTGGGTACGTGATTTTACAAAAAGTATATTGGAAACACGGCCTCTTGGGACCAACAAGTTTATCGATTTATCATTTATTGAAAAATTATGATGGGTACACAAGACACCACAACATTCTTCCAGCTAATGTTATTTCAATGAGGTGAAAGGCAACTAAAATGAACATTGTTTAAATGCAGTTCATCAGTTTTGTGCTACAAAAGATTAATTGGTAGTTACCTGCAATAAACAAGATTTTACATTGGTAAAATAATTTTTGGGGACCACAAGATTTTGTCTCTGCTGTTTGCAGATGATGTTGTACTGATGCTTCTTCAAACCAGGACCTGCGACATGCACTGGGACGGTTTGAGCCGAGTGTGAAGCAGCTGGAATGACAATCAGTTCCTTCAAACCTGAGGCCACGATGTCCTCTCCAGGTGGTGGAGAGTCTGAGTATCTCGACGTTGTGTTCATGAGTGAGAGAAGGATGGAGCGTGAGATTGACAGGCGGATCGGTGCAGCGTCTGCAGTGATGCAGTCGCTGTATCAAACCGTTGTGGTGAAGAAGGAGTTGAGTCGAAAGGCAAAGCTCTCGATTTACCAGTCAGTCTACATTCCAACCCTCACCTATGGTCATGAGCTTTGGGTAATGACCGAAAGGACAAGATCACGAATACAAGCGGTCGAAATGCGTAGCTCAGTCAGCCCTGTGGAGGCGTTTCAGGCATTTCTCACCAGAAGCAGACCCCGGGGAAGACCCAGGACACACTGGAGGGACTATGTCTCTCGACTGCCCTTGGAACGCCTCGGGATTCTGCCAGAAGAGATGAAGGGGAGTGTATGTGGACATTGAAGTCTGGGCCTTCCTACTCAGACTGCTGCCTACACAACCTGACTTCAGATAAAGCTGAAGAAAATGGATGGATGGAAAATAATTTTTAAGATCTTTCATAGCAATTTCAGTTTCATTGCCATGAAATATCTTTAAAATTATTTGGCCTTATAAAGGTCTTGGATTCTTGAAAGTGAACAGAACCTTTTGTCTATCAATTTAGTAATTATTTATTCATTAACTGGTCACAGCTTTTCTGTGCAATATTCTTGGCAGAAAAACTTGTTTGTACTTGTGCTGTTACTGCCACATGATGGCTGATAAACCTGCTGATGATAATGTCAATTTTTGAGATGGAGTTAAATTTCATCATGATCTGATGATCGTTTGGTTTTTGGATCTTTTTAGGTTCTGTGTGAAGCACATTGAAATACTTTGTCTATGAATTTTGTTTGTCTTACTTTTATTTAAAAATAAATGATTAAAAAAACATTATTGATCTTTACACAAAACGGATTTTTTTTTCCACAGAAATGTGCAGATACTTGAAAAAACGTTTTTCAAAACATTGCATTTTTATCTATGTATTTATGATTGTAGTTTTGTTGCAATATGAACCATCTTTGAATGTCACGAGTGTTATGTATTATTATTAACAGAGGTGTTGTTTTTTTTTGCCGAGAAGGAGGAACTGAATTGAATTAAATTGAGAGACGTAGGACTTGAGTCGTACTTTGGTAATTTTTTATGACTTGAGACTTGACAAAATGGTCTAGGACTAGGTTTAAATTGAGTCCCACTTGACTCAGGACTTGAATTGGACTTTGTGACTTGACATGACTCAAAAATTAAACAGAGCAATTTTGCATTAAGAAAATGCAACATGTCCCTTCTTGTATTTAAGGTATTTACAAGATGTATTTGATAACTTGATATAAAGGCTTGCAAAGACAGGACTTGGACTGGACGGGTGCAAAAGTGGCCCTCTAGAGCACATATGTCAAACTCAAGGCCCGGGGCCAGATGCGGCCTCCACCTCATTTCATGCGGCCCTCAAGGTCTTGTAGGTTTACTTTAAATTTATTTTAGTGCCAGGTGTAATCTGCGTGTCATAACTTAATGAAATGATTGTCTGAAACTTAACGAGTAAGTCATTTTCAGACAATCGGATGTATTCATAATTGTCACTTAATATATGCAAATCAAATACAGCTATGTATGATATTAAAGATTAGTAATTTAGTTACAACCTGCTTCGAGGACAACCCGATTCAGTGCGCCCTTTGACAAATGGAGTTCGAAACCCTCTCTAGAGACTTATATCAGCCTACAACTCATGTATCCAAATATTGTAAATTAACATTATTTCTTTTTTTCAGGTTTACTTTAGATTTGATTTAGTTTTGGTGATATGACGTGGTTTTGGCCTAATCCTAGTTAGACTTGATTCAGATTTGGCTAATCCTGGTCTAGTCCTTGTTTAATATTGACTCAGTGCTGGTTTTGTAGAGCAAACAGAAGCTGTAACAGTAGCTAACATTACTGAAACAGATTTTGCACAATAGATATTTTGCACAAACCTAAATTTGGCAAAACTTTCACATGTTATGCATTTATCTGGCCCTCATGCCATGGCTTTCCGACAAATCTGACCCTCAAAAATATTAAGTTGAACAACCCTGCAGGGAACTTGCCTTGCACTTGAGACCTACTGTATAAGACTTGTAAAACAGTGGCTTGGTCCCATATCAACTGTGTTTTACCAAAAAAATTGTGTCTAAAAATTGTAATGTGCTATTATGCAGACTGACTTGTAAAAACTTTCTTCACATAACTGCGTTTTTGTTTTTCTCCATTTATTATTATCTATTTGTTGAAATGTGAATCATCTTTGAAAGCCTCTAGTGTTATGTGTTATCAAAGCCTTTTTTATGTTTTCTGAAACACAAATAATGAGATTTCAGCGGGAATGCAAAACTGTGCAAAATCAAAACTTGTGAGTAACTTCTCCTTCTTCCTCTGGTATGTTCCTCACGTGTCGCATGCTTAGGCCAGTTTCCCCTTTAACTTTCCCAGCTAATGTCCTCATCATGTCCAGTCTGTTGCTCCACAATGACTTGTTTTAACCGTGTGTACACAGCTCCAAATTGAGTTAGCTTTCCCCTCCCTTCTCCCTCTTCTTCTTCTCTTTGACATCGTGATTGTCCTTGTGTCCGATTAGGCCGGATCAATGCTGTTTCACCGAAGAGGAGAAGAGGAGGAGTGTGTGTCTTCTTGCTGCTGCTGTATCTCGATGCGGGACGGACAGCGAAGGGTGGAGTAAAAAGGGGGGCAAAGCAAAGGCACCAGCAGCAGAGGCAGAAGCAGCAGCAGCAGCAGCAGCTCCTCCCATAATTAAGTTATCGTCCAGTGCTGTAGGTCCATGTTTACTGCCAGTTTGCTTCACTTGGCGGTGCGTCCGGCAGCGGTGTAGTGCGGTTTCGTCTTGTCTGTCACTTACCACGATCTGAACAGGGACCAAGGACATCCAGCTACACCACCACCTCTTCCTCCATCACCCTTTTTCCCCACCGATGCTAGGACCTCACCCGGGCTGCCATCATGTGTGACTGTTTCCACATAGCCTTCCCTAACTGGCACGCCGCTTCTTCAGGAGCCGGTGGGCGATAATTCTGTCTTTATTTGTCTGTCTGTGTTTGGGGTTTGTTTTGGATTTTTGCACCGGCAGTTCTCGTTTCGGGCAGCAGGGTTCAGTAGTGATTTGTGGAGCGTGCGTCGTGCGATGTTTGGTGATGCAAAGTGAGGATGCTGACCTGCAGTGAGGATGGGTGTGTCTGCAGTTTGAAGATTTCTCTCTCTCTCTTCTCCATCTCTCCTCCTGCTGTTGCTGCTGCTGTGAAGAGCTCAGGGCTGATGCTGTAATGCATAAACAGGTTGTGACATAAATCAAAGTGGGGAAAAAATAGCAGAGGTGCCAGACTTACCCTGAGGTTAAAAGAAAATGTGAGAAGATTAGTGGTGTGACGAAGTTTTTAGGATTTTCCATTTTTAACTTAATTTGGTAGATTAAAACTTAAATAGAAATGATAGTTTTACATGAAGCAAGAACAAGTTTGTGCAGATAACTTTGAAAACATGTTGAAAATAACAGGAAGTAGAGAAGAGTTTTAAACTGATGACATCACACTAGGGAGATTAATGCTAGCGTTATTTTTATTTCCAGTGAACATTACCAGTTCCCAGTTCAAAGCATTTCAACTGGATCAACTCGTATGTAAACATTAAAGTTGGGGTAACTAACTTTCTAGTTGAAAATTTGTAAACTTTGTGTTTTCCACTAAACAGTACATGATAAATGCAGCACTTTGTGAAAAAATTAGACATCTGTGTACTGTCTGAATTGAATAATAAAGAATTTTAGTTCTAATCAGGATGCTGCGCTCTGATTGGCTGAGCTTGGGAGGCCCTTTTCAGTTTCACTTTGTTGTTTGTAAAAAGTGTTTTTAAGCCATAGTTGAAACCAAAATGAACCTATGTCAATATTAACCATGTGTCAAAAGTTTTATGTGAGATTTAAAACCATAAATTATGTCTGTGAAAATCAGCTACTGCACCTTTAACGCTAATTTTAAGGCTAAACAAAAGTAACGTTAAATACTCTGTAACCAACATTTGCATTGCTTTTGTGGCAGTTAAACCCCTTAGATTCACTTTCTGTGGTGATTGTTGATCTCTTATGTGAAGTGGGACTCCTCAATCAGCCTCTAGTTCACAAGTGGATTTACCAGTTCAAGTGGCGTTCCAGTGCATATTTTCAAGTGGGAGGTGGGAAATATCCCAGTTCCACTTGCCTGGAACGCTCCATAAGATGTTACATGATACATTTTATGAGCCTGTAAACCTAAACTTAACACAATAATTGCTCTAGTGTACTTTTATTTGAGTTGAGAAAGCTTAGCTCAATTTAGTACCTGAATTAGTGTGGTGTTATCCTTTATGAGCAGGTACATTTTTAATCATAAAAGAGCTCATTTGGGATGAAATCTGTAAAATGTTTGGTAAACTCATAAATTAATGACCTTTTTTATTTTACCTGTCATAGGTACTTTAAAAAGCAATTTCCTCACCAAAAACACACCTAAAGTTGTGTTTTGTTTACTCCCACTTGTTTAATACAAAACCCTACATGTTTTCAATTCTGCTTGAGTTGAAAACACTCTGTTCCACCTTATGATGTCACTATGTAGTAACACAAGACTGAGCTTTTACACTGTATTCACCTTCAGTTGTTTAAAACCGTAAGCTACAGCAACAGGTTTAGCCACATTTAAACTTTTGCCACTCGATTCACTTGGAAATTTCTGTGGCAATCTCAACTGAAGATAAAAATAGGGAAGCAGCAACTTACAGTAGTATAGTGATTTGAAACGTAGAGAAATGTACAGTAAACCAGTTCAAATTAGGCAAACTGTATGACACTTAATGACATCACAAGGTGGGACAGAGCATTTTCAGCTTTGGAGATGTAGAATACAGGAATACTCCAACATTTGTGAATGAACCAATAGAAAACTTCCAGTATGTTTTTGCTGAGATAACAACATTTTAACATGGCTAAGATCTCACAGAAGTCAACTTTATGTAACATAGGACCTTTAAAAGACAAATATGATGTATTCTTTCATGAAAAATTCTATCTAATTTCCAGCCTGGCAATGTTTTGGAATTCTAATGGTTTTGGAAAAGGTTAAACAATATGTTGCATTCAAAAACAAATTATTTGAAATCAAATTTGTGTTGTTTTTATGTCTCCTTGTGTTCTGGTCTTATTCAGTTAATGTAAGTTGAAAGCTGATTGATTGCTTTTGGTATCTTTACTTAAAATAATTGGAGATTTATGATATTTTTACTATTGCACATTAAAGAAGTCACTCATCAAACGGTTTAAAAACACATTTTTAAACATTGAAAGTAATGAGATGAACTGTGTGTGACTCTAAAGTCTGTCAGTGAGAAATGTGAGAGAAACAGAAGTGTTGTTGTAGTTTGTCTGCTTTTCTGCTACTGTTTACTTGATTTTCTCTATTTACATGTCACATACAAACTCAGTATTCAGCTGTAGTTATGATTGTTTATGTTTATTATCAGTCTGCAGCTGTTTTTTCCTAATTTAGTCGGGTTTTGACTCTTACAGGAAAAACTGTACTTTGTTTCCATTGACTCTCAGTCATTTTCACCACACGCTGCTGACATTTAGAATGCTGTGATGTTATCTACAAACCTCTATACTGTATTTATACCTTAGTTACCCCCATCAACGAAGATAATATTAAGCAAATTATGTTCGCTTTAGGGTTAAATTGTCATGTAATGGTCATTTTAAATCACAAATATTATGAATTGCTTGTATTTATGTCATTCTAAAGGCGAGAAAACACTACTATAAACTTTATTTTAATACATTTCATTGGCCTCTTGACGCTAAGCCAGTTTCTATCTGTGACTAAGCTATTTTCCGTAATGCAGAGCAGCGTTTTTAATTCACTGCGGTCATGTCAAACTTCACAGTTAATGACTATAGCTACAAACCATATCTGACCTAATGCGATAATGAAGATTAAATTAGCGTTTTTAACTTTGGCGTGGCAGCTTAATTTCGGAGGAAAAACTGACATGAGTGTGATGGAGTAGGAGATGGATCGTCACAAACAAAGGCTGTGTTGTGAGTCTTCTGGATCCAGACGTGGTAAAAACACTCGATAGTGATGCGGAGCAGGCCAGAAGCACAGAGAAGTGATTGAAAAGCTGGATCTTTCGCTGCCAACTATTGATTTTGTGAAGTGTTACCAGGGGCATAAACATTCATATTATGCAATCGGGGGAATGAGTTTGCAAGGAGGCGCTGCAAAACAATCGGACGACATCTTTGTGGACTTTTTAGAAACTGTGTGCTTGGCAGGAAGTTGAAATACGCAAATATTTGATTGTTATTTATTCATTTATTTTACAGAAGCTACATACAAACAGAGAAAGACAGTAGCAGAGCAATAGTAATAAGCCGACAGTTATTGGAATAATCGATTAGTTGCGACTCGTTAATCTTTAAATTGCTGCATTCCTATTTGGATTACGTAACACTGTTCAGTTTTGCTCTCTGAATCTAAACTGGAATAAAACAATAATTCACGGATGAGTAGGAATATTTTTTTCCTCCTTTCCTTCTATTTCTTTCTTTTTCTTATTCCTTTTTTCCTTTCTCCCACTCCTTCTCTTTATTCTTCTTCTCCTCCTGTCCTCATTTTCCCTCTCCTCCTCTTTCTTCTCTTCCTTCATCTCCTCCTCTTCCTCCACTCATTTGTTCTTCTCCTTCTCCCATCCTTATTCTCCTCCTCCTTCTGCATCTCCCCTCCTCTTCTCCCATCTCCACTTCTCTCCTTTCCTCTCTTCTCCTCTCTTCCATCTCCACTTCTTCTCCTCCTCCACTTGTTCTTCTTCTCCTCCCCTCGTCCTCTTCCATCCCCACATCTTCTTCTCTTCTTCCATCTCCACTTCTTCCTCTCTTCCTCTTCTCCACTTCTTCTCCTCCTCCATCTCCACTTCTTCTTCTCCTCCTCCCCCTCCTCCTCTTCCCCTCCTCCTCCTTCTCCACTTCTTCTTCTCCTCTTCCCCTCCTTCTCCTCCATCTCTACTTGTTCTTCTGCTCCTCCCCTCCTCCCTCTTCCATCTCCACTTCTTCTCTCCTCCCCCTCCTCCTTCTCTACTTCTTCTTCTCCTCTTCCTCCTCCTCCTGCCCTCCTTCTTCTCCTCTTCTTCTTCTTCTCCTCTCCTCCTCCTCCATCTCCACTTGTTCTTCTCCTCCTCCCTTCCATCCCACTTCTTCTTCTCCTCTTCCTCCTCCACTTCTTCTTCTCCTCCTCCCCTCCACTTCTTCTTCTCCTCTTCCCCTCCTCCTCCATCTCCACTTCTTCTTCTCCTCCTCCTCCTCCTGCCTCCTCCTTCTCCTCTTCTTCTTCTTCTCCTCCTCCGATCCTCCTCCTCTTCCATCTCCACTTCTTCTTCTCCTCCTCCTCCCTTCTCCTCCTCCGATCCTCCTCCTCTTCCATCCCCACTTCTTCTTCTCCTCTTCCCCTCCTCCTCCTCCATCTCCACTTGTTCTTCTTCTCCTCCCCTCCCCTCATCTTCCATCTCCACTTCTTCTTCTCCTCCTCTCCCTCCTTTTCTTCTTCTTCTCCTCCTCCGATCCTCCTCCTCTTTCATCCCCACTTCTTCTTCTCCTCTTCCCCTCCTCCACTTCTTCTTCTCCTCCTCCTCCCCTCCTCCTCCATCCCCACATCTTCTTCTCCTCTTCCCCTCCTCTTCTTCCATCTCCACTTCTTCTCTCCTCCTCCTCCTTCTCCACTCTTCCTTCTCCTCCATCTCCACTTCTCCTCCTCCTCCTTCTTCTCCCACTACATTTATAAACCCATACCAGATAGAAGATATACAGTATAATGTTTTAACCTTGGTCATCTGAAGAGGAACAGGACAAGTATATATATGTATATATAACGTAGTAGTGAAGTAGCAGGAGTATGTCCATAGCTTAATCACATATTCATAACTTCTCTTATATCCCCACATTCCTGCTTCACTCGTGTCTTATACTTTAATTACAGCGACTCTCGAGGAGGCGACCGGTTTGTGTCTTTGAGAGGATCCAGGCGAAACCCAAGGTCACAAACAGGAGAGACTGAATTAACCGGCTGGAAATAGACTTTAGAACGAACACACAAGACCCATTTTAATTAGAATTACACTAATTAAACTGTGTGAAGCTGCCTTAGGTCGATAATGCATTGTCATACAAGATTAGTTTCCCGTTTGCCAGGTGCAGACGAGTTTTGGTGATTTATTTTAACGACTGATAGAGAAGTTAATTTGGACTTGTTCTATTTTTTGCTGCCTTTTGTAACTTGTAAAAAAAAAAAGATAAAGCGGATTTTTTAAAATAATAAATGCCCATAAAAAGTCCATATGGTAGATTCATTTTCTAGCTTTGATAATCCTTGTGCATTAATCATAGTTTTATATGATAGTGGTTTATGAAGAAATGATAAATATAACTTGAAAATGACAGGAAGTAAACAGAATCTTCACACACACCGCAAAAAGCAAATTTATAACTAGATAGGACTAAATTCAGGATTTTAAAGCATATATAGAAAATTTTGACTGCTTACAAAGATTTTCATGTAAACTACTTGTCAATGGGAAGTAAAACATCTTAATCCATTGTAAATGTTTTGTCTCAAAATAAAAACAAATTTATTGTAACAGACTAAAAAATATATATATAAAATAGGTGACATAATCTAGGTACCACACTACAAAAATGAATTTCACGAAAATTACAGTTGCTTGATTCTAGGATTTAAACCTAATTTCAAACATTTTGACTAATTTAACCTTGATTTATTGTAGTGACATAGATTTTTCCCCTGTTTCAAAGTGTTTCGAACTGATTTCAAGACATGGCTTCTTATTTCAAGCCAAATTATTTGCCATTGGGTTAAGAAAACTGTTCTTACCCCATTGGAAATTTTTGTTCTTATTTCAAATGTCTTAAAACTAGTGAAATATTGTTCATAAGCAATTAAATCTATCCAGTTAAAGCAGCTAAAATTGGATTAAAAATCTCATTAAGTTATTTTAAGCAAGTCTAGTTTTTGCAGTGCATAAGCAAGGAAATTGATTTTTTAAATACATTTCTAATTTTTATTGTGGGTGCCTGCCCCTGGCCCCCAAATTTCTATTGACGGGCCTGCCCAAAAGTAGATACTAATACCAAATGAAATGAACAAAACATTAAGAGAACTATTTTGATTTTACAATGCTTTAGCTCTTTTAGAATTACATTTTTGCCGTGCACATCATCCAAAAATGACAAAATGTAAAAACAATCAACTGACAATTTCTGGGAGCTAAAATTAAATAACAAAATAAGCGTGTTTAAAAATATTATCATTTGTCAAATTATAACATTTGTTTCATTTATGTGGATCTTGGCCCATTTTTACAAAGTAGATAAGACAGAATTACCTCTACACACTGTATGTCATGCTTGTTGGCCAAAAGACAATTACAAACATCATCAAACAGACAAAACAAGTGAAAACACGCACACATGTTTAGTTACATCTGAGATATAATAATAATCACAATGTCTAGTTCATTTATTTATTTGTTTTTGCATTTTGTTATTGTTAGAAAGTGACTACACAACAATTCTGAACGCTACATGTTTTACTCAAAATCTAAATTCGTGGTGGGCGGGGATAGGTGGTAGGTGAGGATAGGGCTTTTCTGAGCACTGGAGGACAATACAGCTGCAGGACAATACAAGATTACTCAAACACGCAGGAATCAATCCAAATGCAACTGTGAATAAACGGTGAGAGACACTGTTAGAACATGTTTTATTCGAAAGTGTTACATAATACATTCCCTTTAAACTTGGTTAGAGAAGGGTTAGGATTTATTCTGTTTTTTTGCTTTTTATTTGCAACTTTAAATCGATAATGTGGAAAGTCTTTTATAATATTCAGTATGTTCAAAAATCTTGTTAAGTGAAAACTAGTTTGCAGAAAGGTCAGGAGCTGGTGAATCAGTTACTTTCTGTGGATTGTTTGAGATTCAACAAAACCATTTTATATTTAACTTTTCTTTTTGGTGGAGTGAGTTGATTGAGTAATGTTTAACCTAATTTAACCACAAATCAAATTTACTGAGAGGAATTTAACAGAAGATCCAAAGTACTGCTTCTAGTAAAATGGTGAATTAAATGACAAGGTAAAACATATGTCACTATTCATTGGTTTAATCCCAGTTGTATTTGGATTGATTGATTCATGCATGTTTGCGTAATCTTGTATTGTCCTGTAACTGATGCTCCAGTGCTCAGAAAAGTCCTGCTTTGGGTTTAATTAGTTGTGATTACTCAAAAGAATTCAGAGTTTGGGTAAAACATTAAGGGTTCCAAATAGTCACGTAGCTTTCTAACATAATAAACAACATTTAAATTTATAATGAAGAGGCGGGGCTTATCAGTTTTACAGTTTTGAACAGGAAGTCAGTGGATATGTTTATATTTCCAATCTGTTTTTGATTTGTTTTGTGTTTTAATACTAAATAACTCATCCACAAAATGAAAAAATGCTATTTGTGAACACTTTGCACAAAACGTACCAATGGAAGATGCACATGTAACGTCTTTCAAAACTCATTTGCATCACCTCAAATTTTACAATTTGAGTGTCAGCTGTTTTTGCTCCACTTTGCTCCACTTTATCTACTTTGCACTCGAGCAAATGCTTGATAAATGAGGATCAAGGTGTTTTGCTAAATACATTCTGAGAAGCTCCTCAAAGAATTTTGAAATCATGTTATATTTTTTAATTCAGTTTTTTGTTGATCCCTTGGCTATTTTCTTTGTAGTGTCTCTGAAGATGCTTAATAGGGTTTATGCACTAATGTCTTCCGGTCTCAGATTGACATGGGCCGCTACATCGGGGGGCATAGTTGCCATAGTGACACAGTTGTTTACTCTAAATGTGATGGTCATCAGACGAGGGATTTTGGGCAAATGGGCCAATGACAAGTTCTCTCTTTCATCATTTGTAGACGCAGTGACGGCTGTAAAGCAGGAAAAGTGCAGCTTCTCAACCATGTTTTCAAAAGGAAAAGTTGTAAAAGTGTGCGCGAACTACACGAACAGAAGCTCTGCTCACATACCAAGACTCACTGTGCTCTTGAGTCCGAGCAGAGGCACTGTGGGTCGGGAAGAAGTGATCACACGCATTGCTCGGTGTTTTCGGACTTTCAGAAAGCCAAAAGTGACAGCTCAGGAGTCTCGGGATGAAAGCCCGGTTCATCTGTTCTCAAAAGATGACAAAAGAGAATGTTTTTCTTTTTTAAGAGGATTGTTTCAAGACTTGCCCAAAATCCCTCGTCTGATGTCTGTCGCATTTGGAGTAAACAATGATGGCACTATGTTAACTACACCACTGGATGTAGCGACTCATGTCAATCTGAGACCGGAAGATGTTAATGCATAACCGCTGTTGTGAGCTAGACTGATAATGGAGAATGTTTATGCTGGATGTACACTAAAGCTGGGCTTACACTGTGCGAATTTTGAAACGATTTTGCCACGAATTTTTGTCGCACGACAGATTCAAGATCGTAGCAAAATTCGGCTCCTCCGTACGAGTAATTCGTGCAGTGTCTGTGGGGTTACGAGCTGCGATAACTGCTCACGATGAACGCACGACAGCTGATCGTAGCATCGCAGCAACATCAAACATGTTTGATATTTGTCGTGTGTCGCAGGGTCCGGGGGCTGCTGAAGCAGGGAAAACAGCGTGTTTGCTAGCACACAGAGGTGTACAGAGATAACAAGCACACCTGAACAAACCTCCGTGAATGAGAGGCCAACTTCACAGAGGTTCTGAACAAATCCCCACGCACACAAAGACATAAGTGCAACACACTTTAAACAAGCAGGGCTAACAGTTTTGTTATGTTTTTGGTGTATTCAGAATAGGAAGATGGCAATGCGCTTCTACCGTGTCAGACCATTTAGCGCACAGCATAAATATGAAGCTTACACGGCAGCATCCAAACAACTCAGCCCACTGTGCACAATCAACATTAGCAACTATTGACAACACAGCCACTTTCACAAAGAATATAGCGTATCAATGTATGAAACCACAATCATAACACCATGTGCCATGCGCTGGCACCAGCACAACTCTCAACAACACGCGCCAGATTTTCCCCTACAGCCTACACATTAAGCAACACACGCAACACGGGAACATACAGCAGTCAGACGCTCGTAAATCAGATTTACCCATCACAGCTCTTACCTTTCTTATTCAAAGGCTGAAGTAAAACACCGTCTTCATGTGCGCTGTCCTTTGTTTCGTTTCCAAAAAAGTTTATTTAGTCCAAAACACAGCTGAACTGAAAGTCCATCAGGCCAGCGAGGTCCGAGGTTTAGTGTACCAAACCACAAAGATACACTTTGGCTTCACGCTCTCATCCAGCTCAAAATATTAAAATAACTCGTCGCATCTTCTGTTGACGCCGGTACAACTTTGTTGCTGCAGGACAAACCTGTGGCTGAGTGACGTACGCTAGCATACATGACGTGATCAGGGGGAAGAAAATCTCTGAATGAGAGCGGCTGGTGATGGCTGTATTCCAGCGCTGCTGCGCACACACTTCTCAGGCTCAGATCCCTCGCACAGTCTGAGCAGGTTGAACGTATGCGTTTATGTGTGCGCACCTCCGTCGTGAGGTGCGCTCTTCTCGTATACGATTCATCGCACAGTGTGAGTTTGGAGATAATTTCGTACGTATTAAAATCGTGCAAAATCGCACTGTGTATGCTTGCTTAACTGCAGGTGGGTTCGGTTTGGGACACATGCAAGTTTCTTGCAAAGTGCGTGTACACCAGATGCGGTCAACAACGGTCCGGTTTCGTCCAAAGCCACACGGATTCACGTATATTCCAGCGAGAATGCTTGTATAATGAATTGAAAGCCGCACCAGACCGCTGCGGTCTCTCTGCACTCCTCGGAGGTCCGTGTACATGGGCGCATTGGTTTTAAGCACTTTCAAAGTTCGGCAGGACCGCGCAGGTCCCGACCCGAACTGAACTCGCATTCAGTGTACATCCAGGGTTAGGCACTAACCGTACCTTGTATTGTCAGTGTTTTGCTAAACAGTAGTAACACACTGTAGTTTTTGTTTTGCAAATGTAGCACTCTGAGGGAAAAAGGTTGGAGATCACTGCTTTAGTCCCTTCTAAAATTACCAGATTGAAAATGTGTGAAATGATCCTAGATATTTCATGGCAAAAGTACATTATTTTGACGTGTGTGTAAAAAGCAAAAGTGTGTCGACCTTGGTTTGCAAAAGTCCCTTGTCATAGTAGTTCCTGTTACTGTGCAGAATAAGTGTCCATGTTGAGGTGCAAAGGTCTCATCTCAGGCTGTAGAATGTAAATTATTCATTGGGCCAGCAGCACTATCACCTGCAGACTCCTGATTTATTCATGCAAATGGTTCATGTGACATTTCCACGGTCACCATTTGTTCATATTTCTGAACATAAAGAGACTAATGTTAAGTGACGTCTGTGGAGCTCCGATGTCACGGCAAAAGTTAAAAGATTTCACCCTCATAATGGATGCGCTGCACTTTAATCCACAATTGAATCTTTTCTGTGGAGGGACACGGCACAAGACGGGACTTCATGCTTTTTACAATCTCTAGTAAAGCTTGCATTTTACAGTTATGTAAGAAGAAGATGTAGAAACTAGTTGCATAACAGTGTATCTCAAGTTGTATTTGGATTGATTCTTGTATGTTTGAGACTTTACTGGTCCTAATACCTGTTTTTATTTATCAAAACACAAAAAAAAACAGAGATGTCAAGTAACTAAGTATTTTTACTGAAGTACAAGTAGTTTTCCTGAGTATCAGTACTTTACTTGAATATTACAAAATCTGGTTACTCTTCTCCTTTACTTCAGATAACGAGGTACCTCGTTATCTATTGGTTTTACTGGCCTCATCATGTCCATAGTTTATATATTTTTATAATTATTTTTTTGTTTAGCTAAGTCAACGTGTTACAAATTATGCAACAACTATTTGAAAATCCTCCATACAACCTTTAAGAGCAGTGTGTTGGAGATGACGTGTAATGCTCTTAAAAAAGAATCCTACGTGTGTATCTGTAAATTTAACGTAAGCGTTACATCTACAGATGATGAACCTTTTCCTAAACGTATTCGTTCCCCAAAACTTAATCACCATCTCTCCAGTCCAGACTATCCAGCATTAACCTTTGCATACTACCAGTAGTAAACATCTATCACAGTTTGAGAAACACTGGCCTATGCAATGTTGTTGTGTCACATGAACAGAACCAAAACAAATTATTATATTGCAATATGATGTGTGTAACATTTTTCCAAACACCACAACAGAACTGACTTGTATTGACTCAGGTTGATAATCAATCACGTGACCTATGCAAAGCCAGTGACGGCGGTAATTCGACTCTAGTGTAATTTGTTGTTTGCTTCGCTGCTACAAATCGACACATGGACGTGTTTACAAGCCGCTGACCTCGAGCTGTGCTTATACAGTTTGCATCGTGGGAATAAAGCCAGGATAAAACCAGCGCAGGGACGAGAGTTGTGGGAAGTCTGTGTCGGATAAACAGATTGAAAGCATGCGCCCTGACAGTCCCATGTTCATGTAACTCACGCAGAAAATCTAATAGTGTTTTTTTCTCTTCCCCCTTTTGCACAAATCTCATTATGTATTTGGATCCGAACAAGCTGGCTTTTCAGCAGAGGGAGTCTGAATTCACGTAGGAAGAGTAGAAATGAGAGATGGCATGTCTGCGTTTTGGTATCGGCCAGGTGCTTTGGGCTCGACACGCAAACTGGAGCAAAATAATTACATAAGAGAGCAGCCGAGGACAGCAAACAGCTAATACAACACATTTATGAAGCTCGGGAAAGTGCAGGCGCGTTCTATCAATTACATAAGCACCGCTGAACGTTTTAATCACGGCTGGACAAATGACATCACAGCGTTCTGTGTGTCAGCAGTGAGTGGCAAAAAAGCATCATAGTCAATGGAGACTAATTGAAATTTTTTCAAAGACTGCTAAAATAGGAAAAAGCAGCTACAGTTTGATGATACACGTAAACAAAAACAACTAATGCTGAATACTGAGTTTGTATGATGAGAGAAAATCAGGTAAACAGTGGCAGAAAAGCAGAAAAACTACAACAGCACTCATATTTCTCTCTGACACAGTTTTTAAATCACACACATTACCTTTCTATGCTTATATAAGATGTTTTTAGTCTGTTTGATGAGTGAATCATATTTGTTGTGTGGTAGTAAAAATGTCTAATTCGCCAACAAGCTATAGCTAAATTCTGCACTGTTGCCATGACAACAGAAAAGCTGCGCATAAACTCTGTAATATCAATGTTATTTAGGCAATAGGTTGGTTTCATGTTTTTCTATTAATAACATTGTACTTTGCATAAATATCTAAAAATTTCACAAACTTATAATAATATGATTTTTTTTTTTAGAGACAACTAGCCAGTATGACAGTATTTCATTTTTCCAATTTACTTAGTTTAGTTTGAAAGAACTTGTGATAAGTGTTTATCATTTTACAGCAGTTAAGTTGCAAACTATAAGGAAACTGGGTGAAAACAACAAAAATGTTATGTGAAATATTGAACTCTTTCAGTTGAAATACAAATACACAAATTACACAACATAAAGTCTTAAAACCTTCACATGGAGGACCAAAAATAATATTTTTCTGTATTCATTTATAAAACCGCTGGTACAGATTTTTTGCTCCTGTTTTTTTTCAAGCCTCTGAAACGTATCAAAAACAGAGAATCTGAAGTCTGCCACTTTTTAAAGGGTTTTATATTCGATCATGTAGATTGTGTTTTGCTGACAAATGTAGTCTAACTTAACTTGTCATATGTACTTTAAAGAGTGCATGAGAGTTTTCAAAAACAATTTTCTAAATGTAATTTTATTTGGAAGCTTTATGCTCATTGTAACAATAAATTATAATTTTACATGAATCAAGAACAAGTTTGTGAAGAAAAGTTTGAAAATACGTTGAAAATAACAGGAAGTAGAGCAGAGATCTAAAC
Source organism: Mugilogobius chulae (assembly GCA_038363315.1). Classification (NCBI taxonomy): domain Eukaryota; kingdom Metazoa; phylum Chordata; class Actinopteri; order Gobiiformes; family Gobiidae; genus Mugilogobius; species Mugilogobius chulae. Next base: position 24,451,274 of record CM076406.1, on the reverse strand, counting down.
TGATGACATCACACTAGTGCAGACCTGGGAAAACTGTGGCTCAGGGGCCAGATATGGGCCCAGGCACGTGTTGTTGTTGTTTTGTTTTTCGCTATGAAACATGCATCTGCACTTGTTTCTTAATAAAAATCTCAATACGACAATAGACAAAATAATTGATGAAATAGACTTTATTCAGAAGAAATTAGTATTAATACAGAGGGATTTTCGGTCGAAGTCACTTTCCGCCATACTGCGCATGCTTTATGCAGAAAGAGCCGCTCTCCATCTGCTTAGCTGGGGAAACTTCTTTGAATAAAACAACGAAACAGGACGAGAGCAGCTGTTTGGATCAGGTCTGAACCGGTTTGTCTGTCTCCTGAAGCTTGAGACACTGTTTTTCTTGCCATTTTTTCACCTGAAAGTAACTTTTAAGGGTTGTAGGGTCAAATTTCATTCACAAATGTTGATTTAGCAGCAAAACTATTGTTTTCTCACAGTGATAAACTCTTGTAGTTACTGACAACAACTTGTTTCCAATGTTTGTGTCTATGGGCGGCGACTCTTTCTGCAGGACAGGTGTGCGTGCATCGCCCGTGTTAATAAACAAAAATCTCTTTATATCAAAACATTTTTACCCACGCCTGCACCAGTGAGACGAGGACATTTTAAATTCTCTTTAGCCTAAACAGAAAGTTATGAAAGTAAGTCTATTCCTGTGTATTTTTATTACTGACCCAGTTTACACACGGTTGCTAGGTGATGTCATCATTTATAATCTGTAAGTAAAAAATTAACCCCCTATAAAATGTTATGAAAAAACTTAAATATAATGACCTTAACTCGATTTTAGTGAAATGTGTAGTTCAACCTGTCATAGGCACTTTAAAATACTAAAGCCTAACGTCCAGCATCTGAGTTTGGTCGTAAATTCTGCTGCGTCGGCTCTGGTGGCGAGCGTTAAATGTTGTACAGCGTCTAATAGCCTCTTCTTCTTCTTCTTCTCCTCATCGATATCACCCAACACAAGCCACGCCCAAATGCAGAGCCGCAGTGAGTGTGTGCTGTGATGCTGAATATGCACCACCATCTGCTCCTTCAACTTTTATGCCTCAATAATGTGACTGGCATCAGCGCGAACTACCAAATAGGAAGAAGCGATGAATATTTATGACGTGTAATCTACTCAGTCAAACAGGCTAATTGCGCTGGTTTATTTCCCAGATTTCCAGAGAGCTGCGAGTTCTATAGAGAGCTCCGCGTCGCCCCAATGGCAAATATTTGACAAAGGAGGCTGGACGTGTTTGGTGCGCAGGACATCTGTGAAGATAGGGAAGTATTATTCACTTGTGTCAACGATAATTCCTGTTTAAATCTCCAAACGACAGGCTGCAGCTGAGGCAGAGGACACGAGACTGAAAAAGCTTTAATTCAATAAATGTTTTTAAAATCTGTTTGTCTCAACTTCCTGAAGGAAAATAAGACAGGAAGAAGACGACTTACTGCCAAACTCTGAGTGAGTGAGTAACCAGAAGCAGCAAAGAGTAATTAGTGTTAAGTGGTGAGCTAACAAGACGAGGATCCAATATTTAACTTGAATCATTAAAAGAAGATGGAATTTTATAAATGTTTAGCAAGATGAAATTAATTCTATCATTTGAATTACTGAATTTGATGAATTTTAACCGATTTCTATAAAGACTTTTGCTATAAACAATAGAAGTTCTGCAGGTGACATGACATCATTCTAATGTTCCTGCTGAGTGAGAGTTAATGAGAGAAAGGACATTTCTTCAATAAACAGCAAAAACAGGAAAAATAAACTACAGTTGATAACAAATTCAACTCACAACAAGTCTACTGAGCACTGGGTTTGTAACTGACATGTAAAAAGAGAAAATCAAGTCAACAGTTGTAGCAAAGCAGATAAACAACAAGACTTTAGCTTCTCACATTTATCAGACATTGAAATCACACACAGTTGAACTTATTACCTTTTTCTTCTTAAAAAAAGATGTTTTTGAGTCCGTTTGTTGCAGTTAAAATGTCCTAAATCATCAACTGTTGTTAGCAGACAAGCCGTTGCCACGACAACAAAGAAATACATTGAATAAATGTTGCTAAGCATTTTTGGAATAAAGTGATGTCAGTGCATAACCTCTAGAGGACATTTTAACTGCAACAAACTGACTCAAAAAAATTTTTTAAGAAGACAAAGGTAATAAGTTCAACTGTGTGTGATAAATGTGAGAAGCTAAAGTCTCGTTGTTTATCTGCTTTGCTACAACTGTTGAATTGATTTTCTCTGTTTACATGTCAGTTACAAACCCAGTGCTCAGTAGACTTGTGGTGGGTTGAATTTGTTATCAAACTGTAGTTTATTTTTCCTGTTTTAGCTGTTTATTGAACTCTTACAAGAGAAAATGTCCTTTCTCTCCATTAACTCTCTCAGCATGAACATTTAGAATGATGTCATGTCACCTGCACAACCTCTATTGCAAAGGTTGTGCTGTCCAGTAGTTATAAGTGCATTCAATGGGCATCTAATCAAATTTTGGATATCTAGAAGGAGACCTTTTGTGTTTTTTCTGTTTATTTAGTAATAAACTTGAATATATGTAGATCAGTTATTTACATTTTATTATTTTATTACTGTAAAACACAAAACTGATCTACAATAGCTTTGAAATACAAACAGGTCCATTGCCTTCCTGATCAAAACGGCAGAACTGATAAGCACCGTCTCTTTGTAAACTTTAACTTTAAATTTTAAATCTGTATTTTCTATTGTTGGAAAGTGTCTACATGACAATTTTGAACCTTACATGTTTTACTCGGAATCTGAATTTATGAGTAATCACAAGTAAATACAGACAAGTGGGCGGGAATAGGTGGTGGGTGAAACAACAGTTGCAAGCCTTAAAAGGAAAAAAAAAAATAAAAATAAATAAATAAATTCCACAGCTTGATCAAAATGTTTACAGTTTTTTATGCATGTTTGGCTCAAACAATGTACCTAATCCAAAAAGGCAACTTGAATACAAACTCTAGCATGAGTAACTTTTACCAGGTTTTGTTTTCTCTAATTTAGTGGATTTAGATAAAATATTTGGGACTACATGTCAAAATAAAGACAAATAATACTACTAAGAACAGCTGAATTGTTGTTCAAAGCTAACTGTTTTTAGCGTTGGGGGTTTTCCACTTTCTCGTCTCTTTGTCCGTATTGTAGTTTAATGCCATTGGTCGTGTTTTCGAATGGGAAATTAACTAAATTTGGTGTATTACTTCACAAAAATTAGATATTTTACGAGACTTATTTTAGGCTAATTCAATTTATCAACTTTAAATATGAATACCCTGTTAAAATCAGACATACTGGCCACACTATTACATACTATTAATCAAGTAATTATTGCAGCCTAATCAGTTCAACAGCGTGCCTATCCATTGCTCTGCTGCGATTTTTTTCCAACTTGAAGCAGGAATGCAGAGGTTGTCCACAGTCAACTCCAGGAGCCAGTCACCTCCAGCCTTTAAAAACACATTATTCACTTTGGGAGTGACACATGCTCAGTCCAATTAAACTTAAAAGCCGAAAGTGAACACGCCTTCTTTGTCCATCCGAAGCAAAAGGCTAAGACACAAGAGTCACACTGCAACCAGGAATATAACAGGAGCAGCTTTAAGTCTCAACAACGCGGATTATAACTGGTTTATATTAGGATTAACACAAGAGGAGGTAAGTCAGATGGAAATATAAGACTTTTAGGGTAGAAAAAGCTTAGAATATTTTGCTATAATGGTGTTTTTCTTTATTATTGAATTATAAATGATTGCAAAGTGCCGGGACAAACCTTTCACAACATGTCTAGACTGTGGTGTGGTTAAGTTTGTACTGTAAATATCTTTGACTGAGAGTAGGAGGGATTCTGGTGGTTTTTAAATTGATTCCTGCAAAAACAAAGCTCGTGGTGAGTCGTATCATATGTTTCTCTATTGTGTTCTTTAAAGTAGTACTGTATGTCGAAATGCCCTGAATCAGCAGCAACAACAATGTACTTATCCGGGCGGCCGTCTCCTGTTTTAGCCGTGTTCCTCTAATGCACTTAAGAGTCTGAGGAGAGCACTTCACATGACAGACATTAAGATCAGGAGAGGTGGGGGGATCGAGTCGTGCACAAAAGGCATGTTCTGTACTTTAGTAGTACAAAATAGGTCTTGAGTAAATTGTTAAAAATACAAATTGAGAGTCATCCTTATCTTAAAGTTGTACTGTGTAACTTTGTGAAGGTGCAGACTTGTCAAAAGTATCGAAAATAGGTTAATAATCAATACTAAAACCGCACAAAAAATATTAATAATATAGACTTGTTTTGGTCTTGGTTTGATTTCGTTTGACAAGGTAAAATAAGGCATTCTTAAACTGAACTCTTTAGAAAATCGGGCTGTAGTTGTTTAGTCGATTAATTGGCCGATGACGTCTTAGTCGACCAAAATTTTTTTAGTCGACCAAGTATTTTATTTTGATTATAAGGATTTATGATTGACAGCAGCAAAAAGGGGTGAATCAACTGAAGATTTGGGACCTAATCATTGGTTTAATCTGTCTTTCTAGAAATAAATACAGTTTTCTATTTATTTTCTGTATAAACTGTTGTTTTTGCATGAACTCCAAGCACAGAGTCAGGTCAAGAAGATAATTTTTAGTTTCAGAACTTTAGTCACGCCTCCTTTTTAGTTGATTAATCGGTCGATAAAACATGTCTTTAGTCGACCAAGAATTTCTTTGGTTGACTACAGGCCTATTAAAAAGTTTATTAAAATATCACAGGACAATACAAAGGTCAAATATTATTTATTTTTCACATATTCTCTCTTCAGAATGATTCAGACTTACAAGTGTGCTTTGATTTTTGTTTTATATTCCCATTATAGTACGGAAATTGGTGTCAAAAATCAAGTATATTCTTTAGTAGTGTGGTAGTCAAGACCGCACTAATCGAGACCAAGACCTATCCGAGAACACAGAGTCACAAGACCGAGACCACGGTCCATTGAGATCCAGACGATCTATAAAAAATATATCGTCTGGTCGCAGTGTCTCTCTTTCCCATTTCTGTAGCCTTGAATGACAGATTAATTAGCCAATCGGAGACACCATTGTCTGCCGTGTTAAAACCAACATGGCTGCTTCCGACGAAAAAAATACAAGGAAAAAATTTCACATGGAACTGAAAAAACGCTGCAGATTTCTGTAGAATCAATGAGAGAAGCAAAAAACGATTTTAATGGTGAGTGAGTGAAGCTAGATTTTGGTCTAAATGACAGACGACCAATCAGCTTCTTTGTTTCATCTTCGTCACGCAAAAAAAAAAAAATCTGATTGGACGGAACGATGTAGATTTGATCTGAAACGCAGGCGGGGGCGTGGTGACCAGACCCACTCTTTGCAGTTTGCTGAAGCCTGGGTTCTGGATCCCAGGCAAACACTGGGGCACAAATCAAGACCATCATTGTAATTTTACACAATTATCAGTGTCTACATGATCTTATTGTGCCGTTCTTATCGCAACTGTGCCTGGGACAGGTCACTGGGGACATGAACACCTGGTGCAAGTTTAGCAGAGCGTGGTGGTATTGAAATGTGGTCTCAGTGTCCAAGACAAGACCAAGACCTTAAAAAAGGGCTTAAAGATGGGTTAGAAGATTTTACACTGCAAGGGATTTAGGTTTAAAATCTGACTACTTAGTTTTATAAATCAACACATGATTAAAATCAGCATGTATTCATTATGGCTAACGCTGGATGTACACAGACTGCGAGGCGGGTGCGGGTTGGGAACGTGCGGGTTTCTTGCTAAGTGCCTGTTACACCAGATGCTGTCAACTGCGGTCCGGTTTCGTCCAAACCACGTGGAGTCACGTAGATTCCCGCGAGAACTCGTATAATGAATGAAAGCCGCACCAGACCGCTGCGGTCTCCGGGAAAATAGACTTCATGCGGATTCTTTCCGCAGAGTCGCGCGTCTCTCGCACTCACAGTCGGACATGTCGGAGCACGGTTAAATCAACGCATTGGTTTAAGCACTTTCTAATTTCTGCGTGACTCGCATCCAAGTTGTACTTAGTGTAAATCCACGTTATAAACTTCTTTTAACAAACAACAAGGTTTAAAAGAAGAGGACCACCCAAGCTCAGCCAATCAGAACGCTGCATTCGGCTTCTGATTAGAACTAAAAATCTTTATTATTAAATTTAGACAATTCTCAGTGGTCTCTTTTTTTCACACATTTACAACTAAAAAAGTTTAACACCAAGACCGGTCTCAAGTACAACTACACTATTCTTAAGAATCAAAATTGTGTTTAAAATTTAGTATCAAGACAACTACACAAAAGTTAAAGCCATACTTTGTAACATCATATATAGTGATAATTGTGCGCAATGACAAAATGTGAAAAACAAAAATCCATTTCGTGACCAGTGACCACGCAAGCCTTCTCAAGATAAAGATTGCGCAGATTGTTATTTTTTATTTTGCGCATCAAAAACACCTAAAGGACAAAAAAATGTTTTCATTCAAGTCTATTTCTATCTATTTTTCATCTATTTAGTATTAAAAAATGTAGGTCAATAATTTACATTTGTTAGAAACATTAAATTATTCTAAATATTTTGAAAAAGTTAAAACATTTAAACAGGTCTGTTAACTATTGTTTAAAACCATAGAACTGGTGAGCCCTGACATATTAATTACAATTTTAATGTAACAAACAGCAGATTTTAAATTCATTTTTATTTTTTGCTGGAATGTAGCTCCTTGACATAATGAATGTTTGGAATTTTGGACTAATTGCAACTGAATTCGGACCACAAGGCGGGCATAGGTGGTAGGTAATAACAGGAGTTTTCTGAGCACTTGAGCATCAGTTGATTTTAAAGTGCACAGGTACATAGTGACTATAATTATATTTAAAATTTCATTACGAAATATGCTAGTTTTCATCCAATTTGGCCTTTTGTTGATGAGGCCTATACTGTAATTGTCTTTTGTCCAGTAAATGTGACTTAAGTAATTTAACAACTGTTACCTAGCAACCATATTGTAAATTAGAGCCGGGCGATCTGGGAAAAATATAATCACGAATTTTTTGTTCATAGTGATAGATTGCGGTTTTTGATTCACTTTTTAACCTTTTTAAAAACAAAAGATTTTTTTTTTTTTTTTTATGAACGGAGACAAAACAAAAAGTTTTTTTTGCCATTTATTAGATTTTTTTTTAAATTGTATAACATATTCTGCCTCAAAGTTTGACTTTTGCTCCAAACAACACATTTCTACTGACAATATATTGGTTTTCGATCTTTCGATTCAAAACCCACAACCAAATAATTGATGATTCAATTTGATTCGATCTCAGTCTCTTGATTTTTCAAATAATTGCACAGCCCTATTGTAGAAGTGGGCTAAAATCCACATAAATGACACAGACGTTATGATTTGACAAATTATAATATCTTGTAACACGTTTATTTTGTAAAATATAGTAGATATAGATAGCTTAAAGGGCACTATGTAAGAAAAACAAACAAACAAAGTGATTTCCACTTTTGAACACCAGAGGAGCCTTTCACATGCATTTTGCCTATCTACCATGCTGCCGTCTAGCGTCAATGATCCATATTCGGCCGTAATAAACATTTCAAATAAGTATAAATGTATACAATGATGTGGATTGGTTAACAGTGCTCTCTTAAGTATTCATGTGGTAAAGAATAAATATGATTTAAATGTTTGTGGACTATATTGAATTGAAAATTCCTCTCATCTTACACAGTGCCCTTTAAACAAAAGGAACTGTCAGCTGTGCATATGTGAAGGAATTCTGTTTTAAATCAAATGACTTGCTGTAATCTTCAACTTTTATTTGTCAGTTTCTTTATAATTTGAATCTTAACTGCTAAATATTAACCACAAGGATTATCAAAATGAGAAAAATGTGACATCCGTTATAAGGGCTTCAGGTTATTTTAGGAACATTTGTGTGCGCACTGGGACTTGTCTAACCAAGTTTAACGGTGGCAGCATTAAGTGGCAATAAGGGACCCGAATCAAACACACGTCGCAGAGGGTAATGACGACGACTAACCGGGTTAACGTGGAGGCAGATGTTGTGTCGAGGCGCTGCAGTGGAGCTGAATCTCAGATCGATGCGGTGGATCACTTAACCGTGTGCACAGCCAGTCGGTCCCCGGAGGAATCACTGCCAGGAAGAACTCTAAATAGTCTCATTACTGGCTCCAGAGTCTTCACAACACAAACGAGAGAGAGAGTTCACTGGGGGCAGAACACAGTGGCAGAAATATCATTCAATCAAGACTTGTATGAAATATTTTATCTGATTATTACCTCTGAAGCTGCAAGTTAGCGATACATAAGAAGCCGTACAATAACATTTTGTTGAGGTTTGTTTAGTCATAAGCTAGTAGCCCCTTAAGAAATTTAGCCACTATACATTTCAAGAATTTGTTTATAAAGGGCACATATGAACAAAAATGTCACATAAGTGAGAAAGATAAAACCCCAAATCTTTCATGACATGCAACTGTCATGAAATTTACTTTCCACATGAAAGGCAGTAAGGCACACCATTATTTTAGAAGAAAATACTTTGCTCATACATTCTTACTCCCCTGTAACTTGGCCTAATGGTGTGTCACCTACTGTATGTACAGTAATGTCAGAGCCAGGCTGGTGCCACCTAGTGCCCCCACTCATTTCCATTTAAAGGTGGAGTAGCTGATTTTACACAATTAAGGTTTAAAATCTGATAACTTCCTCTCACAAATCCCTTCACACATGGTTAAAACCAATATGTATTCATTTTTAGCTTCAATTTTGGCTTAAAAACCTCTTTTTACAAACAACAAAGTGAAACTGGAGAGGACCACCCAAGCACAGCCAATCAGAACGCAGCATTCGACTCCTGATTAGAACTAAAATTCTTTGTTATTCAATTCTGACAGTACACAGAGGTCTAATTTTTTCACAAAGTGCTGCATTTATCATACATTTTAGTGGAAAATACAAAGTTAACTACTTTACAACTAAAAAAAGTTAGTAACCCCACCTTTAACTCCGCTACAAGGTCAGGTATCGCAGGACTGCAGACGGTTCCCAAAAAGCAGGAAGTACGGTCGTCCAATCAGCGAGCAGGAGCAGAGTGGTGCGTTAGCCAGAACCAACCCGACTGTATGTGTTCTCCTCCCTGACATTGTACCTTTAATCTGCAAGTTTACCACATAGAAACAGCAACAAACACTGACACACGTTTATGCTCCACTTCCTGGACTACAAAACGGCCACATAGCGATTTGTTAAATTTAAAAAAGTCCCCGCCTCCTGTGATCAAGCCCCAATGATGATGGTTTCCACAATGTGAAATGAAACCAGTTGATGCATCGGGCTAAGTAATGCCATGCAATGCTACAAGAATGCAGATGTTGTAATGTTTTGTCCTAAAAAAGTTATTTAGTGCCACCTTTAAGTCTACGATTTGAGAAAGTTTGTTTCACTCATACAGACACAGAAAATCCACAAAGTCCAGATGGTGGGCAAGAGCCAGGTTTTTCCCCATTAGTATCATTGTTCTTTGCCATTAAGAATCTAAAATGTAAGTTCACAAGTTATAAGCAGATTTTTTTTTTGGCAAATAAAAAGTTGTAATGTCATGTGAACAAAACCTTTTCGTTTATTAACGTTATTTGAAGCAGAGACATGAAGCAGATTTGAATGACTTTTTTGATAAATTGAACACTTGACTTGATTGACTTGACTTGGACTTGAAGGCCAGTGACTCGAGACTTGACTTGGAGTTCTGCGCCTTGAAACGACTTGGTGGTTTTCCTCAAAAGTAACATTACCAAACTGGAACATATGCCTACTCACGTCTTTATTTGTTATCAGGTATTTGTTTTAAGTGGGCTAAACCTACAAGCTGTATTCAGTAATTCCATGATAACTAACAGGAGAGGACAGAGCACTGAGACTTACTTGATGCTTGCAAAACAATGAATTGAAGCATTCTTTCTTCATTTCTGTCTTTTGCTTTGTGTTTTTGAACAGGTGCTGGCCGCAGACTGAGAGGTCCGGAGCCTGGAACAGAAGACAATTCAGTGAGTCATTTGTATAATTTCAGAATCCTTTATTACCAATTTCATCACGTCTCATTGAACCTACAGTATTCTAAACCCGATAACCCGCATCTCACACTCTGTTTTTATCAATGTGCAATGTGTTGAGCCTTGCATTTCATTAGGTGTCTGTCACTTGGAAAACATTGCTTCCTTCTGGCAGCTTCAGACGTGTTAGAGGAATATTAAATCATTAGAAAAATACAATTCGTGTCTGTCTGAATCGCCGCAGAACACTGAACAGTTGTTGGGATATTTCGCTCAGAATCAGGGCTGAGGAGACGAGCTTCAGCTGCCAAACCTGCCATTGATTTAAATGTGACGTTTATCGAGTGCCAGGCAGTGATTCTGTTAGCTGCCTCTGTCTTTGGCTCGTGTCTGTGTTTCTGCACATTTATCCGTCCAAGTTTCTCTGAACTGTGGTTGTTGGAGATGGATGTGCAGCTAGGAAAATTGCAGATCTTAAAAAGCAGGTAGTAGGTTTTATTAATTAAAAACGACTGCTTCAAATCATGTTACATAAATGTGTGCTGCGTAAATAAGGGCTGGACCAATACTAATCTTAAATGGAAAAAGTAGTGCTTCAAATAAGTAGTAAGCATATGGTTTTTTAGTTTATTTTCCTCAAATATAATTAGACTGCCAATGGAACAAGCTTTTTCTGATTTAAAATTGGGAAGAAATGCCACTACACTGGAAATAAGAAGAGAAAATACTGTTCTGTTGTCAAATTTTATTGCAAGACAGTCAAAACAAACCCATTAATGTTGCAAATTTAGGCACTTATTCATTTAATGTATTATTATTGAAGATTAACAATGTTCCAGTGTTAGTGCAGTAATCTCCCCTTGTACCCTATTTTTTCAGTTTTTTAAAGAATTTTAATTTACTTAATGACGTATGAATCGCCTGCTTTTTTTACCCAACCCAATTATGCCATACACCAGGTCTATTCAACTTAAGCCCAGGTTCCAAATTGGCCTTCAAAAATCTCATCCGGCCCCCAATTCAATTACTAAATCTTACAAATATTTATATATTTTTTTGTTTGTAGATTTAATTCTGGGTTATTACATGAGCAAAAGTAATCTTAAAGTTCTTAATGTGTCAATAAATACTTGAACTAGACAATAATTATCTACATTTCATTATATTTTTTATTGTCTGATAATAGGATTTGCCAAATGGATCTAGTGTATTTTTCTTGTCAATTCCAGTTTCATTTTTGACTCATTTTTATTGAGAAAATATTGTATTTTTCATATTTTTAGCAAAACACTTTGCTCTTCTGTTGCCAAATCTTGTTTGAAAACAGTTAAAATATGCTCAAATAAAGATAAGTATGACTTAATTTAAGCATTTATTATTCACTCATTATTCAATTTAAGATTGTCACTTTTTACAGTACATGCTTTAGACTTGATTTGGTCCTGTTTACAGTCTTGGTTTAATTCTCCTTTAGACCTTGTTTGGTCCTGGTTCAGTCCTGGTTTAATCCTGAAATACTCCAGGTTCGGATTACTAGTTCTTAATTGTGGTTTAGCGCTGATTTGGACATTTTGTAGAGCAATAAAAACAACCTGCAGCATTAGTTATTATCACTATAGAAACAAATCCAGTCCTGTGAATATTTGGCACAACCTCGTGTCAAAAGCTACAACTCGGCCCAGAGTTGAGTAGCCCTGCCATACACCATCACTTTGCATTGGTGGAACATTTACTTCAGAAATTTGGTTAAGGTTAGAGTTACGCTTAGGTTAATTTATTTTATTCAAGCTTAGGTATTTGGGAGAGGAATATATGAATATGAATCACACTTTTTTAATACATGTTCGATCAATTGAAGCTTGCTAACTGTGATTTTTCTCTTTCAAAAACATTTTGCACAGCTCAAGAAAGTCTAAACAACAGCTTGAATATTTAACTCTTTAATTGCCACCGTTTTAAGTTTGAAATCCAGTCCAGCAAATAGAGACTATAAACTTAATCCTGGAGAATCCAAACTGATCTCTCTCAGTTTTATTTTATACAACTACTAGGACAGAGACAATTAACTGGTGTAATTTGGAGATGCTTAAAACTAGGACTGCTGAACATGATTACATTTAAGACTTTACTAAACATTTTGCATAAGAGGTGATTCCATAACTGCTACCTAGCAATCATTGTGTAAAAAAAGCCTAAATCTATACCTATAATTTGACAAATAAAAAATATGACTAATGCATTCTTTTTGTGATCAGTTGTATATTGTAAATTGTCTCTGGATATTTTTTGAAAATGTTGCTTTTTGATCAAACAGATCTCTGCTTTTTGTAATTTTCATCTTTTTCTGTGTCAGATTTCTTTGGTTGGTGGAAAATTATGAGAAAGTTTGACTACAAGGACTATCGCTCTAGTAATGAGTAATTGCAAAAACATCAAAAGCTAGTCGTTTGGGATTTTAATAAAAGCACAGTTACAAAAACTGCACTGATGCCAAATTGAACTGAGAATAAAAGTTTCTTTCATACAAAACTTTGCTTGTTTTGAGCAGGTGTTCTGTGTGTTTGTTTAGGTGTAAAAAAGAGCAGCGACAGCGGCGAGACAACCAAGCAGATAGACAATTGAGATTTAAAAATGAAATACCTTTTTTTACTTCTAGAACTATAATTGATTGTAAGTTTAAGTGCAGGTTTAAAAATCTACTCAAACAAAGTACAATTTCTCTAAAATCTACTCATTTACAGTGAGTATTTGAAACTATACAATTGCTAGTTTCCACCTCTCAGTATAAGCCAGTGTTGTCTCTAGGATTATACTCAGACTATGGTGGCACAAGTAATCCAAACATTAGATGCCATTTTTATTACCAACTGTATTGTTAAGGCTGTTTTTAAACTAAGGAGACAAAAATCTGAATATGGAGGCGCACTGTAGTCTGTGCCAGGGCTATTCAACTAGATTTTCCAGAGGGCCAGATTTTACAGAGGACCATGGCTTCTGGGCCGGGTAGTACACAATATGTCACCACTTTTGGCACGGGGTTGCACCAAATATTCACAGGACTAGAATTGTTTCTATAGTAAAAATAACTAATGCTACAGTCAATTTTTATGGCTCTACAATAGTCCAAATCAGAGTTAAGCCACTTAGCCAAATCTGAACCGGGAGAATCTCAGCATTAAACCAGATTTAAACCGGGAACAAAGAAAGTCTAAAGCGGAATTAAATCAAGACTGAAATGTGCACTGTAAAAAGTGACCAAATTAAACAAGATTTATGTTTTATTTGGGCATATTCTAACTGTCTTCAAATAAGATTTTCCAATAGAACAAGAGCAAAGTGGACTGTTTTGCTAAAATATATAAAAAAATATACAATTTTATCACTGGAATCTAATGAAGAAATGCAATTGGAATTGACAACACACTAGATCCATGGGGCAAATCTTATTTTCAGACAATAAAATACAATAAAGTCAAGATAACTAGTGCTTTGTAATATTTGGAACTGTGAACTGAGGGCTGGATCAGATTCTTGGAGAGCCAATTTGGCACCCGGGCCTTAAGTTGAATAGGCCTGGTCTGTGCGATTAATGAGAAAGGCATAAAGAGAGCTGAAGTTATTGACTGTCTGGGACAAACAAGGTGAAAGAGGTTCATCCAGTTGCATAATAACCACAGGATCAGGCTCTGATTGTGTTTTCTGTCAATGAGTCGACGAGACATTTTACACACACCGCCTACTTCTGTCACAGTGTGGTTTAAACAGTAATAAAGATGGACAATATTATTATACTCACATCGTTTAGCAGTAATGTGATGTTGATGGAGCTGGTGTGTTTACAGATATGTGACGAGGCGTCGCAGTTCACGGAGGGAGAGAGGCCACGCCCACAAGGATCGTCCCCCGTCGAAGAGTTTCCTGAATCAGACAAATACGGAGACAGCGACAAAGAGGTAGTTACATTAAAAGCACAAAAGATACATTAACTCATGGAATCACTGGACTTTTGTATAATATTTATTCTTATTTCTTGCCATTTTTGTCAGTTTGATTTTATTAGATTTGTATATTTGCCTGTGGTTTTGTTTTTTGTTGCCCTATATATTGCTTTGATGTGACGCACTTTGGAAACTATCTTGTTCATTAAATGTGCTACACAAATAAAGTTGGATTGGATTGGAATAGGGCAACAGCAATTGGCTTTTAAACTGTGTTTATGGTGTTTGTTCATCAGTGATTTTGTTGGCAGTTTTTGAGCAAACAGATCAAATTAGCAACTTTTAGGTATAACAAGGTCACAAACTGACTGTGTCTCACTGCAAAGGCCAGTGTCATTGTTAGCATTGTTGTGACAGCAGCATTGATTTGTTCACTCAAAACTGCTGATCACAAACACCTGCTGTTAAATCAATCACACTGCTGCTCCCCTACCCTCAGACCCTCCTTTCATCTTATCCCAATGCTTTTCCAGCTGAATGTTTTGTTTGAAATGTGTTTGTGAGCGGAGCTTAGAGGGTTAGCTAAATGAAAATGAAGCAACTAATTTCTGATTTTTATCAATAATAAATTGTAAACATTCTCTATGGTCTGCAGCGTTCAGAAAAAGGGTCACATCACATGTTGAGATTAATCCCTGGTGATCAATGATGGCGGGCGCTGTGCGTCAATGGCTATTGCTCAGTGGCATTTGTTACCATATAGGCCATTAGCTTATGCTAGGTGGTCTACAGGCTATTGTTATCCCCACGATTCTTTGCACGATGAGCGGGACGAACTCACGCCTGACTGTTCTGACCAATCAAAGCGAAAGTTACCGAACAGAACGAGCAGAGGTAACCGAAGTTAAAATTTAAAAAAACATTTTATACGAAACTAAAACCTTTTGAACCGGAAAAAAAGTTTATGATATGAAAATAGGTCAGAATTCCCACAAGATCCAACAGTTCTTAAAGCTAGATGCCGTTTCTGCTGAACATGAGTAGTTTGTGTTTGCATTGCGCTATAAGGACAAAATTTATTCTAGCCTGACGAGTTTTCGCACTGTAGTACCAATAGAGCGAACAGTGTGGCTGATTTGCAACAGCTACAAGCCGCAATACCATATCCAGATAATATATTAGATCCATAGTTAAGACAGACTAAATGGATGGCTAACCGGTGCAATAGAAACATGGAACGGACAGTGAAAAAATCTACTGAATGTATGCAGAACAAGTTAAATTAAATTACAAGAAAGGTAGATGTTTAAACTTTACGTAAAATGCATTACTTATTGCTATTAGACGCCAATTCTTTGAGAGGTCTAAGTGCCAACAAAGGTCGCATTTGGCCACAGTTTTGGACATGTCTGCTTTATATGGACGCTTTAAGTCATCATATTTCTAACTTTATATGGTTGCTATCATATTTGAAAACAAAAGAAATGACTGTTTGAGCGTGAAATAATACAATAATCGTTACAGCCCTTTAAATAAACAATAATGAGTATTTTGTTGTTTCATAGAACATTTGCAGCTTTCATTTTGAGCAGAATAACAATTGAGAATACTTTGTTTTTTAGTGTGAAGCAGAGCATGACCCATATCGAAAAAGTGGCAAGAAACCGAAAAAGTCTGGGCTGGGATCCATCTTTGACAAGCGCTCGACTCCGAAGATGAGCAAACTGAAGGTGAGATTTTCCTCCAGGCGCTGCGTCTCCACAGAGCAGTGAAAGGTGACATAAGGACTGAAAAGAGATGGGCAAATATGGATTTTCTCAGCCGATACCCAGAGGTGGCAAAAGTACTTAAGTTCACTACTCAAGCAAAAGTACAATTACTCACTGAAAAATGACGTAAAAATAAACGCCCTTAATTAATAAAACTGTAAATGTACTTAAGTAAAAAAAAGTAAAAACACATAGTTGGTGCTAGCTGCAATGACATACCAATAATAACATTTTGTATGTAAGATGCACAACTAGTGGTTTGAAAAAAGTTTGGAAGATTTTTAAACTGTGCAGGACACTGAACTGGCTGTTTGTAGGCTTAAAAAGGTTTAACTATTTGGTTTTTAAAATGTAGGGAGTCGAAAGCACAGTTATTTCTTAAAAAATGTAAGTAGGCTTGTTCATTATTTGCCTTCCTGCTGTAGTCAATAACCGATACTTGCCGATACCAATATTTGCTTTTTAAAGCAAAACTTAGTAATATTTTGATAGGTCTCTTTGATGCCACATTTGTATTTTGTTTTTTCTGATTTTATACAAAATGTGTTTTTGGGATAATATGTAAACCTGAATATGTAAACTTGCAGTCACTTTTTAAAAAAAAAATAAAAATAATTAGTTTTTTTGATTTGTTTAAAATTACAAACTTGATGTTTTGAGGACAATTTAGAGACTGATCCATGTTACACAAAGACTAGAGAACATTCTTGAAAAATATCAGCACCATTTCTTCAAAGTTGGCCTATTTACCTTGTTCTGCCACGCCCACTTTTCATAGCATCGCACTTCTTGTTTAGCTCTGTTTAGGTAACCATCAAGTTAAAGGTGTACTGCGTAAGTTAAAATGCTAAATGCTGTATATCAAAATACAGTTCGTTTGCACTTGCCTGAATGTTCGCCGTGATGTTTTGTAAACTTACCGAGGTTGCCTCTATAAGCGCAGACAGCCTCATAAATGTGAGTGGTTCGGGACGAATCTTCCCGCGCTGGTTGGGCAGAAGTGACGGTATTAATTATAATTATTTGTATTTATTTCGCATAAACTCTTTGTTTTGCTGTTTTACATCAGAGGATTGTTGTACAATGAGTTTAATATAAATTAAATTGGCGCCCTTGTTCTTAAACTTGCACAGTGCACCTTTAACTTGTCTGTCTTGTGGAGCGATCTCAAATAAATGTAAATACAAAACAAAATAGAGGTCTATGCTAATAATTTAGGCTAACTGCACCTAAACTGAAAATTCCACTGCCAAGAAAAGTGGGTGAATAAGAAGAAAAATCACAACTATTGTCCGATACCAATACTAATGCCACTTTACGACCATCCCTGATCGAAATGTTCTGTGTCTGCAGGAGGCTCCCAGCCCTGAAGCCGGAGTCATAGTGAAAACAGCCAAAGACGGAGGAGCAGAGGGGTTAGTCTACAGCGGCGGGGGCAAAGACGGCATCTTCATTAAAGAAGTGGTACCAGAGTCGCCGGCGTCCAAAAATCTGCATCTCAAAGAAGGTGAGTTATGTAACAACAACAGTAAAAGCCAAAAAAATGCTCTTTGTTCTGTGATTGTTTGCTTCTGAGTGCTTTCGGAGAGTCTCATTCTCTGCATATTTATGGAGAAAGTTGTTTTTGAAGTGCTTCACTTTGAAGACAAGAACATATTTTCCTTATTTTGTTTTCGCTGAAGACAAATGCAAATGGATCATTGCCATTTCAGCTTCTCAAAGCTCTGTACCACCTTTTGTCAGTTTTCTTATTTAATTGTTTTGTTCTGGGGAATAACAAATAAACACACAATTTACGTGTACTTTATTTCTTTTCTCTCTCTCTTTTTTTTTTTTAAAGGCAAAATCATTATAAAATAAATCAACTCTAAGCTGCACAAACATGTCCTCTATAAAGTACACAGTTTTAGAATTAGTTATCTTTCATTTGATTGTATTTTTAATAAAAAGCACACGAATGGCCTGTGGTGTAACTATAAAACTGTAAAAGTGTATGGTTAAAATTGGGTTATAGAGCTCATGGGGTTGTTGGCTCAAAAGATAACAATCTACACTTAATAAAATGATATGCTTGTGTCTGCTTTAAGCAATAGTGGTTAGTGCTGTAGTCTCTGTGGAGTTTTGCAAGCTCTTCCTGTGTTTGTTCCTGGGTTTTCTCCAGGTGTTCCAGTTTCCCCAATCACTAAAAACATGTACAACATGCTCCTCCCCTCCCCCAAGACTCCCCTGAAAACAAAATACTGGACATTCAGGGCATAAATATAGGTCAAAAGAATAAAATCATTCATTAAAATGTTTTTATAATTGCAGATTCTGAAAGACAAATACACCAAAAAATAGCAAATTTATAATTTTTTGTCTCAGGCCCAGTTGTGGGGCTAAAGGTTTAAGCTACAGGTCACAGAAAATCAAACTTGCTTTTTGTGAAATCAAACTTTTCTGAAAAAAAAAAAAAAAAAAGAAAACGAAAAACTTCAATCTTGAAATGTTGATGTGTGTGACAGTTGTTTTATCAAAAATATATCCCTAATGCAACTTAATAAGAAAACAAACAATTATCATAGACATATTAAGTCAGGACAGTTTTTTTGTAGATGTGCTTCAGCAATACTAAAAGTAGATGCACTTATTACACAATTATTGAAAAAACAAAACACATTTATCACAAAATGTGCATGTTTCTTTTTTGCTTTTGCAGGTGACCAGGTTCTGAGTGCCACTGTGTATTTTGACAACATGCCTTATGAAGACGCCATACAGATTCTGGAGCATGCCCAGGCTTACAAAGTCAAACTCTGCCTAAAACGCAAACCAGAACTCACAGAGACGGAAGGAGCCATCGACTCAGATGCTATCCCTGTAACTACTTTTCTGTCTTTTTACATTTACCGAAAGTAATATTAAATTAGGTACTTATTACGTCTTATTTTTGTGTCTTTAGGAAGATGAAGTACACCAACCAGAGATGAGGGAACCTGGGAAGAAACGAAGAGGAGATGCCCGTATTTCGTGGCCGAAGTTTCCAACACTCGGTAGAGGCAAAAAGTCACGATTTACAAGGTCGCACAGTTCATCTGAGGCCGACGAGCAGAGAAAACTTGAGCTGAGTCCGACCACAAGCGACACCGAATCCCCAATAAAAAGTCAGGATGCTCTCAAGGGCAAAAAGAAGCATAAGAAGATAAAGCTTCCTGGGCTGAAAAGAGGGCGTATCAGTTCATCCGAGGATACAGATGCCCAAAATATTCAAACTGAGGAAATGATTTCACCCGAATGCCTGGAAAGCCCTTCAAGAGAAATATTAGAGAAAGATGAAGAGCCTAAAAAAGATGATGACGTAAAAGTCGAGGAAAGCGAAACCGAAACCCACAAAGCAGAATTGGTTTGTTTAGACAGTACGTTGAAAACTACAGACATCACCGCGGCATTAGTAGAAGAAGAGATTCCTTGTACCACTGAGTCCCCTGATGGCAAGAAAAAGAAAAAAGAACGATCTGAATTAAAGTTGAAAATTCTTGGACGAGATAAGAAAAACAAAGCAAAGTCTTCGCCAAAGAGGTTAAAAACTCTAGGAGCGAGTTTGGATAAGGAAAATGAGAAAACAGAGGCAGCACCGGAAAATGTCATGGATTCTGAAGTCCCCAAAATGAGCTCTAGTAAGTCAAGTCAAATGGAGCTGCGTCTTCCAAAAGTTGAAATAGACATCTCCGACGTTGGGATTATTTGCAAATCTACTGACAAAAAAGTAAAAAGCACAGAGGAAAAGCAAGCAAAGACAGGTTTCAAAATGCCTAAAGTGGGTCTAACTGATGTTGCAACTGAAGAAATCATAAAAATAGATGCGAGCGTTGACGAAATCAAAACAAAGAAAAAGATGACGCATATGATAGGCTTTTAATAGGCACAGAACTTCCAAAACGTGAAGACATTGAAATACCTGGCATGGAGGATATTTCAAAGATAAAAGATTTCAAAGAACCAAAAGCCCCGTTGGCAACCATTTCTGACGCAGAATTCCAAGCAGAAGCTGTTCAGATGTCCATAGATGTGGACAGTGTGAAGGAAGCTGTTTCCAAGTTGCCTGGATATAAGCTGCCAAAAGTGGACATATCTGGAGTACCTATTCCTGAAGAAATTACTGTGATCGATGCCAATGCCCAAAGAATATCGGTCAAGACACCAACTAAAGGTAAACATGAATCAAAGTCAGCCTTTGCGGAAGTATCAAAAACAACTATCAAACTACCAATTGTCAAAGCTGATGTAAGTGGAGGTGAAATTATTTCAGAGACCAAAATGGGTGTTAAGAAACTCGAACTAGATTCCAAAGATGCAATATCAACAAAAGCAATTATTTCTCAAACAATAGAGGTTGAGAAAGTACAGAAGGAAAGCATTAAAATTTCATGTGAATCAGTCGAAACTTCAAAAGAACTGGACGTAAAGATAAAGAAACCTAAAGTAGCTTTGCCTGACTTAAGCATTGGAAAACCAGATATCAGATTTCCTGATTTTAAAATCGATGTGGCAAAGACAAAGGACGACAAAGTACGAGGGGAAAGGACAATATTTCTGCAAGAAGACAAAACTGATGTCAAAGTGTCAGATGTACAAATCTCACCAATCCAAGGTGAATTTGAGATTGCAAGCAAGGACAGTGATGCTAAGTTGAAGCTGGAAAGTGAAGAGAAAAAAGTCATGGGTGAAGTAAGTGTGGAAAAACAAGAAAAAGGCAGGAAATTCAAAATGCCCACAGTTGGAATCTCAGTGCCTAAAGTGAAAGAAGATGTAAGTGGAACTCTGCACGTGACTGTTCCAGAGGTAGAGACTGACAAGCCTACATTAGAAATAAAACCACAACAAATTCAAGGTGAAAAAGAATCTACATTTGGGATTAAACTGAAGGGTCCTGAAGTAAGTTTGACAAAGAAAGACAAGGAAGTCACTCTTCCAGAGGCAAAACTTGAAGTGGATCTGCCAAAGATTGCTGATGTTCAGATAACAAGTGACCTGGAAGGAGGAAAAGTGAAACCCCCAAGTTTGGTCTTAAAAAGCCCAAGATGAAAGTCCCGCAGTTGGATGTGAGAGTTTCAAAGGATGTCAACGTCACTCTACCAGATGTTAAGGCAAAAGTAGAAATCCCAGAAGTGACTCCAGCTGAGGTCAGTCTTGGAGCAGTGGATATTTCAGTCCCAGAACAAAAGTAGATGTGAAAGTTCCATCGACGGAAATTGAAAGTGAAGGTCAAGGTGGCAAGTTTAAAATGCCAAAACTTGGGGTTAAATTACCCAAAGTAAAAGGACCTGAATTTGATATAAGTTTGACAAGCAAAGACAAAGAAGCTAAAGCAGATAAAACAAAAACAGGAATTTCTAGCCCAGAGAAAAAGACTGAAGTGCAAAATGAATGTGAAGTTGAAGGTAAAGGTGGCAAGTTTAAAATGCCGAAACTAGGAATCACAAAGCCAAAAATGAAAGGACCTGACATTGAGTTAAATCTCTCAAAGAAGGACATTGAATCCTCACTTCCCGACGTCAAAGCTGACATAAAGATGCCAGATCCAGAAATAAACTTTAATTTATCAAAAGAGTTGAAAGATGTGAAACCAATCGAGGTGAAGGTACCAGAAGTTGACATCACTGTTGGTAAAGTTGTTCCAGAAGGAAAAATAGAAATAGAAAAAACAAGTGTTGAAATAAAGCCATTTGAAGGAAAGTTGGATATTAAAAAACCTAAAGAGAAAAATGCAGCTGCAGTAGAAGAACAAAGTGGCAAGTTTAAAATTCCAAGGTTCACTATTGCCATACCAAAAGTGAAAGGACCAGAAATTGATTCAAATTTAGAAAAGAAAGAGATTGATGTAACATTACCAGAGGCAAAAATAGAAGCTGATCGCCCAGTGTCTCCAAAAATTGATGTGGAAGTCAAAGAAATGGATGTTGATATTGAAGGACAAGGTGGCAAGTTCAAGTTGCCAAAGTTAGGAATAAAAATGCCAAAAGTTAGAGGACCAGATATTGACATCAGTCGGTCGAAGAAGGAAGTAAAATCACCAGAAATCAAAGTAGATCTCAAAGTTCCTGAGATTCCAAAAGTAGACAGAAGTATTGAAAATGTAGATATAAAAATTCCAGAAACTAAGATTGAAATTGAGAAACCTAAAGTTCCGGATGCTGATGTAAAACCACCTTCTGGTAAAATCAAAATAAAAGCTCCAGATATTGATGTGTCAGTCACAGAAGATTCACCATCCAAATTTAAAATGCCAAGTTTGGGAATTTCTGTGCCAAAAATGAAAGCACCAGAAGTTGATCTTAGCTTTTCAAAAAAGGATGAAGACGTGACCATGCCTGATGTCAAGGTAGAGGCCAAACTTCCTGAAAAGGCTGATGTGAAAGCACCAGAAGTGGAAGTAAGTACTAAAACTTCTCCTTTAAAATTCACAATGCCCTCATTTAAATTGCCAAAATTTGGAGGTTCAATTGAAGAAAAGGATTCAGAGATCAAAATAGAGGCGACTGAATTATCAGTTTCAGTGCCACAGGCTAACGTTGATCTGCCTGATGTCAGTGCAGAGGTGCATGTACCTGAGACTGAAGTCAAAGCTTTTTCGGGTGACGTGGTGATAGAACAACCATCTAGTTTGGAGTTGGATGTTAAATTTAAGAAGCCTAAATTTTCACTCCCTCGATTTTCTTTCACCAAACAAAGTGTACCAGCTCCAGAAGTTGATATCAGTGCTCCAGAAGTGAATATTCCACAACCAGAAGGAAAAATGAAAGTCGAAGGAGAAATAGAAATGAAAGCTCCAGAGCTCGAGGCTCAAATTTATGGACAAGGAAGTAAATTTAAACTGCCAAAGTTTGGAATCTCAATGCCAAAGATCTCTACGCCAGATCTTGATCTGAGCTTACCAAAGAAAGATGTAGAAGTTACTGTACCAGAAGCTAAAGTTGAAGGTAAACTTGCTGATGTTGAAGTTAAAGCCCCTTCAATTAAAGCCGAAATAAAAACTCCTGAAGTAAAAGTAGAAACTAAAACTAAAGAAGGATCACCATCGAAATTAAAAATGCCTACTTTTAAATTACCTAAATTTGGAGCTTCTATACCAGAAGCAGAAATTAAAGTTGAGGGAACTGATGTTGAACAAGTAGATGTTGATCTACCTGAGGTTAAGGCAGAGGTGCATCTACCAGAAGTGGACATCAAACCTCCTTCAGTTGAGGTAGAAATCGAACAACCATCAGATTTGGAAATGGATGCAAAATTTAAGAAGCCTAGATTTTCACTGCCTCGGTTTTCTTTCACCAAACAAAATGTACCAGCTCCAGAGGTTGATATCAGTGCTCCAGAAGTAAGAATCTCACAACCAGAAGGAAAAGTGAAAGTGAAAGGAGAAATGGAAGTGAAAGCTCCAGAGCTGGAAGCTCAGATTGATGGACAAGGAAGTAAATTTAAACTGCCAAAGTTTGGAATCTCAATGCCAAAGATCTCTACGCCAGATCTTGATCTGAGCTTACCAAAAAAAGATGTACAAGTTACTCTACCAGAAGCTAAAGTTGAAGGTAAACTTGCTGATATTGAAGTTAAAGCCCCTTCAATTGAAGCTGAAATTAAAGTTCCTGAAGTCAAAGTAGAAACTAAAACTAAAGAAGGATCACCATCGAAATTAAAAATGCCTACTTTTAAATTACCTAAATTTGGAGCATCTATACCAGAAGCAGAAATAAAAGTTGAAAGAAGTCACATCAAAAAAGTAGATGTTGATCTACCTGAGGTTAAGGCAGAGGTGCATCTACCAGAAGTAGACATCAAACCTCCTTCAGTTGAGGTAGAAATAGAACAACCATCAGATTTGGAAATGGATGCAAAATTTAAGAAGCCAAAATTTTCACTGCCTCGATTTTCTTTCTCCAAACAAAGTGTACCAGCCCCAGAGGTTGATATCACTGCTCCAGAAGTTAATATCTCCCAACCAAAAGGAAAAATGGAGGTGGGAGAAGTGGAAATGAAAGCTCCAGATCTGGAAGCTCAAACTGATGGACAAGGAGGTAGATTTAAACTGCCGAAATTTGGAATCTCAATGCCAAAGATCTCGGCACCAGATGTTGATCTGAGCTTATCAAAGAAAGATGTAGAAGTTACTCTACCAGAAGCTAAAATTGAAGGTAAACTTGCTGATGTTGAAGTTAAAGCCCCATCAATTGAAGTGAAATAAAAACTCCTGAAAACAAAAACTAAAGAAGGATCACCATCGAAAATAAAAATGCCTACTTTTAAATTACCTAAATTTGGAGGTTCTATACCAGAAGCAGAAATTAAAGTTAAGGGAACTGATGTTGAACAAGTAGATGTTGATCTACCTGAGGTTAAGGCAGAGGTGCATCTACCTGAAGTGGACATCAAACCTCCTTCAGTTGAGGTAGAAATCGAACAACCATCAGATTTGGAAATGGATGCAAAATTTAAGAAGCCTAGATTTTCATTGCCTCGGTTTTCTTTCTCCAAACAAAGTGTACCAGCTCCAGAGGTTGATATCAGTGCTCCAGAAGTGAATATCTCACAACCAGAAGGAAAAGTGAAAGTGAAAGGAGAAATGGAAGTGAAAGCTCCAGAGCTGGAAGCACAGATCGATGGACAAGGAAGTAAATTCAAACTTCCAAAGTTTGGAATCTCAATGCCAAAGATCTCGGCACCAGATGTTGATCTGAGCTTATCAAAGAAGGATGTAGAAGTTACTCTACCAGAAGCTAAAGTTGAAGGTAAACTTGCTGATATTGAAATTAAAGCCCCTTCAATTGAAGCTGAAATTAAAGTTCCTGAAGTCAAAGTAGAAACTAAAACTAAAGAAGGATCACCATCAAAATTAAAAATGCCTACTTTTAAATTACCTAAATTTGGAGCTTCTATACCAGAAGCAGAAATAAAAGTTGAGGAACTGATGTTGGACAAGTAGATGTTGATCTACCTGAGGTTAAGGCAGAGGTGCATCTACCCGAAGTGGACATCAAACCTCCTTCAGTTGAGGTAGAAATCGAACAACCATCAGATTTTGAAATAGATGCAAAATTTAAGAAGCCTAGATTTTCACTCCCTCGATTTTCTTTCTCCAAAGAAAGTGTACCAGCTCCAGAGGTTGATATCAGTGCTCCAGAAGTAATATCTCACAACCAGAAGGAAAAGTGAAAGTGAAAGGAGAAATGGAAGTGAAAGCTCCAGAGCTGGAAGCTCAGATTGATGGACAAGGAAGTAAATTCAAACTTCCAAAGTTTGGAATCTCAATGCCAAAGATCTCAGCCCCAGAGATTGATCTGAGCTTATCAAGGAAGGATGTGGAAGTTACTCTACCAGAAACTAAAGTTAAAGGGAAACTTGCTGATATTGAAGTTAAAGCCCCTTCAATTGAAGCTGAAATTAAAGTTCCTGAAGTCAAAGTAGAAACTAAAACTAAAGAAGGATCACCATCGAAATTAAAAATGCCTACTTTTAAATTACCTAAATTTGGAGCTTCTATACCAGAAGCAGAAATAAAAGTTGAAGGAAGTGATGTTGGACAAGTAAATGTTGATCTACCTGAGGTTAAGGCAGAGGTGCATCTACCAGAAGTGGACATCAAACCTCCTTCAGTTGAGGTAGAAATCAAACAACCATCAGATTTGGAAATGGATGCAAAATTTAAGAAGCCTAGATTTTCATTGCCTCGATTTTCTTTCTCCAAAGAAAGTGTACCAGCTCCAGAGGTTGATATCATTGCTCCAGAAGTAAATGTCTCACAACCAGAAGGAAAAGTGGAAGTAAAAGGAGATGTGAAAGTTCCAGAGCTGGAAGCTCAGATTGATGGACAAGGAGGTAAATTTAAACTGCCCAAGTTTGGGATATCAATGCCAAAGATGTCAGCACCCGAAGTCGATCTAAGTTTGTCTAAGAAAGATGCAGAAGCAAAGGTCCCCGGTGTCGAAGTTAAAGCACCGTCAGTTGAAGTAGACGTTAACACTCCTAAGATCAAAGTAGAAACAAAAACTAAAGAAGGGTCGCCATCAAAATTAAAGATGCCAACTTTTAAATTACCTAAATTTGGAATTTCCATTCCTGAAAGTGAACTACAAGTCGATCAGTCTGATGTGACAACAGAAGTTCCACATGTAGACATTGATCTGCCTGATGTCAAAGCAGAAGTTCACATGCCAGAGGCTGAATTTAAGGCTGCTTCAAGTGAAGTGGTGATAGAACAACCACCTGGTTTAGAAATAGATGCCAAGTTTAAAAAGCCAAGATTTTCCCTACCCAGGCTTTCCTTCTCCAAACAAAGTGTCCAGACATCGGAGGCTGATGCTAAAGCTCCAATGGTGGATGTTTCAGCCCCAGAAGGAAAAGTGGAAATTAAAGGAGAGATGGATGTGAAATCTTCTGAACTTGATGTTCAAATGGATGGGCAAGGAACAAAATTTAAATTGCCAAAATTTGGAATCTCAATGCCTAAGATGTCAGCACCTGAAATTGATCTGACCTTATCAAAGAAAAATGCAGAGCTGAATTTACCAGAAGCTAAAGTAGAGGTCAAAGTCCCTGGAGTAGAAGCTAAAGCACCTTCAGTTGAGGCAGAAATAAAAGCACCAGAGATAAAAGTCGAGACTAAAACAAAGGAAGGATCACAATCAAAACTCAAGATGCCCACTGTTAAACTCCCTAAGTTTGAAACTTCTATACCCAAAACTGAAATCAAAATTGGAGCACAGGTAGATGCTGACATACCTGACATTAAAGCAGAAATGAATCTGCCTAAGTCTGAGATTAAAGCTCCTTCAGATAAAGTGGTGATAGAACAGCCATCAGGTTTGGAGATGGATCCTACCTTTAAGAAGCCTAGATTTTCACTACCTAAATTGTCTTTCACCAAGCAAAGTAGTCCAGCTTCAGAGGTTGATACAGAGGCTAGTATAACAGTGGAGGGAAATGTTGGATCAAAACTTGAAACAGATGTAAAATCTCCTGAATTTGAAGCTCAAGTTGATGGACAAGGAAGTAAGTTTAAATTTCCAAAGTTTGGAATCTCGGCGCCAAAGATTTCAGCACCTGAAATTGATCTAAGCTTGAGAGAAACAAAGGTGGGGGGTAAAGTACCAGGCGTTGAACTAAAGGCAACTTCAGTTGAAGCAGAAATAAAAAGTCCAGAGATAAAAGTTGAATCAAAACATACAGAGGATTCCCCATCAAAGCTTAAAATGCCCAGTTTCAAAATGCCAAAGTTTGGATTTGCTACGTCAAGTGTTTCCACAGATGGAGTAGACATCAAAACCAGTATTCCTGAAGAGATTCTAACAGTTAAAACTGACAGCGCAACAGTCGACTTAAAAGTGTCTGAGTCTGAGGTGAAAAAAAGCAAGTTCAAGCTGCCAAGCCTAGGTTTCTCAACCCCAGGTGCAGACGTATCCTTAGAAAAGAAAGACATCCAGCTACCAGATGTTGAAATCAAAGACACGCCATCTAAAGTAGATATCAAAGTAGAAGAAAGTAACGTGGAAGGCTCGCCATCCAAGTTTAAAATGCCAACATTCAAACTTCCAAAATTTGGAGCAACAGCACAAATGGATGGAGAAGCTCTTGAGGTAGACACAAACATAAAAGTTGATGAAAAGCCAGACACAAAAGAGGAATCCAAAGCTAGTTGGTCTTTGCCAAAATTATCATTTTCAAAGCCAAGCGTTACGGCTTCAGAAGTTGAGATTTCTGTCCCCGAATCCAGAAAAGAAGTGCAGTCTCCAGAAGAACAACCAATTTCTGAGACTGACGTAAAAACAAAGAAACCACGGTTTTCATTACCCAGAATTTCATTTGCAAAACAATCCAGTATAGAATCAGAAGCTGATGCAAGTCTCCCTGAAGAGAAGACATCTTCTGTAACTGTGGAGGTCAAACCTTCAGATGTGAATGAAAAGATAGAAGGTGAAGTAGATACACAAGGAAGCAAATTTAAACTGCCAAAATTTGGCATTTCCATGTCAAAAGTCAAAGAACCTGAAATAGATGTGAGCGTTTCCAAGAAAGAGGCTACAGCTGATATTCCTGAAACAAAGCCCCCACTAAAGGTAGAAGAATCACCAACAAAATTTAAGATGCCAACTTTAAAATTACCCAAGATTGGATTAAGTGTAGAGGCTTCTGATGGAGATACAAATGTAAAACACGGTGAAAATACATCTCAAACTACTATAGACAAATCTGATGATAAAGAGGCTAAAAAAGAACAAACCGGAACAAAGTTTAATTTTGGTATTTCTATGCCCAAAGTAAAAGGGCCTGAGATTGGTGTGAGTTTGTCAAAAAAAGATACTGACAAGACCTCAGATGCTACAGTTGAGACAAAACAAACTGAGGCAGAGGAAATCAAGGTTTCAGCAGATCCTAAACAAAAAGGGGCCTCCTGGTCATTTCCACAATTTTCTTTTTCTAAGCAAAC
This sequence comes from Mugilogobius chulae, assembly GCA_038363315.1. NCBI lineage: Eukaryota > Metazoa > Chordata > Actinopteri > Gobiiformes > Gobiidae > Mugilogobius > Mugilogobius chulae. The sequence continues at coordinate 24,422,946 of CM076406.1, read as the reverse complement.
AGTAAATGTGACTCATGAATCAGATGTTTCCTCAGAGCTTGAAGCCAAAGGGCCTTCAGTTGTTGCAGAAGATTCACCAGCAGCTGAGCCTGAGATGAAAGCAAAGTTTTCACTACCAAAATTCTCTTTTTCAAAGACATCTTCTAAAGAGCCAATAACATCAGAAAATGCTGTAGCCTTGGAAGTTTCACTTTCAGAGGGAGAAGTGAAAATCAAAGAACCAAAAGATGCAACAGTAGAAGTAAATGCCACAGAAAATGATGCTAAAGCTAAAGACACTGGAGGATCACCCTTAAAGTTTAAAATGCCTGCTTTCAAGATGCCAAGAATAGGAATTACATCTACAGTGATTGAAGAATCAAGTAGCACAAGTAAAGAGACAGATGAGATAATAAAAATAACTAAAGAAGGTGGTGCTGTCGTCATCACAACTGAAGGTCCTACGATGGAAGTAAAAGAAGACCAACAGCCAAGTGGGGAAATCAAAACTGATGAGACCAAAGCACCAACCCCTGATCCTGAAAATTCACAGGAATGCTCTCCAACTAAATTTAAGCTACCATCATTTAAAATGCCAAGGCTTTATTTTTCAAAAGTAATGCCGGAGGACGAAAATGTTCCAGCAGATTCTAAGAGTGAAAGTTTTTCAAAGGAAGAAAGTAAATCACCAAAGAAAATCTTGTCATCAATTGGAGAAATGCTAAAAAATTTTGATGTTGAATTTGATGTTCCAAGTAAATTAGAAGGAAACATTGAATCTCCAAGCAAAAAACAAACACCAGAGGACGAAAATGCCCCAGCTGATTCTAAGAATGAAAGTCTTTCAAAGGAAGAACCTAAATCACCAAAGAAAATATTGTCATCAATAGGGGAAATCCTAAAAAATATAGATGTTGAATTTGGTGTTCCAAGTTCATTAGAAGGAAATATTGACTCTCCAAGCAAAAAACAGGAACCCAAAAAGGAACCAGAAACACCCGAAAAGGAAACAAAGCAAGAAGCTGCTAAAAGTCCCGAAAGAACAGGATGGTTTAAATTTCCCACATTTGGATTATCGTCACCAACACACGCAGCTAAAAGTGACATAAAGGAAGACAAAAAGAGTCCAGCAGATTTAACAGCTGATGAAGAATTAAGCCTTACTTGTTCTATCCAGTCGTCTGAAGCTTTTGGAGACATCAGCTCAACAGTGACCAGTGAAAATGTTGGTTTTTCGTTGTCTTCCCCAACAAAAGTAACAGTGAAATATTCTGACAGTGACTCTGCTGCACTGATGGGCGAATCCCACTCAAATGTAGTAATGTCTATGACCAAAACAGAAGTGATTTCAGTAGAACCCAACTTACCCGAGAAAGTCACAATTCTTTCGTCAGGACTTTCCTCGTCGTCAGAAGACACGACGAAACTGGAATCTGGAAAAATTCACATAATCTCGTCAAATATACAAGCCACTCCGGAATCACAGCAGGCCAAGATGCTGACGTCCATCCGCGTACAATCTGCAGAAGGAGTTTCCGGTCACGAATCTTGGACTGTCACAGAATCCCAGAGCAGCAAGAGCACATCATTTATGGAAAGCCGCGTAGTTCGGGAATCCTCGAGCAAAGAAGTGGTCATCACGAAGCAGATTACGCGTGTGGTTAAAACTACAGAGCCCATTTCTGACGAGACAGCCACGTCAATAAAGCAACTAAAAGACTCTGTTCACACTGATAAAATGAGGTTCTTTGATGAAGCCGAGAAGTAAAATCAAGTTGTAATCAAACTAAGCGATCACTGTGTTCTAAATACCACCAGTGTTTTCTCATCCCAAGTAAAATAGTTTTTACTTTACATAAATAGGTAAATTGTTATACCTACCGCACTTGAATTAATGAATGTGTCCATTATCTGATTGCAACATTCATTTAAAACATATATTTCTTTTCTGAACCTACCTCTTCCTTCCTCAATCTTCCAATCGCCCTCTCATAGTTGAAACAGATTTTATTATGCCTTGGGATGAAAACAACTGGTTAAAAATATATATTTGCCGTCTAAGCTGTAAAAATTCTACGATACAGTATATTTAAACTGTTAATAAGCTTGTGTCTTTGCTAATTCTGTCAGGGCTTTATCGATATACTTGCTTGAAAAACTAAGCCATGTATTTTGCTTATTGTTGATTCAATAAAACACAAAAATCCGATGAAGATATTGCAATGTTATCTCTGCAGCACTAAGGCAATGCAAACACTAATAATTGTGTAATAAAAAATTGCTATATTGGTGCAGTTGTGTAGTGTCCGCACTATTTGGGGTTTTAATCAGAATGTGTATGAGACGCACGTGAATGTAAGCGACTGTCAATCTCAATTCAGTTTTATTGAGTTTTATACTTATCTTTGCCATCATCCCAGTAACAATAAACTTCGATGAGGTATTCGCCACATACAGAAAAAGTTAATTAATGATACACTGTGAGTTCTTAAGTGGACATGTTTTCTATACAGTATATTCAAACTATGAATGTAGACAATCCTTGCAAATATTGATCTTAAATATATTTTTGATTTACATACATACAGTGAGTAGCTTCAAGTGTCGACACTAGGGCTGCAACAAGTTAATCAATTAATCACAAAACGAATAGATTATTCTAATAAAAGTCAACTAATTTAGTAACCAAGCAATTGTTAAAGGTGCTATATTAAATTTTTGCTTCCAGGAAAACAAACAAAACGAAATAGATAACTTTAAACTTCCTACATCAGTCTACATGTTTTGTTCACTTACCTAATGCCTTCTGAGCCTCCGAATGTTCACCACAATGTGTTTTAAGCTTTTTTCACAGCTGTTCAGAGCGAGAGGTGCTGGTATGCTAACGACAACAAGAAATGAACTTAGTGGAGTTTGGTGAACAAACGGGACATTATTAGACGTAGACAGGACATCGAAGACTAATTTCCACCTGAATAGATGTATCAACAGGATATTTATGATGGGGGAAATTGATTTTAAGTTATTTTATTGCAAAAAAATGTGTATAGTCCCTTTAACTTTCTGTAAACAGACTCCAAAACTTGTCAAGAGAAGATATTGTAGGAATCAGATTGCTTCTTGTCTTTTTATATATAAAGTCGTTTTGCTGCAAAAAAAAAAAAGGAAAATCACAAATTAAGAACAATTATCTTGAGTTTAGCCAGTTTCACTTGTCAAGTATAATTATCAGCCAAACTTTTTGTAATAAGAAAAAGAAATCCATCTTGTTATTCTTAAAATAGCTCTTTTATTTTCAAGTAAAAGAAGAAATTGTACGTCACCTGAATCAACAAGAATATCTTGATCCATTGGCAGAGAATTTTGCAATTTATGAATTCATCTTAAATAATTAAATATTACTTTTGCAGTGTTAATCAAATTTCATAAAAATCTTACATTGATCGACCTTTTGTGACATAAACTATTAATCATTTGATGATGAGCCCTGATTGACACTTACCTGAATGTGAGTCTGTACACAACAACTACACAAACAAATAATATTTGTAACATTCCAATTGATGTTTACAATGGTCACGTGACGTAGCAGTAACTCATTCACTTTCTGTCACAAAAAGAATAAATATTATACTTAAAGCTAAAGTGTAAAGTAACAATGGCAAGGCTAAGCTACAAATGTAATGCTGCACTTATATTTTTTAATAATATTTTGCTTAGAGCCTTCTGTGCTACACTAAACTATAATGATTGTATGTTCACCTTTTGTCGCGATGTATAAAGTGGAAATGTGTAAATAGCTTTTAATGAGCTTTGTAGTTTTATTTAATTACAGCAACTGTTTTTATTCAGACTTTGAGCTTTAAAGAATGTGTTTGCTGAACTATACTATAAATAAATATTCATGTAAGACAATTCTGTGGGTTTGCTGTTGTTTTAATAAGGGTAAGCTCAAGTTAAGACCAGGTTTAAGAACTTCTTGAACATAAAAACATGATTTTATAAGCTTTGTGTGAAGTAGTGAAGCTTTCAGCTCAGTTCAGAGTTTCAGAACAATATACTAATTAAATTCCTTTTCAGAAGAGTAGACAGGAAAACTGAAGAAAGGCTGACCTGATTTTCAGACCACAAAATTAGAACTAGTTTTTTAAATCTGCTCTGTTAAATCTGGTTCCTCTAACTCATCTTTTTAGCACATGGTTACTATCCACAAACATTATATTTTAAGTTAAAACATGGCTTAAGAAGAGCTCTTTTTTTCCAGAACAGAAGTGGCCCACCAAATCACCACCACAATTTTCTTGATGTCAGAACACACTGTCATTTCTTATGACTCATGTAAACTAATATAGTCTAAAATTATAGTGCCATGAACATGGGAGTAAGCAAAGTAAACAGCTTCTTAAAGTCTATTTTTTAATGATTAAATCCACCTGTCACTCACAAAGAGATAGCAGAGCGACTGACACAAAAAGTTGTGTGGAAGAAAAAACATCTTTGTTTAAACACTGAGCTACATTCAAAAGAACATTTGTGACACACTGACATAAAAGACAATCTTACTAAAGAGCATCTTGTGGCTGCAAAAAGATCACAAATACATTTTTATAGACACAAACTTAACTTGGAGAAACATGTGCCTTAGCCTCCCACATCTATTATCTAATCTGGTCTTTTTAAAGAAGAAAGAGCTATTTACAAAGTCAAGCAAAAATACAAGCTGTATTTTGGTAATTTGGTTCAATAATGTGGAGAGATGAAAGTCAAAGCATAGGACAAGGACTTACCTGTTTTTGACTTGGGCTTGCCAGTTGGTTTATCTTGTCTTGAGACCAGAGACTGTAGTACATAAATCTGGACAAAAAAGAAATATCAAAATATGTTTTATATTTAAAGCTGGCTATATGTTAGAATTTAGACTTGAATATCAAATTGGTTTTACCATTTTTGTTAAAATCATGTTTGACTTCATAAATGCATAACCAGAATGCCCTAATTAAAACTGAGACACTCCAAGTTAAAATATGAAAATTAATTATATAACTTGGTCTATTCATAGCTCATTCAGATGTCTTTGAAGTCATTTATCAGTGAGTATAAGATTCTAAGAAACTTTGATTACTTCTGAAACCTATGTTCTGACTATTTTCAAGCATGTTTTTCCCCCTTTCTTTCCTTTTAGCTTAAAAAGAACAATAAAGACTTTACTTTACTATTTTCAGTGTCAAAGTGGTTAATAAGTGGGACAACTAGAACATGTATTGTGGAAAACTGGGACAAATTAATGGTATTTTGATGCATTTGTTGGTGCTCAATATTGGGACTGTCCTGACAACTGGTGAGCCAATAATTATTTAAGTGAAGCTAACTACTAAAACAACTTTTATTGGCTGCAAAACTGTGTATATGAGGTTTAAATCACACTGCCTACACAAGCCTCCTGTGTCTCACTGCAAAGACCAGTATCATTCTTAAACTACTTATGAGACAACACTACAGCATTGATTCGTCCACTCAAATGTGTGTGCTGATCACATATACCTGCTGTCAACCAATCACACTGCTGCTCTCCACTCTTAGTCCCGTCGTTCACTTTCTACAAATGCTTTTCCAGCAGTCTGCTTTGTTTGAAATGTGTTTAGTAGGTTAGCTTTCATATTACATACACATGAAGAACAGTTAAATTAATATTTCCTAACAGCTACATGTATTGTTTGTAGTAGTAGTAGTAGTAGTAGTAGAAGTAGAAGTAGTAGTAGTACAAGTAGAAGTAGTAGTAGTAGAAGTAGTAGTAGTAGTAGAAGTAGTAGTAGAAGTAGTAGTAGTAGAAGTAGTAGTAGAAGTAGTAGTAGTAGAAGAAGTAGTAGTAGTAGTAGTAGAAAGTAGTAGTAGTAGTAGTAGAAGTAGAAGTAGTAGTAGTAGTAGTAGTAGAAGTTAGTAGTAGTAATAGAAGTAGTAGTAGAAGTAGTAGTAGTTAGTAGTAGTAGTAGTAGAAGTAGTAGAAGTAGTAGTAGTAGTGGTAGTAGTAGAAGTAGTACTACTTGTTGTTGTTCCGAACCGATACCAGTATCGGATTATAGGTCGATACTGCGCTATTTTATGGTATCGGTATCGACGAGTACGTAAGGAAAGTTTCCGATCCGATACCACGCTGTATTAAACAAAAAATAAGCATTCATGCATCACCAGCTGTAGCGAAAGAGCAAAGCAAGACTACTCACCCCAAACTCCTGCATTCATGTTGCTTGCACACTCATTTTTATTTTCCATTTGTTCAGCCTTGTGGTAAGTGTCTCGGCACGGATGTGTGCGAGCCGCAGAATTCCTTTGCACCTAACAGCACTCGAACGAGAAAAAGTTGAAGATGCAGCCATAATCCAATGAGCTGTCAAACTGATTATGACAAAGATGTGACATCTCTGCTTCAAATGTCGTGGTGAAGCTGATGCTCAGACTGCCTTTTCTAACTTAATGTGTTGTCACACACTGATAAAGGTCGACAAGCGCAGTTTCAGAGAAAAGTTCTACCAGGCAGGCAGTAACGTGGCTCCACATATTCCATTAAACGACGAAATCCCAACCACTGATAGAGGCTGATAGTCCAAGATTCTGGAGTTTGTTGCTTCTGTTGTGCTCTGCTGTTCGCCTCAGCCGCGGATATTTCGTAGTGTTTAGCTGTATGGCAACAAATTGCTTGTTTTAGCAAAGCCGCGAAGAAGAGTTCCTAGCGCACAGGAAGTCGTAATAGAACCGCGCCGAAAGACGCTAGCGCTAGCAAAGTCAGCAGGTAGCATGTCAGCCGTGTGGCAGTATTTTCAGCTCAGCGCGCCGACTAGTAAATCAGCAACATGCCGAATCTGCAAAACGGCCGTTTCGAGGGGTGGCACACACATAGGAAGCTTTAATACAAGCAACTTATTGAAGCATTTGAAGACCCGCCATCCCTGATGAACACAACGAAATAGCCGCGGCTAAGGCGAACAGCAAAGCGCAACAACAAACGCTTGAAGCTTCGTTTCAGGCAAGAGCTAAACTTTTAAAGGATTCCCCACGAGCAACCGGCATTAACGCAAAAATTGCAGAATTCATCGTTTTGGACGATCAGCCGCTGTCCGTGGTTGAGAACATAGGATTTCGCCGTTTAATGGAATACGTGGAGCCATGATACTGCCTGCCTGGTAGGAAGTTTATCTCTGAAAATGCGCTTCCCGACCTTTACCAGTGTGTTACAAAACACATTTCTAGTAAGTTAGAAGAGGCAGAAAGCATCAGCTTCACAACTGACATCTGGAGCAGCGATGTCGCATCACTGTCATTAATCAGTTTGACAGCTCACTGGATTGTGGCTGCATCTTCAACTTTTTCTCACTCGAGTGCTGTGTTAGGTGCTAAGGAATTCCGCGGATCGCACACAGCAGTGGTCTATTGCCGAGACACTCACCACAATGCTAGACAAATGGAAGATAAAAAAGGAGAGTGTGCATGTTATAGTACGGGACAACGCAAGTAACATGAAGCGTGCGATGATGGAGTTTGGTGTGAGTAGCCTGGTTGCTTTGCTCATTCGCTACAGCTGGTGGTTCACGAAGGATTACTGTCGCAAAGAAGTGTGAGTGATGCTTTGGCTAATACCCGAAAAATTGTCGGACATTTCAAACACTCTCCACTTGCCACTTCAAGACTCGAGGACATTCAGGGAGAATTGCATGTGCCCACAAAACGTCTCCAGCAGGACGTCACAACCAGGTGGAACAGCACCTATTATATGTTGGAGAGCGTGTTGGAGCAGAGGCGATCAATTTCAGCCTATGGAGCGGAGTATGAACTGCCTGCCTCTTTGACCCCTAATCAGTGGTCACTTCTTGAAAAAACTGTTGTTGTTTTGGCCCCGTTTGAAGAACTCACAAGGCAAATAAGCTCCTCCACAGCGTCCCTTGCAGAAGTTATCCCCTCTGTGACGGTCCTAAAACGGCTCCTTTCTCGTGAGAGTCATGAAGATTCAGGAATAAAAACGATGAAAGCAACTCTTCTTGAGGCCATCAACAAACGGTTCCAAACCATTGAGCAAGAACCACTATATGCAGTTTCAACTCTCCTGGATCCACGTTTTAAGGACAGGTATGCTTATTGCATTGTACTGTTTTTATTGTTCTTTGCTGGGTTTCATTATAGCACAGTATGTTTGTTCAACTATTAGGATGAAAATGCACATTTTGCTGTAGTGTTTGTGAATTTGCCTTAAGCATACTTTACAATATTATCTTATATATCTAAGCAAAGTACAATATTATCTTCTGTAATAATGGTCTGTGCTCTACATTCAGAAATAAATTCAAACAGTTGTAAAAAAAAAAAATCATTACTGTAAGTTTATATCACTGTAGTAGACCCAAAATTCACTTTTGTGATTACAGATTGTAGCATTTAGCATCTTAAAATATCAATTTTGTTAAATCCACAAGATGTTCATATTATTAACATTCTGTTCTTAAAAATATTTTCCATTACAGAGTAATAAAAGTATTCACAGTAGTAACCTAGTAAATTTTTATTACTTTGTTTTTGCTTGTACATCTGTCAATGTAAGGAGGAGTGTACTGATAATTATTTTTTCTTAAATGCCATTAATTACACAAAACAAATGCAGAAATGTATATTCCTCTAAAATTGTTAATGTTCACTGCTTGTATTGAATATTAATCTCAGTTTATTGTTGCTTTCAGATACTTTTCCTGCTTTGACAACATCAAGCTTGCCACAGAGGCCTTAACCTCAGAGATGGAGAAGATTAAGCTGTCCAATACACCCAATGTTGCATCATCAAACACCGTAACTCCCCAGAGAGCTCCACGAATGGAACTGGAGAATGACAGGAGCTTAAAGGGACTGTTTGAGGAGATTCGTATGGAGCGAGAAGAACAAGACCCACAACTCCGGAGCACAGATTCACAAATTCTGAAGACCTATTTAATGGAACCCACTCTCCCACGCGCAGACAGCCCATTTCAATATTGGGCAAACAATCAAGCTCGGTTCCCCATCTTAGCTGCTACTGCTGCAAAGTTTCTCTCTGCACCAAGCACTAGTGTAGAAAGCGAGAGACTCTTTAGTGCCGCATCCAACATTCTGAATGAGAAAAGAAATAGACTTGGCAGTGAAAGGGTAGAGATGTTAATTTTCTGAAGAAGAATCTCCCACTTTATCTAAATATTTAGGACATTTTTAACAAATGCTTTTGAAGTTTTAAGTTTTCTGATGCAGTTCATAATACAATATTTTATAGTTTTTGTGTTACTGTCTTTACAGTAGCAAGCTGAATCCGTTTAAGATTACAGTGCCATTGTTTCAAATGTTGCACTAAAATTGCACTTTTATGTTTTATATGAAATGAAACCTTATCAGTTTAATTTACTTCTTTATTGTTGAACTTTGCACTATTTTTGATACAGGCACTGTCATGTTTGCCAGTGAAACAGAATTAAAACTTTTATAGAAATGCAAACTGCTATTTATTTGTGTTCTATCGAGGTATACCTTTAAAATGTGCCAAGAAATCTGAATTTACACAATTGAAATGGTATCGGTAAGGTACTCGGTGTCGGCAGCTCCCTTAATCTAAAGCACAGGTGTCAAACTCAAGGCCCGGGGGCCAGATGCGGCCCTCCACCTCATTTCATGCGGCCCTCAAGGTCTTATAAGGTTTACTTGAATTTTATTTAAGTGCCAGAAGTAATCTTTATATCTTGACCTAATGAAACAATTTGCCTGAACTTAGAGTATTGGTCATTTTTCAGACTAATGCAGATGTATATTCAGTTGTTGTCACTTCAATAAATATACAATAATCAATACAACTATTATTTGTCTTATATCAAAGATTAGTAAGGTTAATTTCAGTTACAACCGGCCCTTGGAGGACAACCCCGATGCCAATGTGGCCCTTTGTCAAAATGAGCTCGACACCCCTGATCTAAAGTATCGGAATCGGATCGGAATGAAAAAAGTGGTATCGGAACAACACTAATATATATATATCGTCTGGCCACCGTGATTGACAGATTAATTAGTCATTTAGAGACACGCCTTTTCTGCCGTCTGAAAACCAACATGGCTGCTCCCGACAAAAAAAAAAAAAACATGGAAAAATATAACATGGAACTGAAAAACATCGAGATTTCTCTAGAATGAACGACTATCAGCTTCTTTGTCTCATCTGAGTCACGCAAATAAACTAATCTGATTGGCTGGTACGATGTAGACTTGATTTGAAACGCAGGCGGAGGGCGTGGTGACCAGACCCACTCTGAGCAGGAGCTGAAGCCTGGGTTCTGGATCCCAGGCAAGTGTTATTGTTCATTTTGATCAGATATCAATACTTTGGATCACACGAGCTGCTGATACTGAGTACCTCACTGATAACATTCAGATTTAGATTTTTTAGCACATTTTAAAAGCTTACCCGGATAGAACAAAAATACATTTTTGTTTTACTTCTATGAATGATTTTAGTCTGCAAAACGAGCAAGCATGACAGTGTTTGTATCAGTGTTAGTGCAACAGTCAATAATGTAATTAGGCTCGGGAAGCGTCTGTGGTTATCATGGAAATAATGGCAAATCCGCCATGTTTGTTGACAGTTTAGCAGAACTTCCATAGGAATACATTAGACAAAAAGATTAACAAAAGTAAACAAAACAGCCGTGGAGCAGCCCAACAAGCTGCTGGGTCAGTACTGGTACATTTATCTATCAATATATAGTGTCAAAATGTGATTTAATAAACGCTATTTTCGGTATTTAGCATTTTAAAATCTCCATTGGTTTAACATTAGACCAACTGAACATTCTACAGCTGTATGATGTCACGATCCCGAGCCTAATAAAGACACCACTGCTTCAAATGCTTCTACTGATGCTCTCGATGGGCTGACAGCAGTTTTCAACCCAGGAGGCAGTAACATGGCTCTAAATATTCCATCACCACTCCTCTCTCCGCTCCAGGGAAGAGTCCAGTTTGTCGCTTCGGTTGCGTCCTGTTAGCCTTAGCCACAGTGATTTTTTTGTATTTATCAGCGATATCGATAACTCCAAAATTGTTTTTCTTTTTGTCAGACAGGAGTGTTTCTTTACCTGCTTTACATGTTTCAGCTACTTCCTGTAGCCTTCCTCAGAAGCGTCACTGGTTGGTATGGTGACATGTCTTGTAGGCTGCTTACACGGTTTTGCCAGACAATAGAGGGAACTTGCGCCCCTACTGTCTGGCGTCTTCTCCAGGACTGAATCCCATGTGTGTGATAAGGTGTAAGCTCCCTCATCACGATTCATGCTGTGAGTTCCTCGTTTGCGGATCTCGATGGCCTCCCTGATCCAGCGGTGGTATTTGTTCCTTTCAGCACGGATGACCCTGGCATTCTTCCAGTCCATGATGTGGTTCTGTCTCTTGCAATGATCTGATACGGCTGATTTTAGGTTCTCCTGTTCTACTTGTTCTTTTATTGCTCTTGTTTGTTTATTGGCTGTTTCTTTTTCACATTCTTTTTGGTGTTCTTTTTTCCGTGTTCCAAAAGATCTTCCTGTTTCCCCTATGTATGTTTAGGATTAGGATTGTGTTAGTTTTCATGAATAATAACACTTCTTAACATTCACCATTGAAATGAACTGGGACAGTGACACGTCAAATAAACACGCACAAAATAGAAGTTGCGTTCATAGGACACGCTGTTTACAATAGCGTGGTATTCACACGCCTATCCATGAGAACAGGCTGCAACTGCCATGAGTTCTAGAAGGTGAAGAGAACCTATTGCCAATCATAAGTAACATTCATTGGTCACCTTTCCATAACGTTTGTGGGTTATAAGACTAAATCATCATCGTGTAAGTGTTTGGGGTTTTTCCGAGCAGTGCCTCAGGGGAGAGGAGCTGTTTCAGTTTGAAACTCTTGACAGTTTTATGTTTTATTGAGCTGGAGATCACTAACTCTTTTGTGATCAGGAGTTCCTGTAAAGTGGCTTCAAACACTGTTGAAATGATAAGTATCTGCACTGACTTGACATAAAAGGATTTATAAATTACAGTATAGCAGTAAACAGTACAGTCAGTTATTTAAAAAATAATTAGAATAGCTTTTAGATCATTGTATTTCTTAACTGGAGGCACCTGACCTCTGACCCTCTGTGGAGCGTGAGCACAGAGGAGGGCGGACCCGTGTTATCCAGCACCAATCTTAACTAAAAAAGTAAATTATTGACCTTTATATGTTGACAATTTTGGTAACACTTTATGTTAATGAACAAATGTGAGTAAATGAGCTGATCCTTAATTAAGAATTAGATAATAGTTACTAATAATGAACAAACATTTACTCACAATTTATTTCCAGTTTCTCTTCTAAAGTGAGGACCACTTGGAGGTTTTAGATCTGTTGATACTGATGCCAGTTCTCCCAGACCTGTGAGGATATTTGATCCAGTAGTTCAGCTGATTTCACTTCTCATTGTTATGTTGTCTCAGGGCTAGTTCTAGTTTGGCTCAAACGTTCAGACGTCTAACCACCAAATGGTCTTCACTTCAAAATAGAGACTTAAAGTAAATGAGTAATGATCAGATAATGATATCGTAATAATTTACAAACATATGCAAATGATTTGTGTATCTCTTCTTCCGTACTCCGCTCCGGCATCTGGAGGGTTTTTGTTTCTTAAAAAGTAATGAAAGGCACTCAAAAAGCAATCCAAGCGAGCTGTACTGGAGGCAGTGTGAGCCCGGTGTATGTGCTTTACATGGACAAAATTAGAGTAGGTCTGCTTTAGAGAAAAAGTGATAATGATTCTGTTTGAGGTTTGCCAAACAGATATAATCAGATGTAAACATGACACTTTTTTGAGGTGGCTACATTCTGTGATATGTGTTTGTATAAAAAACATTGCCCCAGCCTGTGGACACATGCCTGGTCCGCTCCGTCTCCAAAAGGAATGCAGCGGTGTGTGAATGTGAGCCTATCCACAGGTGGGACAGCTCAAAGGTAGGGCTGCTCCCTCCATATCTGAGGAATGAGGAAATGTTTACACTGGGGCACAATAGAGAGGCGTTTACTTTGGGAGCCACATAAATCACACAGAAGAATAGCACACACTCATGTTGACTCTCTCATCTGTCATGTGCTGTCTGTTGTTTGGAAACGGGACTGTTCCATGTGATGTGAGTGAGACTGACCCTCCAGAGAGGCCACACTGGGCCAACAGATGTCCACAGCAGTGCAACACTTCATGGGCTGAAACTAAGAGGGGAGGGGTCATTCAGGGACAGGTGTCCTCTCAAACCATGTTTCCTAATTCTTTTGTTTTAATTTTAGTAGAACTCTGGATATGAGACCTTGTACTATATTAAAACAGTTCCGTTCCAAACAGTACATGTTGTAAAGTTGTTGTTGCCCAGCATCTTGTTTTCAATATTGATATTCAATTTTTCTGTTTATTCAACATACCCGAGAGATAGTCATGTCTTTGAAGTAGCTTATTATCAGGCTAGGAAGGAACAGAAACTAAAGCCACAGTTCTAAAGAAATAACTGGGGAAAGTCTGGGCACTTGAGCACCATCCTCTCACTTCTGCAGCCCTAGTTCGTCTGTGTCTCTGCTCTTTTGGGGAGCTGAACTGTTTCAGATGCTGCTGTCACGTTGAAGCCCCTAATATCAAAGACAAGACCCCGGAGCCTGCCAATGGACCTTGGATCTACAGACTCTATCAGCTCGATTGCACTGATGCTGACAAGTGTGCGCTGCATGCGGCTTCACATACAGGTGAAGACTATGCTCCACTAACCTTGCTCACGCCAGATGGATCTATGTTGAACTCCTATCTGAGTTCTCACTATATCCATCTGGGACTTGACTCGCTGAAAGCTTCGAGAAAAGGCGGGACGTTTAATGAAATACTTCGAGCTGATTGGGTGTGGGGCCGACCTTACAAGTACGCGTCACACATACTCTCTTCTTTCAAAAAGAAATTACTCTGTATTTCTGCTAAAACTGCATCAAAAGCAGCAGAAACACGAACATCCACGAGAGTCGCCATCTTTGTTTAGCTTGAATGTAGGGTAGGGTTAGCACCGAGGCGCTAACAGCCGTCTTAACACCTACGAAACACCGATGATTCAGACTCCCAAACCAATCCGGCGGCGGAAGGCCAGATAGTTTATCTCGTGTTTGTGAATTCACAATAATTGCGAGATAAACCATCTGGCTGGCCAGGTTAATGCTCCACACTGAACGCTAGAGATACGGTGCCAAGCGCCCGCCAAGACTGTGCAAAGGAGCTGTCGCGGTACACAACCTTTGGCACAGTCTCCAACAGTCAGTTCTGGACAGCTCAGTGTCTAGAACCTGTCACCTGTCTGTCTGTGTTCACACTGCTCATTTGTCTTCAAGCAAATCTCTGGGTAAAATTCCTGAGGCTTGGTCTCTCACTGTCCACAAAAGGAGTGTTGTGATTGGAAAGGAGCAGAGCCAATTAACCACTCTGAGCTGCAGAGAACGACCTCATGGCCAATCTAACCTTCCCCTGTTGGCAGAGCACTTCCAGGAATGTTTCCACTGGTAAACTGGACCGTAGAGCGCTGTCCAGTTTGGTACGCACACACTCACTCTTCCACATGTGTGGCTAAAACTGACCGCTGGAGACTGTGCCAAAGTTTGTGTACCGCGACAGGTCCTTGCGCAGCCTTGGCGAGCGCTTGGCACGTATCCACTGATCTCCAGCGTTCAGTGGGGAGCATAGTCTTCACCCGTATGTGGAGCCACATGCGGAGCACGCTTTGGTTGCGTGGGGACAAGCGAGAAGCTGGTTGAACACTTCCAGAGGGGCCACAGGTGAAGCGATAGACCAGGGGTGTCAAACTCATTTTGGTCCAGGGGCCGCATACATTATATATGAGCTCAAGCGGGCCGGAGCACAAAAATCACTGCATGCATTTGAAAATATAAAAAAATATATAGATAAAAATGTGCTAAAAACAACAGAAATTTTCTTCAATACAAGAAAAGTAACAAGCTGAGGCTTAAGTGATTCATGTTGTGCAGCAAGACATCACAATTCACAAAATGTGCAAAAAAGCTCAATGTTTTTCGTTTATAATGATCGGACTTGAAAGCAACATGTTGGAGAAATAAAAATCAAACTCAACACAAGTGTTCCAGTATTTTCTATGTGCGTAGTGATCGTGTAAACTCCCGAGTTGAGCGTGAACCTCTGTGAAGATGTGGTTTTACGAAGCGGACAGCGCTGTGCCAACACACAGTCTGGTATCAGTGTGAGCAGACGGAACAGGACTGGAGGCAGTGTGAGCCCGGTGTAGCGCAGAGTTTGAGTTCTGGACCTCGGGTGAGAGCAGAATCACAACTAGAGACTGACAAGTGAAAAGAAGAAGATCCTCCACATTAAAGAAGTATGAGAATAGTTGTGCTGGGAGTGACTTCTGCTGCTTCTCCAGAACAAGGCCTGGGGCTGAGCATACTTTCCAGGAGTGAGACTGATCCTGCCTCTGCACGTTTTTGTCACAAAGAAGGAACACTGATTGATATCAGAGTTTTAGAGCAGGATGGTCTGTGTGAGAAAAAGAACCAGTCTGTAGCATAAACTACAGATGAGTCACGTTAAAACAATCTGGACAATACAAGACAGAACAATACTAAAGCTCTTCTGACTCATGGTTACACAGTCTCTACATCACAAACGCCAATAGGCTGTGGTAAGCATGTTACAATAGTCCATCTCTGCATTGTTGTCCCTTTCACCTCTCATTTTATGTAATGTATTTACTTTGCATTTACAGGCTTCATCACAATATTGAAAAGTCTAGACTAGAGGCAAACTCAAGGGGAACATTTGTAATGGATAACTGACATTAGGGCTTCATTACAAAGTGTGCCAGTGCTGTATGGCTTTGAGATCCTTGCTAAATCTGTGAATAGATTTATAAAACACCAACCTGAGAGGACATTTTAATAAAGCACTGAGACAAGACAAAGCTCCAAGTTGTCTTTAAGCCCTGAGCGTGAACAAGAACATGATTCTGCAGCTTCGGGACCATCCAGCATCACCCCAGCACCTACATCGGCTCTGTCTCACCCTGGACTCCGACTGCATCTGGTCCAGCTCCGGTCCAGCTCCGGTCCGGCTCCAGTCTGGCTCTGGTCCAGCTTCGGTCCAGCTCCGGTCCAGCGCCGGTCCAGCTCCGGTCCAGCGCCGGTCCAGCTCCAGTCTGGCTCTGGTCCAGCTCCAGTCCAGCGCCGGTCCTGAGGCGATACACAGCTCAGTCCGGTGCTCTGTGCGGATGTGCTCCAGAGCTCTGAATTCTGTTAGTTGGAAAGTTACTTTCACCCGACTGCCACAGCTTTTTTTCCTTCACAAACAATAGTTTAGGGTTACTGAGCATTTTGCCAAGGTAAACCAGTGAGGCATATTAACATTCTGATTAGTATGAATGTACACAGACAATGTGCCTTAGAGTGGTCACAATAAAAGGACACTGGTAATGTTCAGTTTTATCACGGCGCAATGATACAGAGAAACGTCCACCAGAGAACTGTCGGCTTTAATGAATGATTGTTGTGTTTATATTTGTTCAGTGTATGAAGAAGTATTTGTTTTATTTCTCAAGCTAATTTGTCAAAGCACCAAATGCTTAAAAACAGTTTGGCCTGATTTTCTTTTTTTCTGAATCTTTGTCCCAAATCTAGGTTTATGTTGAGCTAATGTAGACATGGCTGATCTGAATATCCTCCTGGGCTTGAAATCTGTTAGTTTTCTTTGATTTAATGTCTACTTCTTCCCTCTCTTTGGTTTTCCCTCTGCTGTGGGCGTGACTGAGCCGTGTGGAGTCATGACTGGGGCAGGACAGGTAGAGTTCCTGTGGGGTGACTGAGCCGTGTGGAGTCATGACTGGGGCAGGACAGGTAGAGTTCCTGTGGCCGTGACTGAGCCGTGTGGAGTCATGACTGGGGCAGGACAGGTAGAGTTCCTGTGGGTGTGACGGGCTTTTAGGAAGTGTATGTGTACAGAGACATCAGTCATGTTCTCAGACTTGCCTCTGGAGGTGGGGTATGTTTATCTGCTCAAGTCCAAGCCTGACCACATGGAGTTGTTAAGTGTTACAGTTATGTGTGGGACAATGCAACCATTAATTGAAATTGAATCAGCAATATATTTTCAATTGATTAGCAACTCATAAAGACTGGAATATTTCAAAGTCACACAATTTTTTTGACTTTCTAATTGTTAATTTGATTTTTGTTGTTAATCTGAACTTTGTCTAAAGCGTGTTCAATGATCAGAAGTGTCAGTGGAGCTGCCTGTTGTCTTTTTATTTACTTTGTAACCTGGTTGTGTGGACTTGCAATGGCTATAGTTACATTACTATTTTAAATACTTTGGCAGTAACGCATTACTGACAAAAAAAGTAATAATAATCATTAAAACAAATGTGGATCAGTCTCTGGGAACACTACCATGGCAGGATGGAAGAATTACACCTACACTCACCCGCTCAAGATCTTCATATTTACATTCTGAGCGGTGGCACAGCGGTTTAGTGCCTCATAGCATGACGGTTCTGGGTTCCACTCCTGGGCGTCCTCGTGCCTTTCCTTATGTACTTTGCATGTTCTCTCCTTGTCTCGTTTCCTCTGCTGTTTACTCTTTACTAAAAGCAGATCCATGAATACCTCCCCTCTAGGACTACAGATGGAACTGAGCTTGAGGGTAACTGCACATTGTCCTATAAAATATAACCTATAACTGATTGGCTTTCCTAGCGGCGCGCGCACGAGCCGAGTGTTTTGAAAGGGTGGGTCTATGGGGCAGAGGGGGCTGGACTGTGCAGAGGTGCGAGACGAGTTCCCTGTCTGGTTGTGTAGAGCTCCTGCTCCAGGTGAACATGGAGCCGTGTGTCCAGCCTTCTCCACGAGCGGTGCGTCAGAGCGAGTGGCTCCGGAGCGCGCTGGCCCATTACCACTGGCCTGACCCGGGAGTGGACAATGAAATAGTGGTGCTCGCAACAGGTATAGACCAGTATCTCCAGGAGGTCTTCCACCATCTGGCTTATCCGTCCCGGGAGGACACGGTGAACGCGGAGGACTTCACCGCTCTGTGCGCAGTGCTGGGCCTGACTGAGGGCGCTCACTCCGGGCAGGATGAGGAGTACTTGGACGTGTGCTCGGACCTACCATCGCAGCTCTCCTTCAAAGACTTCCACGCGCGCCTGTGTGGATACTTCCGAGTGCGCAGTGCGCGTGGTGAGTGCGCGTGGCGTGTCCCTGTCACTGAGGACACCGAGCTCGTGGAAAGAGAGATCAGTCTGAGGTGGCCACGACCGAGAAGGAAAAAGTGTGTGAGTTTTGACTTGACACGCGAACAGTTTGGAAGCGGGAGAGCGGCGAGAGGCGCGAGCGCGGAGGAGGCAGGTAACTGAGGCTGTTCTATACTTGTATCGTGTCTGCGTTACCATAGGAACCTAACTAAACCTACAGCCTATCATTAACTAAACTAATAGGAGAATGAGTCTTTCAGATCCAGTGTTGGGTAATTACTCTAAAAAAGGCAGTACATTATATTTATAATACAGGGAGAAAAATGTAATGTTTCAGAAATGTAACTGAGTGAGTTACTTTGAGGTAATCACACATTTGTTAAGACATTATACAACACTAATCCTGTTACATTTACACTTGTTTACTGGTTAATTTGTGGAAATGTGACGTCACAACACATTTTCCTCATAATATTTGATTTACCTTTAAGCAACAGACAGTATTTTAGTGTGTTTTGGCCTGAAGTGTCATTTTCAATAGAATATAAAAGCAATTAATGTATATGAAAGTAACTTGAGTAACTCAGATTGTAACTGTAATATATTATCAACATTTTTACAAGTAATGAGTTACACTACTTAGTTACTGAAAAGTGAATATATTACAGTAACTAGTTACTCCCCACACTGTTCAGATCAGCTAAAAACAGCACGGTTTTCTACAAGAGGGCCTAAGACAGAAAATATCATTGTCATTTTGAGATTAGGCTCAAACACAGGGTTTCATTTTTCATTTAATTATTTTATTAAATTGATAGAGAAAAAAACGTTGAAATTTAAATTAAATTTAATAATGAGCTGTCATTAGATGACAACATTAATCATCACATGAGATTTCGGCTCTGTAACAGTTCATGTTGAATATTGCATAAGTGGTGCTGTGTATGTGACTGCGCTCCCAAGATTTGTCAGATATTGACTGAGACTTTTATATCAGAAGAAGTGAGAAGGCAAGAAAAATGTTTTGGGCAAGCAGCAGAATCTAAATAAATGAAGACAAGCGTAAAGACTGGTTCTATATTTACAATTTGTTAATAATTCTTGTGATATTATAGAAGCTGTTTTCAAACCTCCATGTTGTGTAGCTAGCACTGTTGCTAACTGCAAAAGGACCGAGTGCATTTTGCATTTGAATAAAGCTAAAATGTCCCTGTGCAATTAAACAATTTTCTGACACTCTAATTAACAATAGTGACAAACACCACAGGTGCACATGTCTCTACAAGCAAGCACTAGTTTAACATATGGTCCTACGTGGGTTCAATAACCAGTTCGTACTGAGTCTGCCATCTCCACAGAAAGCAAAGGACTCGATTTAAACTCACCAGTCATCTTTCTCTATCTTTAGTGCACATAGATATTGATAATGCTGTATGATCAGTAAATGCCTCACACATTTGAATGCTTTGGCTCGTATGCAGATGAGACAGCAGCTTTGAGAGAGCTAGTGGAGGACCTTCGCTCTGCTCTGCAAGGCAGTGATGCTCGCTGCCTGGCTCTGGAGGTGGCTCTGAGAAAAGAACGCACCCGCAGTCTGGCCTCACCCACCACTCTCAAGCCCAGGTTCTCCACCCCCTCTTCCATCAGCTTCATCCAAGGCAAACTAGTGCCCACTCATAGGATCAGGGGAGGTTCTGGTGGGACAACGGCCAGGAGGCGAGAGGCCAGCAACCCACTGCTGAGGGAGCTGAAGCTGCTTCGATCCTCCCGTGACTCACAGTTGCAGGAGGCCATGAAGTTCAATGAGCGCCTGGAGGAAGAACTGCGCTGGGCCTTTGAGGAAGTGCGCAAACTTCACGCTTTAGAGTCAGCCCTGAGAAAGGAGAACGCTCACATCAGGTGAGGAAAAAACTAATCTTTTTCTTTAAATGAACATTAAATTCTAAGTTTCTTCATGTTGTTTGAGGGAGCAGGCGCCGCACAGAAGAGGCTCGAGAGGCTCTCACAGTGGGTTTGGAGAGAGTGCGTCTGATCCAGGAGCAGGCTCACAGTGTACCACAGCTGCAAGCCACCATCAAACACCTGGAGACAGAGCTGCACCAGCACAGGTCACTGAGCTCCTATCACACTGATCAGGGCTCACAATGTTCACGCATCACAATGTTCACGCATCACACTGGTCACACATCACACTGGTCACACATCACACTGATCAGGGCTCACAATGTTCACGCATCACACTGGTCACGCATCACACTGGTCACGCATCACACTGGTCACGCATCACCACTGGTCATGCATCACACTGGTCACACATCAGACTGGTCGCATCACACTGGTCACACATCACACTGGTCACACATCACTGTCACACATCACACTGGTCACACATCACACTGGTCACACATCACACTGGTCACACATCACACTGGTCAACGCATCACACTGGTCACACATCACTGGTCACGCATCACACTGGTCACATCACACTGGTCACACATCACACTAGTCACTGAGCTTACTGTTCTTTTGTATGCTTGTGGAATCATACAAATTATGCTTGAAAGCACTTTTTTATTTAAATTCATAGTTTATATTTCTTAGTTTACAGCAGTTAATTGCAAATTATGAAGAAATTGAAAATTAACTGTTGAAAATGTCAATATGTAGTTTGAGTTTTAAACAGACCACATACAGTATGTATGTCATCAAAAAGTGACAAAATGCAAAGACAACCGACAGTGTTGTGAAAGTTTAAGCTATCGAATAACTAATTTAAAGTGTTGAAATATATTAAAAAAACAATAAAAAATAGTCAATTTGGGCCAAAACAAGCAGACCGTTTAGTGAAATGCTTGATATAATCATGTTCGGTACCACTTTAAAAGACCTCCATGTTACCTACCAGTTAAGTACGTGTCAGTTACTAGTAACTAACAGTGACACTTGCTAGTACTTACTCTGGTACTTACTGTGGTACTTACACTGGTACCTACAGTGGTACTTTGAGTGGTACTTGTACCAGCAGTTACTGGTACATAAACACTGATAGTTACTGGTACTTACTATGTACTTACTGTAGTACTTACACTGGTATTTAAGGTGGTACTTGTGTCAGCAGCGGTAAGTGTACTAATAGTACCACTGTAAGTACTTACAGTGGTAACTATTAGTACACTTACCGCTTTTAATACTTTGTGGTACACACTTATGTTTCAGTGGTGGTATTATTGGTACTAAATAAAAAAAAAAGTAGAGCTTATAAATAATGAATAACAACAAAATGCAAAACATCAATGTCTTTATTTATGTCACAACAATATTTGGTATTGACAAATACCAAAGTAATTATTTGTTTCAGTAAACCAAAACAACAGAAAACAATTTACAACAATCTTAACTTAATTCCAACATTTATTGATAAATACCATGATACATAATGGTAAATAGTGGTACTACAATGTTACTTATTACAGTAGTTGACAGTTAACTACTGGTAACAACGGGACCTGTTCTAAAGTGACACATACTGGTACTTGAGTGGTACTTGCTACAGTAGTTGACCGTCAACTACTAGTAACAACGGGACCTGTTCTAAAGTGACACATACTGGTACTGTGAGTGGTACTTGCTACAGTAGTTGACCGTCAACTACTAGTAACAACGGGACCTGTTCTAAAGTGACACATACTAGTACTTCAGTGGTACTTACTACAGTAGTTGGACAGTTAAGTACTAGTAACAACGGGACCTGTTCTAAAGTGACACATATGGTACTTCAGTGGTACTTACTACAGTAGTTGACTGTCAACTACTGCAGTAAGTACCACTGAAGTTGCCCCACTGTGGCACCTGAGGTTCTTCTGTGGTCTCCCATCCGAGTACTGCCCAGGCCACACCGTGCTTAGCTTCTGAGATCTGACGGGATCAGGCATTGGCATGCTGGTATGGCTACGATCATACCAGCATGCCAATACTGGTGGTACAAGTACCACTGTAGGTACCAGTGGATGTACCAATAAGTACCACAGTAAGTACGAGTAACTCCAGTGGTATGTACCAGTAACTGCTGGTACAAGTACCACTCAAGTACCACTGTACCAGGTACCAGCAGTGGTGGTATGTACCAGTAACTGCTGGTACAGTACCACTCAAAGTACCACTGTGGTACCAGTGTAAGTACTAAGTACCAGAGTAAGTCAGTAAGTGTCACTGTTAGTTACTAGTAACTGACACGGTACTTAACTGGTAGGGTACAGGTCTTTTAAAGTGCTACCTCATGTTCACTATGTTTTACTAAAAAATGGGGTCTGACTTGTCATTTAAAAGAGGCAGCTCACTGACGTTTTGTAAAGTGTCTGTGGAGAGTCACTGAACAAATGTCTCTCTAACCACAGATCTCACTGCAGCTGTCGGACCAGCTCACCTCAGGACTCGGCTCTCCACACCAACACAGCAGGTTTGTCAACTTACTCATTCAGACTGTATTTATTATTAAAGCATTGATTATTTGGGTCACTGTGGCTAATTTTATTGTTTAGACATAGTCTACAGTAGTGATGGAAGATTACCCGATTTGCACCGATACATCGATGTAAACATGTGCGATGCGAGTGCGTCGGTAGAGAGGAGCTACATCGATGCAGATCGTGTGACAAAAGCAGCCTGCATCGGATTATCAGACTATTTACCGATGAATCTAGATTTTTCACGATTCACTGACGAAAGTGTACTCCTACACAGACACACACGCACTCACAAGCTGACGCTGACACGGCTGCAAACGCTGTGTGTTTCTGACATTCCTTATAAGGGCTGTTTGTGGTTTATTTTCATCTGAAGATGTGCCAACAACAAATAGCTCAAGTTAAGGCGTTTGTGTCTTTCAGTCAAAGCACGCACCTTTCATTCTCACAAAGCCTGCGTAATAACAACAGTGTCCAGCGTGCCTTACCTGTGTATTGTAGAGAAAAAGACGTAGTCCATTGAAACTCGCGTTCAGAAGAAGAAGAAGAAGTTTGATGCGCTCCCAACACGTAGTATTATTCCACCGTGAACGTGCAGGAAAGCTGTGCGTCTGTGCCCAGTAAGAGAGCTGTCCTTCCCGTGTTTATGTCCAAATCTAGACGGTCTGCGTCTTCCCAGCGCGCTGGTCCTCAAGCTGTCCGTGTTTGTTTCAGGCGATGTGCGTTTTCCCGCGCGCTGTTCTCGTTCTCCACGCGCTACCGTCCCTCTTCGCACCTCTCACGGTTAGATGCTGCTCCTCTATCGCTGCTCGTGTGAGTTTGGGCCGTAGCTGCGTCAGTTCCACGTTCACTCTCCCGGGCCGCACTGACAAACTATACAGCTTTTTCATAAGCTGTATTGGCAGTTTGATAGTAGACCGAAATAAAGCACTCCAGAATGGACCAGTTATTTAGCTTTTCAACACATATTATCGTAACATGTTGGCCCCGCCTCCACAGCAGATCTGTCCAATGAGAGCGCTGGGTCTCACACATGTAGGCTACATCTGATTACTTATAAAGTCCTATTGCACACAGCACTGTGAAAAACATGATACAATCCGAACCAAAAATAATAATAGGCCTATATATTATTTATAATTTTACAAAGTTAGTAATTGAATTTTCAAGTGACTGAAAGATACTTTTACATGGCTTGAATTTATCTGGGTATTAGAGACCCATGAATGATTAAACAGACTAAATATTTAGTAAGTATTTGAATAAAAAACTATGTTGAATGAATCGAGATGCATCGTGATCAGGGGGCATATCGAACCGAATCGATCGTTAGCAGTAAGACATGTATCTTAAAAAAATCGGATCGTTGCAAGTGTATCGGGATGCACATCGTATCGGACAAGATCCAAGATTCCCATCACTAGTCTACAGTGAGCAGTCGCCTCTTCATAGTTTTGGCGTTTAACATCAACAACAAATCTAATTAAATTTATGTCTGTAGAGCCCAAAATCATAACAGTCATCTCTGAAGACTTCACAAGCTTGTTGATTTAGTAAACAGAAATGTGACAAAACAATAACCTCTCTATGAGCAAAAGGTGATAGTAAACTCTCCACCAAAAGTCATACACAGGCTCTGATTTACACCAGTACTTTATACATGAGTGTCCACTTACACAGCATAGATCTCTGAGATCCTCTGCACTGCTTCTAAGTTCATAAATCAATGTTTCTGCAGATGCAGCATATGATGTCATAGAACTTTTTGTGTCATTTTCCTCCGAGTGATGAGATGGAGCTCTAACTGAATTCCTGATGTGGGAAACACATGACTGTCATGTGTGAATTATACACTTTTCATACTTCTAAAAGATGCCAAATCAGGTTAAGAGATACGAAGAATAGAAATAATGTGAGACACATGTCTAATAAAGGAACCTAGTTTGTAAAATCCACTTTGAGTGTTTTAGCCATGTGCTGCCATGACTCTTAGCATTAGTTTACTCACAGTTGTATTTGGACTGATTCCTGCACGTTTGAGTCGTCTTGTAATGTCCTGCAGCTGATTCTCCAGAGCTCAGAATCTGTTGTTTTCACCTACCACCTATCCCCACTCAGTTACTCATGATTGTTAAAAATTTCAGCTCTAGAGTAAAACATCAGCAAATTAAAAACCTCCCAACAACTACACAACAAAGTCATTTAAAACCTACTGCTTTTTAAAATCTAAAGAGGCGGGGCTTATTAGTTCTACAGTTTTGAGCAGGAAGTCCAGTTTAGGGACGAGTGCAATTGTTTAACTGCACCTTAGGCCATGTGGAAATGCAATATTAAGGTTACTAGGTTTTCTTTGAAAAATGCACTAAACCTAAAAACTAAAACTGTGTAAAAGTCTGATTTTACAATACTTAAAAAAAACAAGTGTGCTTGTATATATAGACATGTCTCTATGTTATTGACATATTATTATACGACGTCTCTATTGGTGTTTTTGGATATTTCCTTTGGGTTTAACGGCTAGGTTTAGGTCTGAAGTTCCTCAAATTAAAGTTTAGGTCCAGTGCTTGGAGCTTAGGATTTTTCTTAATATTTCATAATTAATACCACAGCTCTCCATCATAGATATGAAACAAGCAGAAATGGTGTGGTTGGTTTTAACGGTGGTGTAAGTATACATCACCATTATTGAGATTGGGGCTTGTTTGTACAATTGATTCATGTGTTTTAAAGGAGCCTATTGGTTTTTTTTTCCAGCAATTAGTAGGAACTAGATCAGAAATTACCTTTTGTTTATTTAAAACAAACTAGCGCTAAAACGGCTTGAAAAATAGAAACAGCTCTATAGACTTCCTGTTGAAAACTGCAAAACTGATAAGCCCCGCCTCTTCATTTTAAAATGTAACTGTAATAAGCTACGGATTTTAAATAACTAATTATTATTGTTGGAAAGTGGATATGGGTCCGTTCTGAACCTTATACAGCTTCACTTTGATATTCAAGTTTTGAATTTTAACAAGTAAATACAGACAAGTGGGAGGGGATAGGTGGTAGGTGGAAAACAGGGATTTTCTGAGCACTTAAGCTTCAGCTGAAGAACATTACCAAGATTACTCCGACATGCATGGACCAATTCAAATATAACTTTGAGTAAACTAATGGTGAAGGGAGGCCTTATAACAAGGTAAAATCTAGAATAATACATTTATATAATAGGACCCCTTTAAGTATTTGAATAGTTTGAAGATGTTCTGATCGAAAGTATAATCCTGTGTTGAATCCAGAGCCTGAGTGTCTGATGAGGGCCGGTGGAGGGTAGAGCCGCCTCAGATGAAGAAGAGGAGGACAGACAGCGCTCTCTGGTGGACATGAACAGGCACTGCACCAGGACTCACAGCTGCACAAAAGGGTTTGCTCTCGTACATTCTCACACACAGGCCACATTTGTGTCGCGCTAACCTGATCCTTGTCTCAGGTGTCAGAGTCTGGACAGAGAAGGAACCAGCATCAAGGACCGAGCAGACGCAGAGAGAAACACGGTAAGAACAGGCTGTGGCAGAGAGAACACGGTAAGAACAGGCTGTTACGCAGAGAAACCGAGAACAGGTGTGTGCAGAGAAACACGGGGCTGTGGTAGAGAACACGAAACAGGTTGGTGTAGAGAGAACACGGTGAGAACAGGTGTGTGCAGAGAGAACACGGTAAGAACAGGCTGTGTGTAGAGAGAACACGGTGAGAACAGGTTGTGTGTAGAGAGAACACGAGAGGTTTTGCAGAGAGACGGGAACAGGCTGTGTGTAGAGAGAACACGGTAAACGGCTGTGTGTAGAGAGAACACGGTGAGAACAGGCTGTGTGCAGAGAGAACACGGTAAGAACAGGCTGTGTGCAGACGCAGAGAGAACACGGTAAGAACAGGCTGTGTGGCAGAGAGAACACGGTAAGAACAGGCTGTGTGTAGAGAGAAGAACCGGTAAGAACAGGCTGTGTGCAGAGAGAAACACGGGTGAGAAACAGGCTGTGTGCAGAGAGAACACGGTAAGAACAGGCTGTGTGGTAAGAGAGAACAGCGGTAAGAACAGGCTGTGTGCAGGCAGAGAGAACCACGGTGAAGAAACAGGCTGTGTGCAGAGAGAACACGGTAAGAACAGGCTGTGTGCAGAGAGAACAAGGTAAAAACAGGCTGTGTGCAGAAGAGAAACACGGTAAGAACAGGCTGTGTGCAGAGAGAACACGGTAAGAACAGGCTGTGTGCAGAGAGGAACACGGTAAAGAACAG
Source organism: Mugilogobius chulae (assembly GCA_038363315.1). Taxonomy (NCBI): domain Eukaryota; kingdom Metazoa; phylum Chordata; class Actinopteri; order Gobiiformes; family Gobiidae; genus Mugilogobius; species Mugilogobius chulae. The sequence goes on along the minus strand of CM076406.1, from coordinate 24,395,921 downwards.
GCTGTGTGCAGGACGGCAGAGAGAAGAAGGTGAGAACAGGCTGTGTGCAGAGAGAACAAAGTAAAACAGGCTGTGTGTAGAGGAGCGCAGAGGAGAGAACACGGTAAAACAGGCTGTGTGCAGGCAGTAGATCCCTGTTTAATGAAAAACAAAATGTGTATCAAATATGTCAGATATGATGTGAATATTACTACAAAAAGTGATAATGGCATACATGTAATATTTCTGCTCTTGTGTGATTCATTTTCACACAAGTGTAGGACGACAATGATTATCTCAACGTTTTCCTTAGACATTTCTCAATAATGATATTCAAACAATATTAAGAAATGTGTTCAACATTCTCAGCTCAGCTTCACAAAATGAACCATCTGAAATAGACCACAGTTTGTAAATGACCGGCATTTCGTTCTGTGTTTACGACTGTTTTAAGTGATGTTTATGATGATAGGCCTTAAAAAAATCACTTAAACTAATACATGTATTTATTTTATACAGAATTCTCATGAGTTATTACCACAGCAGTAACTATTCTTCCTGTGTTCCACAGTCAATAATAAAAAATGATAAATATGACTTAGGTCAACAATTAGAGTGTTGTTTTAATGTAATCACAAAAGTGCAGCATCTCTTTATTTACTTGAATTCTAGAAAGTTATTTACTTTTAATAGACCCAATATATATTATGTTTGCATATTCTCCAAAACAACATTATTATCTAAAATTCAACATTGTCTGACAGTATTTAACTGTCCAATAATATTCACGACTGAAATGGTTTTGTGCTGTAAAAGAACTAAATGACCAGTGTGTGACACAGATGTGAAATGTGTTACTTTTCATATTATTGCAAAGGCACAATGGGCCTCAATCATGACACGTTCGTCTGTAAGAACAAATTCTAAGAACACTCAGGAGCATCTAAGAACATAAAATCAGCTGTTTCAAAATTTGATTTCTTTTTTTCAAAAATTCTCCTTTAATAAACCTGCAGCAGCCTGTCCCAGTCTGAGAGCTCAGAGTTCTGACCCCCTCAGGACCCTGTGTCCCCCCAGGACCAGAGCACCCCCGCTACAGCCCAGCACAAATACGCAACTTATGAAGTAGTGTTTTTTTTTTCTTCTTCTTTTGCTTATTTATTTATTGGTTTTTTTTTTTTTTTTTTGGAATAAGGCAGTAAAAATCTGTCTCTGTTAAATCTAACAAATATCATATTTGCAGCTAAAAGATCCACTGCCTTTTGAATTACAAAAAACAATGAATCCAGCTGCCCTCCTGTTTTGTTCCTTACCAGTGGTGGTCTCCCAGGCAGCAGCTTGTGTTGCACACCGGAAAGATGCTTCTACTGGAACAGAAGCTTTCTCACGCACTCACACTACTGCTGCAGCTACGGAACAAGGTACGCGCTTTATGTACACGCACAACTATCTGCACGCAGCCCTAAACGCACTACACTACTGCTGCAGCTACGGAACAAGGTACCGCTTTATGTACACGCACATACGCACGCACACACACTTCTGCTGCAAGGCTACGGAACAAGGTACACGCTTTATGTACACGCACATACGCACTCACACTACTGCTTGCAGCTACGAACCAAGGTACACGCTTTAAGTACACGCACATACGCAACGCACACACACTTCTGCTGCAGCTACGGAACAAGGTACACGCTTTATGTACACGCACATACGCACGCACTCACACTTCTGCTGCAGCTACGGAACAAGGTACACGCTTTATGTACACGCACATACGCACGCACTTACACTACTGCTGCCAGCTACGGAACAAGGTACACGCTTTATGTACACGCACATACGCACACACTCACGCACTCACACTTCGGCTGCAGCTACGGAACAAGGTACGCGCTTTATGTACACGCACATACGCACGCACTTACACTACTGCTGCAGCTACGGAAACAAGGTACGCGCTTTATGTGCACGCACATACGCACACACTCACGCACTCACACTTCTGCTGCAGCTACGGAAACAAGGTATATGCTTTATGTACACGCACACACACGCACACACGCCCACAACGGAGTCTTGCCTTTAGACAGATCCATTTTAAACTGTGATATTTGTTGCACGCGAGGGAGTGGGTCTGTGTACCTATTATCTAGACTTTCAATTCAAAAACGAAAATAGAAAACCACTTAAGGAGTCAGACTGGTCAATATCCTGAATCATCTCAGAGGCAATCTGCTTTTTAGGAAATTTTCAAAATACTATTTTGAACCAATCACAAGAAGGAAGTTTCTGAAAAAGCAGATGATTGCACTCACAATGATAGAGAAACAAGAATCGTGATAAACTCCAAACCATTTGACAGCATTTGAAGCATTCCATTATTTGCTCATTGTACACAGTATGGAACACAAACAGAAACATGTTCATACGCCAGAGAAAAGTGAATTACATGAATATACAGTATATAAAGCAATCCAGGCATTACATTTTAAGTACGTACCAGGTTTATACGCTCTTACACTAACTCACAGATATCTAAAATAAAACTTTGGGCTATATGTTTCTCTAAATGTACTTCACTACTTTGTACAAAAAGAACATGAAATGAGTCTTCCCTACATATATTACATGTACTTGCACCTGAGGAATCTGACTATTAGTCCTAAAGTCACAAATGAAAAATCAAGCGCTGTGTACAGTGTCTTTCACAGCATGTACGCTGAAAATACAACAAACAAGTGGATTTTGGGAATATCTGTTCATTTTTGTTGGGTGTTTGTGATAGAGGGTAAGGTAAGGTATACTTATTGTCCCCGTAGGGAAATGTGTCCTCTGCATTTGACAAAAGAGGTAAAACCTCTCGAGCTCTGAGGTCTGTGGATCTCAATATGTTGATGGTCCCCACCACACGTTTTCGCGACCAGAGGGGAGGTCATTCCAAGCTGGGCCCAAGCTTTGGATGATCTCCGCTCTCCTTATGCACCTTGGATTGTGTAATACCTTTAAGGGCAATTTAAACCTTTTTATTTTGCCAAGCTTTTTAAATGTAATGTTTTGCAGGGTCTGATATGTTTGTGTGCTGTTGTAAAACTGTTTAAATTGTTTACCTTTTATTGTTTTATCTGTGAAGCACAAACTTTACTTACTAAAAACAAACGGCAGCAGAATGTGAGGCGAGAAGGATAAAGCCATGAGACCTGAGTTGGAGTTTACAGAGCCATGAAAAGACCTGAGTTAGAGTTTACAGAGCCATGAAAAGACCTGAGTTAGAGTTTACAGAGCCAGAAAGACCTGATTAGAGTTTACAGAGCCAAAAAGACCTGAGTTGAGTTTACAGAGCCAAGAAAAGACCTGAGTTTAGAGTTTACAGAGCCAAGAAAAGACCTGAGTTTAGAGTTTACAGAGCCAAGAAAAGACCTGAGTTTGAGTTTACAGTTTACAGAGTCAAGCAAAGACCTGTGTTCTGCCCCCGAAGCATACAGACGCTCTAGGCAGGCAGATAACTCACAAAACACACTGTTCATTTTTACTGGGTTCATTCTTCCAGCGTTTGCAAGTGTGCAGATGTGTGGTAAAAACTTTAATAAACAGAAAGGAAAACGCCACGTTACATTGTGGAAACACATGTTAGCATACTGTGCTAACGCTAGCATTCGCGGCTAACAAGCTAAGTTAAGTACACAATTTCTAAACATTTCTCTCAGATTTTTACAGGATATAATTAGAACAAAGTTGTGAGTGTATATCGGCAAACAAAGTACCACATACAGACTGTGCTGGCTCAGGACACACAGAAGACGCAGCAAACAGCAACAACTTTTTCTCTTGACTTGTACAGGAAGTGACATCGGCGCAACTTCCGGTCACCTGAAATAGGTGTAAGCAACATTAGAACTTACAAAAAATAAATTGTAGTGCAATATTAATGCGTCTTATACAAAAAATAATTATTATAACAGCGTGGCTCATAAGGAGCCAGCACAACCTGAGTTTACAGAGCCAAGAAAAGACCTGAGTTAGGCGAGTTTAGTGACTGCAGATGACAACTTTGTCTTGTCATGTAAGTCTGGCTATATGAAGCTCAAAGTTCTGCCTGTTTTACAAAATAATGATTTTCCTTTTTAACTTGAACAAAGACATCACAGGATGTCATTTCCCTGATCTTACTTTGTTTTCGACACTAGTAAACCACTGTGAGGTCCAAAAACGTCCAGTCAAAGGATTCATCAAATGAGCCAACAAGCAATGAACTAAAAATAAGTTTAGGTTAGCTGGGTTTGTCACACATCACTCACAAACTATTGGAATGTTTACAACTTTATGTATGTACACTCATGTTCACTTACTGAGAACAAGTAGTTTAACCTGTCAACATGTAGTTTAACCTGACAACATGTAGTTTAACCTGGCAACATGTAGTTTACCTGACAACATGTAGTTTAACCTGACAACATGTAGTTTAACCTGACAACAAGTAGTTTAACCTGCAACATGTAGTTTAACCTGTCATAGATACTTTAGTTAGAACATGAGTGCTCCAAAGTTTTGTTTTAGTGCTGTTTTCCATGGAAGTGTGCAGAAGATTTTTGTGTGACTGTGACTGTGATTGTGTGTGTGCAGCAGGTGTCCAGTGAAGCTTTGGGGAGGATTGTCATGGACACTCTAGATTTGTGCAGCGGGACAGGAGCAGGTAAGCTCTCTGTATGTTTTGTGTAGAGATAGGACGGCTGATGCTTTTTGTGCTTTGTCTTTCGTTGGACCGTTTCACTCCTGTTGGTGTCTTTCGCAGGACTGTCTCGGCTCATGCGAGGGGCTGAAGTGTTGTGTTTTGTCTTTCACAGGACAGTTTGATTCCTGTTGGTGGTTGAAGCTTTATATTTTGTCTTTCACAGGACAGTTTCACTCCTGTTGGTGGTTGAAGCTTTATGTTTTGTCTTCACAGGACAGTTTCACTCCTGTTGGTGGTTGAAGCTTCATATGTTTGTCTTTCGCAGGACAGTTTCACTCCTGTTGGTGGTTGAAGCTTTATGTTTTGTCTTTCGCAGGACAGTTTCACTCCTGTTGGTGGTTGAAGCTTTATATGTTTGTCTTTCACAGGACAGTTTCACTCCTGTTGGTGGTTGAAGCTTTATGTTTTGTCTTTCGCAGGACAGTTTCACTCCTGTTGGTGGTTGAAGCTTTATATTTTGTCTTTCACAGGACAGTTTCACTCCTGTTGGTGGTTGAAGCTTTATGTTTTGTCTTTCGCAGGACAGTCTCACTCCTGTTGGTGATTGAAGCTTTATGTTTTGTCTTTCGCAGGACAGTCTCACTCCTGTTGGTGATTGAAGCTTTATATTTTGTCTTTTGCAGGACAGTTTCACTCATGTTGGTGGTTGAAGCTTTATGTTTTGTCTTTCGCAGGACAGTTTCACTCCTGTTGGTGGTTGAAGCTTTATATTTTGTCTTTCGCAGGACAGTTTCACTCATGTTGGTGGTTGAAGCTTTATGTTTTGTCTTTCACAGGACAGTTTCACTCATGTTGGTGGTTGAAGCTTTATGTTTTGTCTTTCACAGGACAGTTTCACTCATGTTGGTGGTTGAAGCTTTATATTTTGTCTTTCACAGGACAGTTTCACTCCTGTTGGTGGTTGAAGCTTTATATTTTGTCTTTTGCAGGACAGTCCCAGCTCCTGCAGGCGGCTGAAGCGTTGTGTGAAAGTCTTCACCTGAACTTGTAACGGTGACAGGACAGGACACACAGCTCCTCTAGTGTCAGCTCGTCACAATAACAGCACCAGCTCGCTTGTTATCTCCTGTTAAAGTGAAACTAAACACAAAGTTGTGTATATGTTTAAAATGCACTCCCGAACCATTCAGTCATTTTGACAATTTTACTTTAAACTGAAAACAATGTCCAAGTTATGGGTGACAGCCTGGCTCCTGCGCCACCGCTGTCGTTCGTGTCATTTGTCCACTCAATACTGTGCTGATCACAAACACCTGATGGCAAACCAATCACACTGCTGCTCTCCACTCTCAGACCCTCCTTTCACCTTCTCCTCATGCTTTCCCGGAAGAAAGTTTAGCTTGAAATGTGTTTGTGGTTTAGAGACAAAATGACTAGAGGTATATACAGTACATTGTTAAACTTGTTAATACTTTTGTGGATGTAAACACAAATCAAAGGTTTGTTTTTGTTTATTTTTCCCAGACAATGTAAATATATCTACTGTTCAGTCTATATAATTATTGCATATTTATTATTTAAATCTCTGCTATTCGTTGTGAATCTAGAGACACATCATCACAATGACTTATTAAAGACACTTGTGACCAGGGGATGACTTATTTTTGATACAAAAATACTGAGAGCCAAAAGCCTTGACTCTCACTACCACTGCACAAATAAGTAAACACAAATATACAAAACATATATCATCTCTGTTTGAGTTGTACCATCAACAACACAATTGTGATCATAAGTATTGTTTAAACCAGAGTAGCTGCTGCCCTATGCTGGCCTTTTTCCACATTTGTATTGGCTTACCTGTGTAAATCCAGGAGAATTGCTGCCACCCACTGGCCTCTTTTGTCTTCATCAAAATGGCTTACAACCTCCCTGCCTGTTAGTGCCGCCAATCGCACAAGATTCAACCTTTTTACAATTGTAATCCATCAAAGTAAAGTATATATACACATGTAAATATGTGTAGTATACATACACATTTAAATATGTGTGGTATACATACACATTTAAATATGTGTGGTATACATACACATTAAATATGTGTGGTATACATACACATTTAAATATGTGTGGTATACATACACATCTAAATATGTGTGGTATACATACACATCTAAATATGTGTGGTATACATACACATCTAAATATGTGTGGTATACATACACATTAAATATGGTAGTATACATACACATTTAAATATGTGTAGTATACATACACTTTAATATGTGTAGTATACATACAATATTAAATATGTGTAGTATACACACATTTAATACTGTGTAGTATACATACAGATTTTCGAGAGAATGGGTTGCCACTTTGTGGCAAATCTACATACACTTGCATGTGTTTTTCTGAGCCTAAAGAAAATGTGTTAAAAATGTTAATTTCTACAGTTTAAAGTCATTTCTATTATACAAATGTACCTGTGTCTTCAAAGTTAAGCTGTTTGAAATAGTCAGCCTATCAAACATGAGTGAAGTACAGACTATTCTTAAACACAACACAGGACAGAGCAGAACGTGTGTAATGAAAGAATAAAAAGCTTTTATTACCAGCAGTTTACAAAGTCCTGCAGAAAGTTGCAACAAGAGGCCACATGGTCAATGGACATGAGCAGCAGTAAGCTTAGGGCCAAGGGTCAGAGGTCAGAGGTCTACAAGGCAGAAGTGGTGCTCTTGTGAAGACTAATGTTTGTATGAGTTGGCTGCACCTTCGTGGTTTGTGGTCCAAGTCATTTAGAATCAAAGCAGCTTCATTACAACATTCAGTGTTATGTTCTACTTCTTTGTTTTATATTAGTAATGAGAGCTAGGCTAGCTGCTGCCCTGTGCTAGCATTAGCCTGTTACAGCACTGGCCTTATCCAACAGCTAGAAAAGAAATGTCAACACAAATCAGGTTTTGACAAAAGGAGAAACAACACATATAGAATAAATATATATTATTTACAAAATGCTTTGTGGCTTTTCAAAAATAAATAGACAATGCATGCCTAGCTTTTTACGGAAGTATGAACACCTGTGTGTGGACAGAGACACCGGTCAGTCTGTCCCACGAGTGTGTGTGTGGACAGAGACACCGGTCAGTCTGTCCCACGAGTGTGTGTGTGTGGACAGAGACACCGGTCAGTCTGTCCACGAGTGTGTGTGGACAGAGACACCGGTCAGTCTGTCCCATGAGTGTGTGTGTGGACAGAGACACCGGTCAGTCTGTCCCACGAGTGTGTGTGTGGACAGAGACACCGGTCAGTCTGTCCCACGAGTGTGGACAGAGACACCGGTCAGTCTGTCTCATGAGTGAGTGTGTGTGAACAGAGACACCGGTCAGTCTGTCCCACGAGTGTATGTGTGGACAGAGACACCGGTCAGTCTGTCCCACGAGTGTGTGTGTGAACAGAGACACCGGTCAGTCTGTCCATGTGTGTGGACAGAGACACCGGTCAGTCTGTCCCACGAGTGTGTGTGTGTGGACAGAGACACCGGTCAGTCTGTCCCACGAGTGTGTGTGGACAGAGACACCGGTCAGTCTGTCCCACGAGTGTATGTGTGGACAGAGACCCGGTCAGTCTGTCCCACGGTCCAAACGTAAGTGTGTGTGGACAGAGACACCAGTCAGTTTGTCCCACGAGTGTGTGTGTGGACAGAGACACCGGTCAGTCTGTCCCACGAGTGTGTGTGTGGACAGAGACACCGGTCAGTCTGTCCCACGAGTGTGTGTGTGGACAGAGACACCGGTCAGTCTGTCCCACGAGTGTGTGTGTGGACAGAGACACCGGTCAGTCTGTCCCACGAGTGTGTGTGGACAGAGACACCGGTCAGTCTGTCCCACGAGTGTGTGTGTGGACAGAGACACCGGTCAGTCTGTCCCACAAGTGTGTGTGTGGACAGAGACACTTGTCAGTCTTTCCTATGAGTGTGAGTGTGGACAGAGGCACTTGTCAGTTTGTCCCACGGTCCAAACGTGAGTGTGTGTGGACAGAGACACCGGTCAGTTTGTCCCACGGTCCAAACGTGAGTGTGTGTGGACAGAGACACCGGTCAGTTTGTCCCACGGTCCAAACGTGAGTGTGTGTGGACAGAGACACGGTCAGTTTGTCCCACGGTCCAAACGTGAGTGTGTGTGGGTGGAGTCACTGCAGCGTCCTCTAGTGTCCAAATGTAAGCGTACAGTACATTCTGTTTCTACCAGTCAGAGCAGTGTTTTTCATCAAATCTTAAAACACAATTAGAAATTAGATTAGACAAAAGGAAAGAAGAAAAGAAGAAAATAGAATTCTTAAAAACATTTTGCTGACATGTTTTGATTTTCAAGTTTCGGACATTCACACTATGTGCCCTGCACATGCTTTTGGCTGGTCCTTTCAAACCGCACAGACAGAAAGATTTGGAACATGCATCACATGCACAGTCTGTCACTTGTACTTGGTACAGTCTCACTCTCTCACACTTTCACGTCAGTGTTTAGCCTGTATGTGAACAGAACATTGCATAGAGATTGCCTTGGTTCTGACAGTAGTAACGGTTTGAATTTAAGTGACTTATGTTTGCTCTGCTGGTTACCAGAACAACAGCTGTCCTCAGGTGGGACGGCCTGTGACACATTCACAAACATGTGCCTGTGGAGTACACCATGTTCTAAACTGTGTCCTACATGTGTCCTACACACGGCGGCCTGCTTATGGACCGCTTTAACAAAGACTTTTTGTAATAACTCATTCTCTTTCACACCAATGTTAAAGGAACAAAAGGACAATTTCATTTAAAGTAATAATCAGCATCTGCAAAAAGACTTTATATTTTCCAAGTTTTTCTATTTAGATACCACCACATTTCTGCCCATGATTCAAACACGATAATCACTGTCGTGTTGTTGTGTTTCGGATCTGCTGTGGTACATAGACCACATGGACTGTGAGCTCCAGCTTCTGCTTCTACTCACAAATATAGCACTTGGTGATTATGCATTCCCTGTCTATATGTTATTATTCCAAGATTTAGGCAACTGTCCCCATTGAAAAATAATGAAGACTTGCCCCAAACATAATCAACATTAAACCTTTGTACATTACAAGGCCACAAGAAAATACAAAGTCAAAAGTGGGCTGGACCAAGAGAATGTTCTGCTGTTCACAGTGCAGTCAATGCCCTGAATCTTTAAGATCCTGAAAGACGCACACTTCCACCAGTGACTTGTTTCTGAGGAGGTCCAATCAAAACACAATCATTGTTGCTTCTCATGCAAGCCCAGCTGTTGAACTGTAACATGTGAACATATCCGTCCTTTCAGTTGCCCACATTGCTGTCCTTGTCTCCTAAGAAAAAGCGCATGTGGAAGCAAAGGGCCAAGAAGCCAGTCCCGAGAAGGTCTCCCAGAGCGGTGAGGTATGGGATAGAGAAGTTATCAGGGTCCATCCCACGGCCCCACATCCAGTGTACCATCCAGTCAGCCAGATAGAGCAGGATAATCACCTGGAACACAAAGGACATGATGAGCCCGGGACCTGCTGTCAGGACATGTTACCATGTGTCACCTGGGACATACCTGCAGAAGGGCAGCAGCCAGGTAAAAGGAGATAAGATAGGTGTGAGGGTGGTGTGTCCTCCTCTCAGGGAGTTGATGGTGTAGAGAAAGACCAAGTGTCCTGGAGCCACCAACAGGAAGAGCACACGAGCTGAGCGGGAGTTCACAGCTGAGGACAAACACAGAGAGCACTTTCTTTATTTCACCTGTACAGAGCTGGTCCAAACTGGCAGTGAAACTTCAGTCTGCACTCTGGAACTCTCTGGAAGTGCACAATTCTTGTTGAAACTACGCAGTTCAGTAGTAAAAAAAAAAAAAAAAGTTAAAACCAAAGATTGAGTCAATATTAATGGTAACAACTGCGTGTAAAGCCTTGTTGTGAAACTATAACTAATGGAACATGTTTCCATCCATTTTGGACCACAAAACAATAAAAACTAAATTTGTGTTTTTTCAAGTCTATTTTTAGTCAAACGTAAACCTTAAGGCGAGACACTGCAGGCATTGTTTTTTCATGTTCTGTTTTTGTATATCAGTGTAGAAGTATATTGGCTGTCATGTGGAAACAACACAATTTCCCAATTTTTCACACTCCTGAGTTAGACAGAAGTGTGTGAGGGCCTATCCACATATAATGTTAGACATTTTGATGTTCTCTATTTAAGTTTAGCGTGGTAGAATGTCTGTAGCTCTTGAGAGCCCTCTGGTGGTCTTACAGCTGCATAGCAGCAGTTTGGACATGTCATGGGTCTGGTTCAAAAGATGCATATTACTGAAGAACAGGACTAACAGTGCAGACAAACCTAAGCCCTGTAGTGACTTATAGAGCTGTCGATTTGAGTGAATCTCAGAACACTAAAACTACTTTGTTAATTTGCAAATATATTTTACCATAATATAATTATATACAAGTATGTCTTAGTTCCTACTATATTATATTGTAACTTGAAGAAACATGATTATGGATGAACCTAATAATTTTGACTGGGGCTTGTACGTCTTATTGTGTGTCATGCAAAAAATCAGAAAACTCACTGGAGCCAAAGAAAGTGGTACATGGTGTAGGGCACTTCCTGGGGCGGGGCTTGGGTCTCCCATAGGTAAAGCATTCATATGAAGATACGTGGAGATTCGACTGGCTTGGACAGCTACAAGGTTCCCTCCCACACCTGGAACATCAACCATTAAATGTGGGTTAGAAGCACCGCCTGAAGTCTTCTACTGAAGTCATACACTTCTACTAAAGTCATACGCTTCTACTGAAGTCATACGCTTCTACTGAAGTCATACACTTCTACTAAAGTCATACGCTTCTACTGAAGTCATACGCTTCTACTGAAGTCATACACTTCTACTAAAGTCATACACTTCTACTAAAGTCATACACTTCTACTGAAGTCATACACTTCTACTAAAGTCATACGCTTCTACTTAGGTCATGCGCCTTCTACTGAAGTCATACACTTCTACTGAAGTCATACGCTTCTACTAAAGTCATACGCCTTCTACTGAAGTCATACGCTTCTACTAAAGTCATACGCCTTCTACTGAAGTCATACGCTTCTACTAAAGTCATACGCCTTCTACTGAAGTCATACACTTCTACTGAAGTCATACACTTCTACTGAAGTCATACGCTTCTACTAAAGTCATACGCTTCTACTGAAGTCATTACGCTTCTACTAAAGTCATGCGCTTCTACTAAAGTCATGCGCTTCTACTAAAGTCATGTGCTTCTACTGAAGTCATGCGCCTTCTACTGAAGTCATACACTTCTACTAAAGTCATACGGTTCTACTAAAGTCATGCGCTTCTACTGAAGTCATACACTTCTACTAAAGTCATGCGCTTCTACTAAAGTCATGCGCTTCTACTAAAGTCATGTGCTTCTATTAAAGTCATGCGCTTCTACTGAAGTCATACGCCTTCTACTGAAGTCATTACGCTTCTACTAAAGTCATGCGCTTCTACTAAAGTCATGCGCTTCTACTAAAGTCATGCGCTTCTACTGAAGTCATACGCCTTCTACTAAAGTCATACACTTCTACTAAAGTCATGCGCTTCTACTGAAGTCATACACTTCTACTGAAGTCATACGCTTCTACTGAAGTCATACGCTTCTACTGAAGTCATACGCTTCTACTGAAGTCATACGCTTCTACTGAAGTCATACGCTTCTACTGAAGTCATACGCCTTCTTCTAAAATCATACGCTTCTACAAAAGTCATGCGCCTTCTACTAAAATCATGCACCTTCTACCGAAGTAATTTGCTTCTACTAAAGTCATGCACCTTCAACTGAAGTCATTTGCTTCTACATTTGCTTGCGCCTGCTTCTGAAGTCATGCGCCTTCTACTAAAGTCATACGCTTCTACTGAAGTCATACGCTTGTACAAAAGTCATGCGCCTTCTACTAAAATCATGCACCTTCCATTGAAGTCATGCGCCTTCTACTGAAGTCATTCGCTATCTAATGAAGTCATGCACCTTCTACTAAAGTCATGCGCCTTCTTCTGAAGATATACGCTTCTACGCTTCATTAAAAAAAAAAGATATACGCTTCTACTAAAGTCATGTGCCTTCTACTGAAGTCATGCGCCTTCTACTAAAGTCATTTGCATTTACTGAAATCATGCGCGTCTATTGAATTCATGTGCTTCTACTGAAGTCATGCGCCTTCTTCTGAAGTGATGTGCTTCTACTGAATCATGCGCCACGTACCATTGATGACTGGTGTGAAGACTGCCATGCCCGCAAAGTTTGGATTGGTCACAGTTTTGTCAAGTATCAGACCCCCAACACTAAGAAGCAGAATACACAGTTACAAAAGTCTTTACATTTTGACTGAGCAGTTTGTGAGCCAAAGCTGAATTTTACCTCGGTGGACAATAAAGTTCAAAATATTCATTTTAGTTTTGATTAATTTAAACCAAATACTGAAGGGCTTAACTTAAGTTAGGCTGAAGATTTCACCTGTTTTCATTCCTTTTCTGTTTTTTTTTTTACAATAGACTTGAACTTGGAACACATTTGCCAATGCGTTAAGCAAAATGCCTTGCATCATTGGAAAAAATCTTGACTTGAAGCAATAACAAATACTGAAAGAAGTCAAAATCAGCTTGAAAGAAGCAAAATAATCTACGTCCATCAAGGAAACACAATTTAACTAATGAAAATGTTGGAAAATTGAGCTAAAAGATCCTGATTTAAGACTTTCTGACTGATATAGAAATCCAGTTTTTGTAGTATTCAAAAACGTGTTTGTAAAAACGTTAGCACCTGCTGATGGCCATGGCGATGATGACAGGTTCCCAGCCGGAGTACAGCACTTCTCTGGTGGACGGGATCTTCCTGGCTATAAAAACCCAGAGCGGACACAGAGCCACAAACGTCGCACACACCAAAGGATTGGCGTAGTCGTTGTACTCTGTGACAAACACATGGTTCACAACATGAACAAAGCAGCTGACCTATCTATGTCACAGATACAAGGTTCAAATATGTTCTGATTTTTACTGAAAGTCATTAAATCTGACTCGAAAAGAAATATTCATGATGTTCATTTGATGATATTTTGGTTCTCAAAAGGATTATTCAATCAGAAAGCATAATGGGCCTCACATGACTCATTTGCGTTGCCAGTTTGGTTTCTTAGAGCTTGAAGCTGATTTTGAACAATGAGTCGGAACATGTGTGAGCTTGAACTGATGTTGCACTAATATTTGTCCTAGTTTTACTTTTGCTTCTTAATTTGTTACAATTATTAATCTTAATGTTGTGACTTAAATAATCCTGATTATTGATTACCCTAAAATGCTTGACATTCCTGGTAGCAGCATTCTAACATGTCTAAAAGCTTGTGAGAGTCAACTTTGCATTCCTGGATTGTCCGGTTGTTGTGAAATGTGCCTCATACCTCATAGAAATAGAGCGGCTGCTGGGAGAATGTGTTACAGCCCAGACACCAGCTGTGTTTTTGTGCGTCTGAACCAAAATAAGCCAAATCAGCTCAATAGTGGCTCGCTGTGGCATGTGCACAGCTATGCGGCGCAGAAGGAGGACGGGCTTTGGGTTTGCTCAGTCATTTAAAGTCACACACATAGTAAGTGTGCCCGTGCTTTCATGGAAGCAGATGTGGCTAATACAAACGAGAAAAAAGAATGATCTAAATACTGTATGGTGAGATAGAAAAACAGTGATGACGTTATTTTCAGACGTCATGTTTTCTCACAAGCTTTGAACTCTTTGGCTTGTACAACCATACAGCTACGTTATAGATTCTCTTTTAGTTTACTATAAAGATCTATAAAGAAAACAAGGCCTAAATATGTACATTTCATTTTTTTGTTTTTATCTAGCTAGTGTGTTCTTAGTAATAGTACAACAATGACTGCAAACCAGTCCAGCCACCGTTCCTGTGTGCAGATGATTTGTGCATTGCTCCTTTATTGTCTCCTGTATTATGAAGAGTTCTTTAGGTAAGAGGTGTTTCATTACTTGACTAGTTAGTCAGAGGCATCCCACAACACCTCCTGGTGACGTGTTGTGGGATGCTCTGACAAAGAGGGACAGTTGTCGTCAACTTGTTGTAGTCAGCTAATGAAACAACTCCTTTATGTGTTTGATAGAAGACATGACGAACATCCGTAACCTAATAAAGGAGTCTGTCTTGGCGAGGCCAAGTCAAATAGCTGACTGTCGTCTGTGTGCGTACCTAGTTCTTTGTAGAGTCCAGTGGAGATCCCAGCCAGAAGCGACAGTGTGATCAGATCTCCCAGACTGGCAGCGATGGGTGTGGCCACATTATCCGGGTTAATGCCAACTTTCCTGGATGCAATAATGACCCCGATCATGATGAGACCTTAGGGTAAATAATAAAACTCATGAGTACACAGTTCATGTGTGAACGTTGGTCTGTCCTGACATACCTAAGAGCAGAGAGGCGATGAAAGCAGTAGCCACGCTGGAGGCACACAGCAGCACAGCATGGCCCAGCCTGAAGTGTCCCTCTGGGATCCAGCCGAATATCACTGCAGCGATGGAGGCCAAGAAGCCCACCACAGTGGCTTGGACCTGGACAGGGTCATACACATTACATTAGCCAACATGCAACCATCTTTTCAGCTGTTACAACACACCATTCTCCTCTGGTTTATGTGATAAGCACACGGGACAGTCCTACTGTAGTGAGAAGCCCAGTGTCCCACGTCCCTGCACATGCATCAGAAACCACTGATTGTCTTAGTTGTCCTGATTCCCAACATGGACAAGTTTGTGAAAATATACAGGAGCAAAAACTTGGGTGTCCCAGTTTACTCAAACAGAACATTCTTTCACAGACAAGCTAATATGTACAACTTTAATTAGGAAAGATTTATGTCATTTGTTTGCTGTTCTCATTAGCAACTTGTAAAGAGGACGTTTGGTGGTCATCAGAGTCTTAAATGATGCACAAGAACAGAAATCTCAACGTGAAGTTCACTAGCCGTTGGCTTAAAGCAGTTTTACATGTTAATGTTCATTTAGAATGAAACACTGCAAGGTTTGTAAGCTTAACAGTGACTTAACACTCTCTGGATTATTCATAACCTGTGATTTTTGAGGGATAATGCTAACGACTAATACTAATAAGTATAGGGTAAAACATAGACATATGAACATTTCAGTTCTCTGGAGAAGTCTTCTGTGCCCCTGCTGTTGGCATTAGCCCGTAAAAAAACAAGTTCTGAATGCTCCAGAAAGTCAGCTGGTACAAACTTATCGACCACTTTTAGAAAAGGTCAACGTCTCATTACTGTTGAGGTTGCAAACCTTTTAGTGTTTTATCGTAGATTAACATTAGATTGATTGAGTTATCTGTTCTTGTGGTTCTTTTATGACTCTAATGACAGTAAACTTTCTCTTTCGCATGTTACTATCTCCAAATCAAAGTCGTACGTATACAGTATATGCCTTGTGTATTAGCTTCACTTATGTGTGGACAACTGTTCACTTTGAGCTTGTATCAAGTTTCACGTAAATGTACGATACATATCCAATATTCTTTTAGAACTCCTGAAATGACACAAATAAGCCAGTTTTGCACGTTTTTGCTTGAAAAGTGTTTTTCTACTGAACTTTTTCCTGTGGATGTGTGAGTGTGGCAGGCTCAGAGAAGGCACATGTGCTGGCATTATGGAGCTGGATATTTTTAGTGCTACACATTAAGACTTGTATGAGAGAGTAATGAGAGGAGCAACGTGAGCCCGTGAGAGTGCATGCTGATCCCAAATAGTCCATTAACATGGTTACAAGTGTTCTTGGAACTAGGACTGAGATTATATAACTGCACGACCAAAGGGCGACTCAAAAGATGGTCATATTTAAGAGGAAAGATGACCTCTCAAAGCATGACTCCAATGTAAACTCTAATGTTCACATGACTTGTATTGACTGTACTCATGAGGGGACATCAGGTGACTCTACACTGAAAACACTGATCTGGTTCTATTTCATTTCTCTTATTTCAAACACAGTATTTCAAATACTTTGAGAGCAGTTTAGCTCTGGTCAGTTCAATAAGATCTAAAGGAGTTGTTTTAAGACAAGACATCTGGAGCGTTTAACCCTAACCCTAACCCTATGGAAATGAAACTATATTTTCTTAACCTGACAACTTATATCATGAAACTAAAACTGTTTACTTTGACACTTAAAATTCATTTTAATAATAGACCAAGACAAGTCCAGGATGTAAACCGGACTGTAACTGCAGACGAGGACTAAAGCTGGACTAAACCAGGGCTAGATCAGGTGTCAAACTGGAGTAAACCAGAACTAGACCAGGACTATACACTTGTTTTGAGTCGATATCCACTGAAATGGGACTTTATACTTTATTTCAAGCTCTAAAGGACTAAATCTAAAAGTTTCATTTGAAGAATCTTAAACAAGACAAAATGTGCCTGTTCTATCTATTCAATTAGATTTGGACTTCATTTGAATTTATTTTTCTAATATGGTAATGTTTGTCTCAGTGGATCGATCTCCTCAGTCCTGACCTGTTAGATGAGAACAGTTCTTCTGTGAGCTGTTTGTGTGAGGACCTGTTTGATTCTCGTGGGAGCTGATTGTGCGGAGGTCTGTACCTGAATCAGACCTGTTTGATTCTCGTGGAGCTGTTTGTGCGGAGGCTGTGTACCTGAATCAGGACCTGTTTGATTCTTGTGTGAGCTGTTTGTGTGGAGGCTGTGTACCTGAATCAGGACCTGTTTGATTCTTGTGTGAGCTGTTTGTGCGGAGGCTGTGTACCTGAATCAGGACCTGTTTGATTCTCGTGTGAGCTGTTTGTGCGGAGGCTGTGTACCTGAATCAGGACCTGTTTGATTCTCGTGGGAGCTGTTTGTGCGGAGGCTGTTACCTGAATCAGGACCTGTTTGATTCTTGTGTGAGCTGTTTGTGCGGAGGCTGTGTACCTGAATCAGGACCTGTTTGATTCTTGTGTGAGCTGTTTGTGCGGAGGCTGTGTACCTGAATCAGGACCTGTTAGATTCTTGTGTGAGCTGTTTGTGCGGAGGCTGTGTACCTGAATCAGGACCTGTTTGATTCTTGTGTGAGCTGTTTGTGCGGAGGTCTGTACCTGAATCAGGACCTGTTTGATTCTTGTGTGAGCTGTTTGTGCGGAGGCTGTGTACCTGAATCAGGACCTGTTTGATTCTCGTGTGAGCTGTTTGTGCGGAGGCTGTGTACCTGAATCAGGACCTGTTTGATTCTGTGGAGCTGTTTGTGCGGAGGCTGTCTACCTGAATCAGGACTGTTTGATTCTTGTGTGAGCTGTTTGTGCGGAGGCTGTGTACCTGAATCAGGACCTGTTTGATTCTTGTGTGAGCTGTTTGTGCGGAGGCTGTGTACCTGAATCAGGACCTGTTTGATTCTTGTGTGAGCTGTTTGTGCGAAGGTCTGTACTGAATCAGGACCTGTTAGATTCTGTGTGAGCTGTTTGTGCGGAGGCTGTGTACCTGAATCAGGACCTGTTAGATTCTTGTGTGAGCTGTTTGTGCGGAGGCTGTGTACCTGAATCAGGACCTGTTTGATTCTTGTGTGAGCTGTTTGTGCGGAGGGTCTGTACCTGAATCAGGACCTGTTTGATTCTTGTGTGAGCTGTTTGTGCGGAGCTGTGTACCTGAATCAGGGCCAAGTTCCCCATGATCATCTTCCACATGTCCTTCATGGTGTCCATATGTCCTATGTTAGCCTGGAAGACAAACACAAACAACAAACTAGTCGATTACTGACTTATTGCCAACTCATTTACTAATCAGATAACGCTTAAGTGGTCTTTAAAGGGACCTATTCTGTCAAATTCACAGTTTTTAACCTTGTTATAGCGGCCTTCCTTCATCATTAGTTTCCTCAAAGTTATATTTGAATTGATTCCTGCATGTTGGAGTAATCGTCAATTCTTCTTCTGCTGGAGCTCAAGTGCTCAGAAATCCCCGTTCTCACCTACCACCTATCCCCTCCCACTTGTCTGTATTTACTTGTTATATTTCAAAAGATTAATGCTTAAAGTGAAGCATGTATGGTTCAAAACTGTCCCAGAGACACTTTCCAACAATAATAATTTGTTATTTAAAATCTGTTGCTTTTTACAGTTACATTTTAAAATGAAGAGGCGGGGCTTATCAGATCTGCAGTTTTGAACAGGAAGTCAGTAGAGCTGTTTCTATTTTCAAGCCGTTTTAGATCAACTTTGTGTTTTACAATGAACAAAAGGTCAATTACTGATCTGCAGATGTTATAGTTTCCTACTAAACATTAAAAAAAAACACAATAGGACCCTTTAAACAAAGATCCCATGAGCTGTGGAAAAGCCTCTGAACAAAACTGTCTGCATTTCTAAGTTTCTGATGCAAAAACTAGTTTGCCTGAGCCTTGTGTTGCTTCAATATTATATTTCAAACTCTGTGTTAATACTAACAAATAGACTTACTTCTTGAAAGGTATTCTGATATTACACTGAAAATTAAAAATGTTCTTTATATATCCATAGATATTTTGTTAAAATCAGAACTGCAAAATGCATACAATTTCTCTGTTGTATGGAAATCCAAGCAGGAACATTACTTAGTAATAAATTAGAATTAGGGATGCAAAATAGAAATAAAAGCCGAGACTTCAGCCCTCAATGCTTTTTGGGGCTGTAAACAGGCAACATGTTTGTTTTTTAATAACGTTTATTCTGTTGGTAAAATCATAATGGTCGTGAATACTTTATGAGCAACACAGTCAATGTAATCTAAAACTTGCTCAAGACCAGTGGCAGCTCCTGTGCCCTATGCCCACAATTATATTGTCTCTAATCAATCAATATAATATAATTTTCCACCACTAGATGGCATTCAAGTAAAATCAAATGGCATGTGGCCAACATATGTCAATAAAACTATATAATCAAGATTCAGACCAGTAAAATGCATAAGCAGGCTTTCTGCTAATAAAAAACAAATCAATTTGTTAATATTTAAGACAATATAACCAGCCTGAGAGCCACAATAAACATGGACATGGATGGCATGATTGAAAACAAGTACAGAAAATATACAACTCTGACTCCAACTTGGTAAAAATACACAATTATACGTTCTCCCACGTTTTGTTGTAACGTGTGTGATGCTTAAATTTGGCCTCGGGGTATAGTTGTTAAAAACAGCTCGTTTGGGTGCCAAATAGTCTGACTTGGATCACTAGCATCGATCTGCGCGCTCTCTTGACTGTGTTTGACAGATGAACGTGGCTTGCGTCGTCACGTACGTCTGCGTGGCGACGCACAGCGTAGGTGCAAGCACCCGCGAGTCCCATTAGTTTGCATTGTGAGGCTGACACATAAAGGCTCTTACATTAGATGCAATGAAAGTAGCGGGTGCGGTTTGAAGTCAGGCTGAGATTGCACCAAAAGACTATGCACCGACAGGAGAAAATAAGCTTCTCTGATTGGACAAGGATGTTTAATGGCATTTTAATCAGGTTTTAATCGGTTTTTGATCAACTTTAACTACACACCTCGCTCATTTTTTCCTCTTTTTGTTGGCTGTGCGTCGCAACTATCGCCCTAATGACGGGCTGCACCTGTTCAAGACAAAAGTCAGAGAGATGCTGGTGCCAGGTTCTGAAATGCTCATTTCCACCTGTCGTCCCTGAGCACGTTGGTTTTAAATAATGAAAATACAGATAAGACGTATATAGCAAAAAGACCATAATAGAAACTACAAAAAGCTATTTCATAGGGTCACTTCCTTCAAACACTAAACTCCACAAACATTCCTTTAATAAGCATATACAATCT
Source organism: Mugilogobius chulae (assembly GCA_038363315.1). Classification (NCBI taxonomy): domain Eukaryota; kingdom Metazoa; phylum Chordata; class Actinopteri; order Gobiiformes; family Gobiidae; genus Mugilogobius; species Mugilogobius chulae. The sequence continues at coordinate 24,375,360 of CM076406.1, read as the reverse complement.
AACTTTCTCTTAGATTCACATTCACAGCTCACCCACAGCAACTCTCATCTCAAATGTGAGCAGGTTTGTTTAGTATGTGTTTGTTTTTATCACCTTATGGGGACCACCACCTGACAGCACACTCGTGGAGTGGGGACCAAAATTCAGGTCCCACAAAAATAACAATATAATTGATGAAAATAAGCTCTGAACAACACCCTGTACACATTTGGGAAAAATCCCCACAAGTCAAAAAACCTGACTTTAAGTGTGTAAAATGTGTAAAGCATGAATGACTGGATGAGAAAGAGGCACTGCGCCCACACTGTGTCAATATTAACAGAATAGCGCGTTTTAGAGAGGGGAATTCTGACACACCCAGCCCGCCACTGAGGCACTCTGCCTGGACTAGGCTTTGGGGCTAGTCACTCCCTGAATTCCAGGATAACTTGACACTTCCAGGCTTGATTTTAAACACTTTTACAAGTCCTGGAGCACTGACCAATGACCCAGAGCAGGGCAGCATCATGTCCCCCACAGTCCTGGGTGGGTTTTGAGTTTGAGCACTGCCTATTTCAAACAGAATAGCATGTTTTAGACAGGGGGAAGTTGGAGACATCCAGGCCCAGTCTGATGCACTCTGCTCGGACTGGACTTTGGGGCTAGTCACCCCCTGACTTCTGGGATAACTTGACACTTTCAGGCTTGATTTTAAGGCAAAAGGCACTAGGCAAAGTGTTGTTATCTTACCTTGTCTAATAAGATGCTTTGCTTGTTTTTGCTTGTGACTCAGATGCCCTGTCTAGGTGTACCTCATTAGACAGCCCTGCTTTTGTTCCTGAATTGAGCGACAGTGACAGTGCCAGTGGAGATTCATTTCATTCATTCATGTCAACAGAAATAAACCTGCCAGTAAATTCAAAGTTAGAGAAGAGTTCAACTGTGAAAGTGTCAAAAAATAGACCCAGGACATACTCAAAAAGCCCAATCCAACATACTAATGACACCCCTTCAGAACAGCACCAGAAAGTAGCTCATCACCTTCTTGGCGTGCTCTTAGTAGTGGAGAGCGGGACCGCGATACACGTCTGCGTGATGCAGCAGCAGTCCCAGGTGCACAGAAGACACACACCTGTGCTATGTGATCTCAGAGACTCGCAGAAGTACGTTTGATGATCAAACCCCTAGATCGCAACATGCCACAAGCTCCACTCTGTGTTGTGCCTTGCATGCACATAACCACCAGAGATTGTAGAGATTCCAAATTGTTTAAAAGTGTGCTGGGCCTTTTTTCTGCACATTTTGGGTGTAAGGAAAGCCAACACGCTCATTCGACACACAAGAACCCAACATGACAAGCTGTAATGGGCTTGACAGTCTTGTCGACAAAAAAGGCTCCTTTCCTCCTCTCTCCTTTGTGGTAAAAATGGGGCAGTGACGACCCGAAGACCTCATCTGTCTGCTGAGTGTGTGACAGGGTAACACTCTCACCATGAGAAACTCCTTTCACACAGTTAAGTAGAAACACGGTCCAAAATGTGTGACAATGCAACACACTACTGGTGTAAACACTATTTCACACAATTACACTGGAAAAGTGTCCTAAAATGTGTGACGCTGCCACACTCTCCCAATGTAAAAACACTTTGACACCATTGGCTATGTGAGTAAGAGTGCCCAATGCGTGACACACTCACGCTATCATGCACTTATCAGCGCACAATTACACTGGGAAAAGGTCAAAAAAGTATGACTGTGGATACACTGGTTGTGTGAACACTTGCACACAGTGAAGCTGGAAAAGAAGTTCTAGTGTAGCATCGTACAAGAGTAAACACATACACTGCGAAAAAGTGCACACCCAGAAGAGGTTAAGGGCTCCAATATGTGCAACTGTGAGACCCCCCTGATACAAGTTACAGTTGTAAGGAGTCTTCACTTGCTTGTCCAAGCCAGACTCCGTCAGATCTCAGAAGCACAAGCAAGTTAGGGCCTCGTCAAAACTTCGATAAGATGACAAGAGAAGAGACGTAACCCACCTTACCTCAGTGTCTGCGTACACTTGGTGAGTGAATCCTTGAATGTAATGCGCTCTGAGTGCCTGAAAGGTGGGAAGCAGTTTAAAAATATAGACCATTTACCATGTATGATTTGTGTGACGCATTTTTGGTGCGAATATGCCACACACATAACAGAAGTTTTCACACGTGTGACGCACTTCTGGTGCGAACACGCTAGACACATAACTGGAGTCTTCACATGTGTGACGTACTCCTGGTATGGACACAATTCACATTAAAGGAGTCTTCACATTTGTGATTGTGTGATGCACTTCTGGTGTGAACATGCGACACGCACATAGAGGAGTCTTAACATGTGTGACATTCCTTGTGTGAAAAAGCTACACACATACAAGAGTCCTCACATGTGACTGTGTGACACAGTCCTGGTGTGAACACGCTACACATATACAGGTGTCTTCACATGTGTGATTGTGTTACACACTCCTTGTGTGAACATGCTACACGCACATACAGGAGTCCTAACATGTGTGGCTGTGTGACACACTTCATGTGTGAACACGCAACACACACATACAGGAGTCTTCACGTGTGTGACACTCCTTGTGTACGCTACACGCATACAGGAGTCTTCACGTGTGACACTCCTGGTGTGAACACGCTACACACACATACATGTGTCTTCACATGTGTGACGTAGTCCTGTGCGAACACGACACACATTACAGGAGTCTTCACATGTGTGACTGTGTGACACACTCCTGGTGTGATCAAGCTACACACACATACAAGAGTCTTCACATGTGTGATTGTGTTACACACTCCTTGTGTGAGCACGCTACACACATACAGGTGTTTTCACATGTGATTGTGTTACACACTCCTTGTGTGAACCTCGCCACTTTCTTTGCAGTGCAAACATGTTGGACATGTAACTGTGTAGCACACCTTTAGTGCAAACACGCCACGCACCTTGTAGTGGAAACAGGCTGGACACACATGCCTGTGTAATACCTCTCTAGTGCGAACACATCACTCATCTTGGAGAGGAACAAGTTGGATAGATGACTATGTAACACACCCCTTGTGTGAATACGCCACCCAACTTATAGTGGGAACAGGTTAGACAAGAGACAGTGTAGCGTGGCACTAATGCGAAGGTTGGACATGTGGCTGTGTAGTGCACCTCTAGTGCGAGCACACCAAACACCTTGCAGTGGGAACAAGTTAGACATGTGACTGTGTAGCGCACCTCTAGTGCGAATACACCTTGCAGTGGGAGCAGGTTAGACATGTGACTGTGTAGTGCACCTCTAGTGCGAACACACCATACACCTTGCAATGGAACAGGTTGGACACGTGATTGTGTAATACTAGTGCGGACACACCACTGACCTTGCAGTGAAACACGTTGCACAAATGATTGTGTAATTCTTGTGCTAACACGCCACTGACCTTGCAGTGGAACAAGTTGCACACGTGGTTGTGTAATATTAGTGCGAACACGTCACTGACACTGTCATTTCCGTCTCGAGTGTTCCAGCCAGGATACCAGTATGCTGTGAGCTGCAGTTCTCCCCTCTGTGGAGAGTGCTGCTCCACGAGACGAGCCAAGAAGGATTCTCTGTAAAATGGCGCAGGCAACTACGTCCGTCTTCAAGATGTAATTCCATAGAGCAACCGCAGCTCCAGTGCCCAACACCGGAAGGTGAAAAAGATCTCAGGCAAAGAGACAACGGTAAGTCCTTGTTCTTCTTTGCGGTGGAAGAAACACTTCTCAGGCGCTGAGTGTAGAAGAGGGTCCAAAATGGCGTTGCATGGCTTATATAGGGTCTAGAAGCCCCCTCACATGATTGGAGCAGATGGATATTTTTTCTCAAGGCTAGGTGGAGCCTAAGTGTGTATTAGCCAATAGCCAAGCATGTAGAGGGCGTAGCACATACGGCAAAGAACCTGTTTGTTGTACAGTTTATCCAGAGAGCCTCATGTCCGAGTTAGTCTGCCCGGGTAAGAGACACTTTTCCAGGATCAGTTTGGCGACGTTTGTAGAAGAGGGCCCCGACCTGATATCCAGACTAAAGAGTTTCTTGCAAGTCACAGAAAGAAGAAACACACTTTTAAAAGTTTTTTTTTCAGATGTCTGTTTTTGGCTTCATTAATGGGCTATCATAATTTGAGGCATATGCACAATTTTTGACACAAACACGGTGTCCGGTGTGAACAAGGCATTAGTGTGCACATGTGTGTGATTGTTAGTGTGTACATTTGTGTTGTGTGTGTGTGTGTTGTGTGAGTGTCAGTGTGCGGCCTGATGCTTGTTGTCTTTTCAGTGAGCAGAACAATAAGATGACAGTTCTAAGGACAAAGACGCTTTGATGTAGCGAGAAGCACTTATCTCATCTGTCCTCTGCGCACACACACACACACACTCTTGTCTTATGCTCGAGTGGCTACAGTGGCCCACTGTTTGCACACAGCACTGATCCAACAGCTTCTCTCTGTCACTTACACAGGAACTTCAACATCTGGACTTTTACCACACACTGTCTTGTCTTCAAACACATCATTTTTGTCTAAGTAATTCATTCAATAATGTCTGCTTTTCTGTGTTCATTACATACATCTTTCAGTAGTGTGAGACAAAAAAAAACAAACAAAAAAATCTAAAGACTTGAGGTCAGACAAATCTCATCACCAAGCAAAGTGAGGGATTACACACATTCCCCAGAAATAAGCACATTAAAAAACTTTTGTCCTAATCTGGTGAGAATTAGCAGGGATGTGAAAAGTGATGAAGTGGAGAACTCGAGATCTATAGTACAGATCTCCAGTACATGTGGTTACGCAGGGAACGTACATGTGGTTACGCAAGGAAACGTACATGTGGTTACGCAGGGAAACGTACATGTGGTTACGCAGGAAAACGTACATGTGGTTACGCAGGGAAACATACATGTGCAGTTACGCAGGGAAACATACATGCGGTTACGCAGGGAAACGTACATGTGGTTACGCAGGGAAACATACATGTGGTTACGCAGGGAAACATACATGCGGTTACGCAGGGAAACGTACATGTGGTTACGCAGGTAAACAGTACATGTGGTTATGCAGGGAAACGTACATGTGGTTACGCAGGGAAACGTACATGTGGTTACGCAGGTAAACAGTACATGTGGTTACGCAGGGAAACGTACAGGGCGATACATGTGGTTACGCAGGGAAACGTACATGTGGTTACGCAGGGAAACGTACATGTGGTTACGCAGAGAAACAGTACATGCGAGTTACGCAGGTAAACAGTACATGTGGTTGCTGCAGGGAAACGTACATGTGGTTACGCACATGCGTACGCAGGAAACGTACATGTGGTTACGCAGGGAAACAGTACATGTGGTTACGCAGGTAAACACATGTTACCACATGTGGGTTTACGCAGGGAAACAGTACATGTCATACTAAAAATGTTTGATGTAGGTTTGTTTGATTTAGTTAGTTAGTTAGTATACTTTATTGTCTCCATAAGGAGAAATTCACAATCAATCAATGGGTACAGAGACTCACAAAGGCAGACATACAGTACAACTATCCACATTCACAACATGTGACTGTCACCAAACAGAAAAACCCTGACCAAGTCCATACATTTTTAAATAGTCAAGACAAAAAAAATTAGTCTGAGGCACACACTGCACTTGAGTCCAACACGTCAATAGGGAGACGGCCTTCACAACAATTTTGTACGATTTAGAAGAGACATGGGGACCATGGAGTGTTTATATCTGTCAAACTCCTTATACAGGATGTGAGGAGGATCAGCTGCTCTTTTCTGACCCTGTTTCACCACTGTCTGTCTCCTCAAAAATCTCCTGTTAAGTGCAGGGCAGAGGCAGACCAATCATCTTGCTTGTTCGTTTGGTCAAATTTCAAAAGTGTTGAGTTTCCACAGACTTTCATATTCCTAATGAATGTGAGTTTCCGTGCTAAAGTGTAATGGCCCTCATGCTGTGGGCCACTGTTAGCAATCCTAATCAGCTTTGTCAGTTGTTTTCCACAGGCCAGTGGAAAGAATGTGAGGATTTCTGTTGATTAATTGAACAGCTGCCTCACTTTGTGCTGCCTCTCTACCTGTCCACATGACACAGTCAACTTAATATTACAACTTTATTGATTAATCATAACTACTCAATTCTGCCAATAATCGTCGACTAGATTAGTAATGGAATAATTGTTACCTTGCTATCCATAGACTATAACCTGTCATGTGATAGAAGTGGGTTTAAGGCAAAAAGTAGATACTTCAAAAGGACATCAGCCATATGCAAAATGTCTTTTCTTTTAAGTTGTTTTCTAAAAAATATATATATCTAAGGTCAAATGTCATGAGTAAATAACTTTATACTGAGTTTTGCAGATTTCCCCTGTTAAGTAAAATGATCTGATTTCAGTCTTCATGTCAAGTCTTTGAGCGTGTTTAAAACAGATTTTTAAAGTATAAAATATACTGAGACATTGCTCAATATAAAACACTGTAATGAAACCAAACAAAGAAATCCTTTTGCTGACACAGACTAATCAGAGGTGGTGGAGCAGCCAGAGAAATGATGTACACAACCAAGAGTAAAGTTACTTCTAAATATACTTACTTAAGGATTGTAAATATGTAAATCAAATCATAATCGCAATACTTGTTTGAAAAATTGCAATTAGATATTTCTTCCAGACTGTGCAGTCCTCAAACCACTCAGTAATATACTGACTTCAATGGAAATTACGGTAACGTTTTACAATAAGGGGACATGAATTCATTGATAATCATCATGAATTCATGAGGAATTCATGCATTAGTTCACCATGAATTATCATGAATTCCAGTGGTTTCATGAATGAATTCATTCATGAATTAACCATGAATTCATCTAATGAACTAACATGGAGATCATGTTAGTTAACCATGACTATGAATACAAGGAATTCACATGAACAAGAGATATTTAAACCAAAACTAGTAATTCATCATGACTTTTGAAAGTCATGCATGAGCATCATGAGTCATCATGAATTTCTGTCACCAAAAATTAAAAAGAGGAATCTAGCCTTATAGTGAAACCTCGTTGTCAAGAACTTTAAAGAACTCACGATAAACTCATGATGAACTCATGATGATTTCACCATTATTTAGTACTTTGTGCTGCATTTAAGGGTTTTTTTGTTCACAATTATAACCCAATGGGTGAGTACAGCAATTCTGTGACATTAGCTCTAAAAATGTTTTCAGTGACAGAACAAGTAATTGAACAGTGGCACATTTTATGAGTCAACCTGTGGTCCATTGAAATAATCTGCACCGTCACATCTACAGCCTGTCTGTCCATAGGAGTGGATCTCTCCTTCACCGTGGTTCTCCTCCAGGTTTCTCTTTTTCCCTTAGAGTTTTTTTTTTTGTTTTTCCTTGCCGAGAACGAGGGTCTAAGGACAGAAGGAGGGTCTAAGGACAGAAGGAGAGTCTAAGGACAGAAGGAGGGTCTAAGAACAGAAGGAGGTCTAAGAACAGAAGGAAGAAAAAAAAAAAAATAAGGACAGAAGGAGAGTCTAAGACAGAAGGAGGTCTAAGGACAGAAGGAGGGTCTAAGACAGAAGGAGGGTCTAAGGACAGAAGGAGAGTCTAAGGACAGAAGGAGGGTCTAAGAACAGAAGGAGGGTCTAAGGACAGAAGGAGGGTCTAAGGACAGAAGGAGGGTCTAAGGACAGAAGGAGGTCTAAGACAGAAGGAGAGTCTAAGGACAGAAGGAGAGTCTAAGGACAGAAGGAGGTCTAAGGACAGAAGGAGAGTCTAAGGACAGAAGGGAGGGGTCTAAGGACAGAAGGAGGTCTAAGGACAGAAGGAGGTCTAAGGACAGAAGGAGAGTCTAAGGACAGAAGGAGGGTCTAAGGACAGAAGGAGGGTCTAAGGACAGGGGATGCTCTGGGACAATTATCCATCTGCGTGTTCGCTGTTAGACATTGCAACTCTGTATTTCTAAATGACCATTTCTGGTTTCTAGTGCATCTGTTGCTATTGACCAAATGTTTCTGACAATTGTGTTTTCTAAAGTAACAATCATGTGAAGTCTTCTGAGATAACTGTTGTTGTGATTTTTGGCCACAGGTGTCCATTTACTACTATTACCCTACTACCCTTATCAAGACTATTTATTTAATAAATTATTTATATAATTATTGCCACATTTAATTATTTAATTAATTATTTAAGCAATTAATAATTTATTTAATATTTTTGTACAATACATTATTTAATTAATTAAAAAAATAATGATTTATTCAATTAAATATTTAATTGTGCATTTAATAATTGATATCTTTATTTATTTCAAAACATTTTTATTTATTGGCATATTTAATGACTTATTTAATAGTGTATTTATATATTGAATTGTGGCACTCTGAATCCTCCATATGCGTATACACATTAATACAGAAATCTTTTTTTTTCTGTGTTGGCACAGGCCAAAGGAAGGCTAGTTCACAACCTAAATTTCCTGAGCTGAAAGGGGTCCCACCACACTGCTTGTCTTTATGAAGATATTATCGTTTTTCCTGAATTTGTCATGACTATTACAAATCTCTATATGCTTTATGAAATAGAAAAAATGATAAAGTGGGCATTAAACAGTAACACAACTCCACAGATCTGATTTCCAGGTAACTTCCTCTGTAACAGTCTGTTAGCAATTCAATTTAATTTTATAGTAAAAAATCACAACAACAGTTATCTCAGAAGACTTCACATGATTGTTGATTTAGAAAACACAATTGAATAAAATAATAACAAAAAGAACAATGTCTGAAAAAGCAGTTACAAAGTTTAAAGAAATACCAGGGCCAATTTTCAGTGACATGTCATGTGACCCAGATGAGGATAGACTTAATCCCATAAAAGTGACCAAATTGTTGACAAAACCATGGACTCCTTGAAAACTGCTCTTGATACTGTAGCTCCCTTAAAACATAAGTCTGTTAGGCCAAGACAATCTTCTCCATGGTATAATGAAGAACTGCGTGCACTTAAACAAAAGGTTAGGAAACTAGAACACCGTACCACAGATCACACACTGAGCAGTCTCTAGAAGCATGGAAAACCTGCCTCCTGTCATATAAACAGGCCTGCGTACGGCTCAAACCAGATACTATTCCAATCTAATAGAAGTAAATAAAATAATCCTAGTTTCTATTTAACACTGTAGCCAGGCTGACTAACTGCCACAGTGCAGTAGAACCATCATCCCAGTTACTCTCAGTTCTGATGATTTTTTGACATTTTTGAATAATAAAATAAAGATATAATAGATGAAATCACTCCTGCTATTAGCTCTGAACTATTTAAAGCTGTAAAAGTAGGATCTAATTTAAATCCACCTGTAATATTAGACAACTTTGTTTCTCTTAGTAAAGCAGATTTAATTTCAGCTTTTAACTCTTCTAAAACCTCAACTTGTATTTTAGACCCAATCCCAAGTAGGCTTCTCAAAGATACTCTCCCTCTGATAATAGATCCTGTTCTTAGTATAATAAATACCTCATTGATAGTGGTATGTTCCACAGTCTTTTAAATATGCTGTAATTAAACCTCTTTTGAAAAAGCCAAACCTTGATCCTGATGTTTTAGCCAATTATAGACCTATTTCAAATCTTCCCTTTATTTCCAAAATACTTGAGAGAGTTGTAGTTAAACAGCTCTGTCGCCACCTACAGGAGAATAATTATTTGAAACATTCCAGTCTGGTTTTAGAGCTCATCATAGTACGGAAACAGCTCTCTTAAAGTCACAAATGATTTGTTATTAGCTGCTGACAACGGACTGATCTCAATCCTGGTTCTGCTGGATCTCAGCGCAGCGTTTGATACGATTGATCACAATATTTTACTGCAGAGATTAGAATGTGATGTAGGTGTCAGAGGAACTGCTCTGAGCTGGTTTAAATCCTATTTAACCGATAGGTATCAGTTTGTTAATGTAAACCAAAGCTCCTCACAATGTTCTAAATGAACCTGCGGTGTGCCACAGGGCTCTGTACTTGGTCCAATTCTTTTTACTCTCTATATGCTGCCGCTAGGTAACATTATCAAAAGCATGGCATTGACTTCCACTGTTATGCAGATGACACTCAGCTGTACTTATCAATGAAACCAGATCAGACTGATCAAATAGAAAGACTCAGTGCCTGTGTGAAGGATATAAAAACCTGGATGAGCCTTAACTACCTACTCCTTAATCCTGATAAAACAGAAGTGATTTTACTCGGCCCTAAACATCTGCGAGACTCTCTAACTGAGCAGATAATCACATTGGACAATGTCAGTGTAGCCTCCAGCTCGACTGTAAGAAACCTTGGAGTCTTATTTGACCAAGAGCTCTCATTCAAAGCACATATTAGTCAAGCGTGCAAAACTGACTATTTTCACTTGTGAAATATTGAAAATGATAAATCTACTGCCTAAAAATGATGCTGAAAAACTAATCCATGCCTTTGTCACGTCGAGGTTAGACTACTGTAACTCCTGCTTGCAGCGTGTCCTAAAAGCTCAACAAAAAGTTTTCAATTAGTTCAAAATGCAGCAGCAAGAGTACTAACAGGTACTAAAAAACGAGAACACATTACCCCAGAACTAAAAGATCTTCACTGGCTTCTATTGAGTCTAGAGTCAAATTTAAAATTCTTCTTCTAACCTATAAAGCTTTAAATGACTTGGCCCCTTCTTATATCAAAGATGAAATAACTCCTTATCATCCTAACCGTTCACTTCGCTCTCAAGATGCTGGACTTCTGGTGGTTCCTAGAGTCTCTAAAAGCACAATAGGAGGCAGAGCTTTTAGCTATCAAGCTCCCTGGTTCTGGAATCAGCTCCTGCTCATGTCAAAGACGCTGACACAGTCTCTACATTTAAGATTAGGCTCAAAACGTTCCTCTTCGGATTAGCTTATGTCAGGTCAGTTAGGAACAGACTCTAAACCCACAGTTCTAGTCAGGCTGCCCTAGGAGCAAATATACCGGGGAAAGTCTGTCCTCCACTTCTGCCTTTCTTGTAAAGAATAATAAATTACAGTTCATCTCTAGTCTGTTCTTTGCTATTCACTCGTTGTCCCCTGTCCCACTGTCCTCTCGGGGAGTGGAACTGTTTCAGATGCTGCTGTTCCAGTGACGTGGGCTGGACCACTGATGCCTGGACCTCCGCCCCACCTCCCTCTCCAGGATTGGCCTGTCCTGGTCCTGCTAGACGAGTCATTTCCCTCTGCTTATGGACTCGGCTCCACAAACATAAACTCTATAACTTTAGCCTTAGTTGACGGTGTAGTCCCTCATTCATCCAGGAGTGATCCATAGTAGAAGTCTTCAAAGTAGTCATCTGGACAGTGTTTCCGAAGATCAAGACGTTTCGACTCTCATCCGAAAGTCATTTTCAATTTGATGGAAGTAGACTGAGACTGGCTGTATTTATACTAAGTTAAGCCCTCCCCCTAGGAGGGGCTAAACCCACCCAAACTTGTTCCTGAAACCTGTTTCTAAAACTGGTTTGGTAAGCCCTAGCTTCCTTCCCATTGTTCCCTGTTTCTATTGTTCTATTGTTCTCTGCTTCCTCTCCATTGATCTCAGCTTCCTTTCCTTTGTTCTGACTGGGCTTGCCTAGACTGTTTCAAGCTCAGCACAATAGAAACAGGGAACAATGGGAAGGAAGCTAGGGCTTACCAAACCAGGACCACAGGTTGACTCATAAAATGTGCCACTGTTCAATTACTTTGTTCTGTCACTGAAAAGATTTTTAGAGCTAATGTCACAGAATTGCTGTACTCACCCATTTGGGTTATAATTGTGAACAAAAAAACCCTCAAATGCAGCACAAAGTACTAAATAATGGTGAAATCATCATGAGTTCATCATGAGTTTATCGTGAGTTCTTTAAAGTTCTTGACAACTAGGTTTCACTATAAGGCTAGATTCACTCTTTTTAATTCATGATGACTCATGATGCTCATGCATGACTTTCAAAAGTCATGATGAATTACTAGTTTTGGTTTAAATATCTCTTGTTCATGTGAATTCTTGTATTCATAGTCATGGTTAACTAACATGATCTCCATGTTAGTTCATTAGATGAATTCATGGTTAATTCATGAAAGTTCTTGATGAGTCATGGTGAACTAATGCATGAATACATCATGAATTCCTCATTAATTCATGCATTAATTCCTCATGAATTCATGATGATAATCAATGAATTCATGTCCCCTTATTATAAAACGTTACCGAAATTACATACAACAATCAAAATAAATAGATCTTGTCTTGTTGGGTATAATGTGCCCTATTTCATTCATCTCGTCACATGATTTAAATAATGCACAATACACACGTGCTTTAAAGCCTGTCATGAGGCTCCCTGGTCTAAAGACACACATCAAACTCAAATCAAGGCAGAAAACAAAACTTCTACACTGCCAAATAAAAAAAAGCCAAGCTTTGAGTGGTGGGCTGATGCATGACTGAGGCTGAGGAGTGGCAGCCTCAGTCATGCAGGCTGCCACAACAAGATAACTACTTTTTTTCTCTAAAATGCTGACTAAACTAGATAGATATAGATAAATTCATCTGGTGCCAGAAATTGGCATCTACATCCATCACTGCATTTGAAAGGTTCACCACAACCTGAACGTCATGACCCCAGGTTGAGAACCATTGGGCTAGACAACCTCTGACCCTGAGCAGATCAGTTTGAGTAATGTGAAGTGTGAAGCTCACCGCTGTGGAGAGGCGAGATGCCAGGGTCATCTCCAGGTTTCCCTTGAGGCCGAGCAGAGCAGGGACCAGGATGAAGACCTCAGATACTTCTGTGAACACGGTCCAGTGCTGCGCAAACACACAACATGACACATGAGACAACAAGCATACTGATACATAACCTTTATTTATTTATTTTATTTAGTCCTGTTCCTAATCTCCTGTTAGCCCCTTTTACTCCTTTTTTTGACGGATGTAAAATTAAAATATATTTTTTCAGACTTTTTTGCTTAAATCTGTTAATCCACTTCTCTTCTGATTAAAAATACCAAATAAAAAAAAAAAAATAAATAAAAAAAGCAGATTTCAGAGGAAGTTAAACTGTGACACAAAATGGCCCATTTTTCATATAAAATGATCATATAATCTGGATTTTTTTTACCTTTAAGTACAGCCTTGGGCATGTCAAAAATGAGTCCTGACTGGTGATTTTGTAGTTTTTGTGCAGAAGCAGTTTGTAGTTTTTTCTCTGTTCTGTTAGCACCATTTTCCCCCCATTGACTTCTATTATAAACATGTTTTTTATTGCTCTGAAAATCTTCGCGGGTGATCGGAGCCTATCCCAGTGACTTTGGGCCTTAGGCGGGGAACACTCTGGACAGTGGCCAACTTGCCGCAGGGTTAGACAAACAAACATTCACTCTCTCATTCACTCACTAAGGGAAATTTACAGTGATGCCCAATGAACCTAAACATGCATGTTTTTGGAGGTGGGAGGAGACCGGAGAAAACCCACAGTGACAGAACATGCAAACTCCACCCAGAGAGATCGTGTGATGTTGATATGGTCCGACCCGGGAGTCGAACCCACGACCTCCTTATTGGGAAACCAGAGCTCTAACCACTCTGCTACATGCACCCTCTTTACAGAGTCATTATGGACCAATAAAAAACAAACAAACTGTCATTTCCTTATTATTGTGCAATAAAGAGCTGGTAAATACAGCTTATCCTATTGTAATAAGGACACTGAATTCAAATATGCATATATTTCAAAATTCACACACACTCGACCCCCCCCCCCTCTCACACACACACACACACACACACCTACACCCCGCCCAAGGTGAGGCCACGCCCCCAGGAGCCTCCTAAACACAAACATGTCTCCTCCATGGAGGCATGCTGTCCTATACGTTCCATAGTTCACATGGAAAAACTGTGGTTTATCTTCACAGGCCTGTTTCAATGGGAAATACACACAATTCATCATCAAGTCTAAAAATCACTTACAGTATTTCACTTCTTCTGAAAAGGAACAAATACTAAAGTCTGGAAAATCACACTTTTATAAATAAAAAAGTGTTTATAATGGAAGTCAATGGGGGAAAATGGCGCTAACAGAACAAGAGGGAGAAAAAACTACAAACTGCTTCTGCACAAAAACTACAAAATCACCCAAGTCAAAGTTGGGACTTATTTTGAACATCTCCAAGGCTGTAATAAAAGGTAAAAAAAAAAAAAAAATCCAGATTATATTCTCATTTTATATAAAAATGGGTCATTTGTGTCACATTTTCACCTCCTCTGAGAATCAACTTTTTTATAAGTATGTACAAATGTATTTTTAGTCAAAACAGAAATGGATTAACAGATTTAACCCAAAAAAGTTTGAAAAATAAACATTTTGCTATATTTTCACAGCCGTCAAAAAAAAGTGGAGTAAAAGGGCTTTAACAGAACGTAAGAACAGATCATGTGTAAATGACAAGACTCTGGGTTTAGCAAAATTGCGAGTTGATTTTTTGAAAATATGACTCGATCTAAGGTTTGCAACAAGAAATCATTGAAATATCTCCATAACTGTAGCAATGGTGGATACTTTAAAAATAAAAAGTGCCAAAAAATGGAGTAACGCTCCTCAACGGGACACAAGGGTTAATAAACACAATCCAACCCCTAAGTCACTGCAGTCAAAGGTAACGAGAGAGAATCCAAGCACTACTTAAAGATGCACATCTAGTGTTCTACGATCACAGACGAACTTGTGTTTTCAGAGAGAAAAAAGACCACACATTGAAGATTAGAATCTACTGACCAATCAGAGACAAGGTTTGCTCTGATTCATGGGTAAAAAACATGATAGTCACTGAGTCTTTGTCATGATTCTTGATTAACATCATTGAACAAACATTTCCACAAAATGTGGGTGGCGACCCGGATCCGTCTGGGTCCAGTGGTCACTCACACTGAGACGGAAGACCGCGAGTTAACGGGTGTTCACGCTCAACTTGGGAGTTTACATGATCACTGACACATATGTTAAAACAGACTTGTCAATAGTTTAGGATAACAAAGGTTCCTAACGAGGCTTCCGGTCGACCCTGCGCACCACCGCCAATCTCGTTAGGTTCTGCCCCACCAGGTCCAACCAACTTGGACACACAAGCTCTAGAAATCCGTATCGCCTGCGCTGACATTTGACAATGACCATCAGTGTTAACCAAGTCGGTCGATGGGACTGTGACTTGCAGAGGTGGTCCAAAGTTGTGTTCAGTGACGAAAAAATGTTCCAGTGCTTCAGAGCAGATGGTGAGATCAGGTGTACAGAGACGTTGGGAGAGGCTGAACCTTGTGTGCACCAAGTGAACCGGTGGGGTGGTCCCAGTGTATGTTGGGCAGCCATGTCGGCAAATCACCAGACAGACTTGGTTTTCATCAAAGGAAACCTTAATGGTCTCTGTTATCGGGATGAGATCCTGAGGCCTGTGATGCTCACTTTTCTGGACCAAGTTGGGGCGGGAGCTCTGTTCCCCACATGTGACCCCAGCCAGGAGTCCGGACTTAAATCCCATTGAAAATGTCTGGGATCTGCTCAGTGTGCGCGCCCGCCGACATGAGCATCCTCCCGAAACTCAGCAGCAGCTGAGGGCGACACTGGTGGAAGAATGGATCAACTCAGACACTACTGCTGATCCATGAGCCGACGAATAACCGCTGTCCAGGGCCAGCGGGGGTCACGTGAGCTATTGACAGTCTGATGAAACTCTGTCACTTTTGGTTTGGGGGTTGCTCTATTGTTTGGTTTGGCTAAATGTGTAAACGCCGCAAGAGTTGGCCTGAGGATTAAAAATGGATGTAGGGTTCATATGAAACAGTCGGATCTCAAAAATAAAATTATTCTGC
Organism: Mugilogobius chulae; assembly: GCA_038363315.1. Classification (NCBI taxonomy): domain Eukaryota; kingdom Metazoa; phylum Chordata; class Actinopteri; order Gobiiformes; family Gobiidae; genus Mugilogobius; species Mugilogobius chulae. The sequence continues at coordinate 24,359,399 of CM076406.1, read as the reverse complement.
CCCCGAAAACTCCCAAAACTGAGTGGTTCTTTTTTCCTTGAGTGTATGTTACAGACAAAGGTGGCGTTTTTAGGCAAAGAAGGAAATAGATACTTTGCCAAAGCAAGTAAAGAAAAAAGTAAAAAAAAAAAAAAAAAATTGGCTAAATGTTTTAAAAACTTTATAAAGTCTCCTCATTAGCCTTGGCTAGATGGCCCATGGACATGGACATGGATTTGGTCAAGTGTGACCATGCTCTGTGTTCTGTTCTTTTAAATAAACTAATGAAAAAAGTTTCAGAATCACAACCACACACCCCAAGCAAACCCACAACAAGCAACTACAGCAACAAAGTGAAGCTCTGCAAAGGTGTCCAAAGACAAAATGAATACGTACAGCATAATTCCAAAATTAAATGCAAAATAAACACTGTCAGAAGATATAATTAGACATGTTTCAGTGGAATGTCTCTTAAGACACATGTACCATCTGATTTTCAAAGGCTGCGGCTCCATTAGAGCTCATGTGCTGATTGCAGGTTTGTGGTCTGCTGTGGTCAAAAACTAAGCACTAGCAAAGACAAGTCATTGATTTTTGTCCAGTAAAAGTGCTTGTGTTTGGAGTGAGTCCCGCAGGCCCACAGCACTTACTGCCTGCTATACTAATCAATCGTGAGCCAGGATGACACATGAGGCTTGAGGAGGAAACAGGAGGATTCTGAGACTGTGATGGCCACATTTGTAATGATAGTTTTGTGATGGGTGATTAAAACTACACACAGCTAATAGAAATGCTCTGCTCTCTCTCGTGTTTTCAGCCTTCCGCTGTGCCTCTCTGCTGTCTCGGGACTATCTCCCTCTTTGCTCCCTGTGGTGATATATGTTGTTGTCTCCATGGACTGCTGGCTCAGGGCCAGCTCAGCCGTCCCTTCCCATGGACACCTCCTTCGTTCTAGGAAGTTGAGTGGTGAAGCCCAGCTCTATATGAGCTCTGGTATGTACGCCCCACCAGGGTCAGGTTGCCCACTTAAGTAACATGTCCCTGTTTTCTCTGTGCTGACTGTCGAGACTGTGCCATTCAGTGGGAAGCTGAAACTGAAGCATGCAGAGGCTGTGGGACTGTGGCAGCATCTCAGACTGTCCACACGTCAAAAGTCACAGTCAACTGCACTTTAGGTTTGCAAAATAAGAACTGGAATCTGGGTTAACCCCTGTGACAAATACCAACACAGAATCGGCTGTGCTTTTCATACACAAACCAGATGTACAACAACGATGACTGATTCTATGTCTCAGCAGCAGGAGTTAGTTTGGTTTATTTATGACAAAGGTCATTTCAGAAAAGAAAATGGTAAAAAAGTTCACAGTTAAAGGTAGTAAGTCTCACAGTGAAAGGTTAGTTAAGTCTCATAGTGAAAGGTTAGTTAAGTCTCACAGTGAAAGGTTAGTTAGGTCTCACAGCTAAAGGTTAGTTAAGTCTCACAGTTAAAGGTTATTAAGTCTCACAGTGAAAGGTTAAGTCCACAGTGAAAGGTTAGTTAATTCTCACAGTGAAAGGTTAGTTAAGTCTCACAGTGAAAGGTTAGTTAAGTCTCACAATGAAAGGCTAGTTAAGTCTCACAGTGAAAGGTTATTAAGTCTCACAGTGAAAGGTTAGTTAAGTCTCACAGTGAAAGGTTAGTTAAGTCTCACAGTGAAAGGTTAGTTAAGTCTCACGTTAAGTTAGTTAGTCTCACGTGAGGTTAGTTAAGTCTCACAGTGAAAGGTTAGTTAAGTCTCACATGAAAGGTTAGTTAAGTCTCACAGTGAAAGGTTAGTTAAGTCTCACAATGAAGGCTAGTTAAGTCTCACAGTGAAAGGTTAGTTAAGTCTCACAGTTAAAGGTTAGTAAGTCTCGCAGTTAAAGGTTTTAAGTCTCACAGTGAAAGGTTAGTTAAGTCTCACAATGAAAGGTTAGTTAAGTCTCACAGTGAAAGGTTAGTTAAGTCTCACAGCTAAAGGTTAGTTAAGTCTCACAGTGAAAGGTTAGTTAAGTCTCACAGTGAAAGGTTAGTTAAGTCTCACAGTGAAAGGTTAGTTAAGTCTCACAGTGAAAGGTTAGTTAAGTCTCACAATGAAAGGTTAGTTAAGTCTCACAATGAAAGGTTAGTTAAGTTCACAGGAAAGGTTAGTTAAGTCTCACAGCTAAAGGTTAGTTAAGTCTCACAGTGAAAGGTTAGTTAAGTCTCACAGTGAAAGGTTAGTTAAGTCTCACAGTGAAGGTTAGTTAAGTCTCACAGTGAAAGGTTAGTTAGTCTCACAATGAAAGGTTAGTTAAGTCTCACAGTGAACAGGTCAACACTTGAGAGCAGACCTTTGAATTGTTTTTCAAATTTTCAAATGTCAAAGAGAAAGCTGCCAGACTAGTTAGTGGAAGTTGGATGATAGGTTCGGAGAGCGGCGGCCCACGCTCGGGTTTACAGTGGCTCTTATGAACAAAGCACAGTGGATGTGGTCAACGTACACAGCGTCTGGTGGCAGCAGAGGTTTGGCTTTGTGTCTGCTGTCATTTCCTGTTTATTGTCACTTTATTTTAAAACGACTTGTTTTTGAGGCTGAGACTCTGACCTGCTTTTTCAGCTTTTTTTTTTTTTTTGCTTTATGTGTAGACACAGCAGCACGGATTTTGAGAAAACAGTAGGAGCAGCTCTAAACATAATCCAAACATTGTGGTTGTGGTCTCTTAATCTTCTTGTAGCACATCTGACACAGAATCTATACACCCAGTCGCTGAGTAACTGTGAGTCCCAGACTTCTGTTAGTGGCTTTGGTGAGGTGTATACTTTTAGGTCAGTCTGCTGCCAATGACTGAGCTCAAGTATGCAGACACCTCACTGGTCCATACCAGTCTGACGCCTTCTGGGCCAGCCTCGAGTGGGAACGAGGCCAGGCCCTACTGAGTGTCACGTTTAGAGCACAAACAACGATTTTACAAAAAGATGTTAAAGGGTCACGTTTAGAGCAAAAACTACTGGAGTAGCTGTATGTGCAGCAGTAACCAGAGTAATCGGAGCTACGAGCAGAGACCAGTATGTACCTTAAATGTGAAAGTCTGCTTACTCGAGGCGGACAAGCAAGGGAATAGTTTCCAGACAGAATTGCTGAGCTTAGATAATTTAAGAGCATTTTCACAACAAAAAGTAAAAAAAAAGGTTTTAATGACTACAAACACAAATGATTCTCTTTTGCAAAAGCTGTAAAAATAAGTTAAAACTCACTGTATTAGCTGTTAAATGACTTTTGATTATGATTCTATTTCATCTTTGTTTTGAATGTGTTCACTACATATGTATGATCCTCTCTTCGACTGCAGATGGAAATGTTTTTTTTTTTTTTTTTATTGTCCTGAATTATATGAAATGTCTCGTCACTAAGCACCAACTCTATTTTTGCAAATCTGGTAACCCACATGTGTCAAACACAAGGGTTTTAGATTAGCATTAGGAGTAATGATTTAGCCTAAGTAATGAACTGCCTGAACTTGAACAGTAATTCATTTTTTAGACATTTGTAAATACATATGAAGTGTTGGTAGGTTCTATAAATACACAAACAGCTTAAGAGTTATTAGAAACTTCCATCTAACAGTCAAGGCCCATGTGACCCTGGACACGTCTGTAACCTACTGAATGCAAAGGAATCAGAATCACAATCAGAAGAGATTTGAATGCCATTGTCAGTGAACAAAACAAAATCCACAAACTAAGAACTTGCTTGTGTTTTTAAAGGACACACTCTACTTTATCTATTGGCTGAAAAGGAAACAACACAGGAGAAATACTCATTGTTATATTGCCTGAAATGCCCAAACTACCTCTGCCATCTGTGACATTCAGACCAGTGTTTTCTGAGGCTCAGAGCTGCAGCTGTGTTTGTGATGAAGCGGAGACTCTATGTTAGGAGTAACTGCTGGTGAAAGGGGCACTACACCTTCTAATATTACTTTTTCAAACAATATGTCCTCATGTTTTGGAAATAGTAGAGAAGGAAGCAGCGTGGTGTCCTTGTGAAACGCGTACATTCCTGGACATTGAGAGTTCCATGTGTGAATAACTATGGACACTTTTATCTCCATCACACTTTGTCTCATGACCTCTCAGCCTCTTCTACTCAACTCGTTTTAGAGGTGTGTGGAGTATCCAGAATTTAGAAAATGTCCAGCTTCTTTAAAATACAGCAGAGGTCTGAGAAAAAACTCGGGCAAAAGCACAAAATCTATATGAAAATTATAACTAAGAGCAAGACGATTTGAAGATGTAATTGTACAACTATTATTCTGGGATGAATTATTTACATTATTTACATTGAAAGTAGCATTTTGTAATGAATTTCAGTCAATAGACACAACAAATTACTTACTTTTTGTCAGAATTTGCATTTGAAAAAATTAAAAAGGTCTATTCAGTTTGAAGTGGGAGTCACTGTTTGGAAACCCTCTGGTGACAAGCCCCTCCTCCAATAAAGAGGAGGGGCTTGTCATTGTAAAGAGGCGGGGCTATAAAGAGGAGGGGATGGTACTAAACTGTCACACGATAAACATTTGAAATAAGAAATCGAATTTAAAAGAGCAGTCATTCTGTATTCTCAACATGTGTTGTGATGTTTGTGATTTACTCTGTGTCTGTGAGATCAGTCGCTTTGTAAGACGTGCCATTTAAAAAGCTGAAGCTAACAGGAGTCTTTTGATCTGACCATTTGTCTGATCCAAATGTGCTAAAAATTAATTATGGATAAAAAAAGATAGGTGGGTTTCTATCATAAAAAGTAGATTAGGCCAATGAAAAACCCCTCAAATCTTCACCTTAACCACAGTTTTGTTGCTGTTAAATATACACTGGAAACATATAATTAAATATGCTAACTAGTCAAAAAGGGGTTGAATAAGTAGTATCTCTCATGATACAGTAAAAGAACATTTGTCAATAGAACAGATATATTTTTAGTACTTACAGGTTTTTATTTTATTTTTTTTAAGATTCCAAGTTAGAATAAATGTGTATTTTAGAAGTTTTAGGTCAAACTAGATATTTCATGCTTGTGTCATTGACAAACATATTTGAAGCCAGTCAAAAACTACAGTTCAATAGTTCAAATAGTTCATGTAAATCTGTAAAATCTAAACGTTTTACTGGTACGTACTGGTGGACTAGGATGGACTTAAGGACTGCAGCACTAGAGAAGTCTAGTCCTGCTGTGTCTGCGTATGCTGTCCTCTGAAAGCTCTGCTGGTCTAGTGCTGATGTGTGCAGCTGGAGTCGCAGCTCATTCCAACCAAAGTTTCCTTTCATTGTAATTCAGCCTAATATTTAAAAAGCTCTTTGTGATTATTTTTTTTTGCTTATACCAATTTAAAACACTTGCTACTGACTTAATTAGTCTGATCAGAATACTGTTTCTTCAACCAGTATTACTCAAGTAAAGTACCTGTGACCACATGGCTCATATCACTGCAGACATGATGTGTGGATGACATACTGTGTTTTCAGTAAAAACTAGAATATATGTAGTTCAGTAATTTACATAGAAAAAAACAACTTCTGTGGCAATCACAAACTTGAACTTTAAAACTACCATTCCATGACATCACAAGGTGGAACAGAGCATTTGGATGTCTGGAGATACACATGCAGCATCATTCAAACAATGGTGAATTCAACTAAAATACAATTGTATTTCTAGGTGTCACTGCGTTCTAACATGTCTAAACGCTAAAGATACCTGCTTTAGAATACTTTGGGACATTTAAGAATGGTAAATGCCTCACCTGTACAATGTCCAGGACCATCCCAGCAGCCACTGTCCCAAAGCCAGCCAGCAGGAAAGGAAAGACGACCTGCAGTCCGATGGAGAAGGAGGTCTCTTTGAGCGGCGCGGCGGGCTCAGGGCTGTGCTCCATGCTCATGTCATCACTGTCATTGCTCTGGCTGGCATTCTCTAACAAAGCATCCTCCTCACGCTGGCCTTTTGCATTGGCCAGACACTCCATGGCCACCACAATGTCTGCCCTCTCCTCGTCCTCCTCATGCTCACTGACTCGGCCGGGGAACGATGTGACTTCTTTGAGCTCAAACTCATCGCCCGGTTCAGGGCCCAGCTCGTCCGGGTCCTTGGTGAGGATTACCGGGTGGACTGAGTTGTGAAAGGCTCCCTCCTTCTTCACCTCAATGGCCCCAGAAGACATGTCCATGTCGGGGAGTTTGTCCTGCTCTTTTGACCAAAGTACCATGCGGAAGCCTTTGGAAAACTATTATCTAAATCAAAAGAGTCCGCTGAGGTCTAGGATGGTTCTGGCCCTTTGATCTGGATTGAACCTGGCCACTCACGCATTTATCCCATTAAAAGGCTTAATGGTCGAGGTGCTCACTTTTGACTGTGTGGAGAAAACGTCGCAGTAAGGCACATGCGGTAGAGCATCTGCCGTGTTCCTGACGATGCTTCGGCAGTAGAACCAGTAAGTTCTCCATTCACTGCAAGATCCACAGTTTAAGCTGGTCACAAATACAAAAGGGCCTGAGGTCAGTGAGTCAGAACGAGGTGTGGAGCAGAACAGCCCTGTGACGCTGGAGCACTCTCACCTTACACACGTGGTTCCGGGAGGTCCTCACGCTCACAGATATTTAAAGATGTGCAGGAACAGCATTGAATTACCAAGCTGCCTTCGATCACATGGAGCAGCACCTGGAAGAACGAGACCTGGAGGTAAGATTTCTTTAGAAACATACAAAACAAGTATATTTCAGTCAATGACGAATGCATCAGCCAGAAGTACTCAAATCAGTTCTCTGACCATTCAGAGTTATGCAACACTTCTGTTCTAACATTTGAACCTTACACACACACACATCAATACAAAATGCAGTTAAAATGTCACATAATTGACTTGGTGTAACAGATATGTTTGACTGTGCTGCCAGTGTAAGGTCAACATACCTAATGTTTCCCCCGGTTCCTATTAATAGCTCCAGTTCTATTATTAAAAGACATGCCGCTGCATCCTCGAGGAAAGTGACAACGACAACAACCAGCATTTCACAAAATCAAAACTCATTTCAAAATAAAAGTGTGAATCTGCTTCTGATACAGAGCGCGCCATTAAAGAACCAGTGAGTTCAACACCACAGTGTAATAAGAATATTAACCACGGTCACTTGAAATCCACTCTCGTGTGACATACGTGAAAATCCTAAACGTATTCCTATGGCCAACTGAAAGCACGCTTCGTTAGTGCTTCCGACTAAAGTGTGCGTCTTGACGCAGCACTGTGCCCGCATGTTGCGACATCCGCGCGCAGCTTCAGCTTTTCCCGGCTCAAACAATCCTCTGTTTAGTAGTCAAGACCAACAGCGGCCCAACTCAACATAGCAAAGGCGTAAATTAGTGCTCCCCTGGTCAGCGCTGAATAGGCAAGCCCTCCTTTCTATTCTGCTGCTCATTTAAGCGAGGCCAGAGGGCTCCGTGTCCCAGCAGCCGGCCGGAGTGCGTGTCACCGCCATAGGCCCACGAGTGGAGAACACGAGTGGGGAACACATGAGAATAAGACTCCTTTGCCCTGTGTTACATTCCAAGTATTACGCACTTGCCTTGTTGATGCTGAATCACGTGTCACGTTTGCACTAACAAGTGTCGGACTAAAACAAACGACAGAACAGAAGTAGGCCTACTTTACCTGTGATGCTGGACGTAAAGTCACGGGAGTTGTGTCCACGCGTGTTGGTGTCGCTTAGCCCGCAGGATGAGCAGTGGAGCCGGTGCACGCTCACGCTCAGGACCCGCTCTGCTGTCACAGCTGCCTTAATACTTCTCCGCGGTTAATGGTTAACCCTTCTCCCTCCCGGCGCGTCCCAGAGCCGTTACCTTGAACACTCCAGAGCCCCCTCCAAAAGTCTTTTTCCTGCGCATCTACAGAACCACCGTCCGGTGCAGGGGGCACGATGAGGCGGGCTGGCCTTCCTTCTTTCCACCTCCAGTGTGCGCTGACGTACAGCCCTCCCCTCAGCCTCAGTCCTGAGGAGTCCTGAGCCCTCTCCGCTCTTTCTCTGCCGCATGGGCTGAAAGTTGTGCGCGCGCGGTGCCAGTCTCCACAAGCTGCTAATTTACTATGACCAGCGTAGATCCGAGTTTTAATTTAACAATGGCCAGACATTTCACAATAGGCGCACTTACAGGCTAACTGAGTAAGACGGAAACATGGTCACACATTGACCACAATGTGTTTTCCGTCTTCTAACCTACTCTTCTTGTGTTGTTACGGCAAAGTCCTTACGTACGAGACAGACTACTTCATGCGCTGAAGCTTTCACATGATTTTGTTGATTTTGACTTTGCATAAGTCTGGTTTCGTGTCCACCACTCCTCAGTGTTTATTTGCATTTGTGGTGATGATGTCCTGGTCCCGGATGATCAGGACAGAGCCACAGCATCAGCAGCAGTGATGGAGGAGGCAGCAGACTCAAACAGTGGTGCTGTGGTGGACAGTTAGATGGACACTTTCTATTTGTCCAGTGTTCAGTTTACACTGACATATCCAGCGATTTCAACTTCAGAAGAAAAAGAGCAAATACTGTCCTGTCACGTCCTCAACACTGTCAGCGGAGTTGTGTCTGTGAGATCATTGTTTCTCCTCTGAGCCTCAGAAAACACTGTTCTGAACGTCCCAGTGCTGTGATGTCATAGGTAGATCTCTGCACCAACACTGTTAGTTCATAAATCATCATGTCTGCACCAGTAGTATGGAGCTCCGGACAGGATTCACCAGCAACTTATTTCACTTTTTGTTAAGTTCGAAAGCGTAAAATCCCAAAGCAGAGGTTCTCAAGAATTTGTTGACAAAAACAATGCAATAATTGAAATGAAAGAAAACGTTGAATCCTTTTATACCAGCGTTCCCTCATACTCCTAGTTTGCTGGATTCATATGTTTCAGTTTTAAGTAATATTTGACAATGCTCTGAATCGACTGATACTTTCATATTTGTCTTTTGAATAGAATGTGGATCGAAAATGATTTGATAACTTTGCAATAGTTTTGTGGAATAAATTCAATATTATATAATCAAGGGACAAGAATTGTTATATTGAGTGGGTTACGTTAATGGCAAACATGTCTAAAATAAATAACTCTATTATATCATCTAAGGTCACAAACACCAGGCATAATCTGAACTCACCGTGTGTGAAAATGGCTCTAAAAATAAATAGGTTTAAACTTTTTGTCAAAGATTATGTGATAAGCATAGTTGTATCAAAACTTTGAGTCAACATGGGATTCAAGTTTAACTTTTCCGGATTTTGTTATTTCCGATTTAATGTTTAACCACTAATCTAATCTTGCTGCACCAGAAGGATACAGTGTGAGTTCCTCATTCAAAGTGCAGAGTGAATATTCATACATTTATTGTATGTTATTTTGTGTTATGCCTTCACAGAGTGTGGCAAAGAGCTTTTGCTTGAGTCTAAGCACTTTAGTTTTGATCTGTAGCTGTTCTGTTTGAGATGACGTTTACACAAAGGAAACTGAGAAGCTAATGCCACTAGCGTCATCAGCACTAATTCTACTTCTGATTCTTTCTGATGTAAAGTGAAAATGTATACGATAGTTATTACACACACTTAAAGCTAATGCTGCAGGAATGTGTCAGGCAGAGTGGAAACTCACGGGTTGTTCTTAAGAAGATTTGAGGCTAAGAGGATTCCTTTGAGCACTACCACTCATGATACTGAGCAGGTTTCAAAACAAAGGCAAGATAACACCAGGAATTATGCCTTGGTAACAGGTAAATGACACAGGAGGAGAGGGCAGTGCCATCAGCAGTCTGCACTCACACTTACTGTATGTTAAAACTAGTCTACGTTTTTCACACCAATAATAATGTCGAGCCCTTGTCCTGAACCAGGAAGTAAAGTGAGAAGGAAAGTGTCGGGCCTCTGCAGCAGGACCTGGTAGATCTGCTGTCCCGGCAACGTCAGGCGCTGTGTGCCAGCTTTGGGCCACTTGTGTCCCAGAGTTTCTTTGAGCCTGGAAGAATGTGACAGAGTTGGATGTGTTCCCCTAACTCAGGATGAATGGCTGTCCACACACTCTGCACAGTCTCTTAGCTCAGGCCTTCTCTCTCTGTGCTGGGACACAGTACGCATCACCTTTTGTGTGGTTCAAACAACAAGAACTCATCACCTGCGGTTTTCTGTGTCAAAGGGAAGGGCAGCATTAGCACAAGGTCAGCACACAGGTTATCACAAAGAAACTCTTTCTACTGCAAACACTGATTTGGTGCTGTTGTGTACTGTTGTGGTGTACTGTTGTGTGTACTGCTGTGGTGTACTGTTTGGTGTACTGCTGTGGTGGACTGCTGTGGTGTATGTTGTGGTGGACTGCTGTGGTGTACTGCTGTGGTGTACTGTTGTGGTGTACTGCTGTGGTGGACTGTTGTGGTGTACTGTTGTGGTGTACTGTGTGGTGTATGTTTAGTTACTGCTGTGGTGTACTGCTGTGGTGTACTGCTGTAGTGTACTGCTGTGGTGTACTGTTGTGTGTACTACTGTGGTGTACTGCTGTGGTGTACTGTTGTGGTGTACTGTTTTGTGTACTGTTGTGGTGTTCTGCTGTGGTGTACTGCTGTGGTGTACTGTTGTGGTGTGGTGTACTGTTGTGTGTTCTGCTGTGGTGTACTACTGTGGTGTACTGTTGTGGTGTACTTTTGTGGTCTACTGCTGTGTGTACTGTTGTGGTGTACTGCTGTGGTGTACTGTTGTGGTGTGGTGTACTGTTGTGGTGTTCTGTTGTGGTGTACTGTTGTGGTGTACTGCTGTGGTGTACTGCTGTGATGTACTGTCGTGGTGAAATGCTGTGGTGTGGTGTACTGTTGTAGTTTACTGCTGTGGTGTACTGCTGTGGTGTGCTGCTGTGGTGTACTGTTGTGGTGTTTGCTGTGGTGTACTGTTGTGGTGTACTACTGTGGTGTACTGCTGTGGTGTACTGTGTGTTGTAATGCTGTAGTTTACTGTTGTGGTGTACTGTTGTGGTGTACTGCTGTGGTGTACTGTTGTGTTGTAATGCTGTAGTTTACTTTGTGGTGTACTGTTGTGGTTTCTGCTGTGGTGTCTGCTGTGTGTACTGCTGTGTGTGGTGTACTGTTGTGGTTCTGCTGTGGTGTACTGTTGTGGTGTAAGGCTGTGGTGTACTGCTGTGGTGTACTGTTGTGGTGTACTGTTGTGGTGTGCTGCTGTGGTGTATGCTGTGGTGTACTGTTTGTGTACTGTTGTGGTGTACTGTTGTGGTGTGGTGTACTGTTGTGGTGTTCTGTTGTGGTGTACTGTTGTGGTGTACTGCTGTGGTATGTTGTGTTACTGTTGTGGTGTACTGTTGTTGTGTATGCTGTGGTGTACTGCTGTGGTGTACTGTTGTGGTGTACTGTTGTGGTGTTCTGCTGTGGTGTAATAATAATAATAATACATTTATTTATATAGGCTTTTCTAGACACTCAAAGACGCTTAAACAAGGCAGTTAACAAAGGTACATACATAAGAACAGTTAGTAATTAAACATTAAAAACATAACAAACAAACATTAAAAGCTGGTACTGTTGTGGTGTGCTGCTGTGGTGGTGTACTGTTGTGGTGTACTGTGTTGTGGTGTACTGTTGTGGTGTACTGGTTTATGTGTGGTGTACTGTTGTGGTGTACTGCTGTGGTGTACTGTTGTGGTGTACTGTTGTGGTGTACTTGTGGTGTACGTGGTGTACTGCTGTGGTGTACTCTGTGATGTACCAATTTATATGTCTTCTGACCCCAAGCCCATGTAATGCCTGACCTCTGACCCCAAGCCCATGTAATGCCTGACTCTGACCCCAGGCCCGTGTAATGCCTGACCTCTGACCCCAGGCCCATGTAATGCCTGACCTCTGACCCCAGGCCCATGTAATGCCTGACCTCTGACCCCAGGCCCATGTAATGCCTGACCTCTGACCCCAGGCCCATGTAATGCCTGACCTCTGACCCCAGGCCCATGTAATGCCTGACCTCTGACCCCAGGCCCATTGTAATGCTGACCTCTGACCCCAGGCCATGTAATGTCTGAGTCATGTCCTGCAGGACAGTGGTCACACAGGACCATGTTACTTATTGAGTTTTAAACTTTGTAACATGGACCTGATGCTGAAAGAGACAAAACATCAACCCGGGACGTGTCCCAAAGCCACAGGGGTGTGTGTGTTTCCACAGGTGGGTGAAGAGTAACCTCCTGCTCCGCTGCATGGATCAGCCATTACCCCACAGACTCACAGCATCCATGGAACTTTTCAAACATTTGTATTCCGAGCTCGTCTGCTGGACGACTTTAATACAAACCAGGTGGTCAACAGTCAATCTCATCCACATGCTCTTGTTGTGTCCATGAGCAAGACACCTGGCCAGTATGAGAAACACTGGGTTATGTTGTTGGGATATTTCTAGAAAAAAAGAGAACAAGGTGGGGGAAGAAAAATTAGACCCTGTCAGATACAGGAGTTCACTTTAGTGTTTAGAACAGACTCACAGCAGTGACCTCACACATACAGGAGTTCACTTTAGTGTTTAGAACAGACTCACAGCAGTGACCTCACACATACAAGAGTTCACTTTAGTGTTTAGAACAGACTCACAGCAGTGACCTCACACATACAAGAGTTCACTTTAGTGTTTAGAACAGACTCACAGCAGTGACCTCACACATACAAGAGTTCACTTTAGTGTTTAGAACAGACTCACAGCAGTGACCTCACACATACAGGAGTTCACTTTAGTGTTTAGAACAGACTCACAGCAGTGACCTCACACATACAGGAGTTCACTTTAGTGTTTAGAAACCACGGTACTCACCAACAGAGCAAGTGGACCTCACACATACCACATACAGGAGTTCACTTTAGTGTTTAGAACAGACTCACAGCAGTGACCTCACACATACAAGAGTTCACTTTAGTGTTTAGAACAGACTCACAGCAGTGACCTCACACATACAGGAGTTCACTTTAGTGTTTAGAACAGACTCACAGCAGTGACCTCACACATACAAGAGTTCACTTTAGTGTTTAGAACAGACTCACAGCAGTGACCTCACACATACAAGAGTTCACTTTAGTGTTTAGAACAGACTCACAGCAGTGACCTCACACATACAGGAGTTCACTTTAGTGTTTAGAACAGACTCACAGCAGTGACTCACACATACAGAGTTCACTTTAGTGTTTAGAACAGACTCACAGCAGTGACCTCACACATACAAGAGTTCACTTTAGTGTTTAGAACAGACTCACAGCAGTGACCTCACACATACAAGAGTTCACTTTAGTGTTTAGAACAGACTCACAGCAGTGACCTCACACATACAGGAGTTCACTTTAGTGTTTAGAACAGACTCACAGCAGTGACCTCACACATACAGAGTTCACTTTAGTGTTTAGAACGACTCACAGCAGTGACCTCACACATACAAGAGTTCACTTTAGTGTTTTAGAACGACTCACAGCAGTGACCTCACACATACAAGAGTTCACTTTAGTGTTTAGAACCGACTCACAGCAGTGACCTCACACATACAAGAGTTCACTTTAGTGTTTAGAACAGACTCACAGCAGTGACCTCACACATACAAGAGTTCACTTTAGTGTTTAGAACAGACTCACAGCAGTGACCTCACACATACAAGAGTTCACTTTAGTGTTTAGAACAGACTCACAGCAGTGACCTCACACATAAAAGAGTTCACTTTAGTGTTTAGAACAGACTCACAGCAGTGACCTCACACATACAAGAGTTCACTTTAGTGTTTAGAACAGACTCACAGCAGTGACCTCACACATACAAGAGTTCACTTTAGTGTTTAGAACAGACTCACAGCAGTGACCTCACACATACAAGAGTTCACTTTAGTGTTTAGAACAGACTCACAGCAGTGACCTCACACATACAAGAGTTCACTTTAGTGTTTAGAACAGACTCACAGCAGTGACCTCACACATACAAGAGTTCACTTTAGTGTTTAGAACAGACTCACAGCAGTGACCTCACACATACAAGAGTTCACTTTAGTGTTTAGAACAGACTCACAGCAGTGACCTCACACATACAAGAGTTCACTTTAGTGTTTAGAACAGACTCACAGCAGTGACCTCACACATACAAGAGTTCACTTTAGTGTTTAGAACAGACTCACAGCAGTGACCTCACACATACAAGAGTTCACTTTAGTGTTTAGAACAGACTCACAGCAGTGACCTCACACATACAAGAGTTCACTTTAGTGTTTAGAACAGACTCACAGCAGTGACCTCACACATACAAGAGTTCACTTTAGTGTTTAGAACAGACTCACAGCAGTGACCTCACACATACAAGAGTTCACTTTAGTGTTTAGAACAGACTCACAGCAGTGACCTCACACATACAAGAGTTCACTTTAGTGTTTAGAACAGACTCACAGCAGTGACCTCACACATACAAGAGTTCACTTTAGTGTTTAGAACAGACTCACAGCAGTGACCTCACACATACAAGAGTTCACTTTAGTGTTTAGAACAGACTCACAGCAGTGACCTCACACATACAAGAGTTCACTTTAGTGTTTAGAACAGACTCACAGCAGTGACCTCACACATACAAGAGTTCACTTTAGTGTTTAGAACAGACTCACAGCAGTGACCTCACACATACAAGAGTTCACTTTAGTGTTTAGAACAGACTCACAGCAGTGACCTCACACATACAAGAGTTCACTTTAGTGTTTAGAACAGACTCACAGCAGTGACCTCACACATACAAGAGTTCACTTTAGTGTTTAGAACAGACTCACAGCAGTGACCTCACACATACAAGAGTTCACTTTAGTGTTTAGAACAGACTCACAGCAGTGACCTCACACATACAAGAGTTCACTTTAGTGTTTAGAACAGACTCACAGCAGTGACCTCACACATACAAGAGTTCACTTTAGTGTTTAGAACAGACTCACAGCAGTGACCTCACACATACAAGAGTTCACTTTAGTGTTTAGAACAGACTCACAGCAGTGACCTCACACATACAAGAGTTCACTTTAGTGTTTAGAACAGACTCACAGCAGTGACCTCACACATACAAGAGTTCACTTTAGTGTTTAGAACAGACTCACAGCAGTGACCTCACACATACAAGAGTTCACTTTAGTGTTTAGAACAGACTCACAGCAGTGACCTCACACATACAAGAGTTCACTTTAGTGTTTAGAACAGACTCACAGCAGTGACCTCACACATACTGGATGAAGAGTTCACTCATGTTATACTCTGTTAATGTAAAGACAAATAGACTTATGTAAGAACTTTGGGAAATGTAAATAATTTTCTGGGCAGAGGTTAAATTCAGCGAAAAATCAATGACATGGGACAGTGTTCTGTGTAAAGGTTTAGAGCAGATATAGATTGTTGTATTACATGTGACATGGATCATGGAAGATACAAAGCAGCTTCAATAAGGTTAAATCCAAGATTTTTTTATTTGTATGTATTTGATAAAACAAATATCTAACATACATAGAAGTATTTCATTTAATGTGTTCTACATTTGTAAATGTGCATATGTTTTGTGAACAGAGATCTTATAAATGGAACCCGTCTTATCATTTGGCTTGGTTCATGAGTGTAATCTTGCATTGTCCTGTGTTCATATACCACCTCAGCCCCACAGATGAGTTTATCCAACCATCAGTAACATGTACATGAAAGTACACAAAGAGAATGTCATTGAAAGTTTTTGAGTATGAAGAAGTTCGCCTGGTTCTGTCAGATTCCATCAGAATCCATCTGGAGTGGTGGCCCTTGCCGCAGGATCCATCACAGCACAGCAGTAAACCAATCACAGTGCAGCATTGTGATGTGGAAGCACTAATTCACACAGACTATTAGGACTTTAATAAAGGTGTACACAGATATGTATTTAACACAAAACAAGTTTCAGAGCCTTTCTGAGTCTTAAGCAGTAAAAATGTCCTGTTTAATAGTGAAATAATTTGCAGTTTCCATATGTGTGTATGTGTTTATGAGTACGTGAATGCTGCCATCTAGAGGACATTGTATAAAACAGCATCTCATTGACTTAGTTTGGTGTGATTGTCGTTGTGCTAAATATGTATTTTTACTGCAGTTAATTTGCAGAAAGAAGAAATCGACAAACAAAAGTGTAAAATGACAGAAGTCATGTGAACTGTGTTTCCGGTGAACTGTGGAATTGAAGCAATCATTTAAAACAATATTCTCTTTTGTCAAATCAGAATATCTGTATCTGAATGTTGGCCCATATTTATGCCATGGTTGCTAGGTAACAGTTGTAGAATTACTTTGATATAGTAGAATGTTCATTTGGCCTATTGTTAAACCAAATGGAGATGTTTACATTGCTAAATAGCAAAACAGCGTTAGTCAAAGCATAAGTGACACTGTTTCACAGCTTTTTACTTCTGATATTGTTTTGGTTAATGTATCCATTGGACCAGTTGAGTCCAGGTATAGTCCTGCTCTGGTCCTGGTTTAGTCCAGCTATAGTCCTTGTCTAATGCAGTTAGAGTCTGGTTTACTCAATCTAAATACAAGAGTGAGAAAAGTGATGACGAGAGTCACTGGCAGAACATGGTCACAAACACTTTCAGGTCTGAGGATGGAAGTGACCGTCTCAAATACTCCGTTTTGTTTTGGTGCAGGAGCAGAAAGAATGCTGCTAGTGCAGGTGCTTCCTGGTTCTCCAGCTCAGAGGCTTTTTCTGCAGCTACAGCATCAGGTTTTACTCTTACCAGGGTTTCTGCAGGGATGAAAGAACAAATGTAAGTCTTTTTACGCCCTTTTTAAGACCACCAAACACAACATTTAAGACCGCCTCGCGGGCCTTTACCTACAGTTCGTCTTGAAGATATTTTTCATATAACCAAATAAAACAAAAAAAGTTTAGAGCAAAAGAACACAATTCAGCACTCCATCTACTGCATAAACCCAATCGTAGACGAAACACACACATTGTGTAATATTATTGTGAATAACAATATATTAAAAGTTATAATCTGCTTGTAAAGAAGAATCTTACGTGTAATTTAGAAAATTCTATTGCATTTTAGATGCTTTTGCAAAATAGCCTATTGATATTGTTCCATATTTACCTAGAATCACATTTTCATGAATGCAGGTTCTATGCCCTGAAAACTCAAATAATATATATACACCATATTACCAAAAGTATTGGCTCATCCATTCAAATGATCAGAACAAGGAGTCCTGATCACTTGGCCTGGCCACAGGTGTATAAAGTCAACACTCAGGCTGCAGACTGTGAAACAAGACATTTATGAAAGATTATTTGCGGAGTACATGTATAATTGGGTTTAAAATAGTAGAACTTAAGTGTGTTATTTGTAAATGTACGCTAATTAAAATGTGCTAATCTTTAGTCAGGGATGAAAAACACTCCATGGACACTGGGCAGTGGCACATGGAGAAACAACAGGTAACTAATTCTTTATTAAGAAATGTGCTTAAGACATCTGTCATTACCACAATGGAAACATTTGGAGTGCCTTCCCTCTACATCTGAAGATTAGGATGAATTCAAATGGTAACATTTGATTTCTGTCTCTTTATTTCTTAGAGGAAGTTTTATCTGAAAAGAACATGGAAGAACTTTTAGTTTATCTTGAATAAAGTTGTTAATAAGTGATTCTTTCTTTATAGAACAGTCTCAGACAGAGTCTTTGTCTTCTGCTGTTTCTCTTGCACTGATGCTTTCAACCTGTTTGTCCAGATGCCCTCTGTCTGTGGAGATACAACTGGTCCTGAAGATTTTGAAGGTAAAATTAAGCTCTCTTCACTTTTCTGTATGTTTCTGTCTTTAGCTTTTAACATGCTGAATTTCTTTATGTGTATTTTGTGTGCCTTTTTAGTTTGGGTCACTGGTGCCGGGCTGATATTATAAGTTCTCCTGCAGAGGAATAGTGCATCTCTCTCAGCTCACCTGTGAACAGAGCCAGAGTACAGCACAGACATGTCATACACCTGTGAATAGAGCCAGAGTACAGCACAGACAGGTCATACACCTGTGAGCAGAGCCAGAGTACAGCACAGACATGTGGGTCATACACAGTGGCGGCTGGTGGCAACTTTGCCCAGAGGGGCTACATTACCTCAACACTAACTCACCAAACAAACACTTATAGTAATTGATTATCATCTTATTTATTCTACAAATTGAGAAATACAGCCAGTAATCAGCGTTAGAGAAAGACTTTTTTCCTCCAAGCAGCTCAAAAGCATCAACACAAAGACACGTGTCAGATGAGTCCACAACAACAACAACAACAACACAGGGCAAGTACCTTTGTGCACAGACACGAGCCAAACGACATATTTACCAAACTCACGCTGTTATTTGGACATTACAAACACGTGGATGCTACACAACTGCACTTATACACACTTATGAAACCGGCAAAATGTATTTAAATAGCTGCACTCACATGAGAAGAGAAAGTGTCTTTGACATTCACCAAACTCACCTAACTCAGGTCTTTCATGGCTCTGTAAACTCTTAACTCAGTCTTTCATGATCTGTAAACTCTTACTCATTTTTCATGGCTCTGTAACTCTTAACTCAGGTCTTTTCATGCTCTGTAAACTCTTAACTCAGTCTTTCATGGCTCTGTAAACTCTTAACTCAGGTCTTTTCATGGCTCTGTAAACTCTTAACTCAGGTCTTTTCATGGCTCTGTAAACTCTTAACTCAGGTCTTTTCATGGCTCTGTAACTCTTAACTCAGGTCTTTTAACTCTTAACTCAGGTCTTTTCATGGCTCTGTAACTCTAACTCAGGTCTTTTCATGGCTCTGTAAACTCTTAACTCAGGTCTTTTCATGGACTCTGTATAACTCTTAACTCAGGTCTTTTCATGGCTCTGTAAACTCTTAACTCAGTCTTTTCATGGCTCTGTAAACTCTTAACTCAGGTCTTTTCATGACTCTGTAAACTCTAACTCAGGTCTTTTCATGACTCTGTAAACTCTTAACTCAGGTCTTTTCATGGCTCTGTAAACTCCAAACTCTCATGGCTTTCTTCTGCTGTCGTTAGTTTTACTTCCATCACAAAAACTCGCCAAAAAAAGAAAATATATTCCTAAAATCGCTTGTCTGTTGTATTCTCCGCGTCTATGCTCTGGGAAGAGGCTGTACAAAGCACATGACGATTCTGAACCAATGAGAATCTTAGACCCGCCCACTGCTGCTTGTGATTGGTCAAACTAACTGTCAATCTCTTTTAAGAGCCAATGATGTGTTTTGGGCTAAACAGAATTAGCCCTGCTGCTGAACTTTACCGTGCGCAACAGAACAGGGGCGGGACAAGCACCTGTCAATCATCCTCCATAGACTCCTGCAGTTTGTGCTGAGCTGCTGCGGCTGGAGAAAATTAGCCTTGCTTGCCTTTTTTAAGGATTTTTCCAGCAAAACTGACAAAATTCAATTCTGAAACTATAATAACTCATAGTAATACGTTTAAAGGTGATATTTTTATAAAAAAATATTTTAGTTATAACCACATTTTCTTTCCTGAAATGACAGGAGGGGCTTAGCCCACCTAGCCCATTGATACCAGCCGTCCCTGATTATACACCTGTGAGCAGAGCCAGAGTACAGCACAGACAGGTCATACACCTGTGAACAGAGCCAGAGTACAGCACAGACAGGTCATACACCTGTGAACAGAGCCAGAGTACAGCACAGACAGGTCATACACCTGTGAACAGAGCCAGTGTACAACACAGACATGTGGGTCATACACAGATTATAAAAGCCACTCTCCATCACACAGACAGTTTACAGTCGATACTGTGATGAGCAGTTGTTACAGTACAGATCCTTATTTTTCTTCTCACAGTGACAAAAGCTTAATGTTGACAAAATGATCTTTAACATTTGTGTCTCTTGTTCTTTTAGACATGATTGAAAATACTAGATTGTGTTTTTGAGAGTTTTGTCTATCTATTTGTGTTGACTGACCTTGTCAGACGTTGCATCCTGATGCTTTAGTAGTATTTTAGTAGGCCTGATGCCTTTTTGTAGTAAATACAAAAAGGATCAGTCCTTTGTATTTTGCTTGAGTAATATTGGTGGTGAGAGTAGCATTGGTTTGTGTGGTTTTGACCACCTCTGGATAAAATAAGTGACAAGATAAATGTTTTCACTTTTTTAAAGCATCTCTTTATTCTGCAGGATCTGAAAACTGCTCTGATGGTGTATTCTTCTGTCCTGCAGATGTTCAGACTCTGGAGCTGGCATTGTGAGACTTTACAGCAGCACACACATCAAAACTCAGGAGAGTGAGTCTTCAGACAGAACCTACAGAGTGACCCTCTACAGCAGGAGTCTGTCCCTCAGGAGAGTGTTCAGACAGAACTACAGAGTGTTTTAGGTATGTTGAACTTGTTTGAAGTATGTTGAACTTGTCTTGAGTATGTTGAACTTGTCTTGAGTATGTTGAACTTGTCTTGAGTATGTTGAACTTGTTTGAAGTATGTTGAACTTGTTTGAAGTATGTTGAACTTGTCTTGAGTATGTTGAACTTGTCTTGAGTATGTTGAACTTGTTTTGAGTATGTTGAACTTGTTTTAGGTATGTTGAACTTGTCTTGAGTATGTTGAACTTGTTTTGAGTATGTTGAACTTGTTTTAGGTATGTTGACTTGTCTTGAGTATTTGACTTGTCTTGAGTATGTTTGACTTGTTTTAGGTATGTTAACTTTGTTTGAAGTATTTGAACTTGTTTTTAGGTATGTTGAACTTGTTTTGAGTATGTTGAACTTGTTTGAGTATGTTGAACTTGTTTGAGTTGTGAACTTGTCTTGAGTATGTTGAACTTGTCTTGAGTATGTTGAACTTGTTAAGTATGTTGAACTTGTTTGAGTATGTTGAACTTGTTTGAGTATGTTGAACTTGTCTTGAGTATGTTGAACTTGTCTTGAGTATGTTGAACTTGTTTTGAGTATGTTGAACTTGTCTTGAAGTATGTTGAACTTGTTTGAAGTATGTTGAACTTGTCTTGAGTATGTTGAACTTGTCTTGAGTATGTTGAACTTGTCTTGAGTATGTTGAACTTGTTTTGAGTATGTTGAACTTGTTTGAGTATGTTGAACTTGTTTGAAGTATGTTGAACTTGTCTTGAGTATGTTGAACTTGTCTTGAGTATGTTGAACTTGTTTTGAGTATGTTGAACTTGTTTGAGTATGTTGAACTTGTTTGAGTATGTTGACTTGTTTGAAGTATGTTGAACTTGTCTTGGAGTATGTTGAACTTGGTCTTGAGTATGTTGAACTTGTTTGAGTATGTTGAACTTGTTTTGAAGTATGTTGAACTTGTCTTGAGTATGTTGAACTTGTTTTGAGTATGTTGAACTTGTTTTGAGTATGTTGAACTTGTCTTGAGTATGTTGAACTTGTTTTGAGTATGTTGAACTTGTCTTGAGTATGTTGAACTTGTTTTGAGTATGTTGAACTTGTCTTGAGTATGTTGAACTTGTCTGTGAGTATGTTGAACTTGTTTGAGTATGTTTGAACTTGTCTTGAGTATGTTGCTTTTTTTTTTGTTTTGAGTATGTTGAACTTGTTTGAGTATGTTGAACTTGTTTTGAGTATGTTGAACTTGTTTGAGTATGTTGAACTTGTTTTGAGTATGTTGAACTGTCTTGAGTATGTTGCTTGTTTGAGTATGTTGAACTTGTTTGAGTATGTTGAAATTGTTTTGAGTATGTTGAACTTGTTTGAGTATGTTGAACTTGTTTTGAGTATGTTGAACTTGTTTTGAGTATGTTGAACTTGTTTGGTATGTTGAACTTGTTGAGTATGTTGAACTTGTCTTGAGTATGTTGAACTTGTCTTGAGTATGTTGAACTTGTCTTGAGTATTTGAACTTGTTTTGAGTATGTTGAACTTGTTTGAAGTATGTTGAACTTGTTTTTGAGTATGTTGAACTTGTCTTGAGTATGTTGAACTTGTTTTGAGTATGTTGAACTTGTCTTGATATGTTGAACTTGTTTGAGTATGTTGAACTTGTTTGAGTATGTTGAACTTGTTTGAAGTATGTTGAACTTGTTTGAAGTATGATTGAACTTGTTTTGAAGTATGTTGAACTTGTCTTGAGTATGTTGAACTTGTCTTGAGTATGTTGAACTTGTCTTGAGTATGTTGAACTTGTTTGTAGTATGTTATGTTGAACTTGTCTTGAGTATGTTGAACTTGTTTTGAAGTATGTTGAACTTGTCTTGAGTATGTTGAACTTGTTTGAGTATGTTGAACTTGTCTTGAGTATGTTGAACTTGTTTTGAGTATGTTGAACTTGTTTGAGTATGTTGAACTTGTCTTGATATTTGAACTTGTTTGAGTATGTTGAACTTGTTTTGAGTATGTTGAACTTGGTCTTGAGTATGTTGAACTTGTTTGAAGTATGTTGAACTTGTTTGAAGTATGTTGAACTTGTCTTGAGTAGTTGAACTTGTTTTGAAGTATGTTGAACTTGGGTTTTGAGTAGTATGTTGAACTTGTTTGAGTACTAATGTTTGAACTTTTGTGTTTGAAGTATGTTGAACTTGTTTGAAGTATGTTTGATATGTTAACTTGTCTTGAGTATGTTGAACTTGTCTTGAGTATGTTGAACTTGTCTTGAGTATGTTGAACTTGTCTTGAGTATGTTGAAACTTGTTTTGAGTATGTGAACTTGTCTTGAGTATGGTTGAACTGTTTTGAGTATGTTGAACTTGTCTTGAGTATGTTGAACTTGTTTTGAGTATGTTGAACTTGTCTTGAGTATGTTGAACTTGTTTGAAGTATATTGAACTTGTTTTGATTGATGAACCTCGTCATGTGTGATCCACGCACATACAGGACACAGATATGAACACGGTGCTTTTAGTTCTTTTTATTTTTGGAATAATACAGGTTTAGTGAGACTGCTTTAAGGGACATTCAACATCAAGCCCAGGGGCCAGATCAGGCCCATGACACTTTCTTCCAAAAAGACAGTAGGTTCAATAATGAAATGGCAATTTTACAAAGAAAATGTTCAACAAATCTAATACAGAAGTATATATAATATATTATATATATATATATATTATATATATATATAATATATATATATATATATATATAGTATATATATATATATATATATATATATTATATATATTATCATATATATATTATCATTATTGAAACAGATCTAGTGCAGCTGTAGCATGATATGTAGTTCCAGTCAATAAGTCAACCAAAAGAGCGCTAAACTGCCTCCAACTTCTAACCAAATATCAGATTCAGATTTAAGCCTCAGTATTAGAGCAACATAAGGTTTTGGTGACTGGAGACTGACAACCCGACTCTGCTGTTGGAGATATTCACTTTAGAATAATGAGCAGATACAAATGTGAGTGAACGGTAAAGTAACATGACCTAATCATTACTGAATCTTTACTAATGATGAACAAACAGTAACTGATCATTGACTTCAGTCCCTGTCCTAAAGTGAGGGGCTTCAGAGAGACTGATGTCGATTCTCTGACAGATGTATTTGATTCTGCATTTCAACTCATTTCATTTTCAGTTTTCTTAAAAAGTTCATGATCCGACCATCAAATGGTCATCGTTTTAAAAAAAATACTGAAAGTAAATGATTAAATGTTTATACTATCTGATCATTTACAAACATGCAAATGATGTGTATCTTAATCAAAGGTGCTCAGAGAGGTGGTCCTGCTGAGCTGAGTTGAACAGCCCTGGTGTGGACAGTTACACGCACTACACGCCACAGGTCACAGCACTGACACGCTGTATTGCTGCAGAATCTTCTAGAAACAGCCCTACAAGTTGTTCTTGTGTTTACAATTAGGGATGACACTGATTGCACAGTGATTGTCACATACAAACATGGAAGCCGGTCATTCTCTGAAAGGTTAGATATCAGAAATATGATCTGGATTTGAAAAGACTTGCACTTGCTAAGTGAACAAAGCCACTTTCAGTACTTAAAACAAGAAAACTACTTGCACTATTTGCACTTACATTAAGAAAATAAGTTCTATGTTGCCAGAATCAAGAAATGTCTTATATTAATATATATATTTTATATTATTTTACTCAGGCCAAATTTGCTCAAATCATGTTCATTTGTTCTTAAAACATTTTAACTTTCCAGATATGACTGCAGCACAGGTTTACATTGAGAACTATTTTCTTTCATTCTCCACCTACCTTAATATTTACCATTGATGAGCTTCAAAAATGACTGAAAACCAAATGGGTGACATTCTGAGTCCGCTGTAAATATGATCTCATTCCTCATGTAAAACACAATCAAATACAGAATGTCTACATGTAGTTTGTCTTTTGAAAATGCTGCTGATTTGGATGTTACAGTTGGTGCTCGTTAACACACTGAACTGAGCAGTTTGAAGATCCATTCATCCTCAGGAACCTTTCACGACCCGCAGGTTGAGAACCGCTGCTACTGTATAGACTTCAATATTAGTGTCTGAAAACCGTAAACTTTGCATAGCATTAAAAGTCTAAAAACATCACGTACAGATCTTTGACATGTCATGTCCCACTTCCAGAGAATGACAAAGTTTCCTCACATGAAACGACAGTCTTTAGACTAATACACATGACCTCCAGGTGTCACATGTGCATGCAAACACAATCTTCACAAACTCTGGAGAATGGTAAGTTAAAGGTGCACTAGGAACAAATCCAAGCTACAGGTCAGATCCGTGGGAAGGCGCACCAGTCGGCATGTTTACAGCAGTTTAGTTTAGTTTAGTTCTAACGTGAACAGGGGAAAAATCAAGTGCATGATCGCATTAAACGTTCTACAGTCAAATGTAGCAAAAATCATATACTGATCCATAATCCATAATCCATAATAATCCACATGTAAACAGGATCCAACTCCATAAAGTCTAGTTTACTACAAGAAAGTTTTAGAATGTTCAAAACTAGTAAAAGCAGAAAAATAAAATGTGATTCTATTGTTTTCTATTCTGGTTGTGGCATCAAAATTAGTATTGATTATCGAGTATATCCCTTAGTATTGAAACGTTACTATTGTGACAACACAGTGGAACGCAACAACATTTCCATGGAAACAAAACAGGCCATCCTAAACATAATAAGAGTCAGTTTGGGGAAGATGTAAGCAGTTTTAATATAGTTATTGTAAAAAGACACACAATGAACCTTAACACTTACACTGTCTGCCATGTGTGAGACTTGCAATAGTAGATTATCATCACTTAGGCCAAAGACATACTACAAGCAATGAAAATAGCAAGCGTCACGTCTAACCTCTTTTTTTTGGCGAGAATACAAAGAAATCAGGATTTTACTGTTGTATTTGTGTATTTGAATCAGCATCACATGTCTGGGACAAGTCCTGGGACAGGTCGTGGGACAGGTCCTGGGACAGGTCCTGGGTCAGTCGTGGGACAGGTCCTGGGACAGGTCTGGGTCAGGTCGTGGGACAGGTCCTGGGACAGGTCCTGGGTCAGGTCGTGGGACAGGTCCTGGGACAGGTCCTGGGACAGGTCCTGGGTCAGGTCGTGGACAGGTCCAGGGACAGGTCGTGGGACAGGTCGGGACTGTGTGCAGGAGTCCAGCTTCAGAAAGACTATCTGAGTTTTCAAACTTGGCGTTTGCCGAGATCAGCCTGTCCAGAGGTTAAATATATAACGTGGTTACACGTGAATAGACACATCTGAACAGCTTTCCCAGAGAAAAACACAGGGTCATTGGCTCACAACACTACACTACAGGCGAGCACATTCACGCANTATAAAGGTGTACACAGATATGTATTTAACACAAACAAGTTTCAGAGCCTTTCTGAGTCTTAGCAGTAAAAATGTCCTGTTTAATAGTGAAATAATTTGCAGTTTCCATATTATGTGTGGTATGTGATGAGTACGTGCCATCTAGAGGACATTATATAAACAGCATCTCATTGACTTAGTTTGGTGTGATTGTCGTTGTGCTAAATATGTATTTTTACTGCAGTTAATTTGCAGAAAGAAGAAATCGACAAACAAAAGTGTAAATGACAGAATTCATGTGAACTGTGGAAGTGAAGCAATCATTTAAAACAATTTCTTTTGTCAAATCAGAATATCTGTATCTGAATGTTGGCCCATATTTATGCCATGGTTGCTAGGTAACAGTTGTAGAATTACTTTGATATAGTAGAATGTTCATTTGTCTATTGTTAGACCAAATGGAGATGTTTACATTGCTAAATAGCAAAACAGCGTTAGTCAAAGCATAAGTGACACTGTTTCACAGCTTTTACTTCTGATATTGTTTTGGTTAATGTATCCATTGGACCAGTTGAGTCCAGGTTTAGTCCTGCTCTGGTCCTGGTTTAGTCCAGCTATAGTCCTTGTCTATGCAGTTAGAGTCTGGTTTACTCAATCTAAATACAAGAGTGAGAAAAGTGATGACGAGAGCAGAACATGGTCACAAACACTTTCAGGTGAGGATGGAAGTGACCGTCTCACATACTCAGAGGAAGCCGTTTTGTTTTGGTGCAGGAGCAGAAAGAATGCTGCTAGTGCAGGTGCTTCCTGGTTCTCCAGCTCAGAGGCTTTTCTGCAGCAGCTACAGCATCAGGTTTTACTCTTACCAGGGTTTCTGCAGGGATGAAGAACAAATGTAAGACTTTTTACGCCCTTTTTTAAGACCACCAAACACAACATTTAAGACAGCCTCGCGGGCCTTTACCTACAGTTCGTCTTGAAGATATTTTTCATATACCAAATAAAAAAAAAAAGAGAGCAAAGACGCAATTCAGCACTCCATCTACTGCATAAACCCAATCGTAGACAAAACACACACATTGTTTAATATTATTGTGAATAACAATATATTAAAAGTTATAATCTGCTTGTAATAAAGAATCTTACGTGTAATTTAGAAATTCTATTGCATTTTAGATGCTTTGCAAAATAGCCTATTGATATTGTTCCATATTTACCTAGAATCACATTTTCATGAGTGCAGGTTCTATGCCCTGAAACTCAAATATATATGTACACCATATTACCAAAAGTATTGTCTCACCCATTCAAATGCTCAGAATCAGGAGTCCTGATCCATTGCCTGGCCACAGGTGTATAAAGTCAACACTCAGGCTGCAGACTGTGAAACAAGACATTTATGAAAGAATGGGCCGCTCTCAGGAGTTCAGTGAATTCCAGCGTGGAACTGTCATAGGAGCCACCTGTGCAACAAATCCAGTCGTGAAAATTCCTCGCTCCTAAATATTCACACTAGATGGCGTACTTTTACCACGACACAAAAAAACAGCGGTATTTGGACTACGAGTTCACAGCTGTTTTTAGTACTTATATTACGCGTGCATTTAGCACGATATGAAAAAGAGTAAAAATGACACGAGATTTTACAGCATCAAAATAGGACGAGTTTTAATTGAAGCCACGTGGGGACGTTTTCTTCAGGTGAAACGGGTAAGTTCAGGCATAAAGTTACTAAAATGTAAGATTAGGTCTGGGGCTTGGGGCAGGTTAAGATTAGAATCAGGATTTCATGATATTCATAAATAAGAACACGTCTTAACAACCACCATTAAAATGAATGGAGACTGTGACTCGTACTATAATTACACAGGACGGCCGTAAACTCGTGCTGATCATACCTCATTTACATATTGTGTAATGTCGTGGTAAATGTACGCTTTCTTGTGAGATTGGGCTCAAATATTCCACAGTCAACTGTCAGCTCTATTAGAACAAAATGGAAGCGTTTGGGATCAACAGCACTCAGACACGACGTTAGGAATGGGATGTACGTCAGTTCATAGTCTGAGTAAAGTCAGGTGAGACAATACTTTTGGTAATACAGTGTACAAATATACATATAAGAGATCAGAATTGTTAATATGTGTTTATATCTGTTGTGGCTGTGAGCATAATAAAGAGGGTTCTTTGTATTAGATTGCCCAGATGTTTGATTTTTTATCATATCTGTATTATACACAATATTTGCAGTAAAAACTTGTTTCATAACAGTCTTTACCTTGTTTGTGTCGCACACAATAGAACCAAGTACACAATTAAGTATCACTAGAGGTACCCGTATAAGTACCACTATTAAGTACTAATGAGGCCACCATAATCCCTAATTATCACTCAAGAGTACCACAAAAGTACCAGTATTACCAGTAACAATCACTATAATTAATACTTTTATTATATACTTACTTTAGTTACCAGTACTTGTGACTCTAAGTACCACTACAAGTACACTGTAGTTACCAGTAAGTACACTGGTTACTTAACGCCAGAAGTACTAGTAAGTACCCCCGTAGTTTACTATTACTGTGGGCGGTTTAAAAGTGTTACCCAAAAGGGATATTATTCATCATTAAGTGAAGCCTATTCTTTTCTTTTCATTCACGATGTCCTCACTGTTATGTATTTAGGATCTATTTCCTTTTTTTTTCAAGTTTTCTGAAAAATAAAAGAATAAAAGCTTCAATGTTTTAAAAGATGAAACATTTAAAATTTAAGCTTGCTTCTATAGTCGTAACTTTCTTTGGGAAAGACAGAAGTCCTTTTACAGTAAAATCCGTGTATGCTTTGTTCTTTTGTTTTTCGTTTCAAAAATAAAACAGACATTTCAAATGTCGAAGTGTTTTTAGATCATTTAATTTTCAAACTAAACCAAACAAACATTTTATCGGTTATCAATTAAAACAACATGTTTCTCATTGTACTGGAATAATAATCTATTTTTTGTTGGCTGTTGTGTCTAACTTGCAGCTCAGCCACGGCTCGGCGGTGTAGCTAGCCTTGAGCGCAAAGTTAAAAGTTATTAAGAGTTAAAAGTTAGTGTTAGCCAAGAAATAATTGTTGATGCAAAGTGATACCCTTTTATTGTCTAATCGGTAGTCAGTTCTAACGGTAGTTGACTAGATGGAAATTCTTTTCGGGAGCTCCGGTGCTGCTTAGCTCAAAGCTCCAGGGCCTGGCTCTCTGCAGCCGGGGGCAGAGCGCTGAACAGCAGGTACTTATTTAACGATGTCCCGCTGGTGCTCAAGATTCTGAGTGGGGAAATAATTATCTAGAACGAATGAGTGGCCATAGCGGACTATAGAAGTTACAATAATGTGATTGGCGGTAATTATTTGTGGAGTACATGTATAATTGGGTTTAAAATAGTAGAACTTAAGTGTGTTATTTGTAAATGTACGCTAATTAAAATGTGCTAATCTTTAGTCAGGGATGAAAAACACTCCATGGACACTGGGCAGTGGCACATGGAGAAACAACAGGTAACTAATTCTTTATTAAGAAATTTGCTTAAGACATCTGTCATTACCACAATGGAAACATTTGGAGTGCCTTCCCTCTACATCTGAAGATTAGGATGAATTCAAATGGTAACATTTGATTTCTGTCTCTTTATTTCTTAGAGGAAGTTTTATCTGAAAAAAACATGGAAGAACTTTTAGTTTATCTTGAATAAAGTTGTTAATAAGTGATTCTTAGCCAGAGTACAGCACAGACAGGTCATACACCTGTGGCTCTCTCCAAGCTCTATACACTGTCAGTGTAGAAGGTGTGGCTCCAGACAGATGTGAGGGTGCAGTTTTTTTCATTGAACCTGACACATGCTCACGCCTGTGACAAGTGAGCAGCTGCTTTAGGATCACAGGCAAAAGAGAACTGTAGCAGCAGCTTCAGTTTGGGAAAAAAGTGTAATAATAGAAATCTATTTGGTGAAAGTCTATGTACTTGACAGACTTTAACAACTTTGTCTAAAAATGTGTCTTTTCTTTTACATAAAGCTTGTTGACTTAATAAAAAAAATAATCAGATGTGAGAGTGAACATGGGTCAGTGTGAATGCTATGGAAAGGCCAAAGAGGCCATCATGTATTTTTTAAACCATTTTTTATGTGTCAACGCGTTAAAAAAATGTTGGCCTCATTTTTAGACAAAGTTGTTAAAGTCTGTCAAGTACATAGATTTTCACCAAATAGATTTCTATTATTACAGTTTTTTTCCAAACTGAAGCTGCTGCTACAGTTCTCTTTTGCCTGTGATCCTAAAGCAGCTGCTCACTTGTCACAGGCGTGAGCATGTGTCAGGTTCAATGAAAAAAACTGCACCCTCACATCTGGCTGGAGCCACACCTTCTACACTGACAGTGTATAGAGCTTGGAGAGAGCCACTAGTGGCCAACAGAGGAATACTTAAGACCAAAGCTAAGACCGGCTAAGACAAAGGGGCAAGATCGGGCTGTGTATGTTCTAATCTTAACAAATGTGTCAGAGGAAAAACAGACGAGGTGTGAAATGTGCTAATACAGAAGTGAGTATAAAACTTTACAGCGTATGACACAGTAAATACAGTATTAGCTGAATAAAAGCAGAAGCTGATGTGTGGTGTGAAGTGTGCTTGTACAGAACTGAGTACAATACTTTATAAATGACACATTCAATAGGAAACTATGTAGAACTCATTTTGATGCCAAACAAACCTGACTTCAGCGAGAGATGATCTTCTGTAATGATTCACTTTGTGGCCCTTCACATTTCCAAAACTCTGCAACAGATATACAGTATATACTGTAAGGTAAGGTAAGGTACACTTTATTGTCCCCGTAGGGAATTTGTCCTCTGCATTTGACCCATCCTTCAATGCCTCTGGGGCATCTCCTCAGGAGCAGTGATCGCCACAGTGCAGCGCTCGGGGACCATCTCCAGATGTTGTTACTAGGCTTGGTCAGGACTACCGTAGCTGGAGGATATTACCCTAACATGCATGTTTTTGGTTGGCTGTATATATACTGTATATATTCATTCATTCATTTTCTTCCGCTTAATCCCGTTAGGGGTCGCGGGTGACTGGAGCCTATCCCAGTGACTTATATATTTAACCAAATCTAAACCAGTGCTACTGTACAACTGTGCTAGACGAGGACTAACACTGAACTGAACCAGGACTAAAATGAGTCTTTCGTCTTTTTTGAAGCTCTAAGAATAAAGTCCAAAATGTCGAATCTGCAGAATCCTAAATAAGACAACATGTGTTTGTTCCTTTCACAAATTTCTTCACTTTTTCCAGTAGATATGTTGAAGTAGATATTGTTGAAGATGTAACTTGTTTTGAGTATGTTGAACTTGTTTTAGTATGTTGAACTTGTCTTGAGTATGTTGAACTTGTCTTGAGTATGTTGAACTTGTTTGAAGTTATGTTGAACTTGTCTTGAGTATGTTGAACTTGTCTTGAGTATGTTGAACTTGTCTTGAGTATGTTGAACTTGTCTTGAGTATGTTGAACTTGTTTGAAGTATGTTGAACTTGTCTTGAGTATGTTGAACTTGTTTGAAGTATGTTGAACTTGTTTTGAGTATGTTGAACTTGTCTTGAGTATGTTAATAATAATAATAATAATACATTTTATTTCTTAGGCGCCTTTCTGGGCACTCAAGGTCGCCTTACAAGTACAACATAGTTAAAAGCATACAGTTCAAAGTACAATAAAAACAAACAGGTAAAATCAAACATTAAAGTGGACAGTGCAATTTGTGTTTACAGTGAATAAGCCAGTCTGAACAGATGTGTTTTAAGTTTGGATTTGAAGTGTGTGAGTGTGTCTGTGTTGCGGAGGTCAGGTGGGAGAGTGTTCCAGAGTTGGGGGAGCAGAGCGACTGAAAGCCCTGCTCCCATGGTGACAAGCCGGGCTGAGGGGACAGAGAGCTGAAGAGAGGAGGAGGAGGCGGAGAGAACGAGCTGGGTGTGACAGTATGGAGGAGATCAGATAGATATGGAGGTGCAAGATTGTGGATGGCTTTGAATGTATGGAGCAGGATTTTGTATTGAATGCGGTGTGTGATGGGGAGCCAGTGGAGCTGTTGTAGGACGGGTGTGATGTGGTTAATGGAGGGTGTGTGAGTGATGATGCGAGCTGCTGAATTTTGAACCAGTTGAAGTTTATGGAGAATTTTCTGTGGGAGACCAAACAGAAGGGAGTTGCAATAATCCAGACGGGAAGTGACAAGACTGTGTACGAGAGTGGCAGTGGACTGTGGAGTGAGGGAGGGCCGGAGACGATGTATGTTGCGAAGGTGAAAGTATGCGGAGCGGGTGATGTTGTTGATGTGGGAGGTGAAGGAGAGGGTGCTGTCGAGGATGACACCCAGACTCTTAACCTGAGGAGAGGGAAAGATGGAGGAGCCGTCAATGGAGATGTTGAAATGATTAACTTTGCTTAAGGTGGATTTGGGTGCCCAAGAGGAGTAGTTCTGTTTTATTGCTATTAAGTTTTAGAAAGTTTGAGGTGAACCAGGATTTAACTTCATCAATGCAGTTGAGAAGGGCTGATGGAGGGAGTATGGAGTTTGGTTTGCTGGAAAGGTAGAGCTGGGTGTCATCCGCGTAGCAGTGGAAGTGAATATTGTATTTCCGAAAGATGTGACCAAGGGGAAGAAGATAGATGATAAAAAGGAGGGGACCGAGGACAGAACCCTGGGGAACACCTGTGGAGATAGAGACTGGATGGGAGATAAAAGATTTGAGCTGAATAAACTGAGTGCGGTCAGAGAGATAAGAGAACTTGTCTTGAGTATGTGAACTTGTTTGAAGTATGTTGAACTTGTTTGAAGTATGTTAATTGTCTTGAGTATGTTGAACTTGTCTTGAGTATGTTGAACTTGTCTTGAGTATGTTGAACTTGTCTTGAGTATGTTGAACTTGTTTGAAGTATGTTGAACTTGTCTTGAGTATGTTGAACTTGTCTTGAGTATGTTGAACTTGTCTTGAGTATGTTGAACTTGTCTTGAGTATGTTGAACTTGTTTTGAGTATGTTGAACTTGTTTGAAGTATGTTGAACTTGTTTGAAGTATGTTGAACTTGTTTTGAGTATGTTGAACTTGTCTTGAGTATGTTGAACTTGTTTGAAGTATATTGAACTTGTTTTGAGTATGTTGAACTTGTTTGAAGTATATTGAACTTGTTTTGAGTATGTTGAACTTGTTTGAAGTATGTTGAACTTGTTTGAAGTATGTTGAACTTGTTTGAAGTATGTTGAACTGTTTTGAGTATGTTGAACTTGTCTTGAGTATGTTGAACTTGTTTGAAGTATATTGAACTTGTTTTAATTGATGAACCTCGTCATGTGTGATCCCCGCACATACAGGACACAGATATGAACATGGTGCTTTTAGTGGACAGGAGTTCTTTTTATTTTTGGAATAATACAGGTTTAGTGAGACTGTTTTAAGGGCCATCAACATCAAGCCCAGGGGCCAGATCAGGCCCATGACACTTCTTCCAAAAAGACAGTAGGTTCAATAATGAAATGGCAATTTTACAAAGAAATGTTCAACAAAATCTAATACAGAAGTATTTTTTTTATCATTATTGAAACAGATCTAGTGCAGGCTGTAGCAAGATATGTAGTTCCAGTCAATAAGTCAACCAAAAGAGCGCTAACTGCCTCCAACTTCTAACCAAATATCAGATTCAGATTTAAGCCTCAGTAATTCGAGCAACATAAGGTTTTGGTGACTGGAGACTGACAACCCTACTCTGCTGTTGGAGATATTCACTTTAGAATAATGAGCAGATACAAATGTGAGTGAATCTTTACTAATGATGAACAAACAGTAACTGATCATTGACTTCAGTCCCTGTCCTAAAGTGAGGGGCTTCAGAGAGACTGATGTCGATTCTCTGACAGATGTATTTGATTCTGCATTTCAACTCATTTCATTTTCAGTTTTCTTAAAAAGTTCATGATCCGACCATCAAATGGTCATCGTTTTAAAAAAAATACTGAAAGTAAATGATTAAATGTTTATACTATCTGATCATTTACAAACATGCAAATGATGTGTATCTTAATCAAAGGTGCTCAGAGAGGTGGTCCTGCTGAGCTGAGTTGAACAGCCCTGGTGTGGACAGTTACACGCACTACACGCCACAGGTCACAGCACTGACACGCTGTATTGCTGCAGAATCTTCTAGAAACAGCCCTACAAGTTGTTCTTGTGTTTACAATTAGGGATGACACTGATTGCACAGTGATTGTCACATACAAACATGGAAGCCGGTCATTCTCTGAAAGGTTAGATATCGGAAATATGATCTGGATTTGAAAAGACTTCACTTGCTAAGTGAACAAAGCCACTTTCAGTACTTAAAACAAGAAAACTACTTGCACTATTTGCACTTACATTAAGAAAATAAGTTCTATGTTGCCAGAATCAAGAAATGTCTTATATTAATATATATATTTTATATTATTTTACTCAGGCCAAATTTGCTCAAATCATGATCATTTGTTCTTAAAACATTTTAACTTTCCAGATATGACTGCAGCACAGGTTTTACATTGAGAACTATTTTCTTTCATTCTCCACCTACCTTAATATTTACCATTGATGAGCTTCAAAAATGACTGAAAACCAAATGGGTGACATTCTGAGTCCGCTGTAAATATGATCTCATTCCTCATGTAAAACACAATCAAATACAGAATGTCTACATGTAGTTTGTCTTTTGAAAATGCTGCTGATTTGGATGTTACAGTTGGTGCTCGTTAACACACTGAACTGAGCAGATTGAAGATCCATTCATCCTCAGGAACCTTTCACGACCCGCAGGTTGAGAACCGCTGCTACTGTATAGACTTCAATATTAGTGTCTGAAAACCATAAACTTTGCATAGCATTAAAAGTCTAAAAACATCACGTACAGATCTTTGAAATGTCATGTCCCACTTCCAGAGAATGACAAAGTTTCCTCACATGAAACGACAGTCTTTAGACTAATACAACATGACCTCCAGGTGTCACATGTGCATGCAAACACAATCTTCACAAACTCTGGAGAATGGTAAGTTAAAGGTGCACTAGGGAACAAATCCAAGCTACAGGTCAGATCCGTGGGAAGGCGCACCAGTCGGTATGTTTACAGCAGTTTAGTTTAGTTTAGTTCTAAACGTGAACAGGGGAAAAAATCAAGTGCATGATCGCATTAAATGTTTTACAGTCAAATGTAGCAAAAATCATATACTGATCCATAATCCATAATCCATAACTAATCCACATGTAAACAAGATCCAAACTCCATAAAGTCTAGTTTACTACAAGAAGTTTTAGAATGTTCAAAACTAGTAAAAGCAGAAAAATAAAATGTGATTCTATTGTTTTCTATTCTGGTTGTGGCATCAAAATTAGTATTGATTATCGAGTAAATCCCTTAGTATTGAAACGTTACTATTGTGACAACACAGTGGAAAGCAACAACATTTCCATGGAAACAAAACAGGCCATCCTAAACATAATAAGAGTCAGTTTGGGGAAGATGTAAGCAGTGTTTAATATAGTTATTGTAAAAAGACTCACAATGAACCTTTAAACACTTACACTGTCTGCCATGTGTGAGACTTGCAAGAGTAGATTATCATCACTTAGGCCAAAGACATACTACAAGCAATAAAAATAGCAAGCGTCACGTCTAACCTCTTTTTTTGGCGAGAATACAAAGAAATCAGGATTTTACTGTTGTATTTGTGTATTTGAATCAGCACCACATGTCCTGGGACAGGTCCTGGGACAGGTCGTGGGACAGGTCCTGGGACAGGTCGTGGGACAGGTCGTGGGACAGGTCGGGACTGTGTGCTGGAGTCCAGCTTCAGAAAGACTATCTGAGTTTTCAAACTTGGCGTTTGCCGTGATCAGCCTGTCCAGAGGTTAAATATATAATGTGGTTACACGTGAATAGACACATCTGAACAGCTTTCCCAGAGAAAAACACAGGGTCAGTGGCTCACAATGATGCACTACAGGCAAGCACATTCACGCATGTTGTTCACGCACATCATTTTTGTCGCTTGCAGTGTGTCTGGGTCTTTAGAACCTTATAAATGAAAATAAAATACTGATCAAATGAAAAATGCCCTGATGTTTTTGTTTGTTTCACTTTAGTGCCACAGTATACCTTGTCTGTGCACAGACGGGGCTTTTGACGCTCCAGAATCCAGCTGGTTTGGTTTTACAGTTCAGTGTTGTTTCTGTAGCACGGGGGTCGGAAAACTTCTGGCTCCAGGTGCCACTTTTGAAGGCCAGCCTCTGAGTGTCCCTATAGTGTGCTCATATGTGCCATACCTGCTTGTCAAAAAGCCTGATCCCGTCAGATCTCAGAAGCTAAGCAAGAAAGGCCTGGTTAGTACTTGGATGGGAGACCGTTAGAACACCAGGTGCCACAGTGGGACGGCAGGAGTAGACTTGCGTTTGAGTGCTGGAAAGGTAGAAAGGCTATATAAATAGACCATTTATATAACGTGGTGATTTTCTGTCCTACATTCATTTGCCAAAATGTTTTATTTACAGTTTAAATAATGTTTTCAAATAATGCAAAATATGACACAAACTGAATATTGTTTCTGGTGTAAAAAGTCAATAAAGCTGAAGTAAATCTTCATTCTGCTGCTTTTGCTGCTGTTTTACTGTTTTACTCTTTTCCTCAGCAGCAGATGTGGCCTATTACTAATAATCCATATTATATACGAACAGTTTGGTGAGCAGATAAATCCTTGGTGTTTTACTTGTGGTTTATTAGTCTGTCGCTCTCTGGCATTTTCACATTAAGACACATTTGCAGACACAATACGAACAGTTGTTTTGTTTGAAAGTTGGCTGTTGTTAGAGGTACGTTGACGACACAACGCTGTTACACGAGTGTGATTGTTCACGGCTTTAAACAGAAATCACGTCACATTTTGAGCTTGCGGTTCGCTTCTCTCTTCTGCCTGTGAGAGACTCGCACCCAGGCAGCGGAGCAGAATCGCCTCGCAAAAAGCACCGCTCCGTGTCTGGGAGAGGCTGAATGAACGTGGACAGTGTCACTACAAGCAACTGTGAATCATCTGCTTGAGATGTAGTGAGATGTACTTTTACATGAGGACTGGCTTTCACCATTCCATGAGAATGAGCGTTCAGAAGGTTGTATTCATGTGAAATGTGAAGATTGAAACGTGATTTGATTGGGCCATAGTGCACCTTTAAAAGACTT
Source organism: Mugilogobius chulae (assembly GCA_038363315.1). NCBI lineage: Eukaryota > Metazoa > Chordata > Actinopteri > Gobiiformes > Gobiidae > Mugilogobius > Mugilogobius chulae. The sequence goes on along the minus strand of CM076406.1, from coordinate 24,322,265 downwards.
CGAGATCACATCTTTATACATAATGTCTCTTAACACCAAATCAGCAGTTTGACATTCACAACTTCAGCTACAGTCACATATCTAAATGATAATGGAACGCACAAGCTACAGAAACCAGAAGTCACAAGCTTTTTTAAACATCTCTGTGGGAGCTACCTTCAAACTCTTCCAAATGGAGCTGATATTCATTTTGTAATAGTCCTGGGTTCAAATATGATACAGCTGAAATATAATAAGACAATATTGGCAGCACTGAGCTTCCGTACATGAACTAAAATATTTTAGTTAATGAACCATTTTTGTTCAGTCCCCAACACTTATGTCACTTCTTTATGAAAGTATGATTTATGAGATCAAACTGCTGCATATGTGCTTTAACTCCAACGCTACGAATCCAGACGAGTTCATTTGTGTGTGTCTGTGGAAAGAGCCAGCTCCTCCTCTGTGCTCCAGTGTGCTTGTGTGGGCGTTCCAGCAGGGGGCACTGTTCTCATGCTCTGGGAGTATTGCAGACGTTACATGTTCTCTTCTTCTTTCACAAACAGAATTTCATGAGCTGCACTGGGAACCTACAAACACAACAACACAACAGTTAGGACAAAGTCAAAGCAAGACGACTCTCTTCACCTCTGGGTTTGAAGAATGAGAAATGTCAAAGTAAGAATGAAAACCTGTTCACCAGGGCCGCAAAATATGCAAATGAGGTCAGGAAAAGAGAGAAATGGGAAATCTTTTGACTTAAACTAGGAAAATTAGTTTTTTGTTTATCCTTTATTTAATTAGTAAATCTTATTTTTTTGGTAGAAAATTAATTTACCCCCAGAAGTACGTATATTGTAAAGGAGCTCTTTGTGATAAAACAAAGAGCTCCCCATGTCCACATGCATATCTGCTGTCCTCCGTTTTGTGTCCACACCTAACAGTTTGGAAGAAAATCACATCCACACAAAACCACATAAATGTGCTCCTCATGCAGTCAGTGACGTTTAAAAACGTAAAACACGTCCACACTCAAACACAAAGCCGGAGTTTTGACCAAATCTTCACCTTGGTCAGAGTTTTAATAAAGCTTTGATATACTGTATATATATAAAAGGAATCCTGCATTTTAATGTGGATAACAGGCCAAATTGTAGAAAAAAGTTTGATCAGATACTCGGCTATGTTATAAAGTCCTATGTGTGTTCTCCGCCTGTATTGCAGCTGACTGAAGCAAAAGTCTGGGGTTCATAGGTACGAGAAAGACAGAGGAGGAAATGCAGAGCGCCACGTTTGATCAGAGCCAATCAGCTGCCAGTCACACACTATGTTTCCCAGCATGCATCATGTAGCTTAGAAGTCATTGAGGCGGTGAAGTGGAGCAGCAGTTGCTTTTCCTGTCAAGGCGTCTTCAGTCAGATTGATCTCTGGACCTATAGTCAGACCAGGGGTACCGCCTCGACCATCCTGAATGACAGAGCTGGTCAAAAGTAGTGTTCTGATTGGCTGGACTTGGGTGGTCCACTTCAGATTCATTTTTCTACAACAGTGCCAGAGTCATACTGGACTTTGTATCTTTTTCTACTGTAAAGCAGATTGATTTACTTTGTGTACATTGCAAATGAACGTGCCTTGGCTTACAGGTAGTAGAATACAATGTGCTAATACAGTACAAATATGTCTTACTCTGACCAAAACTGTGTAAAAACACTCCCACACACACTTGTGTGAGTGGTGCTGCAGTGCAGACGTGGCAAGTGAATGATGTTGTTTGTGTCTGCTGTTGATTAGCGATGAGAATGATCAGTGGATTCAATCAAATCCTCTGCACAGTTCAAAACAAATGCATTACTTTGTCTTTATGCTTTGATAAACTGGAATTCAATCTGTCACAGCTACTACGCTAAGCTGCAATTATTGTATGATTATGAGCTCCAAATCTCCACATGCAAGTAAGACTGTGTGATTACTAGCAAAGAAATGGAAATCGCAATATATATAAGTTTTGAAGAACCTTTATTTTATTCTCAAATAAAATCATGTCTTGTCTTATTCTGACTGATTACTCTTTCTAAAGATTAGGTCTGTTAGCTGTCTCTTAGCTGGACCCATGGGTTGTGCTTTCATTCTGGTCTGGTCACCATACTAATATTTCAAAAGTGATTTTGATACAAGAAATAGACTTCATTTTCAAACCCATTTTTGATATTTTTGTCATGAACCCAAATGAACCCGGCCCTGAGTCCTTGGAGGAACACAACACAGACTCAATGGACCTGCTTTGCCCCTGGTGTCAGAGATCTGTAGTGTAACTTTTATGTCCCGAAATGTAATATGGTGTTATAATGTGATTTTCCATTGGTATTGATTCTTCCTTCTGCAGCTTCCAACGGACTTGTAAAGAGTCAAATCAGTCAGTGATTTTTAAATGTGTCCACAAAATATTGTTACTAAAGTATTTTCCCTCAGATTTGACTTCTCTAATCGTTACATAGGCACAACATTACAAACAACTCTGTGTATTTTGTGCAGGAGTGATTCAGAGTAGAAACTCTGGACAGCGTATTTGAAGATCAAGACATTTCGACTCTCATCTAAAAGTCATTTTCCCAATTCCCAGTCTTTTCTGGATACATTTCTTCGAATTATATCACTAATATGGCCTATACCAATGCTAAAATAAATAAAAATGGCTGTTTGCATCACCTGGTTAACTCCTCCACCACCAGGAGGCGATCTTTGATTACAATAGAGGAGGCTGAGCATCGTGGAAAGGTCATGTTAGCCAGTCTCTCCCACTTCTTCTTCTCTGGATGATAAGCCTCCACAGTGTCCAGCGCCGACGGCTCATGGCCTAAAGACACACATGGACAAGTGTGTTACAATGAGCACAGCTTTTCACGTATTCATGTATTTTCATCATCAAAAACTTGATTTGTACATGTTTAACATTAATCTTGCATATTATTAAAGCTGGGTTCTAATGTTAACCTCAAAGCATCATTAAGTGCCTCTCTGTGTTTTAACCTCCACACACCACTATGATCCTTCGAGCAATGCCACTCTTCAGCCATCATAACTTGCTACAGCAGAAAACGTTGGAGACGTTTTGTTGAAATCTTAACAAAAAGTAAAACCATATTCAAAAACAGACAAGTGAGTTTAATGTTCTATAAATCAGTTCAGTTAAAACCAGTGCTTAATTTGTAACTCAAACGTTGCCGGAACAAAATGTGGGTTTTGGACCGGGGTTCAAACAAGGTCGAACCTTTACCGGAGCGCACACAATAAGTGAACATAGAGGCGTAGAAATGCTAAAATACAACCCAACTGTCCATCCTACTCGATGTTAAACGATATAAAAGTAATTTTGTCTGTGTTACACGTTTTTTTTTTACACGTCACACAGAGATTTTCATTCATTCTGACAGAAATCAGCGCACCTGCCGCTAAATCCGATCTACAGCAACAAGTTGCCCTCCCACACGCTCCTCGTCCTGCAGCTCAGCACTGCCTTCGCCTCATATCTGACTCTCCACAAGTCACAACAACAACGCAGGACAAACAGCTTTTACACAGGAGACATGGGTCACAAACAGCCTTTACACAGCAGACACGGGTCTCATACATCAAACGTGACGCTAAAATACACATTAAAGCTGTTATCCGGAGTTTGAAAAGAGAGAGAGAGACTTTGAAAAAAAACGTCTCGAGCTCCTCCCTCCCCCTCCCCTCCTGAGCTCAGTGTATCCTTAGGCACGCCTCTTATGTTGTGCACGCGCGGACGGCAGGAGGACGCCGCAGCCGGATCCATGTCAACAGTACATCATTACGCTGTATCGCACCAAACGTTTTGCTGTGGAAAATGGATGAGGTAATAATAATAGCTATGTATTTTATCTATTTGACGGAGTTTATTTGGTAATTAAAAATCTTATATCCTAGCCTGCCTTTTGTTTGAATACTGGCGATGCACTCAGACGCAAATCAACACTTCATGCTAGTTTGCATCGCTAACTTTGCTAACGAGGCTATTTTCAATCATTTTATTTTTTGAAGTTGTAATATAGTTTTACATCGGGCCGTATGAGTAAATAAACATGCATTTCATTGCTTAGATTTCATATGAAGACTCTGACGAGGAGTATAGTCCTTTTCCCACCACTGCCCCCACCACATCAAGTGGTCGCGGAACCAAGCGAAGCCGCCCGTCAGAACCAGAAGAAGCACCTCAACCCAAGCGGAGGACACGAAGCAAAAAACAAGGCCCAGCTGTAGATCTTGGTCCAGAGGATGCCGAACGCGTTGCAGAACTTCAAGCAGAACGCAGAAAGTTTGAAGAGGTAATTATATTGTATATTTTCATATAGTTACATATTTCAGTTTTTACATATCATTTGTAATAGCCTATCTCTCTATCTATTGCTGTTGATGTCATTGTTGAGTCCGACTTTTTTTTTTTTTTTTCATACCAGGATCGCATCAAAAGCCTAAACCTGCAGCAGGCCCAGAATGTTCTGCAACGTGTTTTGGACCGTGACCCTGGAGTCATCTTTGACGTTCAATTAGAGTCTGGCCCTGCTCCAAGAGGAACCCCAGTGCAAAAACAACCTAAATGGTGCAGCTGTACGCGGTGGAAAGAAATGCCCACAGACATAGAAAAAAAATGCTGTGACCAGTTACCAATACTTTGCACTGCAATATCACCACACATGGATAGCCTGATCCTACATACAGGAGTCTTGCGTCTTGCCAGGGTCCTGTGGAATGACTTCCGTGCACTGCGTGATGATTCTGAACCAGGGGAAGACAATAGAAAATTTCGCCATGCTGCCTATAGACAGTATGTATCTTGGCAGTTTGGCACACTTGGAGCTGGTAACAGAGTGGTCATCCCAAGCTGTGTGGTGTGGAAAATAAGAGATAAGTTTTCAGATCCCAATGAGAATTATACAGGTTTCATACCAAGTAGACTGTAGTTTTGATTAGGCTTTTTTATGTTATATTGTTTATGTGTGAATATTTTAGCATATTGTATGTTGTGCTGTTGCCATCATACCATGTTTGCTGTGTTTTTCATTTTTCAATACATTGCCTTTTAAAATTAAAATGGGTGTCCCCACATCTTTTATATAGGATGAATAACATATTCCATCTTGTTCTGCTGGTTTTGTTAAAAAAAATTATAAAACATGGTGCCGTTCTTGTGATCTACATAAACTACCTGCTAAAGTTACCATTACATAGTGAGTGAAATAATAGAAAAAACAATTTATTTGCAAAAGAACTATTTACATATTATACAGTGATTATGATATTCACAATGTTTTAAAAAAGTTTATTGCTCTTCTGGTTGGCCTGCGAAAATAATAGAAATGCTGTTAATATTTCAAATACATTTGTGACCTCTACAAATTAGGAATTACTGCTTACCATCTCCACGGCTCATATGCTTGTCCCTTAGTTCTTTGGTTGATGGAGCTGGAACCCCACAAACCAATCCCAAGTGTCTGGGATCATTGTGTCTCAGTTTAGTGCGTTTTGGCAACCCAGCTTTACTGTTGATGCGTGCCGCCACAATCTTGCTTTGCAGAGAGGGAATATACGCATAGTCCTTCTCCACCTTCAGTGCATAAAAGGACCAGCATCTTGATTTTTGTTGAACAATTTTCTGCCCCTATGCAAAAATTAACATGATTAGAAATAAATATTGCACAAATGAAATTGGACTCATATGAAACAATTCATACTGCACAGATCCATCAGGGTATCTTCTCAAAGGCCTGTCAATGTGATGGTTGTAATCCAAAGTAGCAAGGAAAACACGGGCCTTATAAACAGGGTGGACAAAACTAAAGCGCTTGCTGGCATACATCAACAAATGATGTGGAAAGATTCCAGATGTGCTGTAGATCTAGAAGATTTCAGAACAAACAATCACAATTATTGTAATGATGCTGTATATCGCAAAATCACCTGTTTTTTTTTAACTCAACTTGCCTGAATTTTAGATATTTTGGTACATTTTTTAGAAAGCGTTCGCTGAGGATGATTTCAGACAATGCCTTGTGTGCTTTAGATCCCTTTTTTATCCAGTCTTTATTAGGTTCATCCACTAACGGGTCATGCGACAAGCATCCAGGGACCACTCGTGCTCACCTGTCACATGGTGCAACAGGCCAATCCACATTGCCTAAAAAAAAAACACAAATAGACTTGAAGTTAGAGAACAAGTCTAGAATCTATGGATACAATTCTGGACTTACTAGAATTAGGCCTAAATCTACTCTTGCTATGCCAAATTTGAGCATCTCCATTTCTGAACATCTAATTTTTACAGTGTAAATACTTTGTGTAATCATGTACTCACAAAAAATCTGTCATAATTGTCTGCCATTTTGCAACAAAACCAGAAGTGGTTGCATGTCTTTTTTCCACTGCAGCAGAATCTTGCATTCTCGTTGTTGACCAGCCTAACAACATAAAAGTAAATATTTCATTCATTACAACTGAAGTATATGATTGCTATACTCACTGCATGTATTTTTTTGCCCAGGTTCTTTGCTCCGTGCCACATGTCAAATGTATGTTCCACTCCAACTCTTTATACATTCCAGTCTCTAAAAAGAAATTTATGTTTTGAATAATACAGTGCAAAACACATTTTAATTAACACAAACAATTTGTGCGTTTTTGTACTTACTGAAAAGTGCAGAAATCTGAGCATGTGCATCAGTGCACATTTCGGAGAGGGTTATTTCATCACGAAGTCTGTCCACACATTGTATGAAAGCCGCCTTTTCCATTATAGTAGAATTTCCCTGAGTTTCTCGTTTATCTGTGTTTGCAACTTGAATAATTTTTTTGGTATATTGTCCATGACAGTGTAAGTGCAATACTGTGCAGAAAATCCCGGACTGTCCATTCTACCATCTCCTGTTTTAGACAGGTAATGTAAATGAACACATACTCAAAGAGTAAATACAATATAATGTAAAGCAGGAAAACAACTAAGCATTTCAAATCAAAACACATACCTAAAGCAACCACTTCGTCTTGCTGCAAACCTGAAATCACAGATGCACGGCTCTCCTCCCAAAAGTCCTCAATAGTTTCCACACAATATGCATCCTGAATAGAAAAAAAAGTGGTCCTGGCTACCATTCCCATGTTCATGTAATTAAACAACAGGGCCACTTTTGAATAGTTATTGCCAGACAGTAGAATGTTTGTGGCAAGCATAAAATCTCAGCTTGCATTTTGAACTTGAAAGTTGGTTGCGAGTTCCATTGCCAAACAATATGACCATTTGGGACACATCTAGAAACAATTTTATAGATTTAAATAAATAGCCTAATTTTTTTAACTTTGAGAATTATTACATACCCATTTTACAATGAGGGCTGTTCCGCGTTTGACGAGATCCACTTCAAATGGACCAGCAGCTCCACATTCATTCTTTGCTACTTTCTCAGTGCAAATAGTGATGGGCAACTCAAGAAATGTGGTCAGCTGTTTCAAACAAATATGATACACTATTGCTGCTTTTGATTGACAATATCTTCTGGGTCTTCCACTTTGATGCCTTCCGGTATAGAAGTGTCATCATTTTCCTGGACAGCCGGCTCATGTACCACTCCATGGACAACATCCTCTAAGCTAATCTCTGGAAGCTTTTCAACATTTATATTGGCAGCAAGTGAGGCTCCTGATCTGTAGATGATAAAAACAACAAATGTAGTTATGTAACATATATATGTAATATACATATCAAAATAAACAATATAGACCTGATTCTTATAGTTGGCATGTAGTCTTCATCGCTGTCATCAGAGTAACTGTCAACCTCGATGGTTTCATCTTCTTCAGAGGTAGATACTTCTTCAGTGTTCTTGGTTGGAGTCCATGTGTCAACAGTCCAGTCAATGCTTTATAGAGAATGGCATTGAATCGTTTGGGAAATAACATGCACAGTCTTATTTCATACTTACATTGAGTTTTCTAAGCTGTTGATTGTATTTTCATCAAGAATGTCCCAATTTTCACCACGACATAGTCTTTCAAAGAATTATTGTAATTATTATTTTCAACATACTTTAGTGATGTGCAACTTCTGACAAAAGCCAAATAATTACCCATGCTCTTCTCCATGCTCTTCAGTTGCAGTTTCACCTTGAGCCAGTTGTATTTCAAATTCTGTATAATCTTCCTCTCTGAAATACAGCACAGCACATGCAATGATAAACTGTAATTTACATTTTTGCTGAAGTGTAGTGATTACTTACACATATATTTATTAATTTTAAAACATAACTTTTATCCAGACAAAAAGATTTTTACGACTACAGTATTCATGTATGTTTATTATTGTGAATAACAGTAAAATTCTTTTTTTTAAATAAACATGACATTTTAACAGTGCAAAGTATTGGCAGGCCAAGCTGCAAGATCAAAAAGTACAGTAGTATACAAGTTACACTGCTTATACTGCTGCACTGCTAGAAGTTAATAATTTCTGTCTGAGTTTTTGAGTTTTGAAATATGAATTTGTAAAATATAACACCCTAAAATAGGGCATTGGTGATTAGAATTAAACTGAACTCAAACAATTGATCATTTGGCACTGTTCTAAAATGCAGGCTTGGCATAGTTAGGAGGATAGACTGAGAGACATTGTAATACTAATTAGATGTACATACCTCTCCGATAACGACTCTTCAACACATGACAGTGCAGGCATTGGTAGTCGTCTTCTTTTGCCTGTCAGTGGTGTAGATGTGGAAGCTTCTGATTGAGACTGATAGCTATAAATAAACAAAAGCATACAATTAGAAAATGCTAAATTTTATAGCGCATCGTTTTTTTGTTTTGTTTTTACAAATAAAGTGGTTGTTGAAATGACATAAAATACGTGTAACTTCATAGTAGGCCAATGCTTACTTGTAGGTACGTAAAGTTAGCTGGTTAGCATTACTCGCGTTGCATGAAAAATTCGAACTTTCAATTGACTTGTAACTTATAATGTATAATCCTAAAATACCGTGTGAAATAACAATGATTCCTTACCTGTTCATTAGAAATAGAGCTAAATCTGCGTCTGTTCGAAATCCCTTTAGAACTCGTATGTCCCTCCATCTTTGAAAAGCAGAGCCGAGGTAAATTCTGTTTCGGTCGCGAAGACGTTTTTCGGCAAGTTTTGTGCCCGGACTTTTCACAACTTTAGCTTTCTAGCTGTGGTAGTGGGTTTGTTCGAAGGCAATCGAGGGATGGGTAATTTTGAAGTGTTTGGTCGCTCCTCCATGACGCTGCTTTCCTCTCGTAACCGCATACAGGTACTAGCTGGTACGAGGTGCGGCTGCGCGGCCTTGTTTACGTGCGCTACGCAGGCTCACGACCACGCGCATTCATGTTGATTGTCAGGCTATGTTTCAGGAAGTCGAAGCCTATTGGCCACGAATCGGTCGGCGGCTGCTTAAATTGCATTGCGGTCTATGGGGGAAGGCGGGACTTGTGCATTATAATATATATTGATAGAAGCCTACTTCACAACACAGTACAATATGACACGGTCATTTATACGAATTTAAAAAGTATGATACAAAAATGTCGGATTTTTTCAAAACTCCGGATATCAGCTTTAAAGTAACACAGTATAGTTGCACTTACGAGAAACTGCGACCGCTACATCCGCGCTGGTTCTGACCTCTTTATCGTCCCGTACACTCCAAACACACGTGACACTCCAAACACCATGTGACACTCCCGCTGCTTTAATCCATCAAAACGAGTCGCAAATAACAACAAATATTCACAAAATCCACTTAGACGCATATTTCCTGTTTTAGAAGGAGATACAAGAGCGGGGCTCGCCTGGAGCCAATGAAAAGTCTTAAACCCGCCTGCGCTGCTTCTGATTGGTCAAATTTCCTGTCAGTTTCGCTTTAACCAATTACAGTCTGTGACTCCGTTTTCCCACAAATAAGTTTGTTGTTTCAGTGAATGAGAGACGGGAAAGGAGCAGAGCCGCGTCTCGTAGAAGTAAGACAAAAAGCTTATTAGAAAGCGTTACCGGAGCAGACAAAACTGTTGCCGGAGTGCCCCACGAGAGTTCCCGGATCTTATTCCGGCTTGTTCCGGCTCAATTAAGCCCTGGTTAAACTAACCTTTGTAGTTGTAAATTAGTAAACTTTGTGTTTTTCACACACACACAAAAAAAAAAACTATGAAAAATAGAGCCCTTTGTAAAGAAAAAACAGACTACTGAGTACTGTCTGAATTGTAGTTCTAATNCAGAGGTTAAATATATAACGTGGTTACACGTGAATAGACACATCTGAACAGCTTTCCCAGAGAAAAACACAGGGTCATTGGCTCACAACACTACACTACAGGCGAGCACATTCACGCATGTTGTTCACGCACATCATTTTGCAGTGTGTCTGGGTCTTTAGAACCTTATAAATGAAAATAAAATACTGATCAAACGAAAAATGCCCTGATGTTTTTGTTTGTTTGTTTCACTTTAGTGCCACAGTATACCTTGTCTGTGCACAGACGGGGCTTTTGACGCTCCCAGAATCCAGCTGGTTTGGTTTTACAGTTCAGTGTTGTTTCTGTAGCACGGGGGTCGGAAAACTTTCTGGCTCCAGGTGCCACTTTTGAAGGTCCAGCCTCTGAGTGTGCCACTATAGATGTGCTCATATAACGTGGTGATTTTCTGTCCTACATTCATTTGCCAAATGAATATTGTTTCTGGTGTAAAAAGTCAATAAAGCTGAAGTAAATCTTCATTCTGCTGCTTTTGCCGCTGTTTTACTGTTTTACTCTTTTCCTCAGCAGCAGATGTGGCCTATTACTAATAATCCATAGTTTTTTTTTAAGCTTAATATTATATACAAACAGTTTGGTGAGCAGATGAATCCTTGGTGTTTTACTTGTGGTTTATTGGTCTGTCGCTCTCTGGCATTTTCACATTAAGACACATTTGCAGACACAATACGAACAGTTGTTTTGTTTGAAAGTTGGCTGTTGTTAGAGGTACGTTGACGACACAACGCTGTTACACGAGTGTGATTGTTCACGGCTTTGAACAGAAATCACGTCACATTTTGAGCTTGCTGTTCGCTTCTCTCTTCTGCCTGTGAGAGACTCGCACCCAGGCAGCGGAGCAGAATCACTCGCAAAAAGCACCGCGCACCGCTCCGTGTCTGGGAGAGGGAGAGGCTGAATGAACGTGGACAGTGTCACTACAAGCAACTGTGAATCATCTGCTTGAGATGTAGTGAGATGTACTTTTACATGAGGACTGGCTTTCACCATTCCATGAGAATGAACGTTCAGTAGGTTGTATTCATGTGAAGATTGAAACGTGATTTGATTAGGCCATAGTGCACCTTTAAAAGACTTCGAGATCACATCTTTATACATAATGTCTCTTAACACCAAATCAGCAGTTTGACATTCTCAACTTCAGCTACAGTCACATATCTAAATGATAATGGAACGCACAAGCTACAGAAACCAGAAGTCACAAGCTTTTTTAAACATCTCTGTGGGAGCTACCTTCAAACTCTTCCAAATGGAGCTGATATTCATTTTGTATAGTCCTGGTTCAAATATGATACAGCTGAAATATAATAAGACAATATTGGCACACTGAGCTTCCGTACATGAACTAAAATCTTTTAGTAATGAACCATTTTTGTTCAGTGACCAAGACTTATGTCACTTCTTTATGAAAGTATGATTTATGAGATCAAACTGCTGCATATGTGCTTTAACTCCAACGCTACGAATCCAGACGAGTTCATTTGTGTGTGAGTCTGTGGAAAGAGCCAGCTCCTCCTTTGTGCTCCAGTGTGCTTGTGTGGGCGTTCCAGCAGGGGGCACTGTTCTCATGCTCTGGGAGTATTGCAGACGTTACATTCTCTTCTTCTTCACAAACAGAATTCATGAGCTGCACTGGGAACCTACAAACACAACAACACAACAGTTAGGACAAAGTCAAAGCAAGACGACTCTTTTCTCCTCTGGGTTTGAAGAATGAGAAATGTCAAAGTAAGAATGAAAACCTGTTCACCAGGGCCGCAAATGTGCAAATGAGGTCAGGAAAAGAGAGACATGGGAAATCTTTTGACTTAAACTAGAAATTTGTTTTAGTTTATCCTTTATTTAATTAGTAAATCTTATTTTCTTGGTAGAAAATGAATTTACCCCAGAAGTACGTATATTGTAAAGGAGCTCTTTGTGATAAAACAAAGAGCTCCCATGTCCACATGCATATCTGCTGTCCTCCGTTTTGTGTCCACACCTAACAGTTTGGAAGAAAATCACATCCACACAAAACCACATAAATGTGCTCTCATGCAGTCAGTGACGTTTAAAAACGTAAAACACGTCCGCACTCAACACAAGCCGGAGTTTTGACCAAATCTTCACCTTGGTCAGAGTTTAATAAAGCTTTGATATACTGTATATATATAAAGGAATCCTGCATTTTAATGTGATAACAGGCAAATTGTAGAAAAAAGTTTGATCAGACACTCGGCTATGTTATAAAGTCCTATGTGTGTTCTCCGCCTGTATTGCAGCTGACTGAAGCAAAAGTCTGGGGTTCATAGGTACGAGAAAGACAGAGGAGGAAATGCAGAGCGCCACGTTTGATCAGAGCCAATCAGCTGCCAGTCACACACTATGTTCCCAGCATGCATCATGTAGCTTAGAAGTCATTGAGGCGGTGAAGTGGAGTAGCAGTTGCTTTTCCTGTCAAGGAGTCTTTAGTCGGATTGATCTCTGGACCAACAGTCAGACCAGGCCTACCGCCTCGACCATCCTGAATGACAGAGCTGGTCAAAAGTAGTGTTCTGATTGGCTGGACTTGGGTGGTCCACTTCAGATTCATTTTTCTACAACAGTGCCAGAGTCATACTAGACTTTGTATCTTTTCTACTGTAAAGCAGATTGATTTACTTTGCAAATGAACGTGCCTTGGCTTACAGGTAGTAGAATACAATGTGCTAATACAGTACAAATATGTCTTACTCTGACCAAAACTGTGTAAAAACACTCCCACACACACTTGTGTGAGTGGTGCTGCAGTGCAGACGTAGCAAGTGAATGATGTTGTTGTGTCTGCTGTTGATTAGCGATGAGAATGATCAGTGGATTCAATCAATCCTCTGCACAGTTCAAAACAAATGCATTACTTTGTCTTTATGCTTTGATAAACTGGAATCAATCTGTCACAGCTACTACGCTAAGCTGCAATTATTGTATGATTATGAGCTCCAAATCTCCACATGCAAGTAAGACTGTGTGATTACTAGCAAGAAATGGAATCGCAATATATATAGACGCGGTTAGCAAATCACACAGACTAGGTTTTGAAGAACCTTTATTTTATTCTCAATAAAATCATGTCTTGTCTTATTCTGACTGATTATCTTTCTAAAGATTAGGTCTGTTAGCTGTTTCTCCGATGGTTGTGCTTTCATTCTGGTCTGGTCACCACTAATATTTCAAAAGTGATTTTGATACAAAGAAATAGACTCCATTTTCAAACCCATTTTTGATATTTTTGTCATGAACCCAAATGAACCCGGCCCTGAGTCCTTGGAGGAACACAACACAGACTCAATGGACCTGCTTTGCCCCTGGTGTCAGAGATCTGTAGTGTAACTTTTATGTCCCGAAATGTAATATGGTGTTATAATGTGATTTTCCATTGGTATTTATTCTTCCTTTAACGACTTGTAAAGAGTCAAATCAGTCACAAAGTGATTTTTTAAATGTGTATGTTATTTGCATTTCCACAAAATATTGTTACAGAAGTATTTTCCCTCAGATTTGACTTCTCTAATCGTTACATAGGCACAACATTACAAACAACTCTGTGTATTTTGTGCAGGAGTGATTCAGAGTAGAAAGTCTGGACAGCGTATTCGAAGATCAGACATTTCGACTCTCATCCAAAAGTCATTTTCCCAATTCCCAGTCTTTTCTGGATACATTTCTTCGAATTATATCACTAATATGGCCTATACCAATGCTAAAATAATAAAAATGGCTGTTTGCGTCACCTGGTTAACTCCTCCCACCACCAGGAGGCGATCTTTGATTACAATAGAGGAGGCTGAGCATCGTGGAAAGGTCATGTTAGCCAGTCTCTCCCACTTCTTCTTCTCTGGATGATAAGCCTCAACAGTGTCCAGCGCCGACGGCTCATGGCCTAAAGACACACATGGACAAGTGTGTTACAATGAGCACAGCTTTTCACGTATTCATGTATTTTCATCATCAAAAACTTGATTGTACATGTTTAACATTAATCTTGCATTTATTAAAGCTGGTTCTAATGTTAACCTCAAAGCATCATTAGTGCCTCTCTGTGTTTTAACCTCCACACACCACTAAGATCCTTCGAGCCATGCCACTCTTCAGCTAATGTTTAGCCTCGTTTACGCTGCATCATTACTTGCTACAGCAGAAAACGTTGGAGACGTTTTTGTAGAAATCTTAACAAAAGTAAAACCATATTCAAAAACAGACAAGTGAGTTTAATGTTCTATAAATCAGTTCAGTTTAAAACTAACCTTTGTAGTTGTAAATTAGTAACTTTGTGTTTTTTGTAAAAAAAAACAAAAAAAAACAACTATGAAAATAGAGCCTTTGTAAAGAAAAAACAGACTACTGAGTACTGTCTGAATTGTAGTTCTAATCAGAAACCAAAAGCTGCTCTCTGATTGGCTGTGCTTGTGGTCACAATTCAATTAAGTTTTCGATTTTGCAGCCACAATTTTTGATTTTGTTTGATTTGTTAGTTTATCTATATTCACTTTCCCTTAAGACTAAAAATAAACCATAATAAATGACATGTATTGTTTTTCAATATTATGGCTTTTTTTGTATTATTGTGTGTATTGTACAACTATATTGTGTATGTGTATATGTCAGTGGCTGCACAAGCAAAACTCATCGATTCTGGTCTTTGATTCGATTGCTGCACACTTCGAACTCCTTTATATTTACAGAGACAGGTCCTTCTCTGCCTTGGGATTGACCTCCCTGAATATCCTAGGCATACCACAAACACTGACAACACCTTTTATAGCTTGTTTTTATTGTTGTATTTTCTTGTTATCTTGTAGCACTTTGAGATTTGTGTGTCAAATGAAAGGTGCATTATAAATAAATGTGTTGTTGGTGTTTTCGGTGGTGTTGGTAATGTGGTGGTGGTGTTGTTGTTGGTGTTGTTGGTGTTTTCGGTGTTGTTGGTGGTGGTGTTGTTGTTGTTAGTGGTGTGGTGTTGGTGGTGTTGTGTGTTGTTGTGGTGGTGTTGGTAGTGGTGTTGGTGGGGTTGGTGCTGTTGTTGGTGGTGGTGTTGGTAGTGTGTTGGTGGGGTTGGTGGTGGTGTTGGTAGTGGTGTTGGTGGTGTTGTTGATGGTGATGTGTAGTTGTTGGAGGTGGTGTTGATGTTGTTGTTGTGTGGTGTTGTTATTGGTGGTGTTGTTGATGGTGATGTTGTTGGTGTTGTTGTTGTTGATGGGGGTGTTGGTGTGGTGTTGTTGTTGGTAGTGTTGTTGTTGGTAGTGGTGGTCTTGGTAGTATTGTTGTTGTTGTTGTTGTTGGTGGTGGTGGTGGTGTTGTTGGTGTGTTGTTGTTGTTGTGGTGTTGTTGTTGGTGGAGGTGTTGTTGGTAGTGGTGTTGTTGTTGGTGGTGTTGTTGGTGCTGGTGTTGGTGGTGTTGTTGGTGTGGTGTTGTTGTTGGGGTGTGTTGGTGGTAGTGGTGTGTTGTTGTGGTGTTTTGGTGGTGTTGTTTTGTGGTGTTGTTGGTGTTAGTAGTGGTGTTGTGTGGGTGTTGTGTTGGTGGTGTTGTTGTTGGTGGTGTTGTTGGTGGTGTTGTTGGTGCTGGTGTTGGTGGTGTTGTTGGTGGTGATGTTGGAGTGGTGTTGTTTGGTGGTGTTGTTGGTGGTGGTGTTGGTGGTGTTGTTGGAAGTGGTGTTGTTGATGATAAAACAAACTGAAAACACAAGAATAAATGAAAAGGCTGTTGCCATAAATCATGGCTTCTCAGTTGCCATATCAGAATAAAGTCTGTAAAAACAAGAAACTGACAGGCCTCAGCTCTCCTCTCCTCGAGTGAATGACTGTTAAAAGTTTACTGACGTCCTGAGGTAAGTTATTGATTAAGGGACTACAGTGTTTCTCTGTTTGTATGAACTCACCCAGGCCTCCAGCCACAATCATCCGTCCGCGCAGATAAGCTGCCACAAAGTCAGCTCTCTTTGTCTTCATGGCCACGGTCTCCTCCGATTTCAACCACACACCTGCGTAACAAAACAACTGTGTGTAAGTCACTGCTATCTCCATGGAGACAAGTCAGTCACGCCAAGTTACAGGTCAGAGCTGTGGGCAGGCGATTAAGCATGCACATTTAAAGTTAAATATTATAAAAATCATCTTAAATGAAACACATTTCATGGTGAAACAAGACTTAGTGTTGTTTCAGACACACAAACAGAAGTGTGAACAGCAGATCTATAGCTGGTCCAAGTTAACGTAAGTCCAGCTCCAGTCATACACAGTCCCTTATATTATTATGTCTTATTATTATTTTTTATTACATTAAGCACAAACAAGTGATGCTATTATACCTAACTTCTGTTGACCAGGGAGAGGGAGGAGGGCCTATGTGCTAATGCAAACATTTAATTTCTTTAAAATCTTTTTTTTTACAGTTCTAAAACAATTCTTAATGTTTGTGTGAGATCGACGATGCATTTCCCAGCCCAGAATACTCAATCCAGTTTATTGAATGTTTGTTTTTGTCAATTTTTTATTTAGATCATCTCTGTTCTCTCAAATGTATCTCTCATGTCTATTTTGACACATCAAGACATATTTGATAAAAAAGCAGATTAGTAAAGAAGGGACTTCATTGGAACGGTGGTGCAGCAGCAGACTTTAATCTTCCTACAGAACCAGGGCACAGGCTTTGTTTGTGTCTTGTCAGCACAAAACAAACTTGTGGAGGAGGAAAGTGCTCCACACACAGCCTCTAGGACTACTGAGTCTCACATACACTGGCCACTCTCATTTGAATTATGTATGAAAGCATTTATGCACAGAGGTTAGTGTTTGTTCAGACCTATAAACTACAAACACATGTTAAACAAAGCAGGCTGCTAGAAAACCACAAGGAGAAGGTGAAAAGATGGTCCGAGAGTGAGAGCAGCAGTGTGATTGGTCTGACAGCAGGTGTTTATGGTCAGCACAGTATTGCGTGGACAAATCAATCCTGATGTCACACAGAATGTTGAAATGACACTGGCCACACTGTTGAAACAATCCACTTGAAAGACCCATGACAAAACTAGAGATCTTAGAACTGAAGTCAGACGTATTTCTGAAGCCAGATGTAGAGAATACAAAAACAAACAAACAAAAATTAAAGAATCATGACTAAAGGTAAACACAAACTGACCCACTTGAGCTTTAATGTGAGTAGGTTACCATGGAAACAGATGATGTCTCACAGAAACATGTATCTAAAGTACAACATGTTAGTAGTGTATCAAAAGCATTTTTCTACCCTGCATGTCTTTTATACAACACATAAAGACACATTTTTCTTAGTATCTTATAGAAAGTTGTTCTGAGACATTTCTTTGGGTTTAACAGCAGAGTTTGGGTCTGAAGATACAAATATTGGTAAGTTTAGGTTTGGTGCTTGGAATTGTTAAGATTAGGTACACATACACATTAAACATACGTGGTATACATACACATTTAAACATACGTGGTATACATACACATTTAAACATATGTGGTATACATACACATTTAAACATGAGTGTTATACCTACACATTTAAACGTGCATGGTACACATACACATTTAAACATACGTGGTATACATACACATTTAAACATGCTTGGTACACATACACATTTAAATATGCGTGGTATACATACACATTTAAATATGCGTGGTATACATACACATTTAAACGTGCGTGGTATACATATACATTTAAACATGCTTGGTACACATACACATTTAAATATGCGTGGTATACATACACATTTAAACGTGCGTGGTATACATACACATTTAAACGTGCGTGGTATACATACACATTAAACATATATGGTATACATACACATTTAAACATGCGTGGTATACATACACATTTAAACTTGCGTGGTATACATACACATTTAAACTGCGTGGTATACATACACATTTAAACGTACGTGGTAACATACACATTTAAACATGCGTGGTATACATACACATTTAAACATGCGTGGTACACATACACATTTAAACTGCGTGGTATACATACACATTTAAACGTGCGTGGTATACATACACATTTAAACGTGCGTGGTATACATACACATTTAAACGTGCGTGGTATACATACACATTTAAACATGCGTGGTATACATACACATTTAAACATATGTGGTATACATACACATTTAAATGTGCGTGGTATACATACACATTTAACATGCGTGGTATACATACACATTTAAACATATGTGGTATACATACACATTTAAACATTGCGTGGTATACATATACATTTAACATGCGTGGTATACATATACATTTAAAACATGTGTGGTATACATACACATTTAAACATGCGTGGTATACTATACATTTAAACATGCGTGTATAATACACATTAAAACATGCGTAACATACACATTTAAACATGCGTGGTATACATACACATTTAAACATGCATGGTATACATACACATTTAAACATACGTGGTATACATACACATTTAAACATGTGTGGTATACATATACATTTAAACATATATGGTATACATATACATTTAAACTTGCGTGCTATACATACACATTTAAATGTGCGTGTATACATACACATGTCTGTGAAATGTGACTGATATATTTCATTGCATTATCTCATCTCTTCTTGGTTTTTCTAAAGTATTTTGTGGCTGGTGTTTTTTCCTGATAAAACCTGCAGCGGACATTTTGACAAAAGATGAACGATATCTTCATTAGACGCAGAGGAAGAGGAGAAAACACAGCGTTCTTTTCCTCCTCCTGTGACTCAAAGCACATTCCTCACAATCCTCTCATTCTGCACTATAGAATTCATCTTTGTTTTCTCCTCCATTCTCTCGCCCTTGTGTTGGATTCCCCTGGCTGTTCCTCCCACTCCGTCTTACTTATTTATTGTTTTGGTCTTAAATAATAGGCAGCGGCAGAGAACAAACAGAGGTGGAGGAAAAGGGAGAGAAGGTGATAAGTAGCTCTTTTGGAAGCGCGAGTGTTTTGTTGTGAGATCACAGCTGGCCTGGAGTTGTCCTCAGGGAAAGTGCTTGTGTCACATCTATTACATCCGAGCTTTAGCAAACATCTGAGCCCCGCAGCACAACACATAAACATCCTACTGTAAAGTCTTAACCAGCACCAAGGTCAAGGCAAGTGCTGTTTGAGTCAAGGAATCCAAAAATCACAACATTCTGGCAGATTTCCTCAGAATCAATGAACGAAGCAATGAATGAAACAAAAATAGTTTTAATGTAAAGTGAATGAAGTTAGTTAGCTCCTTTGTTGTTCTGCGACACACAAATGAACAAATCTGATTGGCCGGTACGTTGTGGAGTTTATATGAATACAGGCGGGGTCGTGGTGACCAGACTCACTCTTTGCAGTCTACTAAAGTGTGGCTCAGGATCCCAGGCAAAAAAGCACTACAAAACGTAACACAAAAGCAAAAACCCAGCTTTCTTTCACTAAGGCCTAGGACTCACTAAAAAAAGAAAAAATATGCTACTCACACATAGAATTCTGTTTATTTAGTCAGCACTGAATGAGAATGGCCACGAACGTATAGAGCAGCACGTCTTGTACACAGAAAATTTATTCCAACCTATTTAATGACGCCTGACGTCTGTGTAGATGCATGTCCCAGGCAGAATACAGAGAAAGTAAGCTTCTGCTGTTGTAACCTCGCAACTGCTAAGACAAGCTTGTCCAGTTGGTAAATATAAAAAAAAAAAAATCATGTAATTGCTTTTACTACAGACCTGATACAAGTGCATAAACACAGCTGCACCAAAAAACACACAGGATCAGTGACTGGAATCTGCTCTTACTCAGTGTTGCTCATGTGCTTGAATCAGCGATTGTCTAGGTTTTCTCTTGTCATTCTTGCTTTACTTGAGAGTAGTTAATAATATTGTGGCATTGAAATTATTGTGACAAAGCAGTTTGATTCCTCAGTCCTCCTGCAGTGAACTATGGCCCCTCTCTCAACACCTGCTTGTGGCCATACCTGCTTGTCAAAGCCTGATCCCGTCAGATCTCAGAAGCTAAGTAAGAAAGGGCCTGGTTAGTACTTGGATGGGAGACAGTTAGAACACCAGGTGCCACAGTGGGACGACAGTAGATTGTTGTTGTGTCCTTGGGCAAGACACTTAACCCACACTGCCTCAGTGTCTGTTACACTGGGTGAGTGGATGCTAGATTGTAAAGCGCTTTGAGTGCCTGGAAAGGTAGAAAAGCACTATATAAATAGACCATTTACCTACTAACATTATTAGAGTAAGTAAGTGAGCTTTATTTGTCTAATTTTCACAAAGTTCCAAAGTCCCCACTCAGTGACAGCAGGTGATTTGCCTAAACACCTGGTGCCTCAACCTCGACTACCACCAAATAACCTTGAGGTTATTGGTTGCGGGGGAAACTCACCCAGACACGGGGAGGAACATTCAAACTTCAATAACCACCATTGAAATGATACAGACGCTAGACACTGTACATAATGGACTGGACCAAAATGAGAGTTCTCTGATCTACTGTGAGCTCTTCTACAGAACATAATTACGACTGTGGATTCTAAAACCAGCGTTAAAACAAACTATATTTCACTTCCTGATAACATTCTCATTTTTACTAATGCACAAACTTTTTGCACGCTTTCCATTTCTCCAACAACAGTGCAGTGCTAATCCCCAGTCTCCGGAGCTCTGAAGGATTTGGTCATTGAAGTCCTCATGCCAACACTATCTTTGGTCTGTGCTTGTTAGTGAGGAAGCGAGCGGATAAAGACAGAGTGTGTGGGTAAGCTCCTCTGTGATTCACACTATCAAAAGAACAGGGATTCCTCTTTTGTCTGACGCTCCCACAGTGGTCATGTGACATCAGCACACCCACGCACATTATCACATCAAATCATCTCACACCTAGAGATGTCTGTAAACTTTAAATGACCAAAGATGATTTTACAAACTTTATATGAAAAATGTTTGCCTGGAAAAGCTAGACGATATGAAAAAAATGTGACAACTGTGTTCCTCATTCTGGGGCCGGTTATTTAGTTAATCAGGGACACACGTGAGAACAAACATGGCTGCTAATGAGAAAATAAATCATATCAATCAAATCAATCAAAAATACATAGGAAAATAATACAGGATTGAAAAAGATCACAGCATATCCCAGTGACTTTGGGCCTTAAGAGGGGGAACATCCTGGATGGTGGCCAACTCTGCACAGGATTAACACAAAGTGACAGACACACACATACAACCATCCCTCTCTCATTCACAGATTACCAAGTGCAAACATGCATGCATTAGAGGTGGGAGGAAGAAGGAATATATCCAGAGAGAACCCACAGAAACACAGGGAGAACATGCAAACTCACACAGGAGGTCAGGACATGCTGATTTGGCTCCACCGAACCCATGACCTTTTTATTGGGAAGAGCTCTAACCAGTCAGCTCCAACAAGCTTTAACTTTAGATTAGACTTTTCCAAAAACCAGCAGCAAAAAAGACAAGCTGTGAAGTGTCTTGCCCAAGGATACTGGATGTAAGACCAGGATCAAACCAGACACTTTATATGGGAAACACAAACCAACAAAGTGACATCACAACATTCTCCAGATCCATAAGTTCAACTCAGATACTTTATGTAAGACTGGAGTGCACTTTTACATGGGAGACATTACTGATGGAGTAACAGCCACAGCTAAGCCCGTGTTTGGACTGCATTTGTATTTCACACTGCCACTGCTTAGGAGAACTGCAAAAAAAAACCAATGTGAGGGTCCAACAGCAGAGGTCTGGTGCTTTCTCTGCCTCGGTGTGTCTGTCAGAGTAGAACAGTGCACGTGCCGTGGCAGTTCTAAGACAAGAATCTGGAGCAGCAACATGGAGGGGTGGTGTGGTTTGAAAAAGAACAGATGGTGATCAGACAGCTGTACACTGCAAAAACACATATATTCTAGTTCATTTCTTTTATTTCTAGCTCAGTATTTTTAGTTGGACTTATTTTAAGATCGGTTTAGTTCAGGACAATTCAATTCAATAGGAGGAAGACTTGTTTTAAGACATCTTGAGCATTTAGTCAAAAATAACAATATAATTCTTTTTCTGTAAGCTATTTCATGTATTTAACACTAAAACCATTTGCTAAAACTAAACCAGGACTAAAGCAGTCTGACATTGCACCGTTAGGATGTGTTTGCTTGATGAACTGGGACTTTAAGTTACTGCTTTTTTGGTCATTTTGTAGTCCAGGAAGTAGAGAATAAAGGTTTGACGGTGATTGTTCTTTCTGTGCAGTAAACTTACAAATAAAGAAATAAATCAAATTCTAAGTTAATATTAGACATGAGGTCAAATGAGAACAACATGTACAGTTTGTTATCTCAACTCTGGTATGTTCTGGCCAACAGGGGCGCCTGCAGGAGTTCGGGTGAGGGAACGCACAGTCACACGCACGTACGTGCACGCGCACTGTCATGCACGTGCCTTATTGCACACAGACGTACGCAACATCACGCACTCGCAAAGCAGTGTTTTAAGCTTTTCTCTGTTGCCCTCAATGCGAACCAACCCGGGAACTTTTCAAGACACAAGGAAGAGAGCCTGGCATGGCTCAGATAAAACACGTTCAAGCCGCAAATGACGAAGCTATAAGCCCACGCTGAGCAACAAGCTGAGCGTCTGTGTGTGTGAGGAGTGGGCTCGAGGCAGGTGGGACATTGCACACAGGAGAACTCTGCAGCGGCAGGTGGACCCTGGTCTGTCACTGGACAAACCAACACCGCTGATTAATTAGAGCGTTGTAGTGATGTGGGTCAGGCATTTTTCTAACACGCAGGTCCTGCACTTACAATACATGACCCGCCCCACACAGCCGAGTGTCTTTACGACTCGCACTGCCCCGCGGATATTATAATCCATCAACGTTAGGCTCAAGCAAACCAGCCAAAAGTAACAATACAGTTGTCTTTAACTTAGTAAAAAGTGGACAATATTAAGTAAATGTTTAGATGACTTACCTCTCAGAGTCTGTTTTACTCAAACTGATGTTTTTAGCTTTCGTCTTCATGATGGGCATTTTCAAACAATCCTTGGCATTTCATCCTCGCTCTTTTTCCTCTCTCTCTTTTAACATAAAAGCCAGTGTCCGCGCTCTTCCACCCTGAGCAGCACATGTGAGGCAGGTCGTAAGGTAGATCCGAAAAACACATCATAATAAAGTCCAGCAGCGAGTTGGTCCCGTCCCGCGTCCCGCTCCATGTTTGAAGTGACGCAGATCGTGTTCCTGGAGCAGCGTCGGCACTGACCAATGGAGAAGCATTGCGATTCTGTGCGTACCCACGTAATTTAGTTTATTTTTTTTTTTGTTTATTTTATTTAATATGGGACAGTGCACATTAATCAACATGTGTTAGTCCAACATGTAAATGTGCCAGAGTTAGCCATACAGGCTAATTTTCATCTGTAGTCCCTTTTACACCAAAGATTTCTTTGTACATGTTATTTGTTTTATTTATTGATGTTACTCCACCTGTTTTCAATTCAAATATGTAACCGAAATGAAAAATATAAATCACAAAAAAAAAAAAAAAAAAAACATCTTTTGCAGGGTACGCACAGTGCGTATAGCCGTACCCCTGCAGGCGCCACTGCTGGCCAACACACCCTTTCATGTCTGTTCACTTTCTGCTTTTGGAGAATTGTCTGCAAAAAGCAAATCTCGTCTTGGTTCGAAAGAATAGAATTCACAAAATTCATTCCAATTTAAGTAAGAAAGATGCAATTTTCACTTAAAACTGATTTGCCAGTGTGGTAGGATTTCAAGTCAGTCTGATAAAGCATCAAGCTTAGGAGTCAGTCTGATGAAGCTTAGGAGTCAGTCTGATGGAGCTTAGGAGTCAGTCTGGTGAAGCTTAGGAGTCAGTCTGATGGAGCTTAGGAGTCAGTCTGGTGAAGCTTAGGAGTCAGTCTGATGAAGCTTAAGAGTCAGTCTGATGAAGCTTAGGAGTCAGTCTGATGAAGCTTAGGAGTCAGTCTGATGAAGCTTAGGAGTCAGTCTGATGAAGCTTAAGAGTCAGTCTGATGAAGCTTAGGAGTCAGTCTGATGAAGCTTAGAGTCAGTCTGATGAAGCTTAGGAGTCAGTCTGATGAGCTTAGGAGTCAGTCTGATGGAGCTTAGGAGTCAGTCTGATGAAGCTTAGGAGTCAGTCTGATGAGGCTTAGGAGTCAGTCTGATGAAGCTTAGGAGTCAGTCTGATGGAGCTTAGGAGTCAGTCTGATGAAGCTTAGGAGTCAGTCTGATGAAGCTTAGGAGTCAGTCTGATGAGCTTAGGAGTCAGTCTGATGAAGCTTAGGAGTCAGTCTGATGAAGCTTAGGAGTCAGTCTGATGAAGCTTAGGAGTCAGTCTGATGAAGCTTAGGAGTCAGTCTGATGAAGCTTAGGAGTCAGTCTTAAGAGTCAGTCTGATGGAGCTTAGGGAGTCAGTTCTGATGGGAGCATGAGGCTTAGCCAGTAAATGTCTAGTAAAAGTATTAAACTTAGCATTAGTACTTTTGTAACTATTTACAAAGATAGAATTCGAACAGCCGAATGATAAGCCTGTCACACTGATATGATAGTTTTCTACTTTTTACTGGCTGTTGTTCATATTGCTCAGCCAACAGACAATCCAACACAATAATCTGCTGATTTGGAATAGAATGATAACAGTCCTGTGTGCGCGTTTGATTGTGCGAGCGTGCGCACAGATATGACTGCAGATGGATAATAAAGCAATCTGTCTGTGGATCTTGTAATTTAAGGAGCTGCTGGTTCCCTGGTCCTCCCTGCACAGCTCATCTCACATCTCATCTCCGCTAAATTAGATCTGGAGGAATGGGTTTGTGCTCGGCCCGCTCCCACCAACGCATGAGCGCGCACGTGTGTCTCTGCAACAGTGTGTGAGCGCGCACGTGTGTCTGCAACAGTGTGTGAGCGCGCACGTGTCTCTGCAACAGTGTGTGAGCGCGCACGTGTGTCTCTGCAACAGTGTGTGAGCGCGCACGTGTGTCTCTGCAACAGTGTGTGAGCGCGTACGTGTGTCTACAACAGTGCCTTCGTCCTGCCGCCGAAACTGTCAGGTAAATGAGCACCTAGCTTATTACAACTGTCTTATTATAAGAAAAATAAAGATAAACTAAAAGAAGACAGACTAAATTTTCCAAATATGACTAAGCAACAGTTAATGTTTAACCTTGTTCAAACTGCATCCCTTTTGCATATGTGACGACACATCCGGTGAGTTGTTTCTGGCTTCGAGTTGTGTGCTAGTAGTTGTCTCTACTTTCTTGCCTCAAATCCACAAATCTGTTCTAAATGTATTGTCCTACTACATAACAGCGTTAGTCGCTTAGTTCCCTGACCATCCAAAGTTACATCTAACTTGCATTTGTTGCTAGTTTGTGGATTTATAACCCTTTTTCACTCTCTCCAGCTTGAGCTAGCCTAGCTCAAGCTTCTGGAGTCAGAACCCTTGCATCTTTAGTGATAGCCCTGGATGCAAGGGTTACGGAGTTAAAAACGCAAATCCGCTTATTGGTGGTGCTAAAGCCTAGCTACAGTCAGGTTGCTGCAGGGACTGCTGACCGCATCAAAGCTAGTGTTAGCATTAGCAGCATAGCTCGACAGTTCCCGAGCAGCCCGGAGAAGAGCCGGGTCGATTTGTGACAGTACGGAAGAAGCACAGTGCTAAACGCCAGCCGTAGTCCACCAGGAGCTCCACGCCAGCAACAGGTTTGAACCCCTCAGCGGCAGCACACCCGCAACTTGGACAAAAGATACGCTAGTCTTTGGCAGTTCAATAGTTAGAGACGTGGAGCTGCCAGCGGCATCAGTTAGGTGTTATCCGGGGGCCAGAATGGGAGGCATCGAAGGAAACCTTAAACTTTTAAAACAGAGCAGACAGAGATTCCGTCGAGTTGTGGTTCACGCAGGCGGTAACGACGCCCGGCGGAGACAATCAGAGGTTCTCAAAATACAGGTAGCTGCCGTGTGTGAATTGGCTCAGTCAATGTCAGAGACCGTAATATTTTCTGGCCCTCTCCCCAATCTGGTCAATGCTGAACTGTACAGCCGGCAGTCAGCATTTAACCGCTGGTTGTCTAGGTGGTGTCCTGAAAACAACGTAGTCTTTGTTGACAATTGGAGGGCGTTCGAGGGGAAGCCTGGGCTCATTCGCAGGGATCGTGTCCATCCGACTTCGGCTGGCACATCCCTTTTAGTTAGGAATTTGGCCGTTACCCGTAGTCGCCTAAATTGACAGAGTAAACATGAGTTCCAGGCGCAGAACAGCTGTGTAAAGCACTGTTCTGTTACTGGTGCTGGGCTCTCGCCTGCACTGTCACAAATCAAGTGTTCAGAACTTAGACAGATAGAGAGACTGTGTGTGTCCCTCGTAAAAACAAAAATAAAAAATGTATCGCCAAAAAAGCCAACTCAGGTGTTAGACCACAAAACTTAATAAAAATACCAATGCGTGTTACTAGTAAATCAGTAAATAAGTTTGTAAAATGCGGATTGCTAAACATTAGGTCAATTTCCTCTAAATCCCTTTTAGTTAATGAATTGATTACTGACCACAATATTGATATTTTAGCTTTGACTGAAACATGGCTTCAACCTGATGACTATGTAAGATTAAATGAGTCACTATAACTTTCAAACTGCTAGGAGCACAGGCCGAGGTGGAGGTGTGGCAGCTATCTCTCACTCTAGTTTACTTCTCTGCCCAAAAACTAGTAATGCATCTAACTCCTTTGAAAGCCTCACACTATCTATAATCTGCCCCAAGTGGAAAAACAAAAAGGTGTGTTATTTATAATAATTTATCGACCTCCTGGTCCTTATTCTGAGTTTCTAATTGAATTCTCAAACTTTATATCAGGCCTAGTATTGACTGGGACAAAATAATTATACTCGGAGACTTCAATATTAAAATAGACCTGAATGATGATTGCCTAAGTAAAGCTTTCAGCGCTCTTCTAAATGACATTGGTTTCACCCAGAATGTAAATAAACCAACACACTGTCACAAGCACACTTTAGATCTTGTCCTTACATATGGTTTAGAGATCAGTGATTAAATGTCCTCCCAGAAAACCCAGTACTATCAGATCATTTTCTAATTACTTTTCAGTTTACGCTAAAAAATTCTCTGCTCCTCAGAATAAAATAATAACAAAAAGAACAATATCTGAGAAAAAAAAAGGGCCAATATTCAGTGACATGTCATGTGACCCAGATGAGGATAAGCTTAATCCTAATAAAAGTGACCAAATTGTTCACAAAACCATGGACTCCTTGAAAACTGCTCTTGATACTGTAGCTCCTTAAAACATAAGTCTGTTAGGCCAAGACAATCTTCTCCATGGTATAATGAAGAACTGCGTGCACTTAAACAAAAGGTTAGGAAACTAGAACAACCGTACCGCAGATCACACACTGAGCAGTCTCTAGAAGCATGGAAAACCTGCCTCCTGTCATATAAACAGGCTCTGCGTACGGCTCAAACCAGATACTATTCAAATCTAATAGAAGTAAATACAAATAATCCTAGGTTTCTATTTAACACTGTAGCCAGGCTGACTAACTGCCATAATGCAGTAGAACCATCAATCCCAGTTACTCTCAGTTCTGATGATTTTTTTGACATTTTTTAATAATAAAATAATTAATATTAGAGATAAAATAGATTAAATCACTCCTGCTATTAGCACTGAACAAATCCAAGCTGTAAAAGTAGGGTCTCATTTAAATCCACCTGTAATATTAGACAACTTTGTTTCTCTTAGTAAAGCAGATTTAACTTCAGCTTTTAAGTCTTCTAAAACCTCAACTTGTATTTTAGATCCAATCCCAAGTAGACTTCTCAAAGACATTCTCCCTCTGATAATAGATCCTGTTCTTAGTATAATAAATACCTCATTGACTAGTGGATATGTTCCACAGTCTTTTAAATATGCTGTAATTAAACCTCTTTTGAAAAAGCCAAACCTTGATCCTGATGTTTTAGCCAATTATAGACCTATTTCAAATCTTCCCTTTATTTCCAAAATACTTGAGAGAGTTGTAGTTAAACAGCTTTGTCGCCACCTACAGGAGAATCATTGATTTGAAACATTCCAGTCTGGTTTTAGAGCTCATCATAGTACGGAAACAGCTCTTCTTAAAGTCACAAATGATTTGTTATTAGCTGCTGACAACGGACTGATCTCAATCCTGGTTCTGCTGGATCTCAGCGCAGCGTTTGATACGATTGATCACAATATTTTACTGCAGAGATTAGAATGTGATGTAGGTGTCAGAGGAACTGCTCTGAGCTGGTTTAAATCCTATTTAACTGATAGGTATCAGTTTGTTAATGTAAACCAAAGCTCCTCACATGTTTAAATTAACCTGCGGTGTGCCACAGGGCTCTGTACTTGGTCAATTCTTTTTACTCTCTATATGCTGCCGCTAGGTAACATTATCAAAAAGCATGGCATTGACTTCCACTGTTATGCAGATGACACTCAGCTGTACTTATCAATGAAACCAGATCAGACTGGTCAAATAGAAAGACTCAGTGCCTGTGTGAAGGATATAAAAACCTGGATGAGCCTTAACTACCTACTCCTTAATCCTGATAAAACAGAAGTGATTTTACTCGGCCTAAACATCTGCGCGACTCTCTAACTGAGCAGATAATCACACTGGACAATGTCAGTGTAGCCTCCAGCTCGACTGTAAGAAACCTTGGAGTCTTATTTGACCAAGAGCTCTCATTCAAAGCACATATTAGCCAAGCGTGTAAAACTGCCTATTTTCACTTGTGAAATATTGACAATTAGAAATCTACTGCCTAAAAATGATGCTGAAAAACTAATCCATGCCTTTGTCACGTCGAGGTTAGACTACTGTAACTCCTGCTTGCAGCGTGTCCTAAAAGCTCATCAAAAAGTTTTCAATTAGTTCAAAATGCAGCAGCAAGAGTACTAACGGGTACTAAAAAACGAGAACACATTACCCCAGAACTAAAAGATCTTCACTGGCTTCTGTTGAGTCTAGAGTCAAATTTAAAATTCTTCTTCTAACCTATAAGCTTTAAATGACTTGGCCCCTTCTTATATCAAAGATGAAATAACTCCTTATCATCCTAACCGTTCACTTCGCTCTCAAGATGCTGGACTTCTGGTGGTTCCTAGAGTCTCTAAAAGCACAATAGGAGGCAGAGCTTTTAGCTATCAAGCTCCCTGGTTCTGGAATCAGCTCCTGCTCATGTCAAAGACGCTGACACAGTCTCTACATGTAAGATTAGGCTCAAAACGTTCCTCTTCGGATTAGCTTATGGTCAGGTCAGTTAGGAACAGACTCTAAACCCACAGTTCTAGTCAGGCTGCCCTAGGAGACAATATACTGGGGAAAGTCTGTCCTCTCACTTCTGCCTTTCTTGTAAAGAATAATAAATTACAGTTCATCTCTAGTCTGTTCTTTGCTCTTCACTCGTTGTCCCCTGTCCCACTGTCCTCTCGGGGAGTGTAACTGTTTCAGATGTTGCTGTTCCAGTGACGTGGGCCGGACCACTGATGCCTGGACCTCTGCCCCACCTCCCTCTCCAGGATTGGACAGGGATGCTATGGACAATCATTAATTTGCTCTACTAATAATCTGCTTAGACATTCTTGATCAATTTCTGCTTCTGAATGTTTATTGTTTCATTGAATGTGTTTTGTTTTGTTTTTATTTCCTACTATTCATGTTTGCTAAATTATTAATTTTGGGAAGTCCTCAGAGACAAATGTTGTTGTGATTTTGGGCTATACAAAAATAAATTGATTTGATATAAAAATGTTTCCATATATATATATGGAAACATTTTATCATAAACTCAACTTAACAAAAACATGTCACAAAAACATTACCAAAATGTAGGGGAACTAAAAAAACAACAACAAGGGGAACTCGTAAAAATGTTTATGAAGAACAATGTACAATTGCATTAAGCACAATGACAATAATGCTTGTACCAGATTCTAGTTTAGCTAAACTGCGTCTGTAGTCCTGAGGAGGCACATTGGACTAGGGCTGCACGATTTATCGATATTGAATATTGACACCAGCGATTAGCTAATCGCAAAAGTCGTGATTTTCCTCCTTTTCTTACGCAGTAGTTTTTTATTGGACATGGCGCACTACGAAAGTAAACACAACAGTGACAGGCCTTTGAACTGTGCACGACACGACTGAACAAAAGTCTCTAGAAACACTGCTTTCATGACCGTTCTACAGCGTTTTCAATAAAACCACTCATAAATAAGGCGTCATGTTTTAATGTTGCCGCTTGATCGATAGTTTTCCCGGTAAAGTCCAGTCTGTTTTCTTCACAAACATAAAATCCAAGTGAATAAAAGCAGCAGGATTGATATTAGTCCATAAACACTGCAGTTTACTCAGTTCTTATGAGATAAACATTGTCATTGGAGTTTTAGAGATCTTTTTTTTTTTTCCACCCTGTGACGTCAGAGCTGTGCAGGGGCAGTTGGCGCCATCTGCTGGTGTAACTGTTTATTTGTGTCATACAGGTTACTTTTTATACAGGCCAACTGAAGTGGCCTGTTTTGGGCTCATTTTCACTAGACGTATTTACTTGATGGACCTTTATTATTTCACTCAATAAATGTGTTCTGATTTTAAGATTTTAAGCGGAAATCTTTTGCAAACAATCACAAATTTCTTGAAAATTAAATATGCTGCATCACTTAAGCAATTACTTCTTCTTTTGTCAAAAATACTTGAAATTAAGTTGAATTTTCTGAATTCTAGTTCTAGCCAAGACTAGAAATGAGCTTTTTGCCCTTTAGAATTACTCAAACATTTGTGAATGAAACAAACTCAGCTTTATGAACGTTTGTGATGAGAAAACACCACTCTAACCTGACTAAAGTCTCACATTTTGAATCACATGGAGGCATTAACATTGTGGCCCTCATGTTCTGCTGTATTTGTCTTCCATCCAAGCGAGCCCGACACGTGAGAGCGAGACGCCGGCTGTCCAAAATGACTTATCGATTTCTCTCCTCCCCATATCGCCTCACGCTCCCTCCTCAATTTGTTCACCTGTTACTCAGAGAGAGGAGAGGGAGAAGTCGTTCTATTGTGCACGCTCCTGAACAGAATTAAGACCGGGATGAGGCTGTCTGAGCGAGAAGCCATTTTTCAGCGTCCAGGCAATGCGGCTTTCTGTCACAGCTTCGTCTTTGTTTCTAATGAAGAAGCATGCATGTTGTACAGAAGAAATGACAATGTGAAACTCCACACAGGTCTGTCCACTGAGCTGTGTGTTCTTTATTGCTTTGTTGCATTTGAGACATTGAGACGTCTCTATGTGCTATCTATCCTGCAAAAAGGAATTTCAATCTGACAAACTTGATCTCTATTTATTGTAGAGACCAACATTTCAAAGCATTATTTCTTATATGGAGTCATTCTTATTTTATTTTTCCAGTTCTCCTCGTCTTAATGCCACTAGGCCCTGGTTTGTCTCAAAAGTGCAGATTTTCTAATCTTCAAATCATCGTCGCTTTAGAGAGACAGAAGTAAATGATTAGTTCAGGTTAGTTCAGGTCTAATCATTTAGTAATGACCAATATCTTAGCACTTACTCACTGTTTTCTGTCTCATCATTATTAGAAAGTGTAACGAACGTCTGGAGGCCTGATTCAAATTCTGAATCCCAGTCAGTCCAGGCACGTATAGGGACTATTCCACGAAGCCAAAGCCTGGCTTATTTGGCCAATCGAGGATTATGAAATCTCCATTTCCGTTCCACTAACCGGTTAGCCAGAGTTGGTGCTGAGTTGCTGTAGAAACAAGTACACAGACATAAACCTGGTCTGGACCAGGCTAACTGTCAAGATTATTTTAGCTTTGTCTAAAAAAACATCTAAAAACACACTTAAATCACATGTTTATCCTGCACACTTCCACAGCTGTGTGTAATCCCTCTGTCTGTCACAACACAACTTATAAAGTCACTTTTATTCACTTGGCATTGGCAACGAAGAGCCACTCTCACTGTTTCTTTTCTTCTTCTTTTATTTACTTATTTTTATTTTTTGAGACATAAGAGCAGTTTGAGTTTGTAAGAGCAAACGTCACATCGGCAGCACAAAGAGCCACATATTTAACTGGAAATTTAACT
The DNA here is from genome assembly GCA_038363315.1 of Mugilogobius chulae. Lineage (NCBI taxonomy): Eukaryota > Metazoa > Chordata > Actinopteri > Gobiiformes > Gobiidae > Mugilogobius > Mugilogobius chulae. Next base: position 24,289,743 of record CM076406.1, on the reverse strand, counting down.
TGTACATCTAGACTACATAAGATTTACCACAGACAAGGAGCTGTTTCTCTAAAGGATGAAGCAATGAAAGCAGGACTGAAACAACTCTCTGACCCTGTCACACCACGTCCACATATCTCTGCTCTGATTGGTCAGTTCTGACCCTGTCACACCACGTCCACACATCTCTGCTCTGATTGGTCAGTTCTGACCCTGTCACACCACGTCCACACATCTCTGCTCTGATTGGTCAGTTCTGACCCTGTCACACCACGTCACACATCCTCTGCTCTGATTGGTCAGTTCTGGTTGTGAGGACTTTACGCAGCAGGACTAGTTCCACATGTGGTGTGGAAAACCATGTGTTTGAACTTATCAGCACTGATTTGTCTGCTGTCAAACCAATCACACTGCTCCTCACCACTCTCAGACCCTCCTTTCACCTTCGTTTCATGCTTTTACAGCAAAATGTTTTGTAAAATGTGCTTATGGACTCACATCTTATTTTCATAAGATGTGAGTCCAAAATAATAAATGAATAAATGAAACTCTTGTGTTGATTAGAGTCTCATGTTCAGTGTTTTGACAGGTCTGTGTATCAGAGTAGAAGATGTATACCTTTACACTATTCTACTCAAACCTGCTTAAGGAACTCAAATGATTTGTTCATCTGTGAAATCAAGCTCTACTACAAATGACATCTGACTGATCTCATCTTATAAAACTGTTATAACTGGAGCCTGTTATAGGTAATGTAGCAGTGATGATGAATGATATGTATTTGGTATTCTGTGATTTGTCTGAAACTTAAAGCACAAGTCATTCAGACTAGTGGATGTATATTCAGTAATTGATAAATACACAATGGTCAAATAAAGAAACTATTATAGTATGTCAAAGATTAGTAAGGTTCATTTTAGTTACAAACGGCCCTTTGTCAAAATGAGTTTGACACAACTGGCCTAATACAAAATGTCTGATGTGCCGTACCTTGGCTGGTGTCGAAAATATTGACATTCTTGGTGAATTTAGAGCTCTGATGTCCTCCACCCTGTCTCAGTCCTCCAGTAGACAGAGCCGGCCCATCGGGTCCCATATGACCCCAGCATAAGAGCGTTTACAGGGCTGTGGAGGAAGTGTGCTCCAGCTGCGAGATTCTGTGTCGTACACTTCCAGAGTCTTCACCGGCCGTTTGCACTGACGACCACCTAACAACAACAAGAACAGGACATCACAACAGTTATCAGTGTGCTGTAGCTGCATGTTTCGTCTGCATGTTTGCATGTGTCGTACACCTCCAGACTGGAAGCAGGGAAGCAGGCTGCTCTAGGGCGGCTCAGCAGAGGCGACTCACCTTAACACATGACTACCACCAAGTGTTCCCTAACATCCATGTTATTGGTTGGTGGGGAAACCGGAGCCACCTAGACATGGGGAGGAACATGCAAACTCCAGCTGCAACTCCAGAGCGCTATCCACTCTGCCACCGTGCCACCATTGATAGGTTGTTATTTGTTTTGTATATGCATCTTCTGACTTTTTACTTCTGTCAAATGAACACATTGTCTTTTATATGACTTACTTATATGACTTAGCTCACTTTCTACTTAATAATACTGAAGCTGATCATGATCTTTTCAAGATTTCTTTGAAAAGTGAAGTAATTCAGACACAATTTAAAGATTTGTTATTTTCCTTCTTGTTGAGACAATGTTATACAATTCATATCTATGGAATCAGACTTGGGACTAAACTAATACAAAATACATATTCAAATACTGTTCCATACTTGTTAAGGTTAGGTAAAGAACCTATAGTTTAGTATTGTCTTTATTGAATAATGATGATTATTAAATGAGCATATGGTCTACAGAGACAGTGACTGCGAGGAATGACTTATTAAAGTGTAGAAAAGTCATCAGATTAATACATTAACACAATTAGAACACATACACTGTACATGAGAACGATGACTACAGGTGTTGATGTGTCTAGAGTATTTCCTTTTTTTTTTTTTTTCATTTTTCACTACCAATTTAGCTCCGGGCGGGTCATTGAGGAAGTATGTGCAGAGCTAGTCCCACTTGAATGAGATGAGTGATTAGAGAAGTGTTTTGTTTGGTGCATACCTGCTACATAGAGCTTGTTTCCCAGCAGGTTGGTGTTAGCGTCGTAGCGAGGTGTGGGCATGGGAGGGAGCAGGGCCCACACATCCTTCCGTAGGTCATACTGCTGTAGGATACTACGAGGAAGCAGGTCTGCACCCATCCCTCCTACAGCCAGAGCGCGGTTTTCTGCACACATAGTATCACAACACTGGATGATGCTCTCTGTAGAAGTCAGGTTAATAAAGGCAAAAGTTCAGTGTGAGAAAAGACAAGCCAGTTAATATGGTTCAAAAGTAGTGATAGGACAGTATGAGTGGTGACTTTGAATAACTCCCTGTCTCAACACGTCTCTATGCACTGTTTGCATGACTCAACTTGAATAATACAAATAATTTGTCGACAAAGACACTATCGACCGATTAATCAACTAAACAACTAATGAACAAGAGCCCAACTAAATATCCACTCACACACCCACCAAACTCTACTTGAGTGTCTATGTAAATTCACTTCTTATTGGAGGATTAACAGAGCTCACCACAAGCGTTCTCACTTGAGTTCTATATTTAGGCGAGTGTGTTTAAGGTGTGGGTGATGTGAACCGTGCTGCTGAGAAGACCTGAGACTCTGACAGACATGAACAGGACGCACAGTGCTCCAGCAGAATGCACAAGTCCATGTCTGACACTTGGCTTTGACACCTCCCGCATAAGAATGGACGTGGGTGAGACTGTTGAAAAGTACAAAAACACAGCTCAAAGAAGAAGTCGGAACGCTATGCACAAGAGAGTTTGGTTTAACACTATTTTACAGAGAATTTCACAAAACTAATGGAAGATCTAATAACTTATAGGTAAGCTCACCCCTAAACTCCACCCACAAACACATTTCAAACGCAGCAAGTTGATGGAAAAGCATTGGGAAAAGGGCAGGGCTTGTGTGACAATAGTCTACAACTGTCATGAGCCAGTTTTAACCTGAAGCTTTCTAATTGGCTCAGTTTGCACTAAAATTGCCAAAAGAAATATTCAGAACAGTAGACAAATCTTTTTAAAGAGGACCTAATATGTCCAATTCACTTTTCTAAGTTTGGAACCTTGTTATAATGGCCTTCCTTTATCATTAGTGTACTTAAAGTTATATTTGAATTGGTTCATACATGTTGGAGTAATCTTGTATTGTTCTTCAGCTCGTTCTCACCTACCACCTACCCCCCCCCCCCCCCCACTTGTCTGTATTTACTTGTTAAAATTCAAAAGATTAATACTCAAAGTGAAGCTTGTTTATGGTCTTGTTGTCACTTTCCAACAATAAAAAATATTTTTAAAAAATCTGTTGCTTTTTTTTTTTTAATGTCTGCAGTTTTGAACAGGAAGTCAGTAGAGCTGTTCCTATTTTTAAGTTGTTTTAGATCAACTTTGTGTTCTCAATGAACAAAAGGTAAATGACTGATCTGCACATGTTCTAGTTTCTTACTGAATATTAAACAAAAACACAGTAGGTCCCCTTTAACACTATATTGATCATTCATCACGTGTGCGTCATGACAGAGGGCAGAAGTGTGTGTACGCAGCCTTACAGGAGCGCAAAACTAACATATTCTCACACATTTTATTTTTTTGTAAAGAAAGCTGGGTTAGGGTTGGTTCAGTACATTCATCTGTGGAAGTAAGACATCTTTAGACGAAGCACAAAGCAGGTATTAGGAAAAGCTCATGAATGCAGCTGATCCAGACCCTCTTCCTCCTGCTGTGTTTGTGATTCAATCAAATGATTTGACTCATGATTTGTGCCATTCTGTGGTAAACAGGGTTTTGTCTCTTAAAAGGTTTTCAGTCACTTGACTGTAGATCATGTGAAGCTGGTGTTAGCCACATGATACAGGCTATTGCATCTTTTTTTTAATGTCACACTTTTTTTTCTCATTAGAATTGACTTATCTTGTTTAAAGTGTCCACTGCAAATCTGTAACTTAGAGGGATTCCAGTTCTTTGGATTTATAGCTGCCACCCACTGGCTTTTATCTTCATCCAAATGAAAAAGCTCCAGGCTTAGGCTTACAACCTCCTGTTAGTGCAGCGTGTTCCACAAGATACAGACATTTTACAATTGAAATCAATGAAAGTCACTTAGAAACAGGCAAGTTTCAGCAAAGTTTCCATAGTTGTAGCACACACAGACAGAGTTTAGCATCCATCATGGAGAAGTGGGCGTTCCCTCCAAGAGCCTGACCACACCTGCAAAGGGTCCACAGTCAGTTTAACAGCTTTATTTTATTATGCAAACATCCCTAGAGTTGTGTTTTGTTTCATTCTCAATATTTCTTTTAAGTAATCCTACATTTTCATCTGCTCCAGTCTCTAAGCTCTCATGTAGAAGTTTAAACATATACAGTTAATTTAGCTGGAAGTAGAATCACTTTATGTTCCCCTATATTTTGTGAAGTTTAACACAGGAGATCTTAATATTTTCAGAACATCAGGACGTGAAGCAGCTTAAACAAGGCTAAAACAATCGCTACAGCTTCAAACTCAAGCAATTATAAGGTATATATTTATACACTCTCTTTCGTTCAAAGGTTTGGGTCAGTTTTTATGCAAGAATAGCACAGCTGAATAGTTTTTCCTCAATGAAGATAACTTTGAACTATCAGAATTACACTCAGTACATCGTTAATGTGATAAATGACTACTGTAGCTGCAAATCTCTGGTTTGGCCTATTTCTAACAACTATCACTCCAGTGTTCTAATGGTCCTCTGTGTTTGCGGAGGAATAGAAAAACCCTGGTACAATGAGCAGGTCTTTCCATGAGCAGGTTGAGGAGCATCAGATGAAATGCTCGAAATGTTTGTGAGCATTTGTTTTATGTGAAACTCGACAGTCTTGTTCTGTTCTTACAAATGAAGGCTCTTCTATTCATGGAAAACACAAAACTGTCTAGGTGAGCAGAAGTGTACACATTTATTAAATATTGGATATAAATGTAAATATAGAACAGATATCATGCAGTCCTTTGCCAATGATTATTCTCCATGCAAACGTTCTCTGCTTGTCAAAGCCTGATCTCGTCAGAGGGCCTGGGAGATCGCTGGAACAACAGGTGTCACAATGGGACGACAAGAGTGTCCTTGGGTAAGACACTTACAACCACATTGCCTCAGTGTCTGTGTACACTGGGTGAGTGGATGCTAGATTGTACAGCTCTTAGAGTGCCTGGAAAGGTAGAAAAACACTATATAAATCAGGGTCTCAAACTCCCGGCCCGGGGGCCAAATGCGGCCCCGAGATGATTTAATGCGGCCCGCGGCGTGATTCAGATTAATATTGAATGCGGCCCGCAAATAACAATTTGAACTACAGGTCCCACAATGCACTGCAGCGTAGCGCAGCCTCAGCTCCTCCCCTGCTGCCCCATGCAGCAGCAGCTAAACACAAACACGACAGAGAGATGAATGAGAACTAGAGTCACTTTTAAACTTTCCTCAACAAAGAAATGGACAGAGCACAGGCGGATTCTGAGAGGAGAAGCTTCAGACACGAGAGGAGAGACTGTCACAGCGTAAGCAAGCTGCTCCTTTACAACAGAAAGGCACAGATGATTCATCTTTTCATGCAGACAGGTGAGCTTCCCTGAATAAGTTCGATGTCATAATGGAGTGCCTCATGTGTCAAGCTCCACGCCACTTTTTATTTGACGAAAATTGATCTAATATCCGCGGAGAAACGTGCATAAACTCCTGCTGAAAAAGACGATGCGAACCGGCACCGCGAGTACATGCACGCGGCCACACGCACACAACGACACACAGTCCTAAACCTGTGTTCAGACATCCAGATAAAGGTCTGTAGTGTTTGTGAAACAGACAGAAAGTTAATTTGTGTGAAGAGCACAGGAGGAAACACACAGCCTAAACCAGACTGGAAAATAAAACTGTAAATATAAAGGTTTATTTTGTTGAGATGTGACAATAAAACCTCTAAAATGCACCAGAATACAGCAAATTACCTGCAATTTAGCCAAGAATTCCCCAGGGAGGACAGAGTGACCCTGGTTACACACTTTTATTTACTTTTGTTTTCATTACATAGAAGACAGTAGTGTAAAATGCAATACAAAATACTTAATGTGAATTTATTGTAGGCTGTATGTTGTATTGGAGGTTTTACAGCCTAATAATCTTATTAATATCATAGCAGGTCAGAATTTTTAAAAATGCGGCCCTCGACCAATTGCCTCCGATCATTTCGGCCCCAGCTCCATTTGAGTTTGAGACCCCTGATATAAATAGACAACTTTTATATACTAGTAATTATTAGTCAACTAAGAATAAAAAAAACACATATATCAACATGTATCACAGAAACCATTAATAATTCTATGAACCGCTATAAGTACAGCTATATGTCACAAAAGGTGCAACTATAAGTACTGCTGTTAGTACCAGCAGCTATCAGTGTAATTAATACACAACATACCAGTAAATGGTACAGGTACCACTCCAAGTACTACTAAGCACAATCCAGGTACCACTCCAAGTACCAATAAGTACCACTCCAAGTACCACTAAACACCACTCCAAGTACCACTAAGTGCCACTCCAAGTACCACTCCAAGTACCACTAAGCATCACTCCAAGTACCACTCCAAGTACCACTAAGTACCACTCCAAGTACCACTAAGTACCACTCCAAGTACCACGAAACACCACTCCAAGTACCACTAAGTACCACTCCAAGTACCACAAAGCATCACTCCAAGTACCATTAAGTGCCACTCCAAGTACCACTAAGCATCACCCCAAGTACCACTAAATACCATTCCAAGTACCACTAAGTACCACTCCAAGTACCACTCCAAGTACCACTAAATACCATTCCAAGTACCACTAAGTACCACTCCAAGTACCACTGCAAGTACCACTAAGTACCTCTCCAAGTACCACTAAAAACCACTCCAAGTACCACTAAGTACCGCTCCAAGTACCACTGTGATTGCGTTCTAGGTATGGGGGCAGAATCTATGAAGTGCCACCATAATGAGAGTTCTGGGGATATGTTTTTGCAGTGTATGTTTGTCCCACTCGTGATCGCAATAGGAAACTAATATCTCATTACCTGTTGTTCATTATCCAAAACAATGATCTCTCAAATGTCGATACAAATTGCATCATTTAGCTGACTGCATGAGTGACTATCCATTTGAAAATATCACACTGGTTTCATTTGCTGCGATCGATCATTCTGTCAGCCTATTTGTCTGGGTTTGGGTTTGGATTGGTGTGTGTGTGGGGGGGTTGAGGATGGGTCAGGGAGATTGAGAGACACTGCAGTAAAACATACAACACGTTTGTTTACAACATTTACCTGAGCTGAGACGCTTTTGGTCAGATTAGACATTTCACTGAGCACACATTGACATGCAACTCTTGATTGGTCCAGTTATTATTACAGAAGAATAACACAATAAGGCTAATTCACATGAGAAACTCCACACAAGTCACACTAGCACCCTTTGGTCTTTCCTGTTTGGTTTGGTCTAAGGTCTGGGGCACTCTCAGGTCCAAAGAGTTGGGTGTCACACTATTACCAGAAAGTTTGGACTTTGACACTTTCTATGAATCTGTTACTGTCATCCCAGCAACACTGAGTGTAAAAAAAAAAAACATTTACAGAAAGTTAAAGGTGATTGTGTAGGTTAAAATGTTCAAAGTGTCGATATCTCAGACTACAGTCCCTTTGCACTAGCTGGATGTGGTCATGATGTTTTGTACATTCATGAGGTTTCTTCTATAAATTTGAGTGACTCGGGTCACATTGTCCTGCGCTAGACGAGTGGAAGTGACTGTATTCTTGTAGTTATATAATTAATTATTCTATGGGCTTAAACTCTTTGTTTTACTGTTACACAACAGACAAATGTACATTAACAGTTTAAATTAAAAAGTGAATAACGCCACTGCATAACGCATTGAAGATGTCTCATAACACTTGGACATACTTTAGAGAACTGGAGGAATCTCTGAACTGTGCTGCAGATCAATAGGACAGTCCTCTGGTGATTATTTTTATCAGAAGGTCAATTATAAAAGTAAAGTTTAAGTAATAGTCTAATCTAACTTTCCTTGTCTAACTTTTTGCAAACCTCAGTCGTTTTCTTACATCAGAAAATTACACGTCAACAAGAGACTTTAAAAGCTGTGGTAACTAACTTTTTAATATCTAAATGAGTAAACTTTGTGTTTTCCACTAAAAAGTGCATAATAAATGCAGCACTTTATGAACAATTAAGACCACTGAGTCCTGTCTGAGCTGAATAAAAAAGTCTTTCAGTTCTCATCAGGAGCTAAATGCAGCTCTCTGATTGGCTGAGCTGGAGTGGTCCTCTCCACTTTCAGTTTATCAATCATAACTGTAATCAGAAACATGTTGATATTAACCATGTATAGAGGGATTTATGAGAGGAATGAAGAGTTTTAAAGCCTAAATCGTGTTTGCAGTGTGAAAATCAGATGCCACACCTTTAAGTTATAAGATTTGTTTTCACTCGAGTGATAAAGGCCGGTGTAGTGCCACTAAAGGCCAAAGATGGCGTCCTTGTTCTAAAACTTTGAAACAGCTGAACTTCACTGTGGTTCTTTATTGTCCAAATGCTGCTGATTTTCTGTTTCCTTTCTAACTTTTCTCTTGCTAAATCAATAGTTTGTGAAGTCCACTGTTGTGATCTTGGGCTATCCAGTAATAACTTGATTTTGAAATTGAATAAAGCAGTGAACACTTTTATCATGTACCTTTGACAGAGATGGAGAGGCCCATTAGAGGCTCCCTCAGTGCACTCCTCTTCCTCCACCTGCCTTCATCTGTGTGGTACATCTCCACCACCTTCATGGGGCTCTGGTCCTCACCCACACCTCCCACCACCAGGATCTGCTTCCCCATGACGGCCACCGCCGCCCCAGCGCGAGGTGTAGGCATCTGAGGCAGAGACATCCACTTGTCGCCCTGGAGAGAGGGACATATTTAATTACAGGCCATATGACAGAATGTGCCATTTTTCTCATTTTGACTTTGTTTGGTTTGATCATCCTTGGTAAATATTTTTCATTGGTATACAACAGTGAAGTTGCAAAATAGTAAGATATTGACAAATTGGATTTTGATTCTAAAACAGAATCCCTCCACAATATGTCGTCAAAAAGCACAATGCAAAGACAATTTGACTATATATATATATATATATATATATATATAATATATATATAATATATATATATATATAACTATACCTATATATATCGTCCTATACCTATAATATATATACCTATATATATATATTATATATATATATATATACCTATAATATATATATATAATATATATAATATATATATATATATATATATATATATATATATATATAAATGAAAAAAAATGATCCCTCTCACCCTACGCGGGTGGTCTCATCCTCTACCAGAGGCCAGGAGCTTGAGGGTTCTGCGCAGTATCCTTGCTGTTCCTAGGACTGCACTTTCTGGACTGAGATGTCGGATGTAGTTCCAGGGATCTGTTGTAGCCACTCATCCAGTTTGGGGGTCACGGCCCCCAGTGCACTGATCACCACGGGTACCACTGTTGCCTTCACCTTCCAACCTTCTCCAGCTCTTCTTGAGCCCTTGGTATTTCTAGTTCCTCATGCTCCTTTCTCCTGATGTTGCCATCACTTGTATTGCCACATCCACCACCACGGCTCTCCTCTGCTCTTTATCCACCACCACGATGTCTGGTTGGTTCGCCATTACCATCTGTCTGTCTGTATTTGGAAGTCCCACAGGATCTTAGCTCGTCATTCTCTACCACCTTGGAGTGTTTCCCACTTTGACCTTGGGGTTTCAGTCCGTACTCCGCACCGATGTTTCTGTATACTATGCCAGCCACTTGGTTATGGCGTTCCATGTACGCTTTCCCTGCCAGCATCTTACACCCTGCAGTTATGTGCTGGACCGTCTCAGGGCCTCTTGCACAACCTACACCTGGGTCTGTCTGGTGTGTAGATCTGGGCCCTATGGCTCTGGTGCTCAAGGCCTGCTCCTGTGCAGCCAGGATGAGCGCCTCTGTGCTGTCCTTTAGCCCAGCCCTTTCAAGCCATCGATAGGATTCTTGAGATCAGCCACTTCAGTTATGTTCCGATGGTAAATCCATGTAGGGGCTTGTCCTCCCATGATGGTTCCTCCTCCAGCACCTCATCTGTTCCCCACTGTCTGAGACATTCACTGAGTACGCCATCTGTTGGGCCTGTCCTTGATGTACTTATGGATCTCGGATGTTCATCCTGGATAGTGGCTCTCACGCTCACTAATCCTCGGCCTCCTTCCATTCGGCTAGCGTACAGTCTCAGGGTGCTGGATTGGGGTGGAACCCTCCGTGCATGGTGAGGAGCTTCGTGTCTTAACATCTGTGGTCTGTATCTCTTCCTTTGCCACCTTATTATTCCTGCAGGGTATCTGATCACTGGCAGGGCGTAGCTGTTATTGCCCGGACTTGTTCTTGCCATTGAGCTGACTTCTGAGACTTGCCTTACTCGTTGGAGGTATTGGCTGTTGCCGCTTTCCTTGTGCCTGTCCAAGGTTGCCATTTGCCTGTGGAATCCCAAGGTACTTGTAACTGTCCTCAATGTCTGCTATTGTTCCGTCTGGGAGTGAGACCCCTTCTGTGTGGATTACCTTCCCTCTCTTTGTCACCATCCTACTACATTTCTCAAGCCCGAATGACATCCCAATGTCAGTGCTGTAGATCCGTGGTGTGGATCAGTGAGTCGATGTAACATATATACCTATATATATATATATATATATATATATATATATATATATATATATATATATATATATATATATATATATATATTAAGCAAATTATAATCAGGCATTCTATATTTTTTTTTATTACAGTAAATGGCTTGTTGAATATTACTGCCAAAGTTGTCAGCATTCTATAAATTTTTGTTGTAGGCAAAGTAGATAATAACACATCTATTTCCTACTTTGAATGAAAACACCAGGCATTCTATAGAATTCTATAGAAAAGTGCATCTGAAGGAATAACTACCACCAAAACTAAGTAAACAAAAACTGCAAGTTATTTAACATACAGTTATGTTAGCATTCGCTATATTTCTTTACATATGGGAAGAAACATGCATGTTCAGTTCCGTTAAGTTCATTTCTATGAGGTTTTCACTGCTTCGGTCTAAATGTATAAACACAGTACGATCCAGCAGTGAGTTGTGGTCGGTTTTCTCAGAGAAAATGTTAAAGACTTTACGAATCGTGAGAAAACGTCACCAAAAGACCAAAGTGTGTTTATAAAAGGATGTGTTTGTGTCTAAATGCTAACGCTAAAGCCTGAGGGGAATAACAGAGCCGAGCAGAGTAGAGCGAGTTTTTCCACTGGGAGATCGTCCCACTCCCAGTTAATGCAGTAGAACTTGTCATGTGCACTTTTTTATTTCTTAAATATTAGCTTACTTACAATAACTCTGCTCTAGCTCAAAGTACTGTACAAAATATGTGTCAAAGTTTACCTTTAATTCTAGAATCGTCTTCAAAGCCACATGTTTATGCTAAAATATGAGGATAGAACGTAGTTTGTTTTACTGCGACAACACAACATTTGTTATGTTCCAAGATTGGGTTAGGCCAAAGGATGGTCGCCCTGGTAACGTGCTGAATATGTAAACGCAACCTAATCATTTCAGTAGTGCTCATCAATCTACAAACTTCACAATTTTGAATTACTGGGATTTTGTTGTTGTAAGAAATGTAATGACAGCATAAGACAGGTTAGACCACTCTTTTCAGTAAAACACAGTGAACATGTAACAACTCACTAAACATTTGACTTTTTTTCACCAGTTTGTTTGTTTTGCTTATGATTATAATTTTGGAAATACGGCATATGTAGAGGTAGTTCCACAACTGTTACCTACCAACCACAATGTAAATCTGGGGCCAAAATCCACTAAAATGACACAGACATTATGAAACCATGTCAGGCGTGTGTAAATAATGTTTTTGACAAAAGGTGGAGAGATTCTGTTTTACAGCTCAAACTACACACTGTTCAGTTTCTTCATAGTTCACAACTGAACGGCGGTAAAACTTGATAAAATCTATCACAAGGACGCCAGACGAAATCAAAATGAGAAAAAATGTGCTCATCTATGCATGTGTATGAGCTGTACCTCAGGAGAGTAAAGCTCCAGGGCCCCGCACGGTCGTCCCGCCGCGTCACACCCCCCCAGTGTGTACATCTGCCCCCCACCTCAGTCAGAGTGTGGTAGACCCGCCCACTGGACAGACGGGACAGACTCTGCCAGTGGAACTCCTGCGCTGAGGGAACCGCCATGGCACGAGCAGGAAGGGGAACTTTTCTGTGAGAGTGGATCCAGGACAGGCACAGCTCACATCGGCCTGGACTGGTCTGGTCTGTGGAGAGGCGACGCTCACAGGTCAGCTCACATCGGCCTGGACTGGTCTGGTCTGTGGAGAGGGAGTCAGAGGATCAGCTCACATCGGCCTGGACTGGTCTGGTCTGTGGAGAGGGACGTACAGGTCAGCTCACATCGGCCTGGACTGGTCTGATCTGTGGAGAGGCGACGCTCACAGGCTCAGCTCACATCGGCCTGGACTGGTCTGGTCTGTGGAGAGGCGACGCTCACAGGATCAGCTCACATCGGCCTGGACTGGTCTGGTCTGTGGAGAGGAGGTCAGAGGAGGATCAGCTCACATCGGCCTGGATAACACAAATATGTCTACAGTAAAAGTCAGAAAGCTTCCTACATTTATAAAGAAGTGTTATGTTTGACCATAAGACAAAAGATTTCACTGTTGTTTGGTCATTGTCGTTGTAATGTGGATAGACATTAAATCGTGTTTTGGTCTTGTAATAATTTCAAAAACTAAATTTTGACATGATGACATCCACAGAGGTGTGGAGTTTCCATGCTTCTCTGTGTCTAGGTGGGTTTCCTCCAGGCACTCCGGTTTCCCCACCAACCAATAAGATGCAGATGTTTAGTCTGAGCTGCCCCAGGACCACTTGCCATCACTGAGTGGGGGGGTTACTGTGTGAAGCACTTTGGAAGACATCAGTCTGTGTAAATCTGATAATATTTAAAAAAATCCATTCATGCATTCACGATAGTTAAGTTCAACTTTATCTGCAAAACACACATGAATAGTTTTCCGTTGTTGGTGTCGTCTCTGTTTCCAAGCTTTAGTAAGAAGAGAACAAAATACAGCGTAAATGATGGAGCTTGAGTCTGATTCTAGCCCAGCGCTCACCTACCTCCTGTTTTCTCAGTGTAAGTGTCTCTCGTCAGCAGCAGGAGCAGACTGATGTTGCTCTTGCATGTGCTTTCTTTCCCTCTGGACACAACGCTTCCTTCCTGAATGTGAGCTACTTCTCCTTCTCGTGTTTGCTTTCAGAGCTGGAGGAGGAAGTCTGTCACTGGTGTGGGAGGCAGCCACTAAAATAAACCCAGCACTGAGCCACTTCTGACAACATCACCTCAAATGCACCACTATCTGATCCTGAGCTGCAGAAGTCATGTTTCATCTTTGGTAAAGACTGGACTCAGACCTGAGTCAGGATTTGGAAATTTAAGACTAGACTTGATTAAACAGATTAAGGCGAGACACTGTAAGTGAATTTAAATCATCACATTTACAACCTTCAAAGTGAACAGAGTCATGCACAGGGATGTGGAGAATAAAGGACACTTTCTTATATTGATTGAAACATATGTACTAATATGTATGCATTTTAAATGCATTTATGATGTGTGCAGATGGAGGTTTGGCTGAAACCAAATGTAAACATAAAGTAAGACAAACATTGTTTTGTTTTGATTTTTTAAGAACATGTTGCCACCACTGTATTTCACTTTATTTAATGTAAAGTAATGTGTAGTTTTGCTCATAACTTTATAATTCCTTATGCATTATGAAAAGTGACTTAAAGCTTAGGCTGTGTTTTCTTAGCTGTTAATGACATGACACTTGATCCTGCCCTATTAGGGACGGCTGGTATCAATGGGCTAGGTCATTCTAGGAAAGAAACTGTAGAAATCACTAATACATGTTTTATAAAAATATAATATTTAAATGTATTAATTCGAGTTGTTGTGTTGCAATTATAGTTTCATAATTGAATTATGTCAGTTTTGCTGAAAATGTCCTGGTTTTGTCCAGCTTGAGCAGGTGTAAGATTCTCATTGGTTCAGAATCGTCCTGTGCTATATATTTATAGTAAAAAAAATATTATTAGATATATAAATTATATATATATATATATATATATATATTATATATATATATATATAATATATATATATATATATATATATATATATATATATATATAATTCTATAGAATGACAACTTTTAGGCAAAGTAGATCATCTCTGACAAAGCATAATTTATTGGAATACAAAACAAAAACTCATTTTAATTAAATACCATCCAAACTAGGGCCCAAGGGCCAAACTTGGCCATCCAGTAGGACTAATTTTGCCTGTAAAGAGTGCTGATGTTTGAGTATCTATTTGATTACACATGTTTCTTACAAAGAGCCATATAAAGTCTATTTTCCTAAAAGACTAATAAAAGATCATTTTATTATAGATTTGTTTTAGTTGAGCCAAAAAAGCAGGTTTTGCTCTTGTTATATAATAAGTTTGTCCATCTAAAGTTGGACACTTCTGCAAAGCCTTATTTAGTTGCTGTAGTGGTTGTTGTGTTTGTTGTTATTGTCAGTTGTAGACATGGTTTTGGTTCTCTTTTTTGTTTTTTCCCCTCTCTTTTCTTTAAAAGGCTAATTGGCAAACCTTTATATGAATGTCATACCTGTTTGTTAAAGCCTGATCCCGTCAGATCTCAGAAGCTAAGCAAGTTAGGGCTGGTTAGTACTTAGATGGGAGACTGCTGGAACACCAGGTGCCACAGGGGATGACAGAAGTGGATTGTCGTTGTGTCCTTGAGACAGTTAACTCACATTGCCTCAGTGTTGGTGTACACTTGGTGAGTAGATACTCGATTGCAAAGCACTTGAGTGCGGTAAGGTAGAAAAGTGCTTTATAAATATACCATTTACAATTTATATAAATTGCATTTAAACTTTTTTTTTTATATAGAAAACAATTGAATTATGGACATTAGCTACCACAACCAACACAACTACCAATCATAACCAGACGTTACAATCATCCCACAACCAACCTCACCAGAACAACAACCAACCACTCTCACTGCCACCAATCACAACTTTAACCACACCAATCACCAATTACAACCAAGCACACCAACCACAACCAAACAACCACCAACCAAACCACAACCACACAACACAACCAAACCACCAAAAAAAAAAAAAAAAAAAAGCCAACCAAACACAACCAAACCACAACACAACCACAACACCAACCACCAAACACCACCCAGCCACCACACCAAGCACTAACTACATAAATCACAACCAACCGCAATTAGAGCTAGTTAATATATCACTGTTGTTTTGAAGATATGCATAACTGGATATTGAGTATATCATAGTAAAAACTGCTTTGAAATAATTTGATTAAAATTACAAATGAAAAAAATAAAAAAATCTCAATTTGCTATAGAAAGGTGACATTTTCATCCATTTTATTTTTTGCACTCACTCATTGGTGTCTTAACAAAATTTTTATTAGAAATTGAACTTTTTTTAACATATCAAAATCTTGCATTTTTTCTTACACAACCAACCAAATCCACCACAACAAGGCAAGACTTTACAGAGATGCCAAAACATTTCCTCAGATGGACAAATAAATACATAGTAAATTGTCAAGGGCGGAATACATTTTTTATTTATTTATTATTATTTTTTTTTTTACTTAATACATAGTTTGTTTGCACTGAGATTTATAATAAAATAATATTTTAATGGGGTTTTGGGGAAATAGACTTGATATTTGAAAAATAAACCAAATTGTAAAATGTTTTAAAATAAATACTCTAACATCAGCACGCCACTGGAGGGCCAAGTTTGGCCCTTGGGCCCTAGTTTGGATGGTATTTAATTAAAATTGTATGTGTTTTGTTTTGTATTCCAGTAAATGATGCGTTGTCAGAGATTCTCTACTTTGCCTAAAAGTTGTCAGGCATTGTATAGAATATAGGCAAAGTAAATAATAACACATCTATTTCCTACTTTGCCTGAAAAAAAACAGGCATGTCGTTTGATTCGTGTCTGGTGCACAAAGAATCTGTGTTGTTGTTGTTGTTGTTGTTGTTGTTGTTGTTTTGTTGTTGTTGTTGTTGTGGACCATCTGACACACGTGTCTCAGTTTTGGTGCTTTTGAGCTGTTTGAGGAGAAAAGTCTTTTGCTAGTGCTTTTAGTATTTCTCCATTTGTAGAAGAAACAAGATGATAACTGGTTTGTCTGGTGAGTTACTGTTGTGTTTAAGTGGCCCCTGCTCCTGTCCCGTGAAGGGCAGTGTGAGCTCCTGGGCAGAACCACCACCAGGTCCCTGAAGGTCAAACTTGTGCCGTTATGTTTTCATACACAAATATGGCATTTGATGTGGAAAAAATGTTTCCTCTTTAGAACTGAAAACACCCTGTTCCATTGTGTGATGTCATTAGGTGGTAAAGCAGAAAGTTTTGTGTGTTTTTAATCCACGTCATAGTTTTTGTTTAAATTCTCTTTCATTCAGTAGTTGTCACAGTTTTCTCTGATAATCTCAACAGAACAAAAGATAAAAGAAGATGCAAATCTTAAGAGAGTCTGGTCATTTAAGTCCACCTAAATAGACTTGGATCAGATTTTTAATCTGGATATGGGCTGTTACTTTGAGCTTAGCCAATATTGGCCTAAAGTACAGTCAAGTGATAAAAAAAAATGAAGAGATTAATTAATTATGATCTGTAATTAATTAATCAAATTAATCTATTTTTAATCTCACCTAAAAATTGCTGAGAAAACACTCAACTTAAGTGTTTTTGTTTTGTTTTATCCAATTTATTAATTACATTATTGTTGCAAGGAGTTAGTAATATATTGCAAAAAATGAAGACTTTAGGACAGGGGTCTCGAACTCAAATGGAGCTGGGCGCATTGATCGGAGGTAAATGGGTCGAGGGCCGCATTTAAAATTTTGGCCTGGCTCTTATATGTTCAATATAAATAAAATGATTACGTTGTACCTCCAATATCGAGCCTACAATATAATAACAGTATTATATAATGCATTTTACAATACTCTCTCCTATGTAATGAAAAAAGTAAATAAAAGTGTTTAACCAGGGCCACACTGTCCTCTCCAGGAAATTTTGACCAAATTGCAGCTATTTACTGTATTCTGGTGCATTTTCAAGTCACATTTCAACATTAAAGTCTTTATATTTCCATAGATTCATTTTCCAGTCTGGTCTGTGTGTCTCTTGTGCTCTCCACACTTTCAGTCTGTTTCACAAACACTACAGAAGTGAGCCTTTGTCAGGACGTCTCAGCCCACGTTTGTATGGATGACGATTAGCTACTGATGAAGCCACGTGTGTGTTTTCTCGTGGGTGTCGCCGTGGTTACGCTCGCGGTGCCGGTTCGCATTGCTAAACGTCTTTTTCAGCAGGAGTTTATGGCACGTTTCTCCGCGGATATTAGAGTCAAATTCGTCAAAATAAAAAGTGGTGTGGAGCTTGACATGTGAGCACTTCATTGTGACATCGAACCAGTTCAGAGAAGCTCACCTGTCTGCATAAAAGAAAGAATCAACATCTGTGCCTTTCTGTTGTAAAAGAGCAGCTGCTTACGCATGTGACAGTCTCTCCTCTCGTGTCTGAAGCTTCTGCTCTCATCTTTTTCTCTGTCTGATTCTTTGTTGTGGAGAGTTTAAAGTGTCTTGAGTTCTTCTCTCTGCCGTTTTGTTGTGTGCTGTGCTGGTGCTGCATGGGGCAGCGGGGAGGAGCTGAGGCTGCGCTAGCTGCAGTGCATTGTGGGACCTGTAGTTCAATTGTACGGGCGGGCCACTGACTCGGTGGTGGGCCGCTGACTTATATGGTGGGGCCGCATTCAATGTTAATTTGAAATCATCCCGGGGGCCGCAAAAAATCATCTCGGGGGCCGCATTGGCCCCGGGCCGCGAGTTGAGACCCTGCTTTAGGAAGTTTTTGAACATAAAATTCTCATTCATCGTCCAATAACTCTCACTCTCAGAGCCGGACCTTTCTATACGCAGACTATGCAAGTTGCGTAGGGCCCCGCATCTTTGGAGGGCCCCGCCTCCTTCTGCGTGCGGATAGTTTTTCGAGTTTATGTCAGTCCAGTCCTCATCATGCTTGTTGGCTTCACCCTCTGGTTTACGCTGTACATAAACCCTGTTTGATAGACCCTCCCTCTTCTGTTCTTGAGGCACGGCAGTATGGGCAGAGACACAGACACTTCCCTGTGCTACTGACCAAAGCAGAAACAGGTGTCTGATCATTCTCAGCACAGACGCTAAATCAAAGAGTCTGGAAACAGTTTGGACAACAAATACATGTTCTGTATCTCATAAGCTCTCAGCCAGTCTATTTTGCGTCAATAGGACAAGTATGTCTGAACTATGAACACAAATAGGTGATAGGAATTAAACGTCTGCAGATCGCGAAAACATGAGGCTGTTTGTCCTGAAAAAGTTTCAGACTTCAGTATTTCTGTCCAAAAAGTCCAGCGTGATGATGCAGCTCATGCTGTTCCAGCGTCAGAATGAAGAGAGAACAGAGGCGGAGCTCACAGGAGAGGGACAGGGCTGGGGCCCCACTTGGAAACATGACACCAAGAAAAACTTGAGGAGAGGTGCAAGAATATTAATGATAAAATTATGCATAAATTCAAGATGTGTTGGTCTAAAATAGCTCACTCCAAATGTAGGGAAAATGCATCTGTTTTATTTAAAGTTTTCTGGGGCAGGATCTTAATAATTTTTTAATTGTGAGAAATTATTATTTAGCTTACACTTATTTTTATCTGTCGCTTTGTATAAAATTATTAATTATAATGGAAAAAAAGTCAATTTAAACACTGCTTTGGCTTGACTGATTAAGGTTCGTAGAAAAGACTAAGGGCCCCGAAAGCTGATTTTTGGCTTAGGGCCCTAAAGGTTAGATCCGGCTCTGCTCACTCTGACCTTTGCCCCGTCCCTTAGGTCAAAGGTCATGTGCAGACTTTCTCAAGTCAAGTCAAGCAACTCACATATGGAAACAATCGCTGTGTCCGAATGTATACACTCGTTCCCTGTCCACTCAATTACTATATAGTCCTGGCCTGTTTAGTGGACTAGTCAGTGCACTCATTCATCTGGTCTTTCGGACAGGGAGCGCACTATTTTCAGCTGACGCGGGTCACGTGCTTCTCCCCTTGTTAATGTACGGTCGGCAAAAAAAGTCCGATAAAATGAACTTTTGTAATAAATACTGACCAGGTCCGTTGACACGCACATATTTATGGATACTAATCATCATACAAGTCTGGTTTATCTTGGACAATACATTTACCGCAAACGGACTGGAAAATTCCTCTTTTACAAGCCCAACTAAGGTTAGCAGCTAACGTTAGCATCTTCACGGCTAACGGCTTTCAGTTAGTGGTTTTGTTTATTCTCCGACTCAACAGTGAGTTTAAGCGGCTCTTCTCATCTTTACTTCAGTCGTGTTGTTTACAGTTAAAGACTGACGCTGTCCGTGTTGTTTTTCTGATTCTCGCAATGAATTGTGGTCCATATTGACCGTTCTAGTGACATCGATGCTCACTACTTTTTCAGATGCATTGTGGGAAGTGCACTACTTTGACCTGCTGAACATCGGACACCACTACAAAATGGCGTGACCGAATAGTGCACTATATAGTAGAGGGCTCACATTCGGACACAGCAAATGAAGTTCAAGAATTCAAAATAGATTAATGTGATTAAAAAATTAACTCGATTAATATGTCTGTAATGAATTAATCTAATTAATTGACAGCTATTACTACTACTATTACTACTACTACTACTAATACTACTACTACTACTAGTACTACTACTACTACCTATACTACTACTACTACTACTACTAACTACTACTACTACTACTACTACTACTAGTATACTACTACTACACTACTACTACTACTACTAGTACTACTACTATACTACTACACTAGTACTACTACTACTACTACTACTAGTACTACTACTACTACTCTACTATTACTACTACTACTAGTACTACTACTGCTACTACTACTACTACTCATACTACTACTACTACTACTATACTTACTACTACTACTACTACTACTAGACTACTACTACTACTACTAGTACTATACTACTACACTAGTACTACTACTACTACTACTACTACTACTGCTAGTATACTACTACTACTACTACTACTACTACTACTACTACTACTACTACTATACTACTAACTACTACTACTACTACACTACTACTACTACTACTACACTAGTAGTAGTACTACTACTACTACTACTACTACTAGTACTACTACTACTACTACTACTACTACACTACTACTACTACTACTACTTATATACTACTACTACTACTACTACTACTACTACTACTACTACTACTACTACTACTAGTAGTAGTACTACTACTACTACTACTACTACTACTACTACTACTACTACCACTAGTACTACTACTACTACTACTACGTACTACTACTACTATACTACTAGTACTACTACTACTACTACTACTACTAGTACTACTACTACTACTAGTACTACTAGTACTACCAGTACTACTACTACTACTACTACTACACACCACTACCACTACTACTACTATATACTACTACTACTACTACTACTACACACTGCTACTACCACTGCTACTACTACTCTACTACTACTACTACTATACTAATATAATAATAATAATTATTTATTATTACTATTATTATTACTTTCGACTTTCATGCATAAAGTATCTGTACAAGTATCTGCACAAGTATCTGTACAATAGGGCTGTGCGACAATGACAAAATATTATCTTGATATATATATATATTTTTTACGTATCTCGATGACGATATTCAAACGACATTAAGTCAATGCAACAAAAATGTGCTGAAATATGTGTTATTAAGTTAATTAGTTCAGGTTCACACACGGAAATGGATCATCCTAATAAGACAACATGTCCAAAAATGTCTTTTATTCGTCATTTGTTCTTTATTTTAACGTTTTAAAAATATGATTCATGAAGCAAGCATAAAATATCTAATTGACAAGTATTTTGTAACTTCAAATAAGGAAACATTTTCTTGTTTTATGACAAATCTTACACTCAAAAAGCCATTTCATTTACTCTTGATCTTAGTTACTAATCAGTAACTAAATAAGGCATGCTTGAATAGATATTGTTGGACTCACTCAGTATGTTTTACCACATCAATGTTCTCCACAGTCAGGAATAAAAATGATAGCTCAGTAATAGCTCATGTAAGTTTGTGTAGTAGATGTTAAATAAATGTTACAGAAACACTTATATTAGGGTACACGGATTAACAACTAACTAGCTGCTAATTAGCATATTTGTAAGTAGTTAAATGTTATTGTTACTTATTAATTACTACTTATTCAGTCGTAGTTAATGGCTTATTCTGCAAGACCTTATTCTGGTGCTAGTGAGACATTTACTAACACTTTTCTAATAATAAACTGCTTATTCATGCTTATTATTATGTTGTTATGACATTATTGAACAAAAATGATGACCCTAACTGGCTGTGGGTTATATGGGTGTAGTTAGGGGGTTGATAGCATGAGAACTGTCATTTTTACCTTATTAATACTTAACAAATAATGCTTATTCTTATGTAACAAAACACCAACAGTTAGGAGTTAACAGTGCTTAACTAATCATGTATTAAGTCATTAAACCTCTTTCTAAAGTGGTGTTTTATTCTTAACTAATAAAGAAGTAATTTGACAGGTACTTCAATAAAATAGGTCCCCATTCTAAAGTGATGCTTTGATTATAGGTAAAGAATAGTTTGACAGAAAGTTGTAGAAATCGGTCCTTCCCTTTCCTTCGAGAGACTTTGGGGGTTTGCAAATAACAATCTAAAGATGAAGGGGGAATTGTACAGAACGCAAGTTTCAAGATATTAGATGAATGACAAAAATGACAAAAACTTCAGGTTGTATCAGAATACAGGTACCTCGGAGTACAAATGGACTCAAATTGAACATTTAAATCACAAGTTCAGAAAGTATGCAATAAAGTAAAATTTCATCTCTCCAATTTTCGCTTCATCAGACCACAATTGTCACATAATGCCGCCACAGTTTACATGCACGCATGATCCTCTCTCATATTAAATACTGCTTAACTACATGGTCACACACAAACAGCACCACCCTCAAACCACTTCAATCCTTATACAAAGAACCATAAAAACTCTCGACAAGAAGCCTATTCAACATCATCATTGTACAATACTAAAGAACTGAATCCCTGGACTGGGACAACATGATCAAGTATACAAATCTCTGTCTTCTGTTTAAAGTCATAAATGATCTGTCTTCACCTCCACTCACTCAGTTTGTTTCCATAAGATCATCGGCAAACCGGGTCACTAGGGGGGCTGTGAGAGGGGATTGCATAATACCATTCCGAAGAAGCTCATTCAGTCAAAAATCTTTTTCAGTCCAAGCAGCACATCAGTGGAACTCTATACCCATCACCATCAGAGACGCAACATCATATAACATTTTAAAACTCAGTTAAAAAAGTGGCTGATTGAGAATCAGGTCTGCTCACACTAATGTGTATTTGTAGTTGTTTGTCTTGTCCTGTCTTTGTTTATGTCTGCTTTAACAATGTTTGAAATGCTTAATTGCTGTGTTGTCTCTGTGTGTATAAGAATGTGATAATAATGTTGATTTTGTGTGCAAAAGGTTGTAAATGTTGATTGCTTTTAACATATTACATTTTTTAGGGTGACCATGTAACATCTGTCCAGGGACTACGGATGAAAATTAGCCTTGGGGCTAAATCTGGTGCATTTACAGAAATGTTTATTAATGTACACTGTCCCTGTCAAATAAATAAATAAATAAAAAAATAAATAAATAAATAATGGTCAAACTAGCGTGGAAAACATCACAAAATGGACAACTTCTAATGTTTTTACATTCGAAACGTAATTCCACTTAATAATGGTGCTATTTTCCTTGTTTTTTTGCACAATATGTCATTTTATATGTTCATTGTAAAACATTGTCTATAATTTTCCTGTAGACAAGTTATTTGATGAGAAGAAATTAACTTGTAAGTACTTTACTTAACCGAACAGATTAAAGGTGAAGCATCTGCTTATGAATAAGGTTGGAACATTTGGTTGAAAGATGTAAACTCAGCTGATCAAATGTTCCTCTCTGTTTGTGCGTTTGACACTTAAGTATCAACATACAAAGTGTAATTAGAGTTAAATTGCTGCTCCACTTGACCCTTCCCCAAACAGCATCTAAGTGATTTCAGGTCAGCTCCTAATGACTTCACCTTAAACAATCACAGCAAAAACAAACAAACAAACAAGGTTATAATTATGAGAGAAAGTTTTGCTTTAGCAGGCTGCTCGTGGTTACAAACAACACTCAAGTATGTGTGTGTGTGTGTGTATTTAATTAGTTCACTTTCTATCGCTTGTTCCCGTTAGGGGTCGCGAGTTACTGGAGCCTATCCCAGTGACTTTGGGCCTTAGGCCTTAAGCGAGGAAACTCACGCAGACACAGGGAGAACATGCAACCTCCCCCCAGAGAGCTCATGAGATGTAGATGGTCCAACCCAAAAGTGTAACCATGATCTGCTAGTTTGGGAAGCCGGAGCGAACGAAAAAATCTTGACGTAACAAACTTTTTTTGCTGCATTTCTATTTAATGTCTTTTTTCATGAAGAATTTTCTAAATTATATTGTTTCTATGAGTTGAAAGATTTTTTTTCTTGGATTTTAGATTTTTTCCCTCTAAACTCAACCCATTTCCCGTTGATACTCATGTATTTCTGCTTTGCGTTGTGTTGGTGTGGTGCGATGCTTCAGACAGCCACAGGACATCCAAACCTTTCCCACATGAGAGTTTCTAAGGGGAAGAGAAAGTTATGACACACCAGTGCCCCGGAGGAACACGCGAAGAACAAATCCTGTCCAGGCCATGACAGCACAGTAACTAAATACCAGGTAGAACAAACTAAAGAAAGACCATTTTGTGTAAATATACCACTACGATGAACCTGTTACACTTACTTCCATAAAATAAACTAAAAATGCATACTTTCTGAAATTGTCACAATTATTATTTTATTTCTTGGGATTATATGTTTTGTGAATGATCACAGTGACCTAGTTTCACTTTACTGTTTGTAGAAAGCTGCTCTAAAGCCACGGCTAAAGCCAAAACTAACCATGTGACAAAAGATCAGTGAGAGCACTCCAGTTTCCCCAACTACTAAAAACTTGTCCAGTATGTCGTGGCTCCTCTCATCACAGCGGCACAAATCTGAGCTCTCTCAAAGGTTAGAGGACAGGAGAAGTTTGCCATAAGGACACTCAAAAACCATCCACTGAATGCTGCTCTCATGTCCATGACACACAGATGTGAGCTCCTTTGTTAACACACTCAAAGCTAAATTCATTTTCATGTTTTGTGTGTCCATTATTAAAGATTCTGATTCTGCATCGACCAAACGTTAGCCCTGCAGACTGCACCGTATTCCTGTCGAAAAGCCTTTCACAAATGACTTTTCTCTGTTCCAAACATGCTTTATCTACCTGTCACACCTTTGATTGTCTCCCACACACAGGAATAAAAGGACCAGGGGATAAAGAGAGGATCGTCCTTCAGAAGCAAACTCCAGGAGCCGTCGCCATGGTAACACCGGGGATTTCCCATGAGGCTGTTCTGCACTCGGCTGCCTCTTTGTGCTTCGCTCTTAATATTGGCTTGTTTAATGTGACAAGTTAGACCACATTTTCTAAAACAGAGTGATGATATTTAAGATTTCACATATGACATTTGTAGAGATACAGTAACAGGTTCTGTTCATGTTCTAGAACTTACGGCAGTCTTAAAGGCAACCGGCTGGGCGATACGGCAAAAATATTAATAAGATTTTCTTTTTTTTTTTTGCAGTTTTTGTTGACTGTATATTTTCCTATTGTCTTTGAGGTAAATCAAATCAACTGCTTTTTCAGGAAGTTGTCTAAATCCAGCTGTCACTCACTCATTTAAACATCTGACCATCTCTGAGGTGACTACGCCCATGAACCCTTTGGAGTACAAAACTAAAGTGCATTTAGCCCATTGTCAATGCAGCTGCCGTCCACCTGACTGGAAAACACTGGGCTGTAATGTCATGTGACTGGAATCTATTCTGTTACCTAGCAACCACACTGTAAATATGGGCCCAAATCAGGTAAATATCACAGATGTTGAGGTTAGAACAAACCCTGCCTTGTAACACTTTAATATTGTTTCATGATTGCTTAAAGGTGCAGTGTGTAACTTTTGACCAAGATAAAACTGTTCTTTGCTTGTGGCCATATCTGTTTGTCAAAGCCTGATCCCATCAGATCTCAAAGGCTAAGCAGGATAGGGCCTGGTTAGTACTTGGATGGGAGACTGTTAGAACACCAGGTGCCACAGTGGGACGACAAGAGTAGATTGTCGTTGTGTCCTTGGGCAAGACACTTAACCCACACTGCCTCAGTGTCTGCGTACACTGAGTGGATACTAGATTGTAAAGCACTTTGAGTGCCTGGAAAGGTAGAAAAGCACTATATAAATAGACCATTTAGGGCTGCATGATATTGACAAAATATCTAATTATAATTTTTCTGTTAGATATTGTGATTTTGATTCAATATGCAATATTTAACATAAATATGTTTTTGTTATGTTGAACATGTAAAATGTTATGTAAAATGGCACCAACTGCCCCTGCACAGCTCTGACGTCTCAGGGTGGAAAATAAAAAGATCTCTAAAACTCCAATGACAATGTTTATCTCATAAGAACTGAGTAAACTGCAGTGTTTATGGACTAATATCAATCCTGCTGCTTTTATTCACTTGGATTTTATGTTTGTGAAGAAAACAGACTGGACTTTACCGGGAAAACTATCGATCAAGCGGCAACATGAAAACATGACGCCTTATTTATGAGTGGTTTTATTGAAAACGCTGTAGAACGGTCATGAAAGCAGTGTTTCTAGAGACTTTTGTTCAGTCGTGTTGTGCACAGTTCAAAGGTCTGTCACTGTTGTGTTTACTTTCGTAGTGCGCCGTGTCCAATAAAAACTACTGCGTAAGAAAAGGAGGACAATCACGACTTTGTTGTCAATATTGCTGTATCGATTCAATATCGATATATTGTACAGTTTTAGTCTTTGTTACACTAAATAAATAACATTGTGCATTTTTCCTTTAACAGTCATGGTCACAAAATCGCCTGGAGAGGGGCCACTCATGTTTTTATTTTCATGTTATGAATGAATTTATCCCCTTTCAGAATGTTTTTAACTTTCTATTTCTACTGAATTGTGTGGATGACTTTTCACCTCCAGAAAGTTCCATAGTGCACCTTTAAATGTTCATGTTCCATATGAAATCCTTTTTACTGAGATTGTGATTTAGATTTGTTCTCAGGCCCAGGACAGCTGCACATCTGAGACACGCAAAAACAAACAAGCAGTAAAGGTATGCAAGCACTAAATACGAGCTCATTCTACCTCCATCACTAACACGATCTGTCCTCTGTCAGTGTCTGCCTGCTCCTGCTGCTACCTCATGTCTGCTCTGGTGTGTTCTTAAGCAGCTTTCCATCTGCTGACACCATTCAAACCAACTCAAATCAAGCACAGTGTCTCAGCTGGATCAATACAGCCTCTGGAGAGGTAATCTTACCTCCACTGTGTGTGTACCACTGCGAATAAGTCACTCACAAAGACAACAGTGTAGAAGAAGAATATGTGAGAAAAGCATGGAAACCTTTCCCTCCACAGATGCACAAACCTCCCCAAGGAGTACTTTTACAAAAGGCCAAAGTCCTCCCACAGAGTCGTCCATGTTGGTTTAGGTCCATTGGGCCCTTGTGCACAAACTCTTCACACTTTCAGGTATTTTTCACATACTTTAGTTCTACAGTAAATGAAAACTTGATCTAAGGCCCAAAGTCACTGGGATTAAGCGGTAGAAAATGAATGAATGAATTAAATGTAACAGTTTTCCTATTCATTTGCAGATCTTGCTGTAACACAAGTGAAAATCATCTTTTCATGAGTATGATTGTCATTTTCTTTCATTCGTTTTGTTGACGTTTGAGTCCAGTTTTATCAAATCAAGCTTTCCTCTTATTTGTTTTAATACTAAACAAACTTCATTTTTTATGGATTGAAAGATAAAATTTAGATTATAAAAGAACCACTTTTATTTATAAATATTTTTATTAGCCAACAGCAGTATTTGTTCTTTGACCTCCTGCTGATATCTGCAGACATCGTTTGGCATTTTAAGGCTCGAGTCATGTTTCCAGTATGTTTTGGATTTGTTTATCCTCACAAGAACAAAATACCTATTTTTATAAAGCATTGCTTTTCAATAAATAAATGAATAATGCCTTAATGTAGTTTTTAGAGAATTATGTCACAAGGTTATTAAGAAAATGTTAAAAAAATATATATATATATATATATATATATATATATATATATATATATATATACTGTATATATAGAGGTGCAGTCCTTTAGTCGCTTATTCAATGCACTCTTAAGCTGGGCTTACACTGTGCGAATTTTGACCCAATTTTTTGTCGCACGACAATTTCAAGATCGTAGCAAATTTCGTCTACACCCACCGTACGAGTTATTCGTGCAGAGTCTGTGGAGCTACGAGCTGCGATAACCTGCTTACGATGAATTCACGACAGCTGATCGTAGCATCGCAGGAATATCAAACATGTTTGATATTTGTCGTGTGT
This sequence comes from Mugilogobius chulae, assembly GCA_038363315.1. Taxonomy (NCBI): domain Eukaryota; kingdom Metazoa; phylum Chordata; class Actinopteri; order Gobiiformes; family Gobiidae; genus Mugilogobius; species Mugilogobius chulae. The sequence continues at coordinate 24,261,575 of CM076406.1, read as the reverse complement.
CGCAGGGTCCAAGCGCTGCTGTAGCAGAAGAAACAGCGTGTATGCTAGCACAGAGGTGTACGTTGGTTCTGAACAAATCCCCACGCACACAAAGACGCCGTCTTCATGTGCGCTGTCCTTTGTTTTGTTTCCAAAAAGTTTATTTAGTTCAAAACACAGCTGAAACTGAAAGTCCATCAGGCCAGCGAGGTCCGAGGTTTAGTGAATCAAACCATAATCATCCAGCTCAAAATATCAAAATAACTCTTTGCATCTTTCTTTGACGGTACAACTTCATGTTGCTGCTGGACCAAACTGTGGCTGAGTGACGTACGCTACATGACGTGATCAGGGGAAAAAGCTCTGAATGAGAGTGATGGCTTCATCCCAGTGCTGCTGCACACACACTTGGCTCAGATCTCTCGCTCAGTCTGAGCAGGTTGAACGTCTGTGATTATCGCTCCACACAGTGTGCACACCTCTGTCGTGAGGTCGCTCTCTTCTCGTATACGATTCTATCGCATACGAGTTTGGAGATCATTTCGTATGTATTAAAATCGTGCAAAATTGCACAGTGTAAGCTCAGCTTTAAGCTGGCTGCAGACTACAGGAGTTTTGGCCCGATTTTAAGCCCGATGTGCTTCTCTACGAGTTGGGAAGGCGTGGCCAGAGCAGCTACCAGTAGCTCCTCACCACCTTCCAAGTAGCTCGCCAAAGGATTTTTTGAATCGTAGAAATGATGCTTTATTACTCAGTTGTTTTTATTATGTGCCTCTTCTACTGTAAAAGTATCTGTAGATGCCTAATTGTGTCGGCTTCTGATAACTATGCCACAGTTGAAAGTAGTAGCTCGCTGCCAGTTTTCTTTTGCAAAAGAAGCTCTCTTATCGAAAAAGGTTGGAGACCCCTGGGCCAGAGTAATGATTTTCGCAAGAATTTTTTTTGTCGTTTCTGTCCTTATGTTTTTTGCATCACTGCGACTATTTGTTGGATACATCAACGTGAGGCTCACATGCTGCATGTGCACATAAAATAAAGAAAAAAACATCGCCTCATCATCTGTAAACAAATGTAACGCTTTGTGCACGTAATCCAAGTGCGGGATTCTTTTTTACGAACATTACGCACTTCAACTCCAACACATCTGCTCCTTAAATGATGTGAGAAGCACCGACTTTATTATATAGAACATGGCCAACACGAAGTTTGTTAAAACATTTTCATTTCACGCCCACAAAGCAGTGTAACAGCTCCTTACCTTTTATGACTCCGCTCCTCTGTGACGTTTATAAACCTGCTTTAATCCATCGTGTTTCATTGTTCACTTTTATAACAGCGCACATGCGCTTGATCACGTGACACACGCACTGTTCTCCACTCACTCCTCTCCTAGTGTGTGTGTCGTCTCGGTTTTTCCTGAGACAATGATGCGACTGTGAGACAAATAAGCGTTGTAAATGTCCTCATGTCTGTGGCCTCTTTTCTTTGGCAGTCAAAAAGTCAAAAAGATCCTAAACTCCTTCTGGCTTTAGTCGACCAACATTTGATTAGCAGTATTCAACAGATTTTGACTCAGAATAAGACTGCCAGTGGAACAAACATAAAAAATAAAATACACATTTCTTCTAACTTGAAATCAGCAGAAATACTTCTGCATTTGGAATAAGAAATGTACATGTCATAAAAGCTCAGTCAAAATATTCTCATTTATTATTATAGATGCTACTTAAACTTGGGGTCATATTTATTTTGTTGTTGTTGAGTAAAGTTTGTTTTCCATTTAAAAACAAATGCAGCACTTTGTGGAAAAATGAGACCACTGTCTGAACGGAATCATACAGAATGTTAGTTCTGATCAGGAGCTGAATGCTGCTCTCTGATTGGCTGAGCTTGGGTGGTCCTCCCCAGTTTCACTCTGCTGTTTATAGACTGTAATTTCAACCAAAATGAACACGTGGATATTTACCATGTGTTTATGAGAGGAAGTTGTCAGATTTAAACCTAAATGTTGTTTGCAGTTTGATCTACCCACCTTTTTTATTATTTGTTAGCATTATAAGTTTGTAATTTTCCAGTGTTTGTTAAACAGCAACAAAAAGAAATGAATTAGCTGAAAGTTACTAAAACGAGTGAGTTTAGAGCTGGGCTAGGGGCAGGTTAAGATTAGGATAAGGATTGGCTTAATAGTTATAAATAATACCACTTCTTTAGAACCACCGTAGAGTGGAGTCGAGATGGACAAAGTCGCAGAGGCAGTGGGCAGATAGTAGCCCTAATGTCAACTAAATATACACGGAAGTTATTACAGTCATCAGAAGAAAGAAAAGTATTTCAAGTATGAGACTGTTGATGGGATCGAAAACAAATTTAGGATTAAACTTCTTTTGTGAGATTGAACCTGTGAAATATGAAGCACAAGAGGCTTCCACTACTGAGTTCTATTCTACCAACAGCTCAATAGAGCAGAGACGGTTAGTCTGAAGTCTGGCACACTCTGTTGTCTCTCAGTCTGTCCACATGTAGAGTCATTAATCCAGGTCATTTTCTGTATAAACTGTTGTTTTTTGGCATTGTCTTTTTGAGCACAGTTTGGGTGAAATACATAGTCAGATCAAAAGATTCTTTTTAGCTTCAGTCCATTAAACGATCCATAAGATCAAGAATTTCTTTGGTCGACCACATCCAGTCAGTCCTGGGTCAAATGTAGTGAAACAAAACAAATAAAATAACAAAACTCCTCTTCATAAGAATATAATGACAATAAGCTTCCTCTGATTGAGAAATGAGTTTAATCAGCCATTGTCTAACTGCATGAAAAGTAGAAAACATGAGGATGGAACCGAACATAGAACTGAAACACCACTATCCAACAATTCGGTCGTATTTTCGATATTGTTTCATGCTAATGTTTCTTATATTGGTCTCATTTATGTAGGTAGTGTGCCACAGAAACATTTCAAGCAAAGAAGTGTGTCAGGACTGTTGGGAAACACTGAATTAAGCTAATAATGTAGCCAGCTTTACACTCCGTACAGGTTCCACAGATTCCGGTGACAAAACGCTTGTGGCCAGCTGTTCCAGAGTCTCCAAACTGAATCAGTGCTTAATTGTGCCTTGGCGGTCTTGGTGAGCGATCGGCGTTCTAATCACATGTGGCTGCTGTTGGCGGGAAACCGGAGAGGACCAGTTGGTATTTGGGATGGCTCTTATTTAAACGTGTCTCGTTTGTGTGTGCGGAGCTGACAGATGCCACCCAACTCAACGCGCCGTCTCCGTGGCAACAGCACAAAGAAGAAGGACTTCTTCATCTTTGGTTTGTGCATCTCAGAGGTAGATGGGTCGCCTTGTCAGTTTTTAGAGTTACCACTATAGCAAGACATTCTGATTTAATGCAACAAGTGAAATGACTGATTATTCCACTAATGTCACTAAGTAGAACTCAAGACAGTTTTACGTTCACAGGGTAAGAGGCACTTTCTTCTTTTAATAACATTCTCTTTTTCCATGGAATATCTGAAGAATTATTTCACAAATCTAGCAATTCCATTAGCTTTTTGTCTTACAAATATAACCTGTATTTAAAGTGGACCTTTTAAGTAAAATCTACTTTTCTGAGGTTTTTTCCATGTTACAGCAGTGTTCTCTCTTAATGAGATTGTCCAACGTTGTATTTAAAACTGATTCATCCATGTTTGAGTAAATGTGCTCAGAAAATCCCTGTCTTCACCTACCACCTATCCACGCCCACTTTTCTGTATTTACATACATTTACTTTACATGTAAGGGTCAAAAGTGTCATGCAGACACTTTTGACCCTTACATGTTATATATGGCCTCCCTTCAACATTAGATTACTCCAAGTTATATTTGGATTGATTCATCTATGTTGGAGTAATCTTGTAATGTTCTTCAGCTGGAGCTCAAGTGTTCTCACCTACCACCTAGCCCCTCCCACTTGTCTGTATTTATTCAAGAGTAATGCTGTATGGTTTAAAGCTGTTCCATAGTCACTTTACAAACATTCACAATTTGTTTATTTTCAAAGCCGTTGCTTCTCACAGTTAAAATTTACAATGAAGAGGCGGGGCTTACCAGTTCTGCAGTTTTGAACAGGAAGTCAATGAACCTGTTTATGTTTCTAAGCCGTTTGAACACATTTGTGTTTTGCAATAAACAAAATATTGATATACTTAGGCCACAGTTTCCTCCTAAACATACAGAAAAATCACTTTAACAATCTTCCTGTTAGCTGCTCTCCAGGTGATTGAAACAACGTTGGCCTGTAGAGCACAGCCCGATATCATAATAGTTTAACCCAGGGGTGTCAAACTCAGGCCTGGGGGTCAAAGACCGCACCCAAGATGATTTCACGTGGCCCCCGGGATGATTTTGGATTATTATTGAGAGTGGCCTCAGGTCCCAGATTACATTGAGAGCCAGATTAGAAAATAAACCTATAGATATATTAGGCTTCTACAGCTGAGGTGTGACTGTTGTCTCCAGAGTCACTTTGTTGTTTGTAAAAAGAAGTTAATAAACTATAAGTGCAAACAAAAAGAATAACAAATTTTAACCTTATGGGCTTAGGAAAGGAAGTTGTCAGATTTAAACCTAAATCGTGTTTGCAATGTAAAAATGAGCTACTCCAGCGTTTTCACTCTAAAAACACGATTTAGGTTAATGTCGACATGTTCATTTCGGTTGCATCTATGGCCTATAACTATATATATATATATATATAATATATATATATATATATATATATATATATAGAGAGAGAGAGAGAGAGAGAGAGAGAGAGAGAGAGAGAGATAGATATATTCTTTTTACAAACAACAAAGTGAAACTGGAGAGAACCACTGAAGCTCGGCCAATCAGAGATCTGCATTCAGCTCCTGATTAGAACTGAAGTTCTTTATTATTCAATTCAGACAGTACTCAGGGGTCTCATTTTCACAAAGAGTATTTACTAGATACTTTTTAGTAGAAAGCACATCTTTTCTCCAAATGTAGTTATGGAATCATTGTTCTGCACACATTCTCTAAATCCTGCTATGAGCTTCTGTTTCAGATTGAGCAGCACTGACATGGAGCTGCTTTACATTCACTGTCTCTAATGATGCATTTACTTCCACTACACATTTTGATACATTGGGTGTAAGTACTGAAATAAGTTAAAACATAATTGGTCGTATAGTCCTGTGTAACTGTTATTTATTGTACAAATGACAATTGAACATCTTTATGTGAGAACAAATTTAAATATCATCAGATGTTCTGGATAAACATCAGCTTGTACATAAGACTTTCAGTTGAGCTGCTCACAAATGAAAGAGAATCCCTGTGTTAGCCCACGAGGACAGAGCGTGACCATGTTCTGTTTTACTACATGGTAATTGCACACACACATACACACGAGAGAGACATGCTGATGTGGAACTAATGCCTGAAGAGAATACTCACAGACCTTTAGGAAACAGAGCCGTCACATGCTTTCTTCATGAAGGACTGGACATGTCTGCAAGAGCACAAGTTATATAACATTATACATATTTCATGTACACTCTTCTATACATCATCTTACTGCACACAGTAGAAACATGACCAGAGGACAAGCGTCATAATGAATACGTTAACAGGGAGCTTTTGATAAATGAATTACTGCTGTTAGCAAACAAGCGAGCTAAAGTCTGCACTGTTGCTGTGACTGCAGAAAAGCTACTTTAAAGCATTTGTGTGAAAACAAACACTACCCAGGGAAAAGATACTGTTGCCACTCAGCCAGAATGTAGAGGAGCATTTTTCTTCCAAAATAGCACAAAGCACAATCAGCCAATCAGCAAAAAGATCCACATCTAGAGACGCCAAGTCTGCTTCTTTAGAGTGTCCTTGGGTTTTTGTTTTTGGAAAGTTGCTGTTGTATGTTTGGGGCTTACACCTTCATGTTCAAAAAGATGTCATTTTCAGCTGCTTTTCCAGGGTTAACATGGCCTGATGCATCCGCCAGTTTCACTTTGTGGAAACTGTTTTACATTGCATCACTGGTGCTCGTTCGCTTCAAAGGAGGCTGGGACATTTTTTTTTTTTTTATGACCACTTCCTCCGTTTTGTCATCCAGGAAGTTGAGTGGCCAGTAAACTAAAGGTACAACATCATAATCTAATGAATATTTGACACAATATAAAGGCGATCAAGCAGTTCAGAAGTCGTTTTGACTTTGCTCTTGGTCGCTTGTTGCTCTCTGAAATCTGAAAACGCTGACCAGACACAACCAGAGTTGAGATAAATGTTCCTCCTTTGACCTCAAATATGATATGATAAATGACTACAATCACTGGCACGTTTATCCTCTACTTGTGGACTACAAAATGACCAAAAAGCAGCAACTGGTTCCACCGAGTTAACTGAAACTGAGTGATGCATCAGAATCCCATTTAAGTCAGAGAGGAAGTGAATGAAGAGGATGGTAACAGTGTGAAACTGTATGACGGACACAGCTAAAGCTCTAGAAGCTTCTACTATTACTGTAGTATTATATTCAAGTATATTACTGTAGTTTTATATCGAAGTACATTACTGAAGTATTATATTAAAGTATATTAGACTTACACAGCTAAAGCTCTAGAAGCTTCTACTATTACTGTAGTTTTATATTCAAGTCTATGACTGTAGTATTATATTATTACTGTAGTATTATATTCAAGTACATTACTGTAGTATTATATTATTACTGTAGTATTATATTCAAGTATTTTACTGTAGTATTATATTATTACTGTAGTATTATGTTCAAGTATATTACTGTAGTATTATATTATTACTGTAGTATTTATCCAAGTATATTACTGTAGTATTATATTATTACGTAGTATTATTTTATTACTGTAGATTATATTCAAGTACATTACTGTAGTATTATATTTTTTACTGTAGTATTATATTCAAGTATATAACTGTAGTTTTATATAAAAGTACATTATGTAGTATTATATAAAAGTATATTACTGAAGTATTATATTAAAATATATTAGACTTTCACAGCTAAAGCTCTAGAAGCTTGTATTACTGTAGTATTATATTCAAGTATATTACTGAAGTATTACGGTAAGTTCAAGTAATTATGTAGTTTTATATTAAAGTATATTACTGTATTATTATATTAAAGTATATTAGACTTACACAGCTAAAGCTCTAGAAGCTTGTATTACTGTGGATTATAAAGTATATTAGACTAAAGCTCTAGAAGCTTGTATTACTGTAGTATTATAAAGTATATTAGACTAAAGCTCTAGAAGCTTTATTACTGAAGAATTATATTAAAGTATATTAGACTAAAGCTCTAGAAGCTTGTATTACTGTAGTATTATAAAGTATATTAGACTAAAGCTCTAGAAGCTTGTATTACTGTAGTATTATAAAGTATATTAGACTAAAGCTCTAGAAGCTTGTATTACTGTAGTATTATAAAGTATATTAGACTTAAGCTCTAGAAGCTTGTATTACTGTAGTATTATAAAGTACATTAGACTAAAGCTCTAGAAGCTTGTATTACTGTAGTATTATAAAGTATGTTAGACTAAAGCTCTAGAAGCTTGTATTACTGTAGTATTATAAAGTATGTTAGACTAAAGCTCTAGAAGCTTGTATTACTGTAGTATTATAAAGTATATTAGACTAAAGCTCTAGAAGCTTGTATTACTGTAGTATTATAAAGTATATTAGACTAAAGCTCTAGAAGCTTGTATTACTGTATAGTATATAAAAGATATAATTAGAAAAGCCTAGAAGTGTTACTGTAGTATTATAAGTATATTAGACATAAAGCTCTAGAAGCTTGTATTACTGTAGTATTATAAAGTATATTAGACTAAAGCTCTAGAAGCTTGTTTCTGTATATTATAAAGTATTAGCTAGTCTAGAGTGTATTACTGTAGTATTATAAAGTATATTAGACTAAAGCTCTAGAAGCTTGTATTACTGTAGTATATAAGTATATTAGACTAAAGCTTAGAAGCTGTATTACGTAGTATTATATTAAAGTATATTAGACTAAAGCTCTAGAAGCTTGCAATGTACTGAATGAATTATATTAAAGTATATTAGACTAAAGCTCTAGAAGCTTGTATTACTGTAGTATAATAAAGTATATTAGACTAAAGCTCTAGAAGCTTGTATTACTCTAGTATTATATTCAAGTATATTACTAGAAGTATTATGAACTGTGTATATTGTCAAAGTACATTATGTAGTATATTAACTAGTCTAAAGCTGATTTATTTATATTAAAGTATATTAGACTTACACAGCTAAAGCTCTAGAAGCTTGGATTACTGTAGTATTATAAAGTATATTAGACTAAAGCTCTAGAAGCTTGTATTACTGTAGTATTATAAAGTATATTAGACTAAAGCTCTAGAAGCTTGTATTACTGTAGTATTATAAAGTATATTAGACTAAAACTCTAGAAGCTTGTATTACTGTAGTATTATAAAGTATATTAGACTTACACAGCTAAAGCTCTAGAAGCTTGGATTACTGTAGTATTATAAAGTATATTAGACTAAAACTCTAGAAGCTTGTATTACTGTAGTATTATAAAGTATATTAGACTAAAGCTCTAGAAGCTTGTATTACTGAAGTATTATAAATTATATTAGACTAAAGCTCTAGAAGCTTGCATTACTGTAGTATTATAAGTACATTAGACTAAAGCTCTAGAAGCTTGTATTACTGTAGTATTATAAAGTATGTTAGACTAAAGCTCTAGAAGCTTGTATTACTGTAGTATTATAAAGTATATTAGACTAAAGCTCTAGAGGCTTGTATTACTGTAGTATTATAAAGTATATTAGACTAAAGCTCTAGAGCTTGTATTACTGTAGTATTATAAAGTATGTTAGACTAAAGCTCTAGAAGCTTGTATTACTGTAGTATTCTAAAGTATATTTAGACTAAAGCTCTAGAAGCTTGTATTACTGTAGTATTATAAAGTATATTAGACTAAAGCTCTAGAAGCTTTTATTACTGTAGTAATATAAAGTATATTAGACTACAGCTCTAGAAGCTTGTATTACTGTAGTATTATAAAGTATATTAGACTAAAGCTCTAGAAGCTTGTATTACTGTAGTATTATAAAGTATATTAGACTAAAGCTCTAGAAGCTTGTATTACTGTAGTATTATAAAGTATATTAGACTAAAGCTCTAGAAGCTTGCATTACTGTAGTATTATAAAGTATATTAGACTAAAGCTCTAGAAGCTTGTATTTACTGAAGAATTATATTAAAGTATATTAGACTAAAGCTCTAGAAGCTTGTATTACTGTAGTATTATAAAGTATATTAGACTAAAGCTCTAGAAGCTTGTATTACTGTAGTATTATAAAGTATATTAGACTAAAGCTCTAGAAGCTTGTATTACTGAAGAATTATATTAAAGTATATTAGACTAAAGCTCTAGAAGCTTGTATTACTGTAGTATTATAAAGTATATTAGACTAAAGCTCTAGAAGCTTGCATTACTGTAGTATTATAAAGTATATTAGACTAAAGCTCTAGAAGCTTGTATACTGTAGTATTATAAAGTATATTAGACTAAAGCTCTAGAAGCTTGTATTACTGTAGTATTATAAAGTATATTAGACTAAAGCTCTAGAAGCTTGTATTACTCTAGTATTATATTCAAGTATATTACTGAAGTATTACGGTATATTCAAGTACATTATGTAGTTTTATATTAAAGTATATTACTGTATTATTATATTAAAGTATATTAGACTTACACAGCTAAAGCTCTAGAAGCTTGGATTACTGTAGTATTATAAAGTATATTAGACTAAAGCTCTAGAAGCTTGTATTACTGTAGTATTATAAAGTATATTAGACTAAAGCTCTAGAAGCTTGTATTACTGTAGTATTATAAAGTATATTAGACTAAAGCTCTAGAAGCTTGTATTACTGTAGTATTATAAAGTATATTAGACTAAAGCTCTAGAAGCTTGTATTACTGAAGAATTATATTAAAGTATATTAGACTAAAGCTCTAGAAGCTTGTATTACTGTAGTATTATAAAGTATATTAGACTAAAGCTCTAGAAGCTTGTATTACTCTAGTATTATATTCAAGTATATTACTGAAGTATTACGGTATATTCAAGTACATTATGTAGTTTTATATTAAAGTATATTACTGTATTATTATATTAAGTATATTAGACTTACACAGCTAAAGCTCTAGAAGCTTGTATTACTGTGGTATTATAAAGTATATTAGACTAAAGCTCTAGAAGCTTGTATTACTGTAGTATTATAAAGTATATTAGACTTACACAGCTAAAGCTCTAGAAGCTTGGATTACTGTAGTATTATAAAGTATATTAGACTAAAGCTCTAGAAGCTTGTATTACTGTAGTATTATAAAGTATATTAGACTAAAGCTCTAGAAGCTTGTATTACTGTAGTATTATAAAGTATATTAGACTAAAGCTCTAGAAGCTTGTATTACTGTAGTATTATAAAGTATATTAGACTAAAGCTCTAGAGCTTGTATTACTGTAGTATTATAAAGTATATTAGACTAAAGCTCTAGAAGCTTGTATTACTGTAGTATTATAAAGTATATTAGACTAAAGCTCTAGAAGCTTGCATTACTGTAGTATTATATTAAAGTATATTACAGAAGTATTATATTAAAGTATATTAGACTTACACAGCTAAAGCTCTAGAAGCTTGTATTACTGTAGTATTATAAAGTATATTAGACTAAAGCTCTAGAAGCTTGTATTACTGTAGTATTATAAAGTATATTAGACTAAAGCTCTAGAAGCTTGTATTACTGTAGTATTATAAAGTATATTAGACTAAAGCTCTAGAAGCTTGTATTACTGTAGTATTATAAAGTATATTAGACTAAAGCTCTAGAAGCTTGTATTACTGTAGTATTATAAAGTATATTAGACTAAAGCTCTAGAAGCTTGTATTACTGTAGTATTATAAAGTATATTAGACTAAAGCTCTAGAAGCTTGCATTACTGTAGTATTATAAAGTATATTAGACTAAAACTCTAGAAGCTTGTATTACTGTAGTATTATATAGTATATTAGACTAAAGCTCTAGAAGCTTGTATTACTGAAGTATTATATTAAAGTATATTACAGAAGTATTATATTAAAGTATATTAGACTTACACAGCTAAAGCTCTAGAAGCTTGTATTACTGTAGTATTATAAAGTATATTAGACTAAAGCTCTAGAAGCTTGTATTACTGTCGTATTATAAAGTATATTAGACTAAAGCTCTAGAAGCTTGTATTACTGAGGGGACTTGGGGACGCTTGAATCCCTGTGCTCTTAAAAGTAATTACTACATGATAGTGAGAGAATGGGGAACCTCAGTGTCAGCAGAATTAGAATGAACTCCTTCAGACTGTGGACTGCTCTGTGATTAAAGACATGTGCCGACCTATGCTAAGATTTGAAATGTTGCTTTGATTTTGAAATCTTTCTTTTAGGCCATTGTTATCACATTTGTGATAAAGATTTAACTGATATGAGCTCAAGGCTGGTGCTTGTCACTTGTGTACTGGCATGTTTCAGGCTGGGGTTGGGTTTTAGTCACAGTTCTCTTTTCACTTGCCATGTTTTATTTCTGAGTCTAGATTTAGGTTATTTTTGTTCCAGGTTTTCCAGAGATTTGACACATGTTGTAGGAATTAGCCGAGTTGCCAAGTCCGAGTTGCCAAGACAATGGGCCTCATTCATGACACGTTCTTACGAACAAATTTGTTCTTAAGGGCGGTTTACGAACATTTTTGACATTCACAAAATTTGTTCTTAACGGAAAATGTTCGTCTGTAAGAACAAATTCTACGAACACTGAGGAGCACTCACCTACAATCATGACACCATATTCCACATTCACCTTTCCTCATGTATACAATGGATATTGGCTATAGGCCTACAATTATGATATACATTATGATCTTACCTTTTTTATTATTATTATTATTATTATTATTATTATTATTATTATTATTATATATTTTTAGCAAATTATGCTCCCTGTAAAATAAATAAATAAATATATTTATAAAGCCCATATACAATTTTGATATTTTACAGAAAAAAAAAAAAGATCAGATTTGTCTCAGAAGACAGCTCAATTTGCTTTTTATCAAACGATGAACAAAAGCAGAATTAAGTTGGAAAAGTGTAACTTTTATGACGGCAGTGAGCCTCTGAGGTTGTGTCACTGTGGTTTTGTGAGCAGAGTGAGGACCCTTGGGGACCAGAAAGAAGAAGAAATGTCAGTGTCTTGTGTGAGCATGTCTGAGTGTAGACAGCCCAGACAGACAGGCCAACTGAAAACTGAAGAAATGACCTTTAAATCATCTCTCCACAGTCAAACTACTGTCAGCCAACGTAACAATAGATCCATCATCATCAATCACACCGCAGCAGCTCCACATCACACATATCTGATTAGCTTAACCTCCAAAAATCACATTTCAATTTGACTCGGATTGTTGTATTTGAATGATTCCAATTGATCCACTAAAATTAACCATTATCTTTTTTGTTTGGATTTTTTTTAAAGTTTGACGCTGTGGTCAAAACCAATCTGCAAATATGAATCTTGAGTAATAATAACAGATTTACTGGTGTGAACATAAAAACATACAGACTAATTACATGTGTTGATTGTACACACTGTTGATATCAGCAGGTCTTTTTCATGGTCAAAGTCTTCACTCTACCCAGCATGCCTACTCAGAGTCTGGTGTAATTGCAGGTACATACAGAGAAGTGGGCAGGGACATGTGGTAGGTGAAAACAGGAATATTCTGAGCACGAGAAGACAATCCAAGATTAGACTAAACTTACATGAACCAAACTCAGTCAAGTGGTTGTTTCTGTGGAGATCATCTGTTTGCCTGCAATGTTTCACAGTGTCATTAAAACTCCCTATCATCTTTACTCCCTATCACCATGGAGACGAGCAGACCTACTTACAGGTCTATAAAAAACAGCTTGGGGAGTGTGCAAATAAGAGTAGAACCTGATTTAAATGGCCTAAGAAGACTGTCACTTGTGTCTTTGTGTGTTTTTTTTTTTTTTCTGTTCATGTGTGGTGTTGTTTGTGTAGTCTATGTGTTAAGTGTCTCCTTGTCCCCAAGACACATGTCTCCTACAGGAGACAATTAAGGCCTATGTTATCTTATCTTATCTTATCTTATATTATATTATCTTATCTTATCTTATCTTCTCTTCTCTTATCTCTTGTGAGAGAACTCTGTGTACTGTAAAAATGCATGCAAGGTCTTTTGAAATTGTCAAGCTACATTGTAACAATAAAAATGTGTATTTGAAAATGAGCTGCTTCTGAAAGTTAAATGTTAAATTTTAAATGAATGTGGGGTTTTACAATGAAGAAAATGTACTTTTTGATCTACATGTTGCACTGGGCAATGTATTGAATTTTAGATAAAATTATGGATATTGTTTTTAAAAAATGAATATTGAGAATATTGACAACACAAATAAACTCTAAAAAGAGTCATTCAAAAGAAAAAAAGTGATTTTAAATGAGGGCGCAGGTGTAATATTCTGCAAACCACACAACAGCCGATGATTGTTTCTATGCAGCTGCGATCATGGAGCTGAAATGTGTTGTACTAGAAAACAGTGAATGACTGGTCTCTGGGGATTGAAAAATGAACCTTTGCTCAGCCTGGGTTCATGCAACGTTAACGCAATATTGACACAAAGATTTGTAATATGCCAAAAGAAACCCCAGCTGTTCTGCTCCACATGTCATCATTTTGTCCCCTTAAACGCGAATGTAAAAGTTCCACATTGCATCTTTAAGAGTCGACAATAACAGGCTTGAGGACGAGCCACATGAGCCAATGGGATCGTGCACAATGCTACGGTTCGATCATCTCTGTGCGTGCTCTGCTCAAGACCATTTGTCTTGTTGCGTTCTCGCTGACGCTATAATAAGCATCGAAAAAATACGTATTCTACAAAGCGAAAAGAACACGCGCTCATAAAAGAAGCCCGTGGACAAACCCAGGTGTAATCACACGAACGCGGGGCTTACTTGGACCGGAGGCTCCTCTCAGTCTTCGCCGCGTCCTTCGCCTGTGCTCCGGTGAAACGAGCGGATCGAGCCGAGGATGAGGCTGCTGAGACGGCTGATAGAGCTCTCTCCTCACCCAGCTCCTCACGCAGCCACATATAACACCATTATGTGGGTCACTGATGAAGTATTTATCTTCAACTTTCCCCGCGTTTCCCCCAAAGCATCGTTCATCCTCCGGAACAACAGCAGCGAGAGGCGGAGGAGCGGTAACCTACATCCCAGCGCGCGCACAAGCAGGACACATATCACAGGCTGCTCTGGTTTCACTCGGGAAACTTACTTTGTAGGTCACTTTTGTGTGCTAGCCATGAGAACAGGTGCTTAAAGTGGTTCAACAAATCAGTGTTTCTCAAACAGTGGTACTGGGACCTCTGGGGGCGCGGGATTTGGAAAACTTTGAGGTCCAAAGGGGAGACTCACTGACATCTCTCTATAAAAGTAGGATTTACATTTTCATTTAATAAACCATTATTCACATTCAACATTTAAGTATTTGTTTTGTAATGAATAAACATAAAAAATCACATCAAAAATCAAGGCTTCACAAAAAAGCTTGTTCAAAGTTGTCACATGATCATATTTCTTGAAATATTTGATTTTGTATGTCACGTTTGATGCAGGAAACAGTCCAATGCCTGCCATGCATTTGTGTCTGTTTATTATTCATTATTCAAAGTTATTCGTCACTGTAACAGATAATGTAGTTTGACAAATAATAATGAAAGTAAAACCCATTGACCACAACATTGTGACAAGTGAAAAATCTACAAGTTTGGATCCACACAAAGAGAATGTAGGAGGGCTGACTGGTCAGGCAAATCCACACAAGCTTCAGGCTGTAGATGAATTCTTTCCCTGAGACTTTCAACTTGTATTTTGGGTCAGAATAGGCACGATATGCTTTCTTTGATTAATTCAGATAAAAAAAAGTTGTATGTCCCTTCTCAGGCTCAAATAAGTTAGTTTTAGTGACAGAAAAAATATGATATTTGGAGAAAATTATCTTATGGGGTAATATACAATTCTGACCTATTTTTGAGAGAGACGTGTACGAGCATCTGGGATGTTGCAAATGTGCAACCTTGGCCCTGAATGGAAAGTTAACACTGAAGATTGAATATGATAGAAACATCAGATTTATTTGTATAGAGAATGGATGTATGTTCACAGATAATCAAATCCTTTAAGTCCCATGATGTTGCAGTAGGGTGGTTGCATGTTTCAGCCTGTCAGTACATACGGTACAAAAACATACTATGGTTATCAAGATGTGTAAACCAGTGAATTGCTCCATTTCAGAAGGGTTGGCTGAGGTTCATTATTATCTGGGACCTCACTGTCACTGTCTGCATGACAATCCCAACCACCTCAGCATCAAGGTGGTTGGGATTGTCTTTGCTATTGCTGCCATTAGCTCATCATCATCAAGGCTGGAGTCAGACTCTTATGCTTCAGGACTTTCCTAATCTGGAGGTCCAGTTTCATCATCTGAAATGGATTCTGAGCCTGGAGTCAGATACAGCCCCATGAGGAAGGAAACCCTGGCTGAGAAGAGTATTTGTTGGTCTACTATAACAGGCCACCAGACCTGTAAAGAGAGTCTTCTGAAGGATAGTCTGCCAGCAAAAGCTTTCTGTGAGAACACAGATCTATACTAATATACTGTATGTGCCATGATACTGTATTTAGGCTACATAGCTTTCCTCACTGCAGTCAAATGAACATCATATTATTATATTGCTTTTGATCAGAGGTAGAACCTCTGATAGTTCATAGCTTTACTCCAAATGATTTTGTTTTCCATTGGGTATATCCTCAGTGACATCTCAAAGAAACATCTAAACACTGGTGATAAGAAAATAACCCTAATGTAAACTGTTGCTCAAAACATAGACAGACTAATAGGTAAAGTATGTAGCATCCATTGGTACCTGTCTGACCACAGGTTGCAAATCTGCAACATTGAAATGGAGCTGTCCCTGGGGAAAAGTCCAGAGGAGATCAGATCTACTGATTGGTAGTTACTGCATCTCTATATATTCATGAATCATGTTATGCAGTTCTGGTTTCAAATGAATACACGTTGTAGCAATACGAACATGAAATTGTTACCTAAAAATCTTATCAGTGACACCAAGAAAACAGACATGTTGGAAGTGAGACAGCACTGCCATCTAGTGAGCTAGTGGGAAAATGTTTGCTGCTAATGCACAACTAAGGCCTGCAGTGTTCATTCTGAGTGAAAAAAGTTCAGAAAATATGAAGGTGGAGTCATTAGTTAATTGGCAGTTAGCCAGCCTGGAGAGGGTTAAAGGATTCAAAAGTAATGTTAGCTGAATATGTATCATTTAAAGATTGCTTGACCTTTAATGTTGATGTGATGTCACATGAACACAACCTCATGCAATAGAAAGAGTGGTTGACATACTGTTTGGATGATTCTTGAGTGTAGAATCGCTGCAGTGCTGACTCTATAACTTTATCTCAGCACTTATTAGACTGACAGACTGCTGCTGTGCAAGTTCTGAGCCTTCAAACCAAAACAAACAGCCACCATCTCGCCCACCAGAGTCCGGACCATTCTTTGGACTAACGCAGGACCTCAGTCAGCAGCAGCAGTGCGTCCTCTGGGACCAAGGCCTAATTAAAGCCCCATGATTCTCTCTCATTCACTGGACACACAGGACTGTCCCTCTGCTCTCCTTTCATTGGATATTCTTTTTCAACTCTATGGATATGACAGCTGCACACTTATATAATTGGACTGCAGACTTGTCATTCTCCATCACTGATGTTTCCATTGGAGCAGAACTGCTTTGGGAATGGAAGTCCTCTGCTCCATCTATAATTCAGCTGAAACTCAAACTGTGTGCAGCCAGCACTTTTTACTTGGCAAACTCACTATTTGTAGAACCCTGACAACAGCTGCACTAAATGAGACACAGTGGTTTCAGGACAAAACAAACAACATGATGCATTTCTTTAAATGCTGGAGGACTGTCCGAGATTTAAACATGTAAAAACTTCAGATCAGACGTCAACACATTGTGTCACTCTGATTTACTCTTTAATTGAAAGGATAAAAGACAGACAATAGTGTATAGAGGGAATATTGTCTTATCAACACGGGAGATGCACGCGCACTCGTAATGCAAAGAGAGCTGCGGCGGATTGACACAAACTGTAGCAACAACACTAACCGGCGCTGTTGTCAGCAAACTGCAAGAGTTTATCCCTGTGAAAAAACAAGTTGTTAATTCAACATATATCCTCCTGACTACCAGAGAATTTTTTTCCCCCAATTTGTAATTTTTCTGTTTTCCCCAGTTATTAGAAGACTCTGACTACACTGAAATAGTTTTTTTCTTTACCATGTTTTTGTTTGAAAAATACAGCATGTCCACTGTAGAGGACATCAGAAGTTTGCCGACGCATAAATTTAACAATTTCCATACAGTTCAATTCTACAGACAGTAAGTGAACTCAGGGTTTAAAACTCTCCACAACCTCAACACAGACCTGTAGTGCATTTATTTTGGAACATTGAACTTTTCAGATTTTTTTTCTGGTTTACTGTGTGTGATATTTGTATTCATCACTCTCTTCACTTTCTTTGGAGATTGCTCCTTGAGCTTGACTAATGATTCAACAAGGACCAGTTTAAAATCCAGGAACTTTAGTGGTTTCTTGCTCAGAAGCTGACAGCAGTGTAGCCAAGCATTGTACAATTTTTTTTTTCTTTCTTGGACCATCTTCTGCATAAGTCCTGAGGCTCAATGCCGTAGGAAGAGGAGCACATAACCACCGACTTGTTGTCAAACCATTACTGACAGCAGGTTCAGAACTTCTTCTGACCACCATCTCAGATGCTCCTCTTCCTTTCTTTTTGATAGCCTGTTTTCTTTTTATTGTCCAAAGAGTACAAAGTCAAGATGTACATTATAGTCTTGCTCTTGACAGACTGCGAATGGACACTGACGGTTCCTCTTCTGCTTGTCCTGCCTCAACCTCATCCTCAGAGCTCTCTGATTACTCTGCCTCTTCCTAAGACAATGGATCTTGATCATCATCATCATCAAACAACTCAATATCTGAGTTTTCTCCCACATCTGTAGCACTTCTGACTCAGAACCATTGGTTTCAAAACAAAAATAAAAAAGTGAAATGACTCTAAATGTCCACTTCAGAGGACATCTGTCAAACACTAAAATTTCATTATAAAATATTGTGACATTACTTCAAAAACTGTTTTAAAGTGTTTATTAGACGTTCATAAAAATATACCAATGGAATTTTGATCTAAAACTGGGTTAATAAAAAAGGTATATCACCTTCTGTCCTTCTTTCCACAAAATTAGGTTTTTTCGATGATGGCCATTTTCCTTGAAAAGGAGCAGGGTCTTTCCCAAGCCCCACCCTAATGAATTTGGTATCAGTTGAAAGTTCTGAATGTCCTCTTTAAAACACAACAGGAGTTGGTTAGGTAGTGTGCAGGGGGTTGGAAATATCTTAATGGAGAAATGTCCACTAGAGAGGACAAAAATGAACTATGGGTAGTCAGGAGGATATGAATGGAATTTGACCCTTTGACCCCTACACGTGACATTCAGGTGAATGAAAAAACTACAAAAACAGTTTCAAACTTTGAGAGTCAGACGTCTGTCATACTGGTTCAGACCTCACCCATCTGAATCAAAGTTTCCCCAGCCAACTGGACAGACAGCGTCTCTTTCAGAGGGTGATATGTGCAGTAGAGCGGAAATTAAACTACCAGTTCCAATGGGGAAAAATTCTTAATGTCAATAAGACTAAATATTACATATTTTGTATGTAAAATGTTTCATTTTTGTCATGTTTAGTTGATTTCTTGTGATTTTCATTGACTTTTGTGGTTTAAAACCACAAAATCTCCAGATATAACACAGATCTACAGACCTACACAGACACATACACAATGAACACTCACCTTTTCTCCACAAAAAGTGATAAAATATGTTTGTAGACGTGCTTTTTTCGAGTGCTTTGTCTTCTAATTGTCAAGAAAGAGAATATTATGTGAAAGTGAGTGCTTTTAGTGAGTTAACTTGACAGTAAACGGAGTCTGTACAAAGCCCAGATGAGACAAGTCAAAATCTGCCTCCAGCTGCTTTCTGCAGCCAAAATACGGTTATACGTTTAAATGTGTCTGTGTTAAACTCACAAGCAAATATTTAACAGCAAAGGTCTAAAAACCGTAATAATCTGTCCAGAACTATTGACCAGTAGTGACATCATCAGTCATTTAGCTCAGCTGGATGAGCTGGAGGCTGCGGTGTGAAGGATCTGGGGATCGAAACACGCATCTATATATTTTTTCCTCATCTTTGATTTTGCGTGTATAGACAAAATAGTCAGGTGAGAGTATATGCTTCTGTTTAATATACATGTCTGCTAAGTGAATAAAAAGACATTTTAAAGTGAAAGTAAGCAACTAGACCTGTGTGTCCACTTTGTCACTTTGTCACTGGCGGAAAGTGACGTTGATTGATAAATCCAGGTTAAGTAAACCATAGTGAACATGACGATAAGACATTGGGTTGTTGCATGAGGTCATGTGAGGTAATGAGATAACTGTCTTTAGGTCATTCAATATTCAGGTGTTTCCATTAGCCCTACTTGGTCCTGTTTCCCTGGCACCAGGTACATTTTTCATCAGCCTCTTTTTTATATTTTCAGATGCAGTATTGGCTCATACAGTAGTCAAGGATTGACTTGTTAACATCTTGAATTTTGTAATTTAGTAATGGCACCTGAGCCCAGGACCACACAATGAGTTTTTGATACATTCAAAGCTAATTTCTTTTTGTATGTCCATTCCAGTTTCCATGACTGTGTTCAACTCTTTCACAGTTGGTGTAGATGCATACTGTTGAGCCGTCTACATACAAAAATTGACACTTGCATAGATGTTAAAATGTAAAGAGCCTACTCCACGTGGCAAAGTTTTCCTACTTAAATAGCATCCATGTAATCCTGTTTAGCCTGTGCTTTGTTAGGCGCTCTACAGGAAGTGAATATATCAGCGACGTAAGGTCAGGGGAGGCAGGTCACCAGTCCAGATGGGGAAAATAATATGTCAATAAGATTAAATATTATATATTTTGTATGTAAAATGTTTCATATTTTTCATATTTAGTTGATTTCTTGTGATTTTTACTGAGTTTTTTGGTTTAAAACCACAAAATCTCCAGGACTTGCCGATGTAAAGCTGGTCTACAGCACTGAGGCTCGTCTCACTCAGACCTGCACAGACACATACACAATGAACAAGGCACTGTTTCTCCAAAAAAGTGATAAAATATGTTTGTAGACTTTTTTTTTTTTTCGAGTGCTTTATCTTCTAATTGTCCAGAAAGAGAATATTATGTGAAAGTGAGTGTTTTGACAGTAAACAGAGTTTGTACAAAGCCCAGATGAAGTCCGAATCTGCCTCAGCTTCAGCTCTGCGCCAGGGAAATGTGACAGCTTCCTACGATCAAAAAATAATTCCACGATTAAATGTGTCGGTTTAGATTCACTGTGCAGTTTAATAAAGCCTTAAAGGTGCACTGCGTAAGTGGCAAAGGTTTTGAACAAGGGCGCCATCTTTGGCGTTTTGTGGCACTGCACCCACCCTCCCATCTTCAAATAAAGACGTATTTTAGGCTTAAAAGATTCTTTTGACACATCGTTATTTCTACTAAATGTTTTCTGAGTTATTTGTATGAAAAAGTAGATGCTGGCTATTTTATTTGTTCTTTTTGACTGACTAATCTGTTTACAAACTTCAAAAGTTACACAAAGAAAGATTAGTGAGAGTTTGAGGAAAAGTTTTGTTTTAGCGTGAGAGAAAATTGTAAACAAGCTCTACTATGGAGGATTCAGAGTGCCACAATTCAATATACTGTATAAATACACCATTAAATAATTAATTAAATATGCAAATAAATAAATATATATATATATATATTATATATATATATATATATATATATATATATATATATATATATATATATATATATATATATATATATATAAATAATAAATAACAAATAAATAATTAAATGTACAATAAAATGAATAAATAATTATTTACATAATTAATTAAATAATGAATTGTACAAATACATTATTATTTATTTAATTATTTCAGTATTTGTTTATTTATTTTTTATTATTTATGTTTACAATTCATGATTTAATTAATTACATAAATAATTATTTATTCATTTTATTGTACATTTAATTATTTATTTGTTTATTTTTTCAAAATAAATTGTTTAATGGCATATTTAATAATTATTGAATGGTGTATTTATATATTGAATTGTGGCACTCTACTTTACAGGACGCATTTCTCATAAACGAAATGAACTCGTGGTCTCGCGAAGCCTGCAGAGTGCATCCAGACGGATCTGGATCTGAATCTGGAGGCAGTGTGAGCCCAGGGTTATTGATCTCCAGCACAATTCTTTCTCAAAAGTGCTGCTCGCCTCCATGTCAGTCGGCCTCATGCTATTGCGAGCAGTATTTACCACTTTTATTTTGCGTGTAGAGACAAAATAGTTACATGCAATTATATACTTCTATTTCAAATACATGTCTGTAAAGTGAAAAAAAAAGCATCTTGAAGTGAAAATAAGCAACTAGATTGTGTGGTCCACATTGCCTCACCAGTGAACGTGTTCTCATGGAATGCATAAAATAGCACGCCATGACATACTGCGTGTCACGACGACGCCCTCTGCCTGTTTTGACGTGCAATTACACGCTCGTTTTCTCTGGCGTGGTCTGAACACGCCTAGTGGTTGACGACAAACACAAGGTTTTTCAAGGGATTAACGGCAAAATTTAGGTCTGAAGTTACACAAATGGGTAAGTTTAGCTCTTTGGCTTGGAGTTGGTTAAGTTAGGATCATGATTGTGTTAGTTTTCATGAATAATAACACCTCTTAACATTCACCATAGAAATGAACTAGGACAGAAACATCAAATACACATGCACAAAATAGAAGTTGTGTTCATATGACACACTGTTCTGTACTATAACGTGATATTCACAGGCTTATCCATGAGAACAGGCTGCACCAGTTGGAAATCTCACCACACGTGACTGGAATATATGTACTATGAATGTGAAGGTTCTCTTTGCACATCCAGTTATTCTTGTTACAGCGCACAGACACTCTTGATAGCAGAGGCTATTGTACTCAGTTATTGTTTTGCATTGTGCTTTGTTAGAAGTTGGCCGTCTTGGTCACCAAATGAACCTAAGGTGCTCTTGATAGAGGCGGCTTTTGCGCATCCATACATGCACAAGGCCTTCACGTAGACATAGAAATCTTAATTACTTAATGTAACTGTAGTTGTATGAGTATGTGTGTAGCCCAGGCCCATCAGCCCTGGCCTATTTAGAGTGTTAGTGGGGTTTCTGGTTGGTATTACATGGCTTATACAGGGTCTAGGAGCCTCGTCACATGATTGGAGCAGGGCTAGGCGGAGCCTAGAAGTGTACTAACCAGTAGCAACGCTCATAGAGGGCTACGCATATACTCATTGAAGAGTTGCATTAATAAGATGTTTTTGTAGATGTACTTTTTTCGAGTGCTTTGTCTTCCGATTGTCCAAAAAGAGAGTATTATGCAAACGCGTGTGCTTTTAGTGAGTTAATTTGACCATAAAAGGTGTTTGTACAAAGCCCAGGTGAGATAAAGCCCAGAATTGCTGGGCGTCTTTGCCTCACATGTCTGCATGTACTGTGCACTAGTAAATGTACAAGATGCTCCTTTTCTTTAGAACTAGAGTACTAACAGCACTGTCTATACCAGTTGTGCCCAACGTTTTTTACTCAGTCGGCCAAAATTTTGTTTCCTCAAAAGACCAAATTGGATGATTTTGCAATGTTTGAATAATTGTGTGTGTGTGTGTGCGTATTTATATATATATATATATATACAGGGACGGCTGGTATCAATGGGCTAGGTGGGCTAAGCCCCTCCTGTCATTTCAGGATAGAAAATGTGGTTATAACTAAAATATATATTTTTTTTTATAAAAATATCACCTTTAAACGTATTACTATGAGTTATTATAGTTTCATAACTGAATTATGTCAGTTTTGCTGAAAAAATCCTTAAAAAAACGAAAGCAGGGCTAATTTTCTCCAGCCGCAGCAGCTCAGCACAAACTGCAGGAGTCTATGGAGGATGATTGACAGGTGCTTGTCCCGCCCCTGTTCTGTTGCTCACGGTAAAGTTCAGCAGCGGGGCTAATTCTGTTTAGCCCAAAACACATGATTGGCTCTTAAAAGAGATTGACAGTTAGTTTGACCAATCACAAGCAGCAGTGGGCGGTTCTAAGATTCTCATTGGTTCAGAATCGTCATGTGCTTTGTACAGCCTCTTCTCAGAGCATGAACGCGGAGAATACAACAGACAAGCCGATTTTAGGAATATATTTTCTTTTTTTGGCGAGTTTTTGTTATGGAAGCAAAAACTAACGGCAGCAGAAGAAAAGATATGAGAGTTTGGAGTTTACAGAGCCATGAAAAGACCTGAGTTAGGTGAGTTTGGTGAATGTCAAAGACAACTTTCTCTTCTCATGTGAGTGCAGCTATTTTAATATATTTTGCCGGTTTCATAAGTGTATAAGTGCAGTTGTGTAGCATCCACGTGTTTGTAATGTCCAAATAACAGTGTGAGTTTGGTAAATATGTCGTTTGGCTCGTGTCTGTGCACAAAGATAACGTTACTTGCCCTGTGTTGTTGTTGTTGTTGTTGTTGTTGTTGTTGTTATGGACACATCTGACACACACGTGTCTTTGTGTTGATGCTTTTGAGCCGCTTGGATTAAAAAAGTCTTTCGCTAACGCTGATTACTGGCTGTATTTCTCCATTTGTAGAATAAATAAGATGATAACTCATTTCCTGTAAGTGTTTGTCTGGTGAGTTAGTGCTGCAGTTATGTAGCCCCTCCGGTCAAAGTTGTCACCAGCCACCACTGTATATATATATATATATTATATATATATATATATATATATATATATATATATATATATATATATATATATATATATACTACTCACGCCCCACCACAATTAAACTTATGCAAATATTTCCCAACACATTTCTGAGAGTGGATGTGTGACGAGATATGACAAAAGGAATACCAAATGAATGCGGTAAACTATTCTTTTCAGCCTTCTCCCATTAAAAGATGTGCTCATGAAACACTAATTACCAGTTAAGGAGCTGTACAGAAGAAGTGTCAGCAGCTTTCATGTGTGGGGCCCTTGTCTTGCTAAGTGACTGTCTTCATCCTCTTTGATCACACCAGGAACTCCATGTGTCAGTGTGCTGAAGCGTCCTGTGCTTTTCTCTGCTAATGTGTTCTGGAGGTGGAGGGGAAACGCAACGATTGTTTTAGCACAGAGGGGACTGTAGACGTGTGTAACAGGAGTCATTCTGTCTACAGTCTAATCATGACCATCTATCTATGTAATAGATAGATAGATAGATAGATAGATAGATAGATAGATAGATAGATAGATAGATAGATAGATAGATAGATAGATAGATAGATAGATAGATAGATAGATAGATTTGCACCAGCAAACCAATCACTGCACACCATTGTCGTTTTTAACACTATTATGGACTATTGTGACTTTAGAAAAACATGCACAGTTTTGACAAGATGTCACTGTGCTTTTTTCTTGAAAACACACATGCACATCATACACTACATAGGACCTGAACTAATGTGAGGAAGTATTTTTAGAAGTAAAAACAGCGAGTAAATGACAGAATGTATCTCTATGTGCAGCGCGGTGGCAGAGCACTCTTGCCTGACAGCAAGAAAGTTATGGGTTTGACTCCCGCACGGCCCGGACCTTTATGTGTGAAGTTTGCACGTTTCTCCCCGTGTTTGATCACTTTGACCACTCCAGTTTCTGCCAACAACCAAATTATGTCTGTAATATCCTCCAGTAGTCCTGACCAAGCATTGCTAGAAGTTCTGGAGATGGATCCCCAAGCGCTGCACTGTGGCCCTCAATGCTCCTTCACAGTGAGATGAACCCCTCCCCCACACTCAGTGATAGTAAACTGCCCTGGGACAGCGCAGCAGATTACAGCCGCCTAAACACCTGGCTGTAAGGCCAGTGTGCTATCCGCTCTGCCACTGTGCCAGCAGGGAAGGATAGGTCGAATACAGAGGACAAACTTCCCTATGGTTTCAAAATGGTAAATTTTGTCCTTTCCATCCATAAGTAATATTGTAAATGCAGCACATTGTGGAAAAAAGACTGATATGAACTCATTCAATCAAAGTAGATTTTGTCTGACAGATGAAAGGAGCGCACTGATTGGCTGTGCTTGGGTGGTCCAGTTCAGTTTCACATTGCTGTCTGAAAATATTCATAGACCATAATTGAGGATGCAGCTAACCTAATACTGCGTTCACACCGGACAGCTTATTTGCGTCTAAATTCACCTAAACGCGCGTTATATTTTGCCGGTCATTGCTGTTGACGCCTCAATAAGCTTCTAAGCTGCTCTGACGCGCGTCAAGGCTTTGGTGGACAAAAAGACACTTTTAACACTCCAAAGCGCTTCCAGCTCCCGCTTGTTTACAGGCTTTGTTTGCTTGTAGACAGATCACTGAGAGAGAGAGAGAGAGAAGGAGAGAGAGAGAGAGTGAGAGAGAGAGAGAGATAGAGGCTTGTTGCATTTATAAAACGGTTTATTAGAGTCAAATCTAAACTTTGAGACCATTTGAGGCGAGAAATTGTGGGTATTGTTACCAAATCTGCGGTCATTTTAGCTTTTCTCTGCTAAATCTCTGGACCCTCGGCCTTCACCGGGTTCCTCCGCTGGCTGTAGCCGCTAGACGAGCTATCTCTTGTCGGCTGGATGTTTTGCCTTGAGCCGGCGGCGGCGCCATTACCGGGTTGCATTTATAAAACGGAGCTTACCCGATCACACAACTTTCTCCTCCTCCAGGCAGTCCTTTTGCTGTCTCTGTTCTCCTCAGCTCCTCCCGTCGTACAGCAGGTTTAAACACGACACCGTGCATTTTAATACATCCATGTGAGGAGTTGTCAGTCCAGATCATGTCCTGTGTTTGCCGTGTCTCCAGATTTTCAAAGCAGCGAACGGCCAAGTCTTTGAAAAAGCCCCAAAACAAGCCACCTTTAGTTAAAAAGTTAATAAAAGACTTCAGTAAACAGTCGTCCTTTCCCCTTGGTGTGACAGGGAACAGCATGTCACGTGTACAGGAGTGGAGTCTCTGATTGGCTGACGCCGACTTCCAACGCGTCTGAAGATGGATTTTCCCAACTCCTGCAGCTTCAAGCTTCTAATCCGCAGGACGCCGCATTTTCAGAAGCGTCACTATGCGGAAAATTCGCTTGAACGCTCAAGACGCGGGTTTACATTGACTTAATATTGAAAATGGACGCAAATACGCCAAGACGCTGTCCGGTCTGAACGCAGCATAACACCTCTGGATTACTTAAGCATTTGGACCCCCTCAAAAAAGAGATGTTACATCTCAAGGGACAATAAATAAAAAACAATAAATACAATTTGTGAATGAAACACAGCTTTGGAGATGTTTTTGGTAACATGACAACAACTCACAAAAGTCAAAAAATATATTTTTTTTCTCCAAAATATGTTTATTTGATTTTATAACACTGTTAAACAAACAGCTCAGCAAGACATTGATCTATTTTGTAGTTAAAGATACAGAGAGAAATAAACTAAAAATTGTGAAATAATATTAATAAAAAATACATACATGTATGTATAATAATAGTAATAGTAAAGTAAAACAAAATACAATCAATCAACAATTGCATTGTTCAATATTGAGGCTACTTGTCGATCAGTAAATTGAAGGTACGGAGTCCAAATATCCATAAAACGATTTTTTGTCAAATGAAGAAGACAAGTTAGATATTCCAAAGGAAAAAGTTCCATAATGAGTTAATGCCAGGTGACTTTTGATGAGGGTTTGTCACTGATCCATGAAACAAATATGTTTTTATGAGCAGCAAATGTCAGTATGTTAAATAGTCTGTTTCTAGAGACTGACCCAATATTTGTGTTTGTAGCCCAGGAGCAAAGAGACTGGACCAAGAGACAATGTAATTCTGAATATTTATGAATAACCTTATACTGTAATAATTTAGAATGGTTGACTGAAATACATTTTGCCTGACAACAAATAACACTCCACTTTTCTTCATCAAGAACAAGACCAAAATCTGATTCTCATTTCTGTTTTGTATCTAATGAGGCTGAAGAGTTGGTCTGATTAAGTACATTGTAAAATGAAGTGATAATGTTTTTATTAGGACATTTAAGAATCAGTTTCTCTAATGGGGAAAATGTGAAATTGGAAATCAGTGTGGTCTTCTTATAAATGTAATCTCGTACTTGGAGGTATCTAAAAAAATGACTATTAGGGAGATTCTATTTGTCCTGAATGTGTTTAAATGAAGATAGGGAGTTACCAGTAAACAGATCACCCATCTTTATAATACCTTTATCAGCCCAAAGCTTAAAACCAGAACTGTGCATGCCTGGCTCAAACTCTGGGTTACCTTGTATTGGTTAGAGCAGAGGAGTCAAGAGATTTACCCTCCAGCTTCCTGACCATCAACCATGCCCTAACTGTCTTAAGAATAATTGGGTTGTTATCACACAAACTTCTTGCAGATTTCATATTTCTACAAGACAAAAGGCCAAGAAGTGAACATTGAATCTGAGAACTTTCCAGACCAAGCCATACAGATGTGTGATCCTCCCTCAACCATTCTACTATAAATCTCAAGTTAGAAGCTAGCTGATGAAGTTTCATATTTGGGACCTCAACCTCTCCCATGGAAATAGGACACAATAGCTTTGAAAATTTTAACCTTGGTTTTACAAAAGTCAAATTTAATAGGAGACTTTTAGCTGAAATTGGTTGACAATGTTTTGCAAATGTAGCCAATGCACAACATAACTTCAGAGGAAGAGAAACACATGTAACACACACTCATAACATCATGACTTTTTTTAGACAGCGTCCTGCCGAGGAAAGTCACAAACATGTTCAAAGGAATGGCTGTAAGAAAAAAGTCCTTTGTGATCCGCTTGTAAGAAAAAAATTCCAATTCTTTACAAGTGCTCCAGCTGTGACCAAAGTCCAAATGCATTTACTTTTTGATTTTTCCAAAGGCCAAAGCAGAGCAATTCCCGGGTTCATTGCACGGTGCCTGGCAGTTCATTCTGCCGGAGAAGAAAGCTTTGTTTTGAGTAAGAATCTGATCATGGCTGAGTTGTACATGAGTGAACCAGAACAGATACAAGCTCATGTTCACAGCACAGGATCATCATGTAAACGTCAAACATGGCTGCTCACACTAATCATGCACACGCTCTCTCCAGTCCTGCTGCTGCGTCTGCTGTCTCTGCTCACACTACGGACTCTCGCTGTGGCAAGTAGGGAGGGAGATCCGACTTCTCCACTTCCATCCATACTGCCATGTTTCCATACTGGTAATGCTGGGTGATATAGAACATTGATATGTTCCTCCCTGTGTCTGGGTGGTTTCCTCCAGGCACCAACCAATACAGTTAAGGAAAACTTGGTGATAATTGGAGGTTGAGGCGCCAGGTGTTTAGGTGAATCGTCTCTGCTGAGCCACTCCAGGACTGCTGCTGTCACTGAGTGGGGAGGGAGGGTTCATCTCACTGTGTGACTCTGTCTGTAAAAAAGCGGTGTACAAATAAAGATTACTTACTTACATCAAATATGAAAATAGAGAAAAACATGACACACATACCAACTGTACAAGCACTGGTACAAACTGACAGTGGCAGATGATTCAAGTCACACAAACCACTGTTTTTGGCACTGTTGACCATGACCTCCTTTTACACAGACTAGAGGACTGGGTGGGCATCTCTGGCTCTGCCCCGGAGTGGTTAAAGTCATATCTAGAAGACAGGAAGTATTTTGTTGAAATTAGGAATTGTGTGTCTGAGCACTATAGGCCTTGACCTGTGGTGTGCCTCAGGCAGGGCTGCATTAAATTTTTTTGGGCCCCGGGGCTTTGTAAATTCAGGGGCCCCTTTCATCAGCCACGCATAAACATTTTGAGGGGCAGGTGCTCTGTGGAAAAACTTAAAAAAATGTTTTTGTTCAAGCATAAAATAAATATGGTATTTACAAAAAAACATGTGTAGGTCTATTTCAGAAGTGACTTTCTGATATGTGCAGCTTAACAAAATAGATTTACTATAAAAAGTGGGAGGAAAAAGTGTTGGGGTCCTCCTCAGAAGATTTTGGCTAAAATAGATGTAATTTCCTGTGATTTGGAGTATGTTTCAGCTCCTGCAGTTCCTAGTTTCAGCAGCTTTAGTTCAGAATAAAGGGGCTATATTTTAGCCTTTATATCAGGGGTGGGGAACTGGTCAGAGGCCAAGAGCCAAAATTTTCAGCTGTCATCTTTGAAGAGCCGCACCATGAATCAACCTACTGCCACCACCAGGGGGCGAAATCATTTTTGACTGAATTACATTTAGACACAGACACTGTAAGCCCTTTATTACATATGTTTTTAATATAACATGGTTTTGATGTAATTCAGGGGGGTCTGGGGGAATTCTCCCCCAGGAGATTTTTTTTTTATTCTGTGCAATTTCCTGCTTTTTTGGTAAGTTTTAGATGTGATATTCTTATTATGTGATGTAATTTTACTATAATTAAAAAAAGACTTGAGTCAGTTTATTAACAATTGCTGGGTTTCACATTCTAGAATTCTTGTCAGTTAAAGGGCAGGTTGGGGGCAAGAGGCAGTTTTCCCTATTAGTGACATTGGACTTTGCCATGAAAAAAAAAAAAAAAAATACATATTTAAAAAGTAGTGATTTCTGGGGTGACTGGACCCATTTAACTTTTATATTACAAAAAAAAACTAAATTTAAACAAACTTCATTTTGAATGCCCCCAATCTGATTGAAATAACATTGGCCTGTGGAATGTTGTGATGCCATTTGAAACCCAGCAATATAATTATTATCATATTCTAATATCAGTTTAAACATTTTCATGTTAGATGGGCCCCCCGTTTAAAGGTCCTCATATTCCTTTAAGCCGGCCCTGCTCTTCCCAGCGCAAACCGTGGAGAGGCACAGACGCAGAAGTGACAGTGAAGCAGGAGCTGTAGACGCTCTAAAAACAACACAAATTTCACAATCTTGGACCAGGACGTCTGAACTCATGTTTAGTATCACTTTTACATCACCTGTGTCCTGGAACAGAGAATGAAATGCTCCGCCGTTTTCCCGCTAAATCGCCGTTCGCGAGCCCCATAGAGAATGAATGGCATTTTTCAGTAAAGTCAGAAACAACCACAACTTTGTGAATATAAGGCCTATCTTTGTGAAATAAAAAGTGTGTGAAAGCTTGTGAGTAGTAAAGTGTCACTGTGTGCTTCAAAACACACACAGGGCCCAGGATTTTGATGTTTTGGCTTAATTAAGCAAGATCAGTTTAGTTACGAGCAGCAGCACGTCTCTCTCCCGCGTCAGGTGCCAGTGATGACGATCTGGAAGACTGACAGAGGGAGAGAGAGAGAGAAAGAAAGAGAGAGCGCGCAGTACTGGAGTGGCACGTTTGAAAGCGACTTGCGACAAATTTGAAAAACGGAAGGGGCCTATTTCATCAGCATGTGGGCCCAACTGTATTTAAACAAACAAACAAACAAAAAAAAAAACATCCGTGCGCATGGGCCCTTTGCGCTCCTGGGCCCCGGGGCTGAAGCCCCGGTAAGCCCGTGCATTAATACGGGGAAGGCCTCAGGGGTCAATCTTGGGACGCCTTCTGTTCAGTCTCTACATGCTGCCATTAGGTGCTGGTAGAGGCTGAACGGAAGTGTCCTACCACAACTATGCAGACGACACTCAGATTATGTGTCACTAACAGCAGGTGAATATGGACCTGAGGATTCACTCTGTTACTGCATCCAACAGATCAGTGTGTGGATGAAACAGATCAGTGTGTGGATGAAACAGATCAGCGTGTGGATGAAACAGATCAGTGTGTGGATGAAACAGATCAGTGTGTGGATGAAACAGATCAGTGTGTGGATGAAACAGATCAGTGTGTGGATAAAACAGATCAGTGTGTGGATGAAACAGATCAGTGTGTGGATAAAACAGATCAGCGTGTGGATGAAACAGATCCGTGTGTGGATGAAACAGATCAGTGTGTGGATGGAACAGATCAGTCTGTGGATGAAACAGATCAGTGTGTGGATGAAACAGATCAGTGTGTGTATTAAACAGATCAGCGTGTGGATGAAACAGATCAGTGTGTGGATGAAACAGATCAGTGTGTGGATGAAAAAGATCAGCGTGTGGATGAAACAGATCAGTGTGTGGATGAAACAGATCAGTGTGTGGATGCAAAACAACTTTCTCCAGCTTAACTCAGACAAAACTGAAGTCATCATCTTTGGCCCACAGAAACAAAGAGAAAGTGTCAGCAGTCACCTTCAGTCTCTCTCTCTAAAACTTCAAGTCAAGTTAGAAATCTGGGGGTAATAATGGACTCAGACTTGAACTTTAACAGCCACATTAAGTCAATAACATCAGCAGCTTTCTACCATCTAAAAAACATTGCCAAAATTAAAGGTATAGTGTTAAAACCTGACTTGGAGAGACTTATCCATGCATTTGTCTCCAGTAGGTTAGACTATTGTAACGGCCTGCTCACCGGCCTATCCAAATGAGCTGTAAAACAGTTGCAGTACATTCAGGGTACTACCGGAACCAGGAAGTACGATCACATTAGTCCTGACCAGAACCAGGAAGAGCCACCACATTAGTCCTGTGCTTAGGTCTTTGCACTGGCTTCCAGTGGCTCAGAGAAGAAACTTTAAAACAGCTTCTTCAAGTCTCTCCATGGACTAGCGCCAAAGTACATCTGTGACATACTAATCCTTATGAACTATCTCGGACTCTGAGGACCACAGAGACTGACCTCCTGCTGGTGCCCAGAGTCAGGACTAAACGTGGACCAGAGTCAGGACTAAACATGGACCAGAATCAGGACCACACACAGACCAGAGTCAGGACTAAACATGGACCAGAGTCAGGACTAAACATGGACCAGAATCAGGACCAAACACAGACCAGAGTCAGGACTAAACGTGGACCAGAGTCAGGAGTAAACATGGACCAGAATCAGGACCAAACACAGACCAGAGTCAGGACTAAACGTGGACCAGAGTCAAGACTAAACATGGGGAGTCAGCGTTTCAGTTTCATGCAGCTCAGATCTGGAACAGTCTTCCTGGAGATGTAAGACAGGCCTCCACTGTGACAATGTTTAAGTCCAGCCTGAAGACTGCCCTTTAAACCTGCTTTTAACTGAATTGTGTTAGAGTATTGTTGAACTTGTCTTTAATATATTTTTGATGCATTTTTAATGTTTGTAAATGGAACTGTTTTTGATGCACTGTAAAGCACTTCGTGTTACATTTTATGTATGAAGTGCTTTATAAATAAAGTTTGATTGATTGATTGAATTACAACAAAAACTGGGAAATGGTCCATAATATGTGTTAATAGAAATCCACTCTTGCTCTTTATATCAGTTTGATTAATGAATTTATTATAAATCAATGTAGCTATTCTATTGGCCTTAAGATAAGAGGGTAAAAACATCAAATGAACATTGTATTTACAAACTCATTTGTTTTTGTATACTCTGTACTTTTTAACAACTCAATGTTGGAATCACTGCAAACAAAAGTCAACTTATGACTGCTCCTTTCAGACAACTCAGAAGTCCACCAGGGGCTCGATAAATACAACTTGTTATTGTCTTTTTCAAACTTCCACTTTGTGTTTCAATTGTTAAACATTCTATTACATTTTAAATGGAAAAGTCCTATTTGCAATAACATTACATTCTAAACCCGTTTGAACAATGCAACCCCTCCTCCTCTTTCAGGGAGTTTATTCTGAAAAGAAACTTTGTCCAAACCACTTTCTCCTCCTGGGAATTTTTCTTCAAACTTTTCCAGATAATCTTTAATCTTAGAAAAGTTGCTGTAGAGGTTCCAGCTGTTTAAATGTATAAGAGATTATCCTTTCATATCCACCTTCAATCCTCTTCACAGTCACAATGGATGTTTGGGTCATTATCTTTGTATTCTTCATCATGAACACTTCTCCGATGTGTTTTTGTTGTATATAGTCATCTTTAGTCCTGTTCATAAAGACAATTAGGTAATCAAAAGAGCGAAAGGATACACAGTGACACCATCTTATACTGAGCAGATTCCATATTGTTTGTATTTCTATTAGAGAAATAGAAATAGATTAGAGCTGAGCTGAGCCGATGGAAAAGCCCTGCAGGTGTTGTTTTCTCCAACATGAGGCAGAGAGCAGGTTCTGACATGATGGGTTGGATAAACTGCTCTTGTTTTATTTATTTATTCAATATTTTACCCTTGTTTAGGGTGATTAAGTTTTAGATGAAAGAACACTGGAGCAGGGTCAAACCCGTGTCTCCAGCGCCACACCTGGACACTCATGGGCGCTGCTCTTTATTTTCTGTATTTTCTGATCTACACGCTACATACATGGGTATTTGGGGATTCATTTCACTGACACTTTACATTTGTTTGACATCTAAGCTTCATTAGCAGTATCACAGAACACATCTTACCCAAGCTAATGATGCTCCAGCGTGATCAAATCCAGCATCATAAACTGTGTCAAATCCTCACCTGGAGAGACGTCCAGAGCTCCTCCTCATGGTCCTCCTGATGAACTCCCAAGGACGGGCTGTATCCACATCTGAATGCAGATTTAGTGCTTAAACTGGTTATGTTTGATGGTCCTCAAATGGTGTGTTTGAGAGCAAAACCCACATTTGAGTATTATTACAACAGTGATTTGACTAAAACTTTGCAGAAAAATATTTTTACGCATTATTAGATTTACAACTGAATTTATAAATAAGACTTAGAATTATAAATAATTGTGTAAAAACTTTCCATCTATAGCTTGGGGTGTAATGGAACAAATGAAGAGGCTGATATTGAAGAAGGCAAATGCATGAAGAGAAAACCGTCATAATAGACAAAGTTCTATTGAAGTTATAGAAGAAGTGGATTCACTTAAACAACAGGGTTAGGGTATAAGAGAGCAAACAGAACAAGTGTTTTCTGTTTTAGAAATGCACAGCAGCAGAGAGAATAGGTCCTGTCCTCTCTCTAAAGGACTCCTAATATATTGGTTCTTCTTGAGTAGATTGTAATGTTTAAGTTTCCACACTGGTCACAGATTATTAGCGAGGCCTTCATGATTAAAGGGCAGAAGGGTGACTAATGAAAGCTGAAAGATTCTCGTCTCTTATTACTTCTACTCTCCATTCATACATTCAGCTCTGATTGTCTGTCCTCCAGTAAACATGAACAACAGAATGCTTTGTGGACCAGACCAGGGATGAGTGTCTATGGCTCATTGATCTCTACACCACATCAGATCAGAAGATTAAGGTCTGAAATGGAATCTGTGAGATTTGAGTCATTTTTGACTTTGAGTTGTTTTATTCACAAAGGTTTAAATAATACACAGTGTAATTTTCCATAGCTCCAAATGCTCTGTTCCACTTTGTGATGTCATTAAGGTAAGGTTAACGCTTACAGTCATTTTAGCTTCAATATTTTATCTTTATGACTAAATGAATGATTTATTATTCAGCACACAGACAAATGTCAGGAACCCCCCTGTTCACTCAGTAATGGCAAGCAGAAGTGTCCTGTTTACATGTTAAGTCAATGTAAACCTGTGTCTTGAGGCGTCTAGTGAATTTCCAGTGCAAATTGTATGCTCAAACCTGCGGTGGTCACTGTAGCTGCCTCATCAGGCGTCGATGCCCGGGTTGGGCTCTGCTGAACTTTCAAGTGTCGAACGCCCATGTCCACCAATCAGACAAAACTCCTGTAGCGTAGTGACATCTCACATCAAGGGGGAAGGACTGTTTACTGAAGTGTTTTAATAACTTTTATTTACAAAAGGTCCTTTTTTTTTTTTTTTCAAATGCTTGGCTGCTTGTTGCTCTGAAAATCTGTTGACATGGCAAAACAAACATGATCTGGACATACAATGCACTCACATGGATCCACATTATTAAGCCTCGTTTGTCATGGTCACGTGATTTTTAGAGAAGAACTCTTCTGGTTCATAAGCTCGACGCTGCTCCAAGATCACAGACTTGAGCATAGCATCTCTGAAGGCAGGGAGTCCTGTTGCCGCTCTCACAGCGCCCAGGTTCATTGTCCAACTCTCTGTGTTATCAATATACTGTGTATATATATATAAATATATATAATAATAATAATAATAACTTTATTTGTATAGCACTTTTCAAAAACAAGTTACAAAGCGCTTCACAACATCAATAAAACATTGCACATAAAACAATTAAAACAAACAATAATAGAATACATTAAAATAATTAAGAAAATGCCATTTTATAAAAGTGAGTTTTCAAATTAGATTTAAAAGCAGCCACAGTGTTGGCTGATCTGACCACGTCTGGTAGAGCATTCCAGAGCTTTGGTGCCCGAACAGAAAAAGCCCTGTCTCCCTTCGAAACAAGTCTGGAGGATGGCACAGTGAGGAGAGTCTGCTCCGAAGAGCGCAAAGAACGGCCAGGAACATATATGACAACAACTCACAGATATAAGTAGGAGCAAGACCATGAATAGCTTTAAAAGTAATCAACAAAATTTAAAATCACATCTGTATTGGACTGGAAGCCAGTGCAAGGCGGCGAGGACAGGAGTGATGTGTTTGTGTTTTCAGCTGCAGTGCATTTGAACAAGTGAAGGCGGTTGATAGATTTCTGACTTAGACCTGCATATAGGGCGTTACAGTAATCTAGTCGGCTGAGCACAAGAGCATGAATGACCTTCTCTAAATCCGAGTGGGGAATATAATTCTTTATTTTGGCTATATTACGAATTTGGAAAAAGCAAGACTGAACAGTTTTTGTTATTTGAGACTCAAAGTCGAATTGGGAGTCAAGAATAAAACCAAGGTTTCGGGCTGATGGCTTTACCAGTGAGGCTAGATTGCCTAGAGAATTTTTGAGGCTCTGGGTTGCATCAGGTGGACGAAATAAAATAATTTCAGTTTTTGAATTGTTAATTTGTAAAAAATGTATTGACATCCAGACCTTTATATCGGAGAGGCAACTGAGTAGTGGAGTTTTAGAAATGTGGTCATTCTTGCCCAAGAAGAGATACTATATATATATATATATATATATATATATATATATATATATATATATATATATATATATATATATATATATATGTATATATGTATATATGTATTATTATTATTTTATTGTTATTAGTGTTATTATTAACTAAACTGGATAAAAATGAGAACTGTGTCTATGCTCTCAGCCAGACATGCATTTTTCTCAAATCAAGTCTTTTCCTCTAGGACAGGAGCCCGAGAAATCTTGTGACTTTAGCTGTAATATTCCACAGTAGACATGAAGCTGATGCATATTAATAAAGGATAACTTCTCCTTTTCACTATATAAAGCTGCTGTCACAATAGACCTCTCTGGACTCAAAAGCCCTCTAAATGATGTGCTGTGGACAGTACAGTTTCTCCCTGGAGCCTGATTTCCATGGATCAGCTCTCGTGATGAACGCTGTCGTACTGAGGCCAGGCTAATCACTCCAAACAAGTAAACAAAGTGAGAAGGTGAGCCCAGAGCAAAGCAATCAATACATGTGCTCAGAGTGATTGGTGCTGGAGTAACAGGGCCCAGCTGGGGTCAGTCACAATGAGTCTGAGAGCAGATAAATACATGGGCCCTCTCTGACCTCACTTCCTGTCACCCTCACTTGAATTAGCATGTAGCACTCACAGGTACTTGAGTTCTTTAGTTAATAGCAGTACATTGGATCGCCTGTCTTCACTTCATCAGTGATGAGTCCAGGGCATCTCAGAGCAGACTCTTGAATAGGAAACAGAACAAAGCCTTAAAGAGTGGATGGAGGACTAACTTTGTTATCATCTTGGTCAAAAACAGTTTTGTAACAGCTTGTACTTATGGTGAACTGAAGTATATAAAGTGTGGACCTGGTGACACCAGTAAAACCAAGTATCTCTAACCCATTATGTTTCTATCTGATTGGCCCAGTGACAGTGGAGGGCGTGGCTGTGGGCAGTGGAACACTTGCACCGTTTAAAAACAGTTGTTACTGATAATCCTCCATACAACCTGCTGAGGGACCTGCTTTTTATGCACAAACATTTAAGTATTAAATCAAGCAGCGACCTCCTCAGGCTTGCAAGTGCTTCAGCAAACAGTTAATATCCCCACAGATGGCAAAAGTACTGAAGTTAACTACTAAAAAGTAAAAGTACAAATACATGTGTAAATAAATGACTTAAAGTCCTGCTGAAAGTCCTTTGCTTGAGTAAAAGTACAAAAGTACAACTGTGTAAATTATCTAGTCTCTGTTAAAACTATTAGAACATTCACAACATTCATCTTTAGCCAGATTAGAATAAAAATGACAACATTTTGAATCATATTTTACTTGTTTCAAGACATTTCTTGACTCACCCCATTTCCAAAGTGGTCTTATGGCAGTAAAAAAAAAGTTATTTGAAACAAGTCAAATAATCTAGGTCTGTCAGGTAAAATGATCTTAACCTTAAAACATATTCAAATCCACATTTAAAGACATTTTAACCAGTGTTGAAATACAAAGGTGTCAGAGTGGAGAGCCTCTGGCCTCACAGCAACAAGAGCTTGACTATTGCACAGCCCGGGCTTTTCTGTGTGGAGTTTGAAAGTTCCACCTCATGTCTGGGTGGTTTCCTCTGGCACTCCGGTTTCTCCACCAACCAATAACATGCATGTTAGGGAACGCTTGGTGGTGGTCGGAGGTTGAGGCGCCTCTGCTGAGCTGCTCCAGGGCTGCTGCTGTCACAGAGCAGGGGGAGGAGTTACTGTGAAGAGCTTTGTAACTGTCTGTGAAAGGTGCTATACAAAGAAAACGTACTTACTTACTTACTTACTTACTTACTTACTTACTTACTTACTACTTACTTACTTACTTACTTACTTACTTATTGTTTGCAGTGCACAAAGTTGGTTTGTAATGTGTCAGAGTGTGAGATGGCCATTACAATGAAATAGGTATAATTATTACAGTAAGACTTTTTATAAAGGTGATAAATATGTCATTAATAAATAGAATGTTTTTTTATGATTCATGGCAGCACAGTAGGTCTGACTTGGTTTTAAAATGAGTAAACCTGTTTATTCTAAAGAAGCTGATTTTAGAATGCATCAAGTGTAAACTTTTTTGTATTATTTTTTTTTTTTAAGAAGAAGTAAAAAATGTTTAATACTCAAGTAAAGTACAGTTACTCAAAAAATGAACCACCTAAGTGCAACACTTGAGTAAAAATGCTATGCTACATTTCATTTTTGGGACGAAGAGGCTCTCTACAACTAATGCAATCTAAAACCTAAATAAAGCTCTGCATCGACTGAATCTTCCACAAAACCTGTGCGTAGCTCGGAAGAACAAACCAGATAACGTCGATGTAATTCTGGAAACGGAATCTTACAAGGATGGACACTCCAATAAGCTTTTCACCATGGACTCAGCAACAGATAGGGCAAACCCACACCAACGCAGAAGTCCAGAACTGCCAGTGTGGAGTAAACATTTTTTCCAGCTTTTCTCGTTATAACGACTTTATATTTACGTTCAAACGACAATATTCTCGTTATAACGACTTTTTATTTACGTTCAAACGAAAATATATTCTCGTTAAAACGACTTTTAATGAAAAATAGACAGCCCTTCCCATGATTCTCCATTTAATCATCACACAGATTAAACAGGATTCTTCCAGTGTTACTGTTACATATAAGATCTCATGGCTCCTTTTTATAAATACGTGCGCATCGCTTTGATATAAAATACGCCGACTTTCGTCTTTCCTCATTTCTCCGCTGCCCTTTCTCATCTCTCTCTCTCTCTCTCTCTCTCTCTCTCTCTCTCTCTCTCTCTCTCTTCTCTCTCTCTCTCTCTCTCTCTCTCCCCCGTCTCTTCTCAAAGGCCTAAATTCTCGATCGTCTCTGATTGGCCAGCGCCTCGTCTTTTTAACTTATTCAGAACTCTGGTCCGGAGCAGGTTGTGAGTTTGCTGCATGTTGCCATAGAGATCTGCCCCGATAGGAAGTGATCCAGTTTCGTTGGACTGCCAGACCAGGTTTAACCCAGAACTGACCTCGCTAAACCCCAAATCTAGCTTCGTAGTACATGGTCTGAGCCATCCAGCTTGTGGCGCATCATGGGAAGAGCAGTCTGTTTATAAAAAAAAAAGTCGTTCGAAGAAAATATTTTGTTTTAATGTAAATAAAAGTCGTTCGAACGAGAATATATTTTCGTTTTAACGTAAATTTAAAGTTGTTATAACAACATTATATTCTCGTTTGAACGTAAAAAAGTCGTTTGAACGTAAATAAAAAGTCGTAATAACGAGAATATTGTCGTTTGAACTAAATATAAGTCGTTATAACGAGAAAAGCTGGAAAAAATGTTTACTCCACACTGGCAGTTCTGGACTTCCGTAGATTCTTCCACAGACGCAAACGATCTTCAACACGTTAAGGTCAGTACAATGGAAAGCATAGTCTAAGAAGCTGCTATTAGTGATGAAAGAAGACACATCACAGCATAGCAGCACTACAGGCAGAAAACCAAGAGCAAAAGCACAGTTGGACAGTGTAATCAAAGAAAACAAACACAACCTCATTTTTACTGGCATTCTGGAAAATGAAGTGGAGATTCAACCCAAAAGATACTTAAATAAATAAATAAATAAAGGGCGTAGTGCTGAAGGAAGGCCGATCGTCAGGCCTTCGATTAGCACACATCATTCTCTCTCTCTCTCTCCCTCTGTCTCTCTCTATCTAAAATAAAATAAAATACAATCTGTTGGAATACCGATACTAAAAAGTGTCGGAACACAGTTCTGGCTAACTAGAGCTGTTTTGGATTGAAGGCCGTTTGTAATAGAGATATGTTGAAAAAACATATTTGTCCCAAAAATTAAAAACTTATAACAACTTTTTTTCTTAAAATTTTAATTAATAAATCTGTTTCATTTGTGGTATTTTTGCTGGTTTCTGTTGTGGAGTTATACATTTAATGTAACTCTCCCTCATCTCTATACCTCCTGAACACAACTTGCTCATATTTGTTTTTGCATTGACTTATGTTTGGGCTTTTATGAGTCTATTCCAGAGGGTTAGGGTTATTTACTATCATCTCCACTGCAAAAAAGGCCTTTAGAAAAGTAAGAAAATGTTGCATGTTGTCAAAATAATCTGCCAGTGCAGAAAATGAGACTAACCTAGTTGTTTTGAGCACAAGATGCTAGTTTCTCTTGACAAGATTTGTAAGCAAATCTTTTCTTGATTCAAGCAATTATTATGACTTAAAACAGAAACAAATATTTAAAAAAAAGACTCTTTTAGGTTAATATTTTATCTAAGTTAGATTTTCATTTTTTGCAGTGTATGAACTTTGGTTCAGGATTTCAGCTTAATTTAAGAAAGTTGCCCAAGGTATTTACAGCATATGTCTGTATCGGCTGTTTGTTTTTGACCAATATTCTGTACTGAGAAGAAGAAAAGGTCAAAGTGTAGCACAATGCTATCACTTTTAATGACAAAAAAAAATCTAACATCAAAATAAATGAGAGAGAACATAGATTTACCAAAGCTCATGACAGTAGGTGAGAGAACATCGATTTACCAAAGCTCATGACAGTAGGTGAGAGAACATACAGTAGATTTACCAAAGCTCATGACAGTAGGTGAGAGAACATACAGTAGATTTACCAAAGCTCATGACAGTGGGTGAGAGAACATCGATTTACCAAAGCTCTTGACAGTAGGTGAGAGAACATACAGTAGATTTACCAAAGGTCATGACAGTAAGTGAGAGAACGTAGATTTACCAAAGCTCATGACAGTAGGTCAGAGAACGTAGATTTACCAAAGCTCATGACAGTAGGTGAGAGAACATACTGTAGATTTACCAAAGCTCATGACAGTAGGTGAGAGAACATAGGTTTACCAAAGCTCATGACAGTA
The DNA here is from genome assembly GCA_038363315.1 of Mugilogobius chulae. Lineage (NCBI taxonomy): Eukaryota > Metazoa > Chordata > Actinopteri > Gobiiformes > Gobiidae > Mugilogobius > Mugilogobius chulae. Next base: position 24,220,199 of record CM076406.1, on the reverse strand, counting down.
GGTGAGAGAACATAGATTTACCAAAGCTCATGACAGTAGGTGAGAGAACATACTGTAGATTTACCAAAGCTCATGACAGTAGGTGAGAGAACATACAGTAGATTTACCAAAGCTCATGGACAGTAGGTGAGAGAACATAGATTTACCAAAGCTCATGACAGTAGGTGATAGAACATAGATTTACCAAAGCTCATGACAGTAGGTGAGAGAACATAATGTAGATTTACTAAAGTTCATGACAGTAGGTGGAGAGAACATACTGTAGATTTACCAAAGCTCATGACAGTAGGTGAGAGAACGTAGATTTACCTAAAGCTCATGACAGTAGGTGAGAGAACATAGATTTACCAAAGCTCATGACAGTAGGTGAGAGAACATAATGTAGATTTACCAAAGCTCATGACAGTAGGTGAGAGAACATACAGTAGATTTACCAAAGCTCATGACAGTAGGTGAGAGAACGTAGATTTACTAAAGCTCATGACAGTAGGTGAGGGTTGTAACATAGACTGACAGTAAATCGAGAGCTTTGCATTTGAACTCAGCTCCTTCTTCACCACAAGAGTCTAATACAGCGACCTCATCACTTCTGCCGGTGTACTCATCCACCTCTCAATGTCACACTCCATCCTTCACCCTGAGATACTTAAACTCCTCCACTTGAGGAAGGACTCTTTCCACCTGGAGAGGGTAAGGGACACTTCCATTCGAGAACCATAGTCTTGGATTTGGAGGAGCTGATTTTCATCCCAGCTGATTCACCCCATACATACTGCAAGGGCCCACAGGGCACCACAAGGGATCCAATGCCTTCTTCAGATCTACAAAGCACATGTGGACTGGTTGGGCAAACTACTATGAACCCTGAAGCACCCAATGGAGAGTATAGAGCTGAGCCAGTGTTCCAGAACCTGGACCAAGACTTGCTCCTTCAGAATCTGAGGTTCCACTTACTGAGGACACACAGCAGTGTGATCTCTCTGAATACACCCTTCAGCCTCTCTTCCTAAACAACGAGACCACCACCTGCCAGAGTTCTGACCTCCGGCCTAAGTGTCCTGGTGCCACGTGTACTAATATAGTATAGACTAGGTAGACAGCCACACGTGGTGGCTGTCTTCAAATGATACCATTTTTGAAACACATTTTTGGACATGCATGTACCATCAGAGTATTCTTTTTCTGAACTAGAAATACTGGTTGCTACAATGGAACTATATGATTAAGAGAATACCATTTGTGTTTTTTATAAAATGTTAAAAAACTACATTCAGGAATAACATGCATCTTCATTTGCTTGCAGTCATGTCATCTCATCTAGAAACTCGGTAGTTCCGATTTTTTCCAAGGTCACCCCACAACAATTGGGAGCATCTTCATTACTGGCGTGAAACCTCTGTGGTTCCCATAGTAACCCTGCTGAGCTGACAGATGAGCCGGCCTCCTGCACACACGTCCATGTGCACACGCTGAAACAATAGTTATGTCTGGGGAAAGCATACGCTGCATTGTTTCAAATAAAACAGGCTGCTGCTGGAGCGAGATTGGACTCCTGCACAAATAGGCCATTATGGCAAAGTGGAGCACAACAAGTCTCAGTGGAAACACAGCATTCCTCGTCTCTTTTGTGTGTCTGTGGACAGCTCCTGTGTGTCTGTGTGTCTCTGTGGACAGCCCTGTGAGCCTGTTATCAGAGCAAACAGAGACGAGCGGCATCACTGCACACCTACTTCCACTGGGAGCACCAACATTTACAACATTAAAGACACAACACTGCGGAGTACACCACACAAACTGTCTGAAGTCAAGAAGCATTTCAATTTCAGCCTGTTTCTCATGTATTTCCCTGAGGGTCTAAAAATAGGAAGAAGGATCTCCAATACATGCAATAGGCTGGTAACCAATGAGACATTGCATCAGGAGTGGAAAGACACAGAAATCTGCCAGTGCCACGTGTTTCGTCTGAAGACATGAGTAAATGTTTGACCGAACACGAGTGGACAGTACAAAAAACCTTCACACATGAAATGGAAGTATGCTCAAGTAGGAAATGTGAACTATTACTATAAAACCAGTACTTATACATACACACACATACAGATGAGCCCAATCTCACAAAGGTTATTATAAACCACACAATATTCTTTCTTTCTTTCTTTTTTTTTTTTTTTTTTTTTTTTTAGATTAAAATACCCTTAAACACAGTTTCTTCATAGCATCAATATCTTGCTAATGTATCTGTTCACCCAATCGTCCCACACATCATGATGAACAATTCAGAGGCTCTGATAAGTGAGCAAAGCATGTGACTGATGTAGGAAAGTTAAAATCAATTATTTCGGTTTGTTTGCATTTTAAGAAGAAAAAAAAAAATCAGTTATAGGAACTGTATGTATGCCACACAAATGCTCCTTTTGTGTCTATGATACATGTCCCAAAACACCAGCAAGACGCCAAGAAAAGTGTCTCTTTTGGATTTGTTCACAGTTTTTAGACAGAATGAAATAATGTGAATGTCACCAAATAATGAATGCACAAAAAAGAGTAGAAACATCATGATACAGTATTAACTCTTCACAGGTCGTGGCCTCTGTATTCACCTGTTGTCATGACATAGTTTTAGTTCAGTTGAATAAACAGAATCTCAGCAATATTATCAATGATTGTGGATTTTAAAGTAACATTTTAATTACAGTCAACTGCAGCTACACACAAATACACACATGTTTGTTCATGCTTAGCTGTTTGTGCAAATGTACTCGTACGTCGCTGTTAGGTCCAGATTACTTGACTAGACTTTAGTTGGTCGACCTTCAGCTTTACAGATGAGAAGGCTTCGGGCTGATGCAGTCATCCATGGAGGTGTGCCGTGTCCCAAGAGAACGTCCCTCAGCCTGATGTGGACTATCTTGAGAAACTACTGTCTGTGTGTGTCGGTGTAAGTGTGTGTGTGTGTGTGGAGAGCCCCAGAGGCTGTCAGCCTGTGGAGAACAGACAGGCCTGTGCAGCACACTTCCGATAAGACTTCACACCACACATCACACAGGTTTCTTCTGATGCAGGAGCAGATATTAGCAGCTTTTTTCACCCACACAGTGTTTTGTTTTGTCTTCTACTATAGTAATCTTGTGGCCACATGAGCCTGACTGTGTGCTGCTGTGGTAGTACTGCAGCGTGGCAGCAGGGGTCCCTGTGAGTCTGCTGTGAGCTGGAGCCCTCTCACAGTCTCACATGTTTGAAGAACTTTTCTTCTTTTCAAAATGATGTCTAAAAGCACAAACACAAACCGGAGGACAATAAGTATGCTCTCTTCAGAAAAAGCCCTTTGTATTCTCTTTAGTGCATTTTACTGAGTTTGTCTGTCTCCCACAAATCTCAGTTTAGAATCCATACATAAGTATTGTAGTATCAGATCTATTCATATTCTCACACTGAAGTAAATCCAGTTAGAGAATATTTTAGATCAAATAAAAGTCCTGTAGCCTCTACAGTATGTGAGTGTTTGAACTTCCAGCAACAGTTTGATCTCAACCAATAAAAAGCAATACTTAGACTTTCAACCATTTTTAAAGATATTCCTGTACAGGTATAGTATATATTTGGACGGAGATTGTTTGAGTGTACTGCATCTAATATTAAAGCATTGTGAAAAGTGCTTCTAGACTCATCGTGGTGAAGAATTGGGAGACTTGGAATGTGTTCTATAAGAGATGAGCATTTGAGAACTGCTGAGCACTTTTCACTTTACATAGCTCTTCTTGTTTACGGTTTGACAAGGTCAAACTGGATACAGCACATTTAATTTGGTAATCATTTAGTTTGAGGTATTTCAAACCAGAAAAGTGGGCCATGACTCAACATGCAACAATAACTTATCCAGATTTGAGTCTTTGTAAATAAATCAGTTCAATGGTTTCAAAGCTTTTGCAGATGAAAATGAAAGAACCTGCTTCAAATAAGAACATACATGCAATATTTTCCCTACGGGGACATAGTATACCAAACTTAACCTTTTTTGTCAGATGTCATAGATCTTGATATCATAAAGTCCATAAATCATCCAGACTTGTTTGGAACATGTCTGCAGCTGCAGCATGTTAGTCACAAAATAGATTTGATTGTTTCCTTTCCTTTGCAGACAAACTTTGGCGTTCTAACTCAATTCTTAATAGGGGATGCACATGGTGTCGTGGTGAGTTATTACACTTTTGTATTGGTTTTGGTGCATGAGATTCCAATGTGGAGGTGCTCCGGAGCCAGTTGAAGGACAGAAGAAAATAAATGAATAAAAGCATCATATTTGTCCTGATGTAATCCAGATAGACACACTTAAAGATCAGCTTGGTTTGGGTTTATAAATAAATACAGATTAAATGGATCATGATTTCTGAAAGGAAGTTTAAATTTTCTTTTTTCTTTGTTGTGAAGAAAGGTTGAAATCCACATGTGTTGTTTTGATCACGTGTTTGTTGTTCTCCACACGTTGCTGTTTGCAGACGGGGTTAAGACTCCTCATGTGTTGGAGATGGAGCTGTGCATACGCTGCTTTCATCACAGACTCCACCTCCTCCTGGATTATTGTGTGTGTGTTGTGTAAGCACTCATATCATTTCATCTGACCTACTGTAGGAAACTCACTGTAAACTCATCTACAGCTTAAAAGAACTTGAACTCAGAATCTGGGTTTGAGTCGTTGTACCTGGATAAGATATAACTGATTATGTAATGTAGAATATTTCACTGGTTTAATGCTTTTGACCTGTTTCAAGAGAATGTGGTTGAAAACATTATAATACATTTGGTCTAGTAAAATGTTCTTAACCCAGAGGCAAATAGTTTGGTTCAAAGTCAGAAGTATTACCTTAGAAAAGAACACAGAACATAATCTAGGTCTATATATACGTAGAGCCTTTTGTTCACATTTCTGAAAATAAGTTGAATCTCACAGTCAGGTAATGTGAATTTGTTTTGAAATGATTTTTTTTCATTGTTCATCGGTCTCAAGACAAAAAAAAAAGTCACTGTCCCTTTATTCTTCCTACAATACAGTGCAAAAAGGCAGATCTTATCCTCACAAGCGTAGTTTCCCCAGAGCCCAAAGAGAGTTCGTCTGCTTAGTCCTTGTCTGTACCAGGATCAGACTAAAACTGGACTAAGCCAGTTGTCCATGGAAGTTTTCATAAGCCAGGATATGAAAAAAATAAGCCATACTTTATCTCATAGTTTGCTAAAGCTGGGCCTACACTGTGGGAATTTTGAGCACAGCAAATTTCCAGATCGTAGCAAGTTTGGGCTCCTCCGTACGAGTAGATCATGCAGTGTGTGTGGGCCACGAGCTGCGATAACCTGCTCAAGACCCACACACGACAGCTGATCGTCAAACATCATCGTAGGGTCCAAGCACTGCTGAAGCTGGAGAAAACTACGTGTACGAAGAGAGTGAGAGCTTTCCCCACAAAAGAAAAAATATATCTAGTTTTTTTTTTTTTTTTTTTTTTTTTTTTTTTTTTAGCTGGTGTTTACAGCTGAGACCTGGATGATTTGGCAAATTGTAGGTTTTGACAATTTCTCTGGAAAAGCGACTTAAGTCTACTTAAAAGTACTGTTAAAATGTTGGTCATAGATTATTTTATTAGATATTTGAGCAAAAGAGAAAAAAACAAGGGCTTTCTGGAAGGGCATCAGAATGAAAGAGTTTTTAATAAATAAGAATTGACAGTTGTAAACCCATACATCTACACTATAAACCCATACATCTACACTATAAACCATACATCTACACTATAAACCCATACATCTACACTATAAACCATACATCTACACTATAAACCCATACATCTGCACTATAAACCATACATCTACACTATAAACCCATACATCTACACTATAAACCCATACATCTACACTATAAACCCATACATCTACACTATAAACCCATACATCTACACTGTAAACCCATACATCTACACTATAAACCCATACATCTACACTATAAACCCATACATCTACACTATAAACCCATACATCTACACTATAAACCCATACATCTACACTGTAAACCCATACATCTACACTATAAACCCATACATCTACACTATAAACCCATACATCTACACGGTAAACCCATACATCTACACGATAAACCCATACATCTACACCATAAACCCATACATCTACACATAAACCCATACATCTACACATAAACCCATACATCTACACTATAAACCCATACATCTGTAAACATACATCTACACTATAAACCCATACATCTACACTATAAACCCATACATCTACACTATAAACCCATACATCTACACTATAAACCCATACATCTACACTATAAACCCATACATCTACACTATAAACCCATACATCTGCACTATAAACCCATACATCTACACTATAAACCCATACATCTACACTATAAACCCATACATCTTACACTATAAACCCATACATCTACACTATAAACCCATACATCTACACTGTAAAACCCATACATCTACACTATAAACCCATACATCTACACTATAAAACCCATACATCTACACTGTAAACCCATACATCTACACTATAAACCCATACATCTACATGATAAAACCCATACATCTACACTATAAACCCATACATCTACACGGTAACCCATACATCTACACGATAAACCCATACATCTACACCATAAACCCATACATCTACACGATAAACCCATACATCTACACCATAAACCCATACATCTACAATAAACCCATACTACATCCTACACTATAAACCCATATATCTACACTATAAACCCATAATCTACACTATAACCATACATCTACACTATAAACCCATACATCTACACTATAAACCCATTACCTAAACCTACATCTACACTATAAACCCATACATCTACACTATAAACCCATACATCTACACTATAAACCCATACATCTACACTATAAACCCATACATCTACACTATAAACCCATACATCTACACTATAAACCCATACATCTACACCCCATACTTACACTATAAACCCATACATCTGTAAACCAATACATCTCATCTACACTATAAACCCATACATCTACACTATAAACCCATACATCTACACTATAAACCCATACATCTACACTATAAACCCATACATCTACACACTATAAACCCATACATCTACACTATAAACCCATACATCTACACTATAAACCCATACATCTACACTGTAAACCCATACATCTACACTATAAACCCATACATCTACACGATAAACCCATACATCTACACTATAAACCCATACATCTACACTATAAACCCATACATCTGTAAACCCATACATCTACATTGTAAACTCATACATCTACACTATAAACCCATACATCTGTAAACCCATACATCTACACTATAAACCCATACATCTACACTATAAACCCATACATCTACACTATAAACCCATACATCTACACTATAAACCCATACATCTACACTGTAAACCCATACATCTGTAAACCCATACATCTACCACTATAAACCCATACATCTACACTGTAAACCCATACATCTACACTATAAACCCATACATCTACACTATAAACCCATACATCTACACGATAAACCCATACATCTACACGATAAACCCATACATCTACACTATAAACCCATACATCTACACGATAAACCCATACATCTACACGATAAACCCATACATCTACACTATAAACCCATACATCTGTAAACCCATACATCTACATTGTAAACTCATACATCTACACTATAAACCCATACATCTGTAAACCATACATCTACACTATAAACCCATACATCTACACTATAAACCCATACATCTACACTATAAACCCATACATCTACACTGTAAACCCATACATCTACACTATAAACCCATACATCTACACTGTAAACCCATACATCTACACTATAAACCCATACATCTACACGATAAACCCATACATCTACACTATAAACCCATACATCTGTAAACCCATACATCTGTTAACCCATACATCTACATGGTAAACCCATATACTGTATATATAGATTTAAAACGATTTGCTGTCTCTGTTGCAGCTTTCTGTGTTTCACCACAAACATTTAGACTTTGGCCCAGGGATGAAGTCAGTTTTTATTATGTTTGGGCCATTAAAAGAGCACCTGGGCTGATCCATTTCTATTTGCAAGAAGCTGATGCACAGCGGAAACAGCCATATGGCCACGTTCTGTCGATGGAGATGGACGTTAATAGTAATTGGGTCTTTACAAAGAGATAAACTGCCTCCATGTGTTGTTCGAATCACTGACAGAACTGGAACCAAAGACGAGGATGAAGCCAGATGTTATGTTAGATGGAGATTTCTGTCAGTGGTGTTTCCAAAAAAATATTCAAATTAAAATCAAACTGCACTTGAGAGGTGTTTAGTTTTTATACAATTTAAAAAATAAGTAAACAGAGCTTCACATTTCACAGGCACCTTCCTCTGCACAGCTTCTTCTCACTTCTAATTAGAGTAAACCTGGCATCACGGACCAAAACTGTTCTTTTGTCTTATTTCTAGCTTAAGACTCATTTTAAGAGTAATTTAGTGAATGTGAATTAAAAAAGATGAAGGTTAAGGATTAGGTGGACTTGATTGAGTCTTTAGGCAGGGACTCAAACTCAAATGGAGTTGGAGCTGAAATAATCAGTGTCCGAGGCTGCGTTTTCAAATATTGACTCACCAATGTTACATCACTTTTAAAAAATGGCTTTTATTCTGAATTAAGTCTACCATGACAAATACATGAAAACACATTTAACCCTCACTCTTTCTCTTTCTCACAAACGTGCATACTATTCTTTTTTTGGATGGGTCAAATGTTGACTCATTTTCTGCCGCTGAACCCTTGAAAGTGAACATTTTCAACTCTGAAATGTTTGATGGGCAGTGAGTTCCACAGTTTGCAGCTCTGCTAAGAAAAGGCAGACTGTCCAAAAGAAAACATACATTCGTAAAACTTTGTTCTTTGTATTGTTTGGGCTATATTTTTATCTTCTTGTATTTTTGTCATTTTGCTAATTGATTTGAAATCTTTGATCTACATTAAGTTTTTAATAGAAAACACAAAGAAACAGCTTTTGAAAGATTTAGAGTTTTTTTTTTTTTTTTTTTTTGAGTGAGTCCCTGACTATCTGCATTCATGCATGTGAACAGAACATTGGCAGCCTGTTTGGTCTTGGTGGGTGTATAAAAGACAGCGTCGTCCACATAAACACCTGGGCAGATCAAAGACAAGCCATTTAAAAAGAGACTAAACAGCAATGGTCCCAGTATGGAGCCCTGAGGTATGCTCATGCTTTGATTTGCAAATGAAGATTTATTCCTGGCCTCTTTTTCAGTAAAAGTAAACTGTGATTGACAGCTTCAAGAGCTTTTTTTATTATTTAGCTTGAGAAACATCGCTCATGCAGCCTCACCTCTATCCAGGGACTTCTGTAGTTTTTAATGAAACGGCAGTTTGCAATTTCAGTTGAAACCAGACTGCAGCAGATTCAGTTGCACATAGAATCTGGGCTTCCTGAGCTTCAGAGGCATTACTGCAACGTTTAAGAAGCAATTATTTAGATTATATACATGGTTTGATTAAGACTTTGACAAGGATCTGTCTGTGACCTGAAGCACTGTCAGGTCTCTGGGTCTGGGTCTGTGACCTGAAACACTCTCAGGTCTCTGGGTCTGTGACCTGAAGCACTCTCAGGTCTCTGGGTCTGTGACCTGAAGCACTGTCAGGTCTCTGGGTCTGTGACCTGAAGCACTCTCAGGTCTCTGGGTCTGTGACCTGAAGCACTCTCAGGTCTCTGGGTCTGTGACCTGAGGCACTCTCAGGTCTCTGGGTCTGTGACCTGAGGCACTCTCAGGTCTCTGGGTCTGTGACCTTTTCTTCTGAGTAGAACAAATATAATGTTTAGTTTTTAGTCTTGGTTTCCTTTTCCTTCTCAGTTTGTCCTACCCAACTGCAAAGTGAATAGAGTTTAGTGAAAACTGTGAAGACAACAGCTACAGTGATTCTGCCGGTGCACAAGAGCAACACACAAGCATCTCCATCATTCTTTTCACTTTCTCTGGTCACAAGTGCAGACGTAATGTGATGCAGCGCTCTCTCCCACAATTCTTTGCTTCACACCAGGGAAGCCGGCACACATGCATATTCTCCCTGTAAATACAGTACACACACCCAGAAGGCTCAGCGGCAGCGGGAGCACCTCAGTACCAGGCGCAGTATAGACCATCTGTGAAAAGGTAAATTGAATTTTACAGGCACAAAGCCCACTCCCTGTGCTCTGCGCTGAAGAAGAGAAAAAAGAAAAAGCACATTGAGTCAAAAGCTTTTCTAAGGCTTTAGGCTCTCATTTCTTTTCTTGCACAACCCGTTCCTCCTCTCTTTTCTCTGTCTCTATCTCTGCCCCCCCTTCTCTCTCTCTCCTCCCTCTCTCTCTTTGCCTCTGTTTCTCTCTCTTTCCTTCTCCCTCTCTCCTTCTCTCTCTCTCTCCTTCTCCCTCTCTCCTTCTCTCTCTCTCTCTCTCCCTCTCCTTTTCTCTCTCTCCCTCTCTCTTTGTGGGGGAAATGAAGGTGTGAGACACCCTGATCGATATGCTCATTACACACTTGTGTCTTTGTATAGTCCACACTAAAGAGGAGAAGAATGAAAAGAACCTAACGCCATCTGTGTCACTTTTTAGTCAAAAATAGACTTGAATAAAAGTCTTGTTTTATCTCCTCCATGTTTTTGTTGGTCTAAAAACATTCTAAAATAGCCAGGGCTTCAAATTCTCCATCACTGTAACAGATTTCTTAAACATTTCTCAGTTAAGTACCATTTATGACATGACAATGAGTCATTCTATCAATGTATTCACATTAAGTGGATTCTTTGTCCAAATCTGACACGACCTTCAGAGTTGTTCATTGCGCTGTGCACCTGTGTGTCAGCTGTGTCTCTGCTGTGCGCTTGTCTTTGGATGCACAGACTGGACGCGCTGAACTGCAATGCTTCTCAGTGCACTTTCACTAGTGTCCATTTGATCATCCTAAACTAATATACTTGGGGTGCACGGTAGCCAAGTGGTTAGAGCTCTGGCTTCCCAATAAGGAGGTTGTGGGTTCGACTCCCGGGTCGGACCATATCAACATCTCATGATCTCTCTGGGTAGAGTTTGCATGTTCTCCCTGTGTCACCGTGGGTTTTCTCCCATCTTGAACACTCCTAATGATTCATAGCAAACCTTGTCTCTGATGTTCAGTAGTTACACACATCTGTGATAGTGCAACCTGATCTCACAAGAAAGAGTCTGCACACCACGACAAAAGAGTTATTATGACTGTTTTGTGTAAATATGATAGCCCTAGCTCATTTCTATGGCTGTCTAAAAGATGTTTTCATATTTATGAATATTAACAAGATCCTTATCCCAATCTAAACCTGCCCCAAGCCCCAGCTCTAAACTTACCGCTTTTAGTAACTTGAAGTCCAAACTTAAAGTTGGACTTCAAGTTTTGTATTTGTAAATTAGTAAACTTTGTGCTTTCCACTAAAAAGTAAATGATACATGCAGCTCTTATGAACAAATTAGACCACTTTGGACTGAACTGAATATAGCCAAATGCAGCTCTCTGATTGGCAGTGCTTGGGATGGTCACTCCAGTTTCACTTTATTGTTTGTGAAAAGCTATAACTGCATCCAAAATGAAATACATGTCAATATTAATCATATGTCGAAAGATTCATGAGAGGAAGTTGTCAGATGAATTGTGTTTACAGAATCAGCTGCTCCACTTTTAACCATTAACCCTAGAACACTATCGCTATAAAAAGTTACACCATCACTTTTGCCGGGTAATTTTCACCTGATATAATAAACCCAAAAAAGTACTTGTCATAAAAAATAGATCAAAATTTGACAACACTTGATAAATTAGAGTGGTTTTCTTTTATTTTCAACTGTGCTATGTGTAACAAAATGGAAAATAAAAATATAGGAAGATCCTATAAACATGCTGGAAAATTACTGAAAAATTTGGATTTTGAGAACAAAAAATTCCTAAAAAAAAAAATACTGAAACAGGAAACTTGATCTTTGGTCGACCCATTCCTGACACATGTGAGACTTCCCTGATGAAGGGAAAAACTCCTGGACACGCAAACAGCTACAGGAGAGAGGATCAAAAATGTGGTATTTTTTCAGTGTGTAAAAATGACTCACTTGATTAAAATATTGTTTTCACCATAATCGTCACTTTGTGATATATATTCATAATTCATTTAAATAGCTAACTACATAATGTAACTTTTGGCAAAAAAAAAAAAAGTAAACGTACATTACCCTCTATTACTGTTGCCGGGTGAAAATCACTCGAAAGCAAACCTGTGTTACTCACGAGCTGAGATGTCAGAGACACTAATCCTGCAACAGAATGAAGCTGGAGTTGACCAGGGACAGTAAATATGGTGAAAATATGGTGAGCCTGAATGTTGTCACCCTTGACTTGTGGCAGGATAGCTTGTTTTTAAACACTAACACTATCGCCGGGTGAAATCCACCCAAAACATACATTACCCTCTTTCACAATCGCCGGGTGAAAATCACCCGAAAGCAAGCCTGTAGGTAAAAGTGGGCTTTGGGGAAGAGAAACACTCGCACCTTCACAGAAGTCAAAAACAATGGTGAAGCTACCCAGGGACTCATGACACTCAGAAAAATGCATATTATATAACATATTGAAAATCATGTAAATACATTTGCTCGGGTGAAATTCACCCGGCGATAGTGTTCTAGGGTTAAACCTAAAGAAATATCCCCACGTGGCTTCAGCCAAAACCTGGGTTTATTTGACTGTTTTTCATATCGTGCAATAAACATGAACTGAAACGTGCTCATCATACACTTTTGATAAGCTTTCTTGTGATACTGTGTTGGATTGTAATGCTTTTTTTTTAAGAAAGACTAATATAGATCCTAATTGTGCATGTCCACAGTTGGTAACAATGGCAGAGACTCTAACATGACCAAACTGGTAAACAGTAATGGCTCCTTTTCTCAGACACAGAGGCTTTTCCAATCTGCGTTTCACACTATTCTTAGACTTTCCCATACGTTCCATGGGTTAACAGAAACAGCCCACATAATTAACCCTTGTGTAAGTGCAGGTGCAGAGAAAAGGCATTACTTTCTCATTAAATTCAGCTTTCCCGCCTCCACACTTCCCATACATCAAGTGTGTCATTGTGCGTGTGAGTCTACTGTATATAGATACTGACAGGTGTTATGAATGCCTCTGCACATTATCTGCCTGTGCTCAGTCTAACATATATATTTTCACAGTGTGAGTCCAAATGATGGAAAGATAATGACACTTGTTCTCTGTCTGCAACACTAAAGATGTGTATTATTTTTACCACTTAACACGTTTGAATGGATTTTTAATGTACGTGTGAAAATGTATATTTATCTTTTATTTTTTTGTTGTTAGTGGATGTTGGACATAAAACAGTAAAAGTGTTTGCCCAAAGGCACAATGTAAACAATAACTGAAGAGCCCTGTTATAACCCTTTAACAAACAGCTTGTGTGTGTAATGATGGCTTCGGTCAACCAGCTGGCCCCTACAGTCTGTCCCGCTGCCTTTGTGACTAACACTGTCTTGGCTGTGAGGATCAATATTTGTAGACATGAGTAAAGCGCTGACTGAGCTGAGGTAACAGAACATTTGTTTTTAGAGACTTGTTCTTGAAATAGAAGCTCAATTCAACAATCATTTACTTATTTTTGACCGCTTGTTCTTGTTAGGTGGTAGAGCCTGACTGGAGCCTAGTCCAGTGACCTTGGGCCTTAGGCAGAGTGAACAGTAGATATTACATGTTATTACCTTAGTTATAATTTAAGGAAACAATGATTATAAGATGATATATTCAACCTTATTGAAAGATATCGCAGAGCACCTCAATGAGAAATGAGCGATTAGAACAAGGTGGAAATGGCTGCGATGCGAGTACATGGCTCTGTTGGAATGCTACCCTAGTCAGAGGGGTTACATGCAAAGAATGTGAAGTGAATGGCTACTGCGAAAGCCACATTCAAGGTTGACGGAAAAACAGCTAGTAGCTCAGTGTTCCAACATCCACAAACGGCAACTGCTATCACAACTTGAGATTGACGAGGTAAAAACACAAATACAAATGCTACGGCAAGGGGGAGCCAGGACGCCAGGTCAGAGGGGAGATTTCATCATCTCCCCAACCAGAGATTGGGTACGAAGCCCCAATGAGAGCGATTACACTGAGCGAGGCAGCTACTTAGTTTATTGGTTTATTTTTCAGGGACAGTGCACAAAAACATTATCCTATACAAAAGAGGAGACTGACCTGAAAGATAGAATCATGACGAGAATGAGCTCCAGGCAACCCCGACGCCAGTTACAACGGCTAAGTGAAGTACCATCTGAAAGTCTCATGGAAGATGTGAATGCTGCAGTGAGAGCGATCACGACCACAACAGTTACTGAAACCAATGAGCTGATCTACACTTCAGCATCAGTGATCCTAGAGGTGCTGGGCTACAAGAGCAACCATGGGAGCCATGAGAAACAGCACCCACCATGGAAACGAAGGTCAGAGGCTAAAATCAAGGCAGCTCGGAGAGAAGTGAGCCAAATGACAGAGGCCCAGAGAGGTGCGATGAAAAGATCAGTGCCCAAGCTTTGGCCAGCCGCTTAAAGAAATACGCAAAAGATATTGAAGTCAGACGAATAAACCACCTCTTTGCAACACAACCTGCAAAAGTGTACTCTCAATGGCAGGGTAATTGAGAGTACACTTTCATTCAGATTAATGATGTACACACCGTCACTTTTCTTTTATAGACGTACTGGTCCATCTGGAAGTCAAGGTTGGTACCTCCCAAATGAGTCCTGCAGCCAGGAACTTGAGTACATCCTCCTTCATTTGAAGGACATTCTTCAGGCCCTCGCGAAGCACGGCATCTCTGAACGTGTCGCATCAGACTTATTGGATTTGCAACTGACGAGGCTGCTGCTATGATGGGAAAATACAGAGGAGCAGCAACACTACTGTGGGAGAAGATAAACGCGAACTTGACGGTGATCCACTGTATGAACCACAAGTCAGAGCTTGCTGTTCATGACGCTGTAAAACATTCTACCGAGGCAAGTCATTTTCAGATGTTTATTGACTATCTTTATGCGTTTTTTAGCCAAAGACCAAAACATATGCGAGAATTAGAGCTCACTGCTTCCAATTTGGGAACGCAAGCGCGCAGAATAGTCGAGTGTTTGATGTGCGCTGGCTGTCATCCTCCTGCACATCTGTCACAACTCTCTGGGAAAGCTATCCTACTCTTGTAAAACTTTTAGCACTGGCCGAAGACAGCTCTAGATCTTCATCTGAGAGGGCAAAATGCCGAGGGACTCATAATAAAGTGACCCAGTGGCCGTTTCTGCTGGAGATGGCACTAGTGAAAGACGCACTAGAAATTTTACAGGCATTATCACTCTTCCTCCAGAGGAGAGACGCAACAGCTGTCACAGCCAACTCCGAGTGGACATTGCTGTTAAAGCACTAAGGTCAATGAGACAAATAGATGGCACAAGCGCAAAACGTTAAAATGGGAAATATGAAAGTGCGAAAACGCTCAAGGGAGTTAATGTGTCTCAGCCACATGATAGAGATCGGAGAAAAGCGGACGTTTTTTGTGAACGCTTCTTAGTTACTCTCGCAGACGACATCCAACGCAGGCTAGATGACAATGGCATTATTTCTGCCTCAGCCACGCTCAACCCTTCCAACTGGCCATCTGACGACGATGAACGCATCCTTTATAGAGATGACAAGCTACTGTCTATTCATAAGACACTAGGCGTTGACACTGGAGCAAACACTGCTCTCCTTTTCAACTTAAATCAGAATCAAACTAGGAACTTGCTTCGATGCTAATGTGCAACATATAACATTAATAAAGTGATAATATCAAAGAAAAAGTATTAGCTATGATAAAAATACTTTAAAAATATATATATAAAATATAAGGGCATGCAAAGGAAATAAATATATCAAGTAAATGCCATGGAATCACAAGCGATAAGATGCAAAGGTCCACACTGCCGTCTCCACACTCCCTGTGTCCACTGCAGAGTGTGAGCGTGGGTTTAGCGGTTTAGCCCTTACCTATGAAAGGAACAAGATGCAAATGTACATCAATGCACTGCTCTTCTCTCAGTCATTGGGCCCGAGATAACCTTCCAGGTCCGGCGTGGCTAATCGAGAAAGTCGGGAGATTTCCAGAAGGGCCGGGGGCTTCGAGGGCCGGTCTTACCCACGTACATGTCAGTCCAGTTTGTACAGATGTGACTGGAGCGGCACTGCAGCTCTCGCACATTCTCGATGGGGAGTTACTTCTGCTTCAGCTATGGATCCGAACCGTCCGACCAGGGCTGCCAACTCTCACGCATTGGCCGTGAGACACATTTCGCAGCCTCTTCACACGCTCTCATGAAACACTCCCGTTCATTGCACTTTCCCTTAATACATACAGCTTCAGAGCTAAAATCCAGTCCATGTTTTTACCCATACCCCGCGTTTTTTTTCCATGACAAAACGCCAAGTGTTTCTTAAAAAATCCAGTCCGGTTTACCCAGTCGGCCTGCCTGTCTCTTTGCTCAACAGTGCATCACAGCTGTTTATCGGAGCCTGAAACCAGGGAACTTTGAAAATGAGGCAGCGGCAGGTGCTGAGCACCGTGAGCCTCGTGTGCATGTGTCTGTGAGCGGGGCAATGGGACAACGCGAGGAGGACTGCTCTGTGCAGCAGCAGATGGACGCTGATCTATCACAGGACAAGACTTTCATGAGCAAAAACGTGAATGATGACTCTGATATCATCAGGAGCTACTGCAAAAAATGCTTCTCTTTTAAAAATTCACACGTCTTTACAATATTTTTTTTTTACATTTTCAACCTTGAATTTGCTTGACTTTGAATCTGGAGTCTATTGGTTTAAACGGATCTATCTTTGGTGCAACAGAAGTTAGGCTGTGATCTTAACTGGACTAAAAGTGAAAAATATGTC
Organism: Mugilogobius chulae; assembly: GCA_038363315.1. Classification (NCBI taxonomy): domain Eukaryota; kingdom Metazoa; phylum Chordata; class Actinopteri; order Gobiiformes; family Gobiidae; genus Mugilogobius; species Mugilogobius chulae. The sequence goes on along the minus strand of CM076406.1, from coordinate 24,203,088 downwards.
CTAGTGTATTTGTTATTTTACTGTTGAGCAGGACAGTAGCTCACCTTTAAAACTAGTACTTAATAACATCATAATGTGGAACAGAGTCTGTTACTACTGTGTACTGCTATGTACATTTCTGAGTTTTTAATCATGCAATAGCAGTGTCTTCTCTTTATCAACAGTTGTGTTTGGATGGATTTATGATCGTTTGAGTCATTTTGTATTGTCCTGCAGCTGATGCTCCAGTGCTCAGGAAATCCCAGTTTTTGCCTTTCACCTATCCCCGCCCACTTGTCTGTGTGTACATGTGATGACTCCAAGTAAAATATGTAGGATTCAAAACTGTCATGCAGTCACTTTCCAACGACAGAAATAAACAGTAATATCAAATCTGCTGCTTGTTAGTTAGATTTTACAGTGAACTTATCAGTCCTACAGGTTTGAAAAGGAAGTCAGTGAACCTGTTTTTATTTCTAAGACTTGTTGAATCAGCTTTGTTTATTATGAACTAAATGTAAATTACTAATATATATATATATAATAATATATATATATACTATGTCATACTAATGACATGACAAAAACACAAGCTCCTCTCCTTTAAGCTTTGGAGTAGTATTAATAGAGTCTATGTAATTTTAACTAATATTGTTTTAATCTGTGGAAAGTTCACAAATGGACTCAAAAATCCACAAAAGTGCAGGAAATTACTTCAATTTTCACAAAAACTTTCTGGGGGAGGACCCCCAGCCCCTCAAGTAGACAGTAGATAGTATAATGTTATTTAAGATACATTATGTATCCAAAACATTTCAAGACAGTGTTAAAGCTTGCAAATGAAAATATTATGCAAGACGAGGAAAAACAACAGGCAACGTGAATAGAGCTCTGTGAATAGAGAAGTTTGTTCCCATTTGTTTTTACCTAATCCCCCGCAGAGGGATCCCCACTACGTCACTGACTATAAAAGCTAATTATAATGGAATGTAGCAACTTAATGGTACTTTTTTCAAATAAAGATTCAGTTGACTTTGCTGGGCGCTAATACCATGAGCATATAATGAAAGTAAAAATAATATGATAATCAAACATTTACATTTTTATTTGTCAAGGCTGGTCATTAAAAATGTTCCGCTGAAATGATCCACTCCGCCTGCTCCTTCTTGCTAAATTATGCAAATGTGATAATGAGGAGGCATGCTGTTATGATGAGAACGGAAAAAAAAACTCGCAAAAACACCCCAGAGCAAATATTTTGCTAGTAGCAGTCCAGTTATAGTTGTTATATCTTTGTACTATATTACCCTATTATTGTAATCATAAAACTGTGTATATAAAAATATTGATTTCCCCCCTTCTGTTTTTTTGACACATCGTACCCTGTATATGTTATATGTGTGTATATGTGTTGTTATATATATGTTTTTTTTTTTACACATGTCATTTTCTCTAGACTATAGAAATGACAAAGAAAATAAACTGGAGAAAAATAAATCAGAAATTCTGATACAGGTTAGAGCAATGATGCACTACAGTTGTCAGTAAAATATGAGTACAGGTAAAACAAAAAAAGCCCAATGAAGGAAAACAGGTCGAAACATGCTTTGGTTTATTAATTTGATGTTGACACTTTCATTCATAAGACATCACTGCCTAAATGTGATGCTGAAAAACGTATCCATGCCGAGGCTATAGGCTACTGTAACTCCCTGCTTATGATGTGTCCTAAAAGCTCAATGAAAAGCTTTCAATTAGTTCAAATTGCAGCAGCAAGTGTACTAACAGGTACTAAAAACACAATATGAGGCCGAGCCTTCACATGCCAAGCACCCTACTACAGAACCAGCTGCTGTTTATGTCAAGGAACTGACACAGTCTCTACATTTAAGTTTAGACTTAAAACGTTCCACTTTGAATTAACGTACAGTCAGGCCAGTTAGGAACAGAATCAACACACACAGCTGCCCTAGGATTAATTTATTGCAATTAGTCTGACAACCTGAGTACATAACAACTCTATCTATGCTCTAAACTTCAATCTAAGCATAACAATTGTGCATCATATTACACTGTACTGCAATTAGAGCTGCATGAAGGGGGCATGAGTGTATGTCAGTGTGTCTATTTACACAAACTCATCACTCAGTAACAATAAAATGCTATACTGCCTGCACCCTTCAGTCACCAGGCAATCATTAGATAAAGTAGCGCTCAAAACAATGTTAGCACCAGAAAGCACGCCGATGTTCACTCAACTGGAACCGGAAACCTTCACAGGAAAGCACAGGACTTGTGTGTGCAGGGAAAAGACATGAGTGAACCATGAGATGGCACGAGAGAGAGAAACACTTCTCTGTGTTATAGTTCACTAACACAACCCGTTTCTGTGTGAAGAGCAACAGTATCTCTGCTCTGAGTGCGTGCATACATTCAGTGTAACGTGCGTGCTGGATCATTTTTCAGCCGGAAATTAGACGTTAGATTGGTCATTTTTTAATGATTACTGACTTGCAGTAATGATGGTTAAAGCTACACAGTAACTTTTGCTTTGCAGCCCAGTTCGAGTCGCCAGAACTTTCTTTATTATTTTTTTTAAATATTACTCCCTCTCATACATTTCTTCTCCAGTAGTAAACTGCTTAGTTTTAGCCACGACATGGCATACAGTAGCCTACGGATACAGCTCTGAGCTTTCCTCCTGACCTCTCCACTGCCTGTCCCGCAGTGGCGCCTTACACACACACTGAAGGACGCGCTCACACAACACATAAGCGCGTTCTGCACTGTTCTACCCAAGACATGTGTTGATTTTTTCAGTTGTGTGAATGCGCTCGCTCCGCGGTGATTCCGCGTATAATCTGCTGAAGTTTGTTCATCAGCCGTTTTTACTCGTAATCGAGAATATAACGGATTTCTTGAAATAAGTTTGGCAGAAGCTAATGGATGTGAATGTTTTTGGTTCCAAATGTTCAAGACTTTGATCCGCTGTGTGCTGTGATCACATCATAGACGAGGCAGCATGTCACCTCACTGTCTCCATTTCTGCGCACTTATGGCGCCTCTCTCTCTCTCTCTCTTCTCTCTCTCTCTCTCTCTTCTGTTGACTGTGTGTCTCTTTCTCTCTTCACCAGAGCCACCGGCCAAAGTCCGCGCCCACGGAACTCCACTCCATAGCCAGCCCTAGTTATATATGCCAGTCAGCCTCTTTACAGGGCCTTTCTACAGCTTAGGGCCTTGGGTTATCGGCTGATTTGCTTGCTCTGTTGTGCCAGCTCTGACTCTGGTAAACAATCTTCTTCTCCTCACATACACTAAGTTACCTTGATCATTATTAGCAGCCCTGTTGTTGCTCTGCAGTGACTGGCGTTCACAGCTTCCTCCTGGCACAGCAGATGGGTGACACTGGGCCTGCTGGGCTTCAGTCAGCCTTCAGTCACTGCTGTTTGATCAGGCACTGAGCTAACAACTCCTCCTGACACCCCAGCTGCATGTGTCGAGATCACACACCACTACAATCTTCAGCCGAGCATACAGCTGAAAAGGTGAAAACCTGTGTTGTTTCATTGTGTTTAGTGATAAAGTATGACATACGTTGCAAAAAATGTATTTCAAGCTAAGATTGCTTATTCTAGGATTTGAACTGTAATTTCAAGCATTTTGACAATTGAAGCTCTATTAATTGTGGAGACCAAGATTATTTTCTTGTTTCAAACTGTTTCATACTGAGATTTTTTTTCCCAACATAGTTTGCCGTGACCCAGTTTGCATATCATTTCTAAACGTATTCAAATTAACCTAACCCTAATCCTAACTTGATCTAAATTTCAAACCATTTTAAGATCCAGCGTAGACATGAAGGCAAAGTGATGTTGGTTGTGTAAGAAGACTGGAGCAGGCTTGTGTCACATGACATCGGGCTGCTTGTGTTGAGAAACTGAACGACTGATTTAATGTCTGTGATTTAAATTCCATGTTTTGATGTTTGAAATAAACTTGTCCAAATCCAGTGCTGATGTGGTAGTGTGTGCGGCTCCATATCGACTGCACACTGCCCTGGTGTTGTGCAGAAGGAGCAGAGGTGAGCTCACTTTGTCCCGGTCAGGTGTGGTTGCCAGGGTGACGGTTTCCCTAGCCGATGGTCAGTTCACTGTTGCTATGCTAATAAGGAGTGTTTGAGCCATGAGCTGTTAATGGTGTGTGGCTCATGTTTACAGAGTGACACTGCAGGTCAGAGCGGGGCCAGAGCTTTTAACTCCAAATGCCACACCAATTAAGAATTTGTGAAATTAAGCAGGCGATATCCAAATTAGCATTTATTCATTAGGCGTGAAGGCACTCTAATGGGATTTCTCTGCCAGGCTGTCCTCTTATGCTGTGTTTTCTCTCACAATGAGGAGGGAAAACCTGCACGTCTGGAGGCACCAGCCACACTCTGCACTCACACTGCTCCATTATGGGGACAGTAAAAAGCACCATTATTTGAATCATAATTGAAATTCACAAATATTAGCTGGAGAACACACTTATGAATGAAAAGTCATTGATTATTCCTAATTATGTAGCAATGGACTGATGTGCACTTGTTACTCTGAGGAAGGCTTCATGCCAAAACGTGTTAGCGCTTCCCAAATAAATAACTATTGAGTATCTCTGTCCAGAAGTTTTTTATTAATGTGTATGAAGGTGTGCAAGCCTTCCCTTCCATCTGCTGTTTTGTTTTCGAGGATTATCCAAACAGAAATCCGATGAGCTTCACATGACTCTCTCATTTGGGTTGCCAGTTTGGTTTGAACCATGAGTCAGGAACATGTTTGAGTTTGAACTGACGTTGCACCATGTCTGATAGGCTCATGCACTTGTTTCCACACAGTTCTCAAGAAGTTCCACCCACATAGTGTAGAGTGACGGTCATGTCATAGGAACATTTGTCTCTGATTGGTCAGTAGATTCTAATCTTGTATGGGCCTTTTCTCCTTCATCTGTGATCAACTGTCAACCTTTTTAAATATACAGTATATTTATATAAAGAGCGTAAAACTGCTGCAGTGTGAAAGGGCTGGAGCTGGTTTGGTGCAGTTTATCAGTTTAATCAGTGGTGTCTGGGTGTATGTGTGTGTGGGGGGGGGGGGGTTCACGTTCTGCATCACTCTCCCACACTCGGAGTAATGCATCTTTATTAAGCTCCGAGCAGCAGCCCAGGAGACGAGCTGCCGCTATCACTGTCAATTAGTGAAGGAGGCGCTTTGGGAGGAGGCCTGTTTCTCTTTATTAATATGTCCAAACAGGCACGCACACACACAAGCAGCAGCAAACAGGGGAATGTCAGCAGGCAGTAGGTGATGTGGTGATGTCATGGTGTGATGGTGGTGACAGGTTTCCATGTGAACCCTTCTTTAAGCTTCAGAGTATTTGGTCTACACTAAGAGCGCACTCACACTTGTGCTCAAGCCTGATTGCAGAAAATTCTCTGGTCCATACTCACACCTGCACAACCGGACCGAGCCACAGGCCGGTGACGTCGTACAGTCGTGCTGAAGCATGGATCAAGCGTTGAAATGCTAATGCTACAGCGTGCTATAATGCGCGTTCCTCCATCAGGCGTTCAATGAAAATCACGTGAAGCAGCAAAAGCAACTGGAGAAAAGAGACTTTACAGCTTTTCTCTGGTCATAGAGTTCATTAAAGGTAAGCGCAGATTGATGGAGTTTGGTTTATTTTCGTACATCCACGCTCACATGGGCTTGTATGCTAAAGTCGTGCCTGTGCTGTGCTCTGGCCCAGCTCCTCCAACAGCACCAGAGTCAGATCTGAGCCATGGATGAGCACTGTTGTTAGTGTGAGTGCACAATAAGTCATCCCAGGACTGTTTCTCATGAGTTTTGGTCAATTCCAGACTCAACTCTGTGCCAGCGTTTGTGTAAAGCAAAACACAAACATATCAGTTTAGAGTCTTTGTAGTGTCTACATTGTAAAATGTATTTCTAGATGCCTTTAAAAAGCCTTAGATATATAAATTAGCAATTTGATTCTACTTTGGTCATAAAATAAATGACAGTAAATAAGATGACTATTCTGAATTCTAGTAGTTTTAATTGAGTAATGTTCATAATTCAACATAATAATGTTTTACAGTGTATAGATTCCACTTCACTGCACCTCATTGTCATGAATCCATCTATAAAGTCATTGCACTAAATTCCAATCTGGTGTATTCTATTAGTGATTACAGAACCCATTCACTTTTAGCATCACAACACAAACACATTCTTTTGAGTTGTTCTTTGACCTGGAGAATGCTCTGACGCCTCATGAACAAAACCTGTTCAGTTTCACGTTGTAGAACGCAGCCGTGTGGACTAGAGTCACACTGTATTAAGGACTTGACTTGGACTCGAAGGTCACTGACTTGTGATGACTTGATGCTTCTTCTCAATTAAAAAAAAGTGTAATTTTATATGAACGAACTGGACATGGCCCTCCTCATCTCTGCAATCATGACCAGGATTAAACATAATATGCACTAAAACCTGAATTAAAACTGATGGAAGTGATGTGACTATAGAACGAGCACAACCTGTTCAACAACTGAACTAAACATGATCCGTTTTAGTGTTATAGGGACCACCTATTACTCTTGGAAACTCCAAATGACTTCATGACAAACAACTTGAATTCAAAGTAAAATCATCTTAATCATAGTCATGATAATCTACTAGAAATATTCATTTTCTTAAAGGGAAAAGAACATGGCTTGAGAGGATGACTGTATTTTAAAATTAGAAAGGCAAAAATAAACTGGAATGTTTCAATGTAGGACTGCACGATATTGACAAAAATCTAATTGTGATTTTTCTGTTTGATATTGCGATTTCGATTCGATATTTAAAAATATGTTTTTTTCCTGTTGAGTATACAATTTTGCTGCAGCAATTGTAAAATGTTAATTATGTAATACAGTATATATATAAGTTTATGCATACATTTTATTAATTAATACTACTAAAGCTACAACCAAGATTGGTTGGCTGTTGTGCGTTGTGACACTTCAGTTGGCCTGCAGAAGGAAAAGTGGCTAAGTTTTTAACCTAGTTAAGATTATTGCATTATAACAGAAGTATAATTACACCAGCAGATGGCGCCAACTCTCCCTGCACAACTCTGGGGTCTGAGTGAAAAAAAAAAGATCACTAAAACTCCAGAAACAATGTTTATCTTGTAAGTACTGAGCAAACCTGTGTGCCGCTGCAGTGTTTATGGACTAATATCAGTCATGCAGCTTTTATTCACTTGGATTTTCTGTTTGTGAAGAAAACAGACTGGATTTGCCTGGGAAACTATCGATGTTTTGCCTGTTCAAGCTAAATTAGGTAAGCGGCTAATGCTATAGCAGCGACTTCAAAACGTGACTCTTTATTTATGAGTGGTTTTATTGAATACTCACTAGAACAGTCATGAAAGCAGTGTTTATAGACTTTTGTTTAGTGTTGTGCAGTTTAAAGGCCTGTCACTGCTGTGCTGAGCTGTTTCGCTTTCGTGGTGCGCTGTGTCCAATAACATTTTTTTAAGTACTCCGTAAGAAATCGAGGCTTTAGCAATTAGCACTTAGTCGTCTCCATCTTGTTCAAAATGCTGCAGCTCGTTTTTTAACAAACACATCCAGACGTCAGCACATTACCCCGGTTCTTTTTTAATCTTCATTGGCTTCCAGTTTCTTTTAGAATTGATTTAAAATTTAAGTTTTGTTTTTAAGCTCTTAATGGCCTTGCGCCTCTTACCTGACCGAGCTTCTCTCTGTTCCAAATTCAAGCCGGTCGCTAAGGTCGACGAATCAACTTTTGTTGGACGTTCCCAGAGCCAGGCCCAGGCTCAGACACTGGGGTGATGGAGCTTTCTCTGTGGCTGGTCCCAGACTCTGGAACACACTGCCTCCTGACATGAGCCTAGTCACAGATCTGGAACTTTTAAATCCAGACTTAAAACACATTTATTCAGACTGGCTTTAACACTGTAATGTCGTGACATGATTTGCTGTTTTAGATGTATTGTTTTTATGCTTTGTTTTTGTATTTGGAAAGTACTTTGGTCACTTGAGTGTTGCAAAGGGCTTTATAAATAAAGGTTGATTGATTGATTAGCTAATCACAGTTGTCGCGGTATCGATTCGATATCGAAATATCGTGCAGCCCTATTTCAATGTTATTTAATATTGCAATAATAATAGTAATATTGTGGAATGTTCCAAGTTCCAACTGATAAATCAAACTGGAACACTGCAGACACTGAGTTCATTTCCTTTAGTGTGTTTCTACTGCTCTCCACTGTCTGTGTGAGAACAGTCTCAGCCACCTAAGAGGAGAACTGGTAACAAGAACCAAGAACCACTTAAAGATTCTCCAAATGAAGAGTTCATTTGCAAAAACAGATATCTCCGTTTTGATACATGTCAATAAATTACCTTTTTATTTTATTCTTCTGGTAGTGCTTGTTAAAGATAGATTTATTGGTTTCAACAAAGAGAGAATGACTAAGAATTTCTGGATTTCCATTGATTTAGAGTTCCAGAACAACTCTATGCATCTTAAATTAGTGCCAGTAAAATTAATTCATGTTAAAACAAGTAAGAAAAGTGCAAAAACATTGCATTTTTTCAAGTTCATGTAAAAATTCCTTCCATACTGGAACATTAAAATGATTGTCTTTTTGCATTTAGTTCTTTTGTTATATTCATTTAAAAACACATGAGGTAAATGCAACTCGGTAAAAGTTGCAACTTGTAAACAGTGCAAACTGAATTTGCTTTAAAAACATTGAAAAAACAAACAACAATAACAACATAGCTTTTTGAAGGAATATTAACATTCAACAGTCAAAAGTGACACTGTATTAAGTGCTAATAGTGTTCTGATTCAAAGTACTGCAATCTGTAACCAACTGATTTAAATAGAATGCAAATCAATAACTTAATTCATTCAGCAACCCACCTATAGAGGTTAAATACATTCATCTGATCACCTTATTCCTCATTGTTCTCCTCATCTCTGCTTTCCTGTCTGCCTAGATTACATCCTGCACCAGCTAAGGCATCCTCATAAAAGTGCGCACAGTGCACCAACACCAAACTCACCTAGCAGTTTTTGTACATCTGCTTTTTAGCCGCCTTCACACACAGTTTACCTCTGGAGTGAGTGCTGGTTTGAAAGTTTCTCACCTTTTCACGTTTCAAAAGACTATGATAACAGAAGTCACCACTGTACAGCTGCTTAAAGCCCACTTTGTCACCACTAACTTCCAAGACCCTGACATCACTGATTTTAAATGAGCGAGAGGAGGTACAGTGTTTTGCTGCAGCAGCTTTAAAGTCAGAGTTCTCCATAAATGTGAACATTTCCGTGTTTTTGCATCATGTTCACTCCGCGGGAAGCAGCATAGTGTCATTTTTTCTTATCGCTTGCTCGAAATGGTCCAAAACATCGTCAGGGGGCATGAAAACATGGCCACGAAAAGGAAAGGTACTCTATTCTTAAATCTTTGAACTTGCGCTTTTTCAGGGTAAAAAGCATAGCCAGAACACTAACGTTTTTGTTTTGACCATAGCAAGAATCAGAGAAAAGCAAAGCAAAGCAAAGCATTTTTATTTATACCGCTGATTCCATACCCAAGGCAACCCAATGTGCCTTACAAACATTCATTTCAAAATAAAATACAATCAAAACATTTACAACAATTTGCAGTTACTATATACTTAAATGTTTAAATTGTATTAAAAATGTATTATAAATATACAATCAGCCATAGCAGATGTAAAAGAAATTTTAACTTTGATTTAAAATATTAATGCTTGGAGATGATCTGAGTTCGATAGGCAACTCGTTCCATGTATGTGCCGCATAGAACTAAAAGCTGATTCACCTGATTTTGTTCGGACTCTTGGCTCGTCTAAAAGATCTACATTTTGAGATCTAGGCCTTTCTTTGTGTGTACTTTGTAAACATATCTTTTATGTTCTCCGGGCTCTGACCATTTTGGGATTTTAGACGTAAAGCAAAACTTTGAAATCTATGCGTTGGTGAACTGGTGACCGATGAAGTGTCTTGAGCACAGGTGTATGTGCTCTGATCTTTTTGTTTTTGTTAGTACTCGAGCCGCAGCGTTTTGTATAAGCTGCAGTTTCTTAATGTTCTTTTTGCTATCGCCGGTCAGCAGATCGTTACAATAATCAGTCGACTGGATATAAACACATGAATGAGCTTTTCCTGATCACTTTGGGACATAAGACCTCTTCCTCTAGATATGTTCTTTAGATGAAAAAACAATGCCTTGGTGATCGAATTTATGTGATTGCTAAAAGTGAGATCACTATCTAATAGTACACTCAGATTTCTGACGCATGGTTTTAGTTTTAAATGAAAGCGATTCAAGATGTTCACAGACCAAACTTCTTTTCAATCTGTCTCCAAATACAATAATCTCAGTTTTTTCCTGATTTAGCTGAAGAAAGTTTAACCTTTTGAAGACAGTGGGACAGCATCTCTATTGGGCTGTGGTCTCCTGGAGAAAGTTTTAGATATATTTGGGTGTCATCTGCGTAGTTTTGCCAGACTACTTTCATCTGGACCAAAAGTGGACAGAAACTTGGCTCTGTGGACACTGTCGGGGGTAAGACAGTGTGGATGCACAACAGATTCATGTCAAAAATCTCAAACTATCCCATTCAATAACAACAACAAAACATTCAATAAATCTGCAAGGTCAGATAGTCTGGTTTGAAGAATACAGAACTGTAGCTAAACAGGCTAAACAGCTGTTCACTATCAAACTACCACTCAATGACATCACAAGGTGGACCAGAGATACAGAAAGCAGGATTACTCGAGCATTTCTGGTTGAAACAAAACACAACTCCAAGCATGAAAGAAGTCAGTGATGTGTAATACAAGACTTAACTTTTAAACTACCACGTAATGACATCACGAGGTGGAACAAAGCTTTTGGAGCTTTGCAGATTGATAAAGTAGGATTGTTTAAACATTTGTGAATGAAAGAAAACACTATTTTGGATCTGTTTTTGGTGAGAAAACACTATTCTAACACCAGTAAAAGCTCACACAAGTGAACAGGGTACGAGAGGAAAGACAAAATGGACAGATATTACATTATCATTTCATCATGGCTTTCTGGCAATATGGCTTTTTCAATCAGCACATCCAGACATTATTTATTCATAGGTGCATTTTTAAAAGGCACAGGAGATCCAGCAGCAGTGGCAGCGATCTCTACAGAGTGACACAATCAAATATACATGAATATAATATTAGTGTGATAAAGGAGGAGGGGCCTCTGTTGTTTTTATTTTCTCTGTTCATTTACTTGCAGATTCCTATGGGTCTACAGTGGGCTCTGGTGTGTGCGTGCGTGTGTTGGTGTATGTATGTACGTGTGTGTGTGTGTGTGTACGTGTGTGTGTGGTCGGCGCTGTATCCTTGCTTGAAGGCGAGTGTCTCTTTAATGAGGCTTTGTAGCGAAAGGAGCTCCCTAAGATTCTGGACGTGCTCTGCATCTCAAACAGACTGGTCTTCTCCCTTCCTCCTCTCTCTCTCTCTCTCTGTGTCTCTCTCTCCTCTCTCTCTGTCTCTCTGTCTCTCTCTCCTCTCTTGTCTCTCTCTCTGTGTCCTCTCTGTGTCTCTCTCTCTGTCTCTCTCTGTGTTCTCTCTCTTGTGTCTCTCTGTGTGTGTCTCTCTCTGTGTGTGTCTCTCTCTCTGTGTCTCTCGTGTGTGTCTCTCTTTCTCTCTCTCTGTGTTCTCTCTCTGTGCTGTGTGTATCTCTTCTGTGTCTCTGTCTCTCCCTCTTTCACTGACTCCATTCCTCTCTCTCTCTCACTTTGTGACTCTGTTTCTGAAATGCACTATACACATAAATATTACTTACTTACTTGATTTTACAAACAGTTAATAAAACACAATACTAGCAATGTTAAAATGGTCTATTTATATAGTGCTTTTCTACCTTTCCAGGCACTTAAAGCGCTTTACAATCTAGCATCCACTCACCCAGTGTAACAGACACTGAGGCAATGTGGGTTAAGTGTCTTGCCCAAGGACACAACGACAATCTACTCCTGTCGTCCCACTGTGCACCTGGTGTTCTAACGTCTCCCATCCAAGTACTAACCAGGCCCTTCTCATCTTCTCATTTCAGAATGATCTAAGCAATACAATACATTCAGTGGCGTAGTTGCCATAGTGACCCATTTATTAAGTCTAAATGCTATGGACAACAGACGCAGAGGTTATGGGCTAGTCGTGAAACATTCCTTTAGAAAGGAAGTATTTGTATTTTGATGTGTTTTTTCTATTTGACTTAAGAACAAACACCTCTACATATTCAGTTCAGCTCTCTTGTTGTTAAGCACTTATTATTTACAGCCTGTTCTCACAGATAAGCGTGTCAATACCACACAATTTGAAACAGCGTGTCACATGAATGCCAGTTCTATTTTTGCCTGTGTATTTCATGTGTTTCTGTCACATTTCATTTCAGTGGTGAATGTTAAGACATGTTGTTATTCATGAAGACCTAAACTTACCCATTTTTGCAACTTCAGACCTAAATTTAGCCGTTAACCCCCCAAAAACCTCTTATCTGTCCTTAACCACATTGCATGTCCAGACCACGCCCAAAAAAACGGGCGTGTAATTGCGCGCCAAAACAGACAGAGGGCGTCGTCATGACACGCAATTTGTCATGGTGTGGTATTTACATGAATTCCATGAGAACACGTTGGTATCTACATTAGTCTGGTTTGATTTGAAGAACTCCCTATAGCAATACATTACTGTTAACAGAAGCTCACCAAAACAGAGGGTGTTAGTACGGTTCTCCCTCCACACACACACCTCCACCCCCACACACACACCTCCACCCCCACACGCACACGTACACACAGCTCTACGGACGTGCACATGTTGCCAGGTCCTGCTGTGAGTCTCACTATTGATTGCCGGCTTTCCTGAGCGGCGTGAGAGCTTGTCAATGAGAGACAACCTTTCTGAAGCTGGATCTGAGTCTCTCACACACCTCCCTGTGTCCCACTGTGATCTGTCAGAGGTCTGTCAGTCAGGACAAGTACCTGACTCTGGCACCAGCAGGAGGCCGGTCCATGTTTAGTCCTGACTCTGACACCAGCAGCAGGCCGGTCCATGTTTAGTCCTGACTCTGGCACCACTGACTCTGACACCAGCAGGAGGCCGGTCCATGTTTAGGCCTGACTCTGACACCAGCAGGAGGCCGGTCCATGTTTAGCCTGACTCTGCACCAGCAGGAGGCCGGTCCATGTTTAGTCCTGACTCTGACACCAGCAGGAGGCCGGTCCATGTTTAGCCTGACTCTGCACCAGCAGGAGGCCGGTCCATGTTTATACTGGCTCCTTGTAAAATTAAATGTATTCATAATTAATTTGAAAATACCAAATCAAATTGAATCGTTAACTCTTTTCAACACTGGGCCAGTAAACACCATTGTACGTTTATGAAGTTTTGTTATTTATCGACGTTTTCTTCAGAGACTGTATTGTTCTATTCTCAGTAGTCTTGTAAGGCTCAGTATTATTATTATTTTTTTTTTTTCTTAATTGGGTGCAAGAAAAATGTATGACAGTTTTACATCTTAAAGAAATGTAAACATATATTGTATCATCCAGATATTGTCATTGGTCAAGCATAAAGAAATCTGTAATCATGGCAGAACTGACGGTTCCGTGGGAGGATGGGGTCGAAGCAGCTATCCAATGTCAACAAGCAGCTCCACCCAGCGATTCCTTCAAACCATAAGAATGAATGTCTCACACCTGCAGAAAGCCCTGGAGGACATGGCAGAAGAAGCAGAACGCAAGTTTTGGAATGTGATTACGAAGGAAAAACCTAGAGATGGTCCGTGAAGTGTGGCTCCTGGCTGAAGACCCTGCAGTTGTCCAAATGGCACTGGAGGAAGTGTGCCAGCCAGAAATGCCCAGCAGGTAGTGTCACCTGTACTCAGTTCTTTTGAATTAAAATATATTAAAATATTGCAGTCGCCTGCAGGGCCGCTGCTAGCCATTTTGGTGCCCTATGCATGATTTCAAAAAGGTGCGGACGGCACAGCTTGGCTTGGTGCCCCCAGAGCAGGTGATGCCCTACCCGCTCTGCGTGATGTGCGTATTGGGGGCGGCGGCACTGGTCGCCTGTCTGTGTCAGTCTGTGTAGGAAGTGAATCGGAGCTGCTTTTCCTGTGTATGTTCATCCTTCTGACTTTGCTTCATGAGGTACACAGTGGAAAAGGTAAAGTTTACTAATTTGCATCTAAAAAGTCACGTACTCTAGCTTTAAGTGTTGATCACACTAGTCATAGGTCAAATGTTGTCAACATGACCTGTAGCTCCTGATGCTGACATCACGCTATCCCAGCATGCACCTCGTCTCCCCGGGACGGCAGTGAAGATTCTACTGAAATGATCAAACTTTATTGAAGTTTTACAGAATTCATTTTATTTTTGCACACTTGAACCTACAATAAGTGGATTTGTGCCGCTAAACCAACCTGAAGTGAGTCCTTACATTCATTAAGCTGCAGGTGTATACATGCTTCCCATGTGACCTAACATCCGGGAGAATTTAAAGGGATCGCCATTTTGGAAGAATCGCTGATGCTACGCTTTTGAACTGGGATCAAATAAACCGGTGGAAAGGCAAAACTTGCTTTCTTTTAAATTCCAAAAGTCAGGCTTGGAGAGGGAGAAGAAACAAAGAAACTGGGAGGAAATGAGACGTGTGTTTAGCTAACATCAATCGCAAAGACACACACTCACAGACTTCAAGGAACTCTTCTGCACATTTTCTACCGGTTTGTTAAATCTTTTATAATGTGTTTATTTCGAGTGAATACCTACTTGTTGGAGCTATTCCATCAAGTGAAATAAAGCCAAAGCCTGACTTAATTTGGGCCAGTCGACTTATGAGCTCACTTCTTTCTAACTAACTAACAAAAATAACTAGTTACTGTAATAGATTCCCTTTTCAGTAACTAAGTAGTGTCACTCATTACTTATAAACATGTGACAATATATTACTAGTTACAATCTCAAGTTACTTGCATAGAAATGAATTGCTTTATCTATTGTAAGGACAGGACCAAAACACCACTAAAATACTGGTTGGCTTAAAGGTGGATAAAATATCATGAGGAAAATGGTTGTGACATCACATTTCAATCAATTAAATCAGTGATAAATGTGACATGATTAGTATGGTTTAATAAATGTGTGATTAGCTTAAAGTAACTCACAGTAGTGTAATATTGTAATACAAATGTATTACATTTTTTCCCCTGTAACTAGTCATATATAATGTATTACATTTTACAGTAACTTACCCAACACTGGATATAGGTAGATGCAGTTGATTTGAAAATAATATATTATTTGTAAATGAGTAATGAATACAGTAATACATCATTTTGTGTGTTAAGGGTTAAAAAAAAAGTGAATAAGAAAACAAAAAAAAGAAAACTAAAAATAGTGGCTGCAAAATCAAAAACTGACAGACATTTTTCCGGACTGCCGGAGCGTCCCGGAGCCCTTTTTGGTAAAGAACAAACAGGAAACCAAACGCTCGCGGGTGAAGTGAATCTGGCGGTTTTCAAAGTAAAACATTTAAAGGACACATATTATGCAAAATCAACTTTTTAAAGTTTTTAATCCCGTTGTAAAGTTTCCTCCTCACCGAACATGCTGCTGAAGTTTTGTTTGAGAGATATTTTTTGTTCTCCCAAAAACACTGTTCTGAATGTCCCAGATCTGTGATGTCATAGATAGATCTCTGAGATATTCTGCACTGTCTTTAAGTCCATAAATCATCCAGACTTGTTTTGAGCATTTCTGCAGGATTATTTTATCAGGCAAGATTAGTTTGATTGCATAAACTCTGTAATTTTTTGGGAGTAAGTAAATAGAGCTCTAACTCAATTTTTGATGTTGAAAACACATACAAGCCTTGTATGACTTTACTAGACTTTCTATGAGTTCTGGTGCATGAGATTCCAAAGTGCAGGTTTGAAGGAAAAAAACAACACAAAAAATGCATAATATGTGTCCTTTAAGTTTCTGCTACTACAATAAACACGTCAAAACGCTCGACATATACGCAACTATATTAACCCTAACCCCACAGGATGTAATAAACGTCCTGCGTGGCAAAAAATACGACAGAAAATAAAGTGAAGTGAAATAAGTCCAAAACTCGTGTTCTTTGTTTACAAATACATGTGCCAGAGATCACGTAAACTCGACAACTGGACCCAGACGGATCTGGACTGGAGGCAGTGAGAAAGCGGCTGTCAGGTGTCATAGCAAACCTTGTTCCTGATTGGACAGTAGTTTCTAAGCTTCAAAGTAAGAGTCATTTCTAGTTGTGCATCTTACACATGATTCCTTTAAAGTTAATCTAACTTATTAGCCTTAGTAGCCTACGTGTTGTTTCCAAACTAACAGAACATAAAAAAGACTTTTGTGTGTCCTTAAAAGGAAAAGTGTGGTCCGTACTGTTTTGTTTTTCACAGTGAGTGTTGGAGAGCAGTCTTCTCATTAGTGGCCCTCCTGAACCCTTCCTAATGAATGCTATCAGCCCTTAATGAAAATGATTGTTCTGGAGCACAACTAAATCAAAAGGTGTTTAAAGCATGCTCACCGGCCACGCACGCCTGCACTTCATCAATGCGCGCTGGTCCGAGAGGTTTCCAACGGTGACAACGCCATGGTTACAGCAGAAATCAAACTCTCATTTAGGCTACTGCTACGGCTCGATACTACTGCTCTGCATCGACCGGCCCACTAGTGAAAGAGCATTGATTTATATGTTATTGATGTCTCCTATAAGGCATGAGATATGTGGACATCTGACCTGTTTACCACTGTCTATTCTAAAAGTTTTCTGTGCACCACACAACTCAATATACAGCTATTGTTTCTCACAGAACATACAAAACACAATTACTGCAGCATGGCCTGGAGCGCTTTCAGTAGAGTTATGAACAATACTGCAGAAGATAGAGTGTCCATACTGACTTAACCTCAGCCTACGAACGCTGGCACGCTCCAGGATTGTCAAGAAAGGTTTATATTGTGTACAGGGTTATACACAGACATTGTGTTATTAGAAAAAAGGGTAACACTTTATAGGAATGAACAGAAACAAACCATTTACATCTATCTATCTATCTTTTTATCTATCTATTTATTTATCTATCTATCTATCTATCTATCTATCTATCTATCTATCTATCTATCTATCTATCTATCTATCTATCTATCTATCTATCTATCTATCTGTCTATCTATCTATCTATCTACACTGCAAAAAGAGATGTGTTAAAAAACTACACATTTTATGTGTCAAACCCATTTTAACACAAGATTGTGCCTGAAAAGACAAAACAGCACAAAACATGTGTTACTTTCTATGACTTTGTTTACACAGAAAATGTGTAATATTTCTGACCAATCAGAGAGCAGCTTTTGTCAGTTTGAACAGAATAACTGTCAGTGACACATGTTTGTGTTAAACCTCTGTGAGACTGAAGAAGCAGCAGGATTCAGAGCTCTACCAACACGGTCAGTTTGATTTAAATACTCTTCTTTACTACTAGAAACTAGTGTATTTTGTTTTATAAGTGTAAATTATACATGTTTATGATTGATTTTGGGGGGAAACTGTAGTTTTGTGAGTGCTAACCTTGTGTTTAGCTTCATGCTAACCTAAGCTAACAGTTAGCCTACTTCTATGTGAACCTAAAGTGTTTAGTCTTGTAGCTCTTACTGTGTTCTGGTGATGAGCTCTTCATGTAAATGACTATGTTCTGTTTTTATATCTTTCACAGGAAAACACAGACATTTCAAAGAATATTTAAAGATGTATTTAAAAAATGTAAGTAGCTCTTTGTCTGTTTTAGCTCTTGTTCTGTTACATGATTGTTCTGAAGTTTGTGGTTTGATCAAAATTGCAGGTTTGCTGTGAAAAGAGAAAATTCACCAAGTCTCTAAAAATCAGGTACAGAGTTTTAAATCTCTCACATTCAGACCTGCATGATAATATTTACTGATGCTTTGTTACTGATAAGTAATATTTGTGTGTTTCTTTCCAAACAGCTGTAGAAGGACTTTTACTGAGCTCAGACTCTGGTACAACTGACCAAAGAACATGAGGTACAGCTTCATTCTTTTGTATTATTATTAACGTTCTGTGTTTACAGATTTACTAATAAAATGTTGTTTTCTCTCCTGTTCAGGTCCAGGACAGCTCATGATGAAAATGGTCTATTTACTTGGAGTTTGACAGAGACTACATGAGACTGAGCTGCAGTTGTTTCAGGACTATTCACAGTAGGATGTTTATCAGATTCAGTTCAGCTCATTCACTGTTTCTTTGTCATTTTAAAAACTAAATTAAATGTAAAAGTGTGAAAACTGCTGTCTCATGATCCTTTATTTTAGCTTGTTTTTGGTAGCACAACATGTGTATAAATAACACATAAATGTGTAATAATAACACATAATTAAAACCGCGCGCGGTGATATAGGCCCTCGCCCCCCCTTGCGACCGCGGAGCATGAGCCACCGCGAGCTACGAGCCATCGCGAAGAGCCCGCCCGTCGTCCCTGTGCGTTTTCTGCCAACAGCACTCCTCCCTTATAAGTTACAGCGTATGCTTCTCCATTCACTGAAAGGACAAATTATGACATCGTCAAAGCTAAACGGTTGAAAATAGAGGTATGCTTTGATGGTCTTTTTTGTTCGGCATCCCGACGGCAATAAGTGTGCTAATTTTCAAGTGTCTATGACGAAGTCATTTTTTCATTCTATTAGAATTTTTCTATGTATTTCAATGGGAAATGTTTGACGTTGCCACGGTAACACGGTTGCAAATAAAGATATGCTCTCATTGGCTTTTTTGTTCAGTATTGGATGGAGAATGTGTGTGCCGAATTTCAGCTTTCTAGGACAAACTAAAATTTTCCACCCTACCACTCACCCTACCCTCCACTCTGGCCAAATCTGTCAGTTCTCCATTGAATAACATGGGTTTTGCCTTTTTTCCTTTGCCATGGCCAAACGCTTGCAGATAAACATATACTCCCATTGGGTTTTTTGTTCAGTGTGATGAGGAGAGTTAGTGTAGTGAATTTGATGCATTTTGGTGAAACTAAAAATTTTATCCCATTCAAAAGTAAGGGGGCGCTGTGGTAAAACGGTTAAAGATAGAGGCGTGTCATGATTGACTTTTTTGTTCAGAATGTAAAGAATAATAGTTGTTCCAATTTCCAGCTGTCTCAGACCAAAAAAGTATTTTTTCCCCTTTCTACAAGTTTGGCGTCTCCATTGGATAACATGGGTTTTTGTCGTTTTTACGTTGCCATGGCAACACGCTTGCAGATAAAGGTATGCTCCCATTGGGGTTTTCATTCAGACAGCTGAGATGGATGTCTGTGCCAAATTTCATGTGTTTACGACAAACTAAATTTTTGGGCTCAATGCAATTTTCAAGGGGGCGCTGTGGAGCAATTTGTGGACGTAGATTTTTTTAAAGTATATCGTAAGATGCGTCTTGCGATTTTGAACAAAACGTATATTAATGCCGGAGAATAGAACTGTGCGTGTCAGAAATACGCATATTAGAGCGCATTGAAAAATGTCACTTTTGATTTGTGGCGTGGCCACACCCACATTTGTTAAGGTATCAAAAATCTATTGAAAAACCCAAAGGCACAAGGGTCTGTTGATGTCAGTCCCAAATTTTCAACCCATTTAACCTAAAAACAAAAATGGGAAAAAATAAAATGTGAGATGAAAAATTTCCAAAAAATCTGGTTCCGCCCACGATAGCCGACACCCTGTAGGGTTTAGGGCAGGGTCATAATGTAATTTTTTACTTGTCTTGACACAAGCTATGTTTCTGCCAAGTTTCATTGGTCTGCGATAAAAAACGTCTGTCATTGCCGTAATGTTTTTTGATTTTTGAGGGGGCGCTAGCGAGTCATTTTAACACATTAATTTTTTTGCTGTATAAAAAACAAAATTTTTCGCCGACCTTTAATTTTGAGTCAAATAAAATTGACTTTTCGTTAACGTTCAGGGGGTCAAAATTGAGTTTAAACGGCAGAATAATAATAATAATAAATAATAATAACGGAAATTTTTTTTTCTCCTATTATTTTTCTCCTAAACTACAAGAGCTAGAATCCTGAAACTTTCTCACATTGTGCGCCATCACAAATGAGCCCTCTGTGAATTTTTTCACACGTCTACGTCAAACGGTTTGTCTTGTACGAATTTTTGAAAATAAAAATTAAAGGGGGCGCTATTGGGCCATTTTATGACATATTCTCTTGATATGCATATCGTCGCGATCAGTTTCCAAATGTGCACTAACGCTCTATTTTCATTTTCCCTTAAAAAAATCTGGCAAAAAGAAAGATTTTTTCCAAAACTCAAAATTTTAACAATTTTGTTAAAAAATCACCGTGACCATACCAAACATGATATCAAAATTTCAAACCATTGATTTCATTCCACATGGGTTTACTGTGTTTGGCCAAGTTTGACGTGTTTTCGACCAAAATTGTGGACGTGCTGGTCCAAAGTATGAGGTAATGCGCTTTTGCCCATGACGCGTTTGATCCAAGATGGCCGACTTCCTGTTCACTTGAGGGCGGGGCCACAATATGATTTTTTTCATGTTCGGACATGAACTATTTTTCGGGCCAGGTTTCATATTTTTACTGCGACTTTTTTCGGCGTCGGGCTCCCATTGGCCCAATGTTATTTGATTTTCGAGGGGGCGCTACCGAGTCGTCTTTCATTATTTTTTCACGCGGTCTTCACTCAAAATTAGAGCTCACTGAGTACTAATTTTCGACACCACTCCCGGGCGCGTGCGTCGTCGTTTACTGCGTCGTTTTCGCGATTTTCCCCCTCCCGGTATCAATTCCAATTAGTCCCTCGCCGGGACTTCGTCTCTCGGCTCGGGCCTAAATATGTAATAATAACACACAAATGTGTAATAATAACACACAAATGTGTAAAATATGGTTCAGACTTGACACATGTTTGTGTTGAAATGACACATCTTTGTGTTGAGATAACACAAGTTTGTGTTGTATGACTTGACACATTAAATGTGTAAAAAGGGTTTGACACATGTTGACACATTTTTGTGTTAAATTTAACACAAAATGTGTGGTCCTTCAATTCACCCACAGATGTGTCAGAAATGTGTCATTTAATTTTTACTGTGTATCTATCTATCTATCTATCTATCTATCTATCTATCTATCTATCTATCTATCTGTCTATCATCTATCTATCTATCTATCTATCTATCTAGACAAAAAAATATCACATGGCTTCAACCAAAATTCCTGAATATTTTACGTGGGGGTTGGGTTTTCGTAAAACTGACATTTTTGACATTTCTACATTTTCATGAAAGTGTGTTGCATCATTTATACACATTTGCATTTATTTATTTTATTTTATTCTTTACATTTTGGGGCAAATTTTTTTTGTTGAAAAAAATATTTGTAAAACTCTTGTTGTCATGGTAATAGTGTAGACCAGCCTGTTCTCATGGATAAGCCTGTGAATATCACGCTATTGTAAACAGTGTGTCATATGAACACAACTTCTATTTTGTGCGTGTGTATTTGATGTTTCTGTCCCAGTTCATTTCTATGGTGAATGTTAAGACGTGTTATTATTCATGAAAACCAACACAATCCTAATCCTAAACTTAACCAACTCCAAGCCTAAAAGCTGAACTTACCCATTTTTGTAACTTCAGACTTAAATTTAGCCGTTAATCCCTTGAAAAACCTCGTGTTTATTGTCAACCACTAGTGTCCAGACCACGCCAGAGAAAACGAGTGTGTAATTGCACGCCAAAACAGGCAGAGGGCGTCGTCATGACACGCAATTTGTCATGGCGTGCTCTTTTACGCTTTCCATGAGAACACGCTGTGTAGACAGTTAGCTTGTTTGCTCAGGGCAATTAGAAAATTAGGACATTTTCACTGTTGCAAATAATTCACTGATTAAATAGACTCAAACCAATCTTAAGGTAAAATTTTAACCATGTGATAAAGTTGAACCATGATTCCAAAGTCACTGTCAGTGACAAACCAGGAGTGTTCCTGTTGACCTGATTTTCTCTTTATAGGCCTAAATGTCACATAGGCTACAGACTGAATATCTAGGTGCAGTTGTCAGCAGTTTTTTCCCTATTAAATTAGGGGGTATAGAGGGATATTTTGTTTGTCAACACGGGCGATGCGTGTGCACCTGTCCTGCAGAAAGAGCCTCCGCACATAGACACAAACAGTGGAAACAAGTCAAAAAAACAAAAGTTGTGCTGCTAAGTTAACATTTATGGATGAATATGATCCTACGACCCTTAGAAGCTACATTCAGGTGAGTGAGAAAAACAGCGTGAAAAACACTGTCTCAAGCTTGACCTGATGAAAGCAGCTGCTGTCGTCCCGATTCGTTGTTTTATTCAAACAAGTTTCCCAATGTAAACAAATGGAGATGAGCTCTTTCTGCATGACGCATGCGCAGTAGGACGGAGAGTGACCTCGACCGCAAATCCCTCTATAGTGTTTTGTTTCTTCGAGGAGAAATTTTCTCTCTATGACTGATTCATTTTTGACACTCACCTTAATTGGCAGAAACTTGTCTCAGAATCACAAACAAGGTCGTGTTCTTGAAGAAGTGTGATTATTTTTCTGACAAATTTTAAGACGAAGTAAGTTTTTGAATCCTTTGGTCCCTGTAATGCTTTTTAGACTTGCAAAGCTCTTACATACTGTATAATAGTAGAGTATTTTGCAGCTTTTTCCACCTCACCTATGCTACAAGCCGCTTCAACCTCTTAATCACAACAAACTGGTCTATATAGACTCATATGTTTTATTCATTTTCTAGTGATTGTTCTTAGAGTTGGCAGGTGATTACAGCCTATCCCAGTGATTTTGGACCTCAGACAGGGAAACACACTCTTGAGGCTGTCCCGCTGACTCGTTCATTCACAGGGGCATTCTAGAGTGAAGCCAGTTGACTAAACATGCCAGTTTGTGAAGATACAAACCAACCTTCTAAAGAGAAGACAGAGATCTGACCAATGTCGGACATGTTTGTTCTTCATATCGTTTTGTTCCGTGAAAATGATGTCCACATTTTAAAGCTTTTGTACCAATTTGAGGATTTTTTCTGTTTGAGCCAAAAACAACACAGAACACATTTAGCATACTTTCAAATAAATCTTTTGTACTAAATCTATTTTGAGATTTTATTTAAAAAAAAACAGACCAGACAGTAGCTCGATCTCTTGTCTCAAAGCAGGAAGGTCGTGTTTGCATGTTGCTCCTTCTATCGGGACACAGTTTGATGCTCCGTCCGAATTCATCAAATTGTCCCCATAGCTCCTAGCTCCTTAAGCCAAACCGGATGCACGTGACCACACGCCATATTAAGAGCTGTCCGGATTGTCAGTTCAGTTAGGAAGGAGTTAGGAGAAGGAGCCTGTATGCTTCCTATCATAGCTCCTTTAGCATAGGAACCATAGAAGAAATTTTTTGTATCACTACCCCACTCTTCCATAAGTGGGGTCAAAAATGACCCCAGTCATTTCCTATGGAACCTTAAGAGTAAGCAATAGGGACTTTTGATTCTTATCATTTGTACTTGTTGGTTTACATTTACTGTGGCACTTACACATCTGAAGCAGCAGTCAGAAGGTCATTTTTACTCAGCATCACACATGTAAGGTTCACCAACGCACAGCAACGCTTTCTCACTGTCAAAGGAGTTTGTGATTCCTCACATGAAAAGTCGACTTGAAAGTACCCCAAACCTACCAACCTACATCACTTTATGAATGGGAAGATGTTTAGTGACAAAATCCACAATCCACACACATGAGAGAAGCTCACAGGACCAACAGAAGAGAAAAATATGTCAGAATTGTCCAAAAAACAAGGACCACAAAGCCACCAACTTCTAATAAATACAGTATTCTTGTGACTGATCACAGCCTAAAGCAATAGTTTGTAACAGCTGCACACAGGGAGAACAAGAGAGCATGTTTTGTGTGTGTTCATGGCATGGACAATGTTACAGTCTCCAGTTATAGTTGTATTTTTTGTTCATCTTCCATAATCACATTGACAGTCACAAAATGGGTTTTGACATTTTTTGAACTTGACTGATTTGTGTTCAAATGTGAATAAAAACTGACAAAATAACATGTTAAAAATGTTCTTTTGTTCAAAATATAATACAAATCATAATCTTTAAGCAAAATTAAAGTGTTATTGCAAAAATGCTTTGATTTTAAGTGGGTCATTTTCGACCCCACTCAGGGAAGAGTGTAGGTACTGGTCGACCATGCATCTAAGTGTTAAGGTTTCCAACGCCTGTGACATCTTTACACCCATGTAACCAATGAATGTTTACTCTTTATTTTTGTTCCACTAGACATCACACATTAACCTGAGGGTGAAATCTATCTGGACAGATCTGCTCAAGTCACTTAATTATGTTTCAATTGATTTTTAATGTTACAATAAAGAGAACCTCTATGTTGACTGTTGAAGTGGACACATGGACAGTGTTGTCTCGGCTTAATTCCTCCTCCTCCCCTTCACACACTTTTCATTCCCTCTACACACATTCTCCTCCTCCCTTTCCCTTCACACACTTTCATTCCCTCACACATCTCCTCCTCCTTCACACACTTTCATTCCCTCACACATCTCCTCTCCTTCACACACTTTCATTCCCTCACACATCTCCTCCTTCACACACTTTCATTCCCTCACACATCTCCCTCCTTTCACACACTTTCATTCCCTCACACATCTCCTCCTCCTTCACACACTTTCATTCCCTCACACATCTCCTCCTCCTTCACACACTTTTCATTCCCTCACACATCTCCTCCCTTCACACACTTTCATTCCCTCACCACATCTCCTCCCTTCACACACTTTTCATTCCCTCACACATTCCTCCTTTCACACTTCATTCCCTCACACTCTCCCCTTCACACACTTTCATTCCCCTCACACACATCTCCTCCTCCTTCACACACTTTCATTCCCTCACACATCTCCTCCTCCCTTCACACACTTTCATTCCCTCACACACTCTCCTCCTCCCTTCACACACTTTCATTCCCTCACACTCCCCCCCACCACCCTCACACATCTCCTCCTTCACACACTTTCATTCCCTCACACATCTCCTCCTCCCTTCACACACTTTCATTCCCTCACACATCTCCTCCTTCACACACTTTCATTCCCTCACACATCTCCTCCTCCTTCACACACTTTCATTCCCTCACACACCTCCTCCCTTCACACACTTTCATACCCTCACACATTCTCCTCCTTCACACACTTTCATTTCCCTCACACATCTCCTCCTCCTTCACACACTTTCATTCCCTCACACATCTCCTCCTTCACACACTTTCATTCCCTCACACATCTCCTCTCTCCTCACACACTTTCATTCCCTCACACATCTCCTCCTCCTTCACACACTTCATTCCCTCACACATCTCCTCTCCTTCACACACTTTCATTCCCTCACACATCTCCTCCTTCACACACTTCATTCCCTCACACATCTCCTCCTCCTTCACACACTTTCATTCCTCACACATTCTCTCCTTAACACTTTCATCCCTCACATTCTCTTCCCACTTTCACCTCACACATCTCCTCCTCCTTCACACACTTTCATTCCTCACACATCTCTCCCCTTCACACACTTTCATTCCCTCACACATCTCCTCCTCCTTCACACACTTTCATCCCTCACACATCTCCTCCTCCTTCACACACTTTCATTCCCTCACACATCTCCTCCTTCACACACTTTCATTCCCTCACACATCTCCTCCTCCTTCACACACTTTCATTCCCTCACACATCTCCTCCCCCTTCCACACACTTTCATCCCTCACACATCTTCCTCCCTTCACACACTTTCATTCCCTCACACATCTCCTCCTCCTCACACACTTTCATTTCCCTCACACATCTCCCTTCACACACTTTCATTCCCTCACACATCTCCTCCTCTTCACACACTTTCATTCCCTCACACATCTCCTCCTCCTTCACACACTTTCATTCCCTCACACATCTCCTCCTCCTTCACACACTTTCATTCCCTCACACATC
The DNA here is from genome assembly GCA_038363315.1 of Mugilogobius chulae. Classification (NCBI taxonomy): domain Eukaryota; kingdom Metazoa; phylum Chordata; class Actinopteri; order Gobiiformes; family Gobiidae; genus Mugilogobius; species Mugilogobius chulae. The sequence goes on along the minus strand of CM076406.1, from coordinate 24,176,835 downwards.
TCCTCCTCCTTCACACACTTTCATTCCCTCACACATCTCCTCCTTCACACACTTTCATTCCCTCACACATCTCCTCCTTCACACACTTTCATTCCCTCACACATCTCCTCCTCCTTCACACACTTTCATTCCCTCACACCTCCCCTTCACACACTCCCCCACACCTCCTCCCTTCACACACTTTCATTCCCTCACACATCTCCTCCTTCACACACTTTCATTCCCTCACACATCTCCTCCCTTCACACACTTTCATTCCCTCACACATCTCCTCCTTCACACACTTTCATTCCTCACACATCTCCTCCTTCACACACTTTCATTCCCTCACACATCTCCTCCTCCTTCACACACTTTCATTCCCTCACACATCTCCTCCTCCTTCACACACTTTCATTCCCTCACACATCTCCTCCTTCACACCTTCACCCTCACACTTTCCTTCCCTTTCATCCACATCTCCTCCTTCACACACTTCATTCCCTCACACATCTCCTCCTCCTTCACACACTTTCATTCCCTCACACATCTCCTCCTTCACACACTTTCATTCCCTCACACATCTCCTCCTTTCACACACTTTCATTCCCTCACACATCTCCTCCTCCTTCACACACTTTCATTCCCTCACACATCTCCTCCTCCTTCACACACTTCATTCCCTCACACATCATTCCCTCACACATCTCCTCCTTCACACACTTTCATTCCCTCACACATCTCCTCCTCCTTCACACACTTTCATTCCCTCACACATCTCCTCCTTCACACACTTTCATTCCCTCACACATCTCCTCCTCCTTCACACACTTTCATTCCCTCACACATCTCCTCCTCCTTCACACACTTTCATTCCCTCACACATCCCCTCCTTCACACACTTTCACCCACACTCCCCTTCACACATTCATCCCTCACACATCTCCTCTCCTTCACACACTTTCATTCCCTCACACATCTCCTCCCCTTCACACACTTTCATTCCCTCACACATCCTCCTCCTTCACACACTTTCATTCCCTCACCACAATCTCCTCCTCCCTTCACACACTTTCATTCCCTCACACATCTCCTCCCTTCACACACTTTCATTCCCTCACACATCTCCTCCTCCTTCACACACTTTCATTCCCTCACACATCTCCTCCTCCTTCACACACTTTCATTCCCTCACACATTCCTCCTCCTTCACACACTTTCATTCCCTCACACATCTCCTCCCTTCACACACTTTCATTCCCTCACACATCTCCTCTCCTTCACACACTTTCATTCCCTCACACATCTCCTCCTTCACACACTTTCATTCCCTCACACATCTCCTCCTTCACACACTTTCATTCCCTCACACATCTCCTCCTTCACACACTTTCATTCCTCACACATCCTCCTCCTTCACACACTTTCATTCCCTCACACATCCTCCTCCTTCACACACTTTCATTCCCTCACACATCTCCTCCTCCTTCACACACTTTCATTCCCTCACACATCTCCTCCCTTCACACACTTTCATTCCCTCACACATCTCCTCCTTCACACACTTTCATTCCCTCACACATCTCCTCCTCCTTCACACACTTTCATTCCCTCACACATCTCCTCCTTCACACACTTTCATTCCCTCACACATCTCCTCCTTCACACACTTTCATTCCCTCACACATCTCTCCTCCTTCACACACTTTCATTCCCTCACACATCTCCTCCTTCACACACTTTCATTCCCTCACACATCTCCTCCTCCTTCACACACTTTCATTCCCTCACACATCTCCTCCTTCACACACTTCATTCCCTCACACATCCTCCTCCTTCACACACTTTCATTCCCTCACACATCTCCTCCTCCTTCACACACTTTCATCCCTCACACATCTCCTCCCTTCACACACTTTCATTCCCTCACACATCTCCTCCTCCTTCACACACTTTCATTCCCTCACACATCTCCCTCCTCCCTTCACACACTTTCATTCCCTCACACATCTCCTCCTCCTTCACACACTTTCATTCCCTCACACATCTCCTCCTTCACACACTTTCATTCCCTCACACATCTCCTCCCTTCACACACTTTCATTCCCTCACACATCTCCTCCTTCACACACTTTCATTCCCTCACACATCTCCTCCCTTCACACACTTTCATTCCCTCACACATCTCCTCCTTCACACACTTTCATTCCCTCACACATCTCCTCCTCCTTCACACACTTTCATTCCCTCACACATCTCTCCTCCTCCCTTCACACACTTTCATTCCCTCACACATCTCCTCCTTCACACACTTTTCATTCCCTCACACATCTCTCCTCCTTCACACACTTTCATTCCCTCACACATCTCCTCCTCCCTTCACACACTTTCATTCCCTCACACATCTCCTCCTCACCTTCACCTCACACATTCTTCCTTCCCTCACACACTTCTCCCTCCCTCCCCTCACACACTTTCCTTCCCACATCTCCTCCTTTCATACTGGGGTGTTTAAGTTCCAATCAGTTCTGGCGCAGTGTTGTTTGGAGCTGTCAGCTTGCTAAATTGCCAGGTGCGGCTTTACCAGTGAATTATGAATACATTTTACACAACTTAATTTCATCACTCATCAGGCATCGACCCTAAGTCTCAAGAGTGTCAGAATTACTTTTCAATCTCAAACAGAGCGGCGCAGGCACCAGGCGAGGTGGATGGTTTTGGGGTGGGGTGTGGGTAACGAGTGCGGAGAAGGCCCGAGGTTGGCACAGCAGTCGGCAATCTAATCAACACCACAGTTTATTTTCCCGAGATGTGTGGAAGAATTAGATATTTAACACGAGTCGTTTTTCTCCTCCAATCAGCCGCTACCAAGCTTGCTCGGCGGACATCTTGTTAGGAGCCTCGATGTCCACAATCAGGAAGTGTGGGAGGTTTGACAGCAGGCCATGATTGAATGTGGATGGGTGTTTTGGGCAGCTTAGCACAATCAGACGTGTTTGTGAGTGTCGCCTGCATTGACAGCTGATGTCTAGAGACCGGCACAAATTGGCATCAGGTGAAGCTGGCATGGACGCTGCTTTTTACTATCCTCACTATCTTTCTTTCACCCAAACTGATTTCAGTTATAGCAATGTCACAAGAACAAATTGTAGTTTTTTCTTTTTCATTGACATGACAGTTTCACAAGATTGTGAGTTTAAACATTTTTTCATAAAATCAAGAGTTTCCAAATCAAAAATCTTTTTTTATATATATCTTAATCATGTAAACTGGGTCTAAGGCAAGGCTTTTCAATTATATTTACACATGAGCCAAATGTTTTCAGAGAGCTAAGGTCTGAGGACCAGACTAAAAACTGAACTACTGTACAAATGTGTTTCACTTTTGTTATCCACAAACCATGCACATGGTACTGTTTAGTGTAATTGTACTATTTCAAAATCCAACAATAAAACATTAAACCAGATCAACAACATGAACTCTGAGACACACATTTCATTGCGTGTAATGACAACGCTTCTGGTTTTTTTGTGTGCAAATACACGCCCTTTTTGTTGGGGTGGTATGAACACGCGATGTTGAGGACAAACAGGAGGTTTTTTAGGATTAACCACTAAATTAGGTCTGAGGCTAAGGTTAGAATTAGAATTGTGTTAGTCTTCATGAAAAATAAATAACACATCTTTACATTCACCACAGAAATAAAGTGAGACAGAAACGTCTGAAATACACACACAAAATAGAAATTGCATTCATAAGACACACTGTTTTTAAATTGTGTGGTACTGACACGCTTATCTGTGAGAACAGGTTGAAAGAGATTATACCTGATTTTTACAACAAAATAACTTAAAACTCTATTTCCCCCAGGACACATCTCCTGTCAATGTATCTTTTCAGGTCGAAATTAGAACTGCCGTCTCGCTCCTCACACAATTCAGAGGCTCAGAATGCATTAGGTAAGTGAACAAAACATGCACATGTTTTACTATATATATATATATATATATATATATATATATATATATATTATATATATATATATATACACATATACATATACATATACTATATATATATATACATTTACTATATATATATGTATACTATATATATATATATATAATATACATTATATATACATATATATATGTATATATATATATATATATATATGTATATATGTATATATATGTATATATATGTATATATATATATATTATATATATATATATATATATATATATATATATATATATATATATATATACATATATATGTATATATATATGTATATATATATAGTATACATATATATATATAGTAAATGTATATATATATAGTTATGTATATATATATATATATATATATATATATATATGGCTCAGAATGCATTAGGTAAGTGAACAAAACATGCACATGTTTTACTATATATATATATATATATATATATTATATATATATATATATATATATATTATATATATATATACATATATATATGTATATATATATATATATAGTATACATATATATATATAGTAAATGTATATATATATAGTATATGTATATGTATATGTATATATATAAGTACACAAAACAGGACTGATATCATGCTAAAAATACGCTATTTTTGTGTCGTGCTAAATGTACGCCTTCTTGTGAGACTGTGTTGGCAACTCCTATTATTCAACTTGGAACATGAACTATTTTAGACTATTATTATGTATATATATTAAGTATGGGTTAGCTATTCAAAATGTGGTAAATTGTTTGTAATGTCCAAAAATGTTGTGAATTCTCTAAAACAAGAACATACTTTTCTACCTTATGTTTCCAAAGAGTATGGAGGATATGTGGATGGGTGTTTTGGGCAGCTTAGCACAATCAGACGTGTTAGTGAGCCAAATGTCGCCTGCATTGACAGCTGATGTCTAGAGACCGGCACAAATTGGCAATCAGGTGAAGTTGGCATGGACGCTGCTTTTTACTATCCAGGCTCCCACTCCAATTGGTTTTCTCTCTATCCTTTCACCCAAACTGATTGAACTTGGCCTCTTCAGGTGCTCCTGACAACAACCATTACCATCTCAATTACACCATATATCTTGTTGTCGGTATTTTGCTTTGACCATTCAGATGTGTTTGCTTATTCCAAAAGTCCCATTGTCAGGCTCTCAGCATTCATTGGGTTTGGTTTTCTTAATTAGTTTGGGTGGACCATCACTTTAGTTGTCATTAAAGTGAGTGAACAGATGTGGGGGAGGCAGGAGAGAGTTCATGGAAGGATGGAGAATTGATGTATGAGGACTGACAAGAAATAGGACAGCAAGTGAGATGAGCCGACTCCTGTAGGCTTCTTCAGTTGTTCTGGGACATCGTGAGGAGGAGAGAAACACCTAAGACTGCTCTGTAGTTCTACTTCAAGCTCAGTTTAGTCACGTGCTGCCACCTGATGCACACCTGAACATGCATCTGCAAAGCTAGTGTGGATCCTGATCATTTAATGTTGGTGTATCAGAATTTCAGACCACAAAATCAGAAATAGGTTTTTAAATCTGTCCAACTAGCTCATTATGTCACAAAACTTTTGGCATATATTTGTTAATATCCACATTAAGTTTAGGCTTCAACCATGCATTAAAACACCTAAGTGAAACAAACACAGCAAATCAGAACTATCTATGGGAAATAGAATTTTTTGACTGTCACAAAATGTTACTTTTGCAGTATACTCTGGTGGAGAAGATAAAGTTTCATTTACACAATGAAAAAGTCAGGTACTGCAGCTTAAATACTGCCATACTTGTATACAGTCCTGATCAAAACCAGTTGAAAATTGGCTAAAATTCACATTTGAAACATTTGGATCCTAATGAGGTTTTAAGTAGAGCTAGATTATCCAAAAGCAAGAATGGGGAGTGTGACAAAAAAAATGTGGAACTTGTCATTTTAAAGAAAATATTTTTACACAGAAAAATATCAGTCTGGTCGCCCCATCCTCCAAAGGCGTTTCCCTCCAAATTCAGATCGTACCGTGTAATGAAAATAGTTTATTTCAGTCACGTGGTTTTTGCTAACAACGTCCCTGTTGTGCGCAGCGCACATGGATCTAGGCAGCGCACATGGATCTAGGCAGCGCGGCGGAAGGATAAACAACATGGCGCACCGGAAAACCGAGAGTTTGTTCCATTCACCGGTAAATGTCGTTTTAAATGACCAAAAAACATCGCGTCAATAGTCGTGTTCAAGATGGTCAAGGCAGTGCAGTCGGCTCGAGATGACAGCGAGAGAGAAATCCCAACAGCTTACGGCACTAGAAGCCTTTATGCTGTTCTCTGATTGGTTCCCTCCACTGTCTGTTAGGTGAGCTTTGCTCCGCCCTAGAAATCCAGTTGACTCGGGGCGACCAGACTCATCCGCTGGTGCAGCGGTGAGGCTGGATTCTCCAGGCAATTCTAGTGCTGCCTGTGGCTAGAAAGTGAACCTTAAAGTGAGGCTAAACACACGTTCAGAGACTAACTCCGCCCACAACTGCACCTCAAACAGGCTCGCAAAAGTGGGAGATGCCCGGAGGCCTTTTAAGAGACGCCCAGTGGGTGTGAACAGACTTTGATTGACAGCACCAAATATGAACAATGAGCTTGGCAAATGATGTGACGGAGCGGTCCGGGTCCTGACTATATAGGTCAGTGGTCCTGACCACTGACAGTCTATCTGAGGGAAGCTGTACTAGTCTTTGCTTACTTGCACGTCAAGATATTTTTAACTTTACAAAACATATGTATTAAACCTTTGCTTTAGTCTACATAGGCACATGAGCTCATTATGTGGGCATTGTCTAAAAATGAATATGAAAAACAATTCACTGACACGGGATTCGAACCAGCGCATCGTTGTACAAGCAGCTGCACTCCGCACCACTCGCTTAACAAGCTGAGCCAAATAACGGCTGATATCAATGCGCAGCGAGTGATCGCTCTTCAACACTCCTCCTCCGCAGCGGCGTCAGGGGGAGGAGTTTATTTATTCCCTTTGGGCGGCTCGTCTGCGCGTGAAGTCACTGTGACGTCAGAGGGAACTGAAAATGCACTGACAGCGTTTGCCCTGCGTGGCAGTACAGCTGCGGTTTTTACACACATAACTGCAAAATGAGCGAGTTTGCACAAAAATGTCCAAAAAAGGCCTGGAAACAGTAGATAATTCATTTTGACCCCATATACACAGTTTAACAGTGAAAAAAAGTTGATTCTGAGTTTAGTTTCTCTTTAACTCACTCCACGTGGCAGTCCACGTGAGGAACAGCTGATTCATTTGCATGCGCTTTGTTTTGAGTCGTAATTTTGCAGACTTTATGAGTTTTAAAATATAGTTTGACAAATGTAACATTGTTAAAAAGCTGAAAAAATATTCTTGGGCTTATAATTAATTTTTGGAAAAGAGCAAGAACCGAAGGAACTGGTCTTGAAAAGCAAGTACTGTTAAAGTACTGAAACAATCGGTACCCAGCCCTACTTGCAAATTTAAACAGCAGGATAAAAAATAATAAATACATTTTTATTTGATCAAATCCTAAGTATGTAAGGTAAGGTAAGGTAAGGTATACTTTATTGTCCCCGTAGGGAAATTTGTCCTCTGCATTTGACTCATCCTTCAATGCCTCTGGGGCATCTCCTCAGGAGCAGTGATCGCCGCAGTGCAGCGCTCGGGACCCATCTCCAGATGTTGTTGCTAGGCTTGGTCAGGACTACCGTAGCTGGAGGATATTACCCTAACGTGCATGTATTTGGTTGTGTGTATGTGCAGAACTGCAGCTGCTCAGAACAATACTCAAACATACAGGAATCATTACAAAGGCAACTGTGAGGAGGAGACACAGACCATAACAAAAACTCAGGAAAGTGATTTTTTTTATATAATAATATCAAATGTGATTGGCAATGCCAGCTGTCAAAACATGATCCAACAAATCCTAAGAACACTGAGGAGCACGCGCAAGAACAAAAAAATCAGCGTTTTCAAATTTTTATTTCTTATGTAGTTCAGTCAAAAATTTTAAATCCTACATGATTGTAGGTTATTTATTTTTGCAAATTATTGTATATAAAATAATTTTATAACAAAAAAAAAAAAAAAATGACTCCTTTAATAAACCTGCAGCAGCCTGTCCCAGCCTCAGAGCCTCTGTGATCTAACCCCACAGGACTCAGGACCCTGTGTCCCCCCCAGGACCAGAGCGGACTGTGCTCTGACTGTGCACCTCCGCTACAGCCTTTACCCCCTCCCCCGCCCCCCCCACACGCTCGTTCTACCACGACGTGAAACGCGATATAAACGGCAAAAGCCCAGCGTTATTTCAATACATCTGTGACTTTAATCTGTTTCCTTTGAGTGTGTTCATGTGAGTTTGGACATTTTTAAAAGACGCTGAAGTATTAACTCAGCGAAAGTGAGGAGACGCGCTGCTGCAGCTTCTTACTCATTTCCCCAGCTCCAAGTCTTGTCAGTGACGCGCTGCGGCCGGCCCAGATTTGCCATATAAGGAAGTATGCATTATTCATTTTTATGTAAATAATCGTTCGTAGCTGGAGTTTGGTGAATTTGGCGTAAAGGCTGTTAGGAAGGAATTTGGCTCGTTACGAACTCGTCATGAATCACACGTAGAGTTTTCGCAGCGGCTTCTTAAAGTGGAAGTTACGAACAGATTTTACGAAGACTTTCATGAATGAGGCCTATTGAGCCAAAGGGAACGCTCCCCTTGGCCCAGTTTGTTTGTGGGTTCTCATACCTCACTACCACACTTCTCCTTCCTGGTACCTCGTGTGGGTTTTACGTGGATCAATTACACTTGGATGGGAGACCTCTGGAGAAACTTCAGCTGCCACAGTGTCCTTAGGCAAGACACTTCAGCCACATTACCTGGATCTAGTGTGTGTGAGTGAATGGTTTCTGTCAGTCTGCCCCAGGACAGCTGTGGCTACAATGTTATCATTATTGTTGTTGTTCTTGTTGTTATTATTATTATTATTATACTTGGAGAGTTATAGTTTATTCTTTTAATTTGGGGGCGTGAGTACACAAAGCAGTGAGTCACACCAAGAACAAAAACATGCTATTATGCTATCGTGGTTTCGTCCGAACTTTTGAGGATTAGCCTGATATGATAGGAAGTGCTAATTGGCGACTATCAGAGAGGCCAGTGGGTGTTTGTCTGAATCTGCTCTTTACTTCGCCTCTACAAGAAGCTTTGCTAATGGCTACCCACCTTTAGCTTCATAATAATTAGTACACAAACATTAAAGAACTGAAAATGTTCCAGGCCAAAAACATGGGAGACAAATTAATGATGCCAGTTTTTGTAAAATGTGCAACTTTTCTGCTTTTGAACTGGCGCCGACCCCTTTGAGTAAATCTACAAGTTAAACCCATTACAGTGAGTTCCCTGCTGGGATTATTGTCTGTGTAAGCTCTCATTAGACTGCACATGGACCTTTCACTAAAGAGCCCATGAGAAATACAAAGAGGCTGGATTTTTCTCCTCATGTGCTTTGCTACTTGCCCAGTGACTTGATTCTTTTCCAGAGTTTTGGACTAAGTGGTGACTTGGACTTGAGTCAGACCCAAGTCACTATTTTATTGACCTGAGATTTGACTTGATAAACAATACGATGACTTGAAGCGCATTGACTTAGAACCTGCTTTACAATAATGATACCACAATGGATTAAAAACACTCTTCATTAAACACTGTGTACTCTTGTACTTCTTATACATCTGTGGTAAATCACTCTAAATGTAGCTTATTTTATGTTGATCAGCACATAGCTGGCTAGCTGGAGAGATTTGAACTTTCTGAAAAGCCTATATAATTTACAATGGCACATTTTTTACTGTTGAGCACCTTTAATAATGCTGTCTCTGTTGATGAAAAAGTAGATGGAAGAGATGAGGTGAAAGGAGGAACTTCAGAGTGTCTTGTTTCGGATCAAAGCAGATTTGATCCAATTAGCGGTCAGTCCACACAAGTTCACGACACTTCATTTCCCAGAATGCATTTAGGTTTTGTAGTTCTGAAGGCCTGGGCAGTTGCTCTTTTCAGATTTTACCTGTCTATCTAGCTGACTTCAATCAGATTGATCTCTGAAGATTACCGGGACCTCAGTCAGACTCTCTGCATCCGCCCTCACCACCTCAATCTGCTTTAACACAAAGTAGGCGGTGGTTGGACTTCAAACAGCAAACCCTCCACACTCAGTGATAGAAAGCAGCCCTGAGGCAGCTCAGCAGAGGCAAGTCACCTAAACACCTGGCGCTTCAACCTCCGACCACCACCAAAAGTTTCCTAACCTACAAGTTATTGGTTGGTGGTGACACCGGAGTGCCTGGAGGAAACCACCCAGACACGGGGAGTTGTAACATTGCCAGACTAGCTCTTCTTTACCACAAGCACTGTTTCCTCTGCAGAATTATTCTGTATTTACCAGCGATCGACAACCCAAAATGTTCAAAGTGTACCAAAAAAACATAATCTAAATCTGTCTGGAGCCGCAAAATAACAAAATAACAAAAGCCTTTTAAAAGCCTTACCATGAACGCAACACATGCTACAAAATGAGCATTTGTTCTTACCATATTTCCTGGACGATAAGTCACACTATTTGGGGGAAATTAGCTTTACACATTTCAACACAGACGTGGAATATGTTTGTCCATCCTGTTTCTGTTCGAGCATTTTATATTTTTATTTTTTGACACGGAGAGGCCAAGACTGCTGACAAACTCTTGTAGTAGCAAATCAAAACACGTCTGCATAAATCAGCCCTTAAAGTATCACTAAATCATCTGCAATAAGTATTGTGTCCATTTGATGTTCAACAAATCAAACTGTGACTGGAGTGTATTTCTTACCTAAGGCAAAGTTCTCTTTCTCTACAGAGATTTAGAGTTTATTTCGTTTATTTTGCCCAATCTCCACTTGTTACTTCTGTCTCTTCGTGCATAAAAAATCAGTCCATCATTCATTCCTTGAGAAAGTTTTCTCCCGCGCTGCTTATGCTGTTGATCGGCAAGTGCTCACCATCTGCAAATGATTTGGTCCAAGAACTGTTGAATTCTTTGTTCTCTTCAGCTTCAGATCCATGGTCTCTGATGCACCTGTCGGTTTGTTTACAACAGCCCTAGACCCGCGGAGCTGAAAGAAACATGTGTCACCGGCTATTGACTTGCGTTGACACAAATGTTGAAATGAAAGATTTAGTCTGCACATTTTTACAGCATCGGAAAACACTGACACAACATTAGCTCCATATTGCCACTAGGGTAGCGCTGAAGAGCCACATGCAGCTCAGACAAGACATTTCTTTGACGGATTTGAACAGATTAAAAGTCTGAATGCTAACAGGAACATTTTTACTCAGAAAATAATTATTATGCACAGTACACCTTCAAGAGCTGCTTTTTATTATCATTCACTATATCAGTGGTGTAAATGTTACTCACATCATGTGCAGAGCTGTTCACAGACTCCTGAGCTCTACTGAAAGGCAAACGTGTATTTGTCTTTGAAGAAATCTTCTTATCAAATGTTACAATCATAGACTGTATAGTCAGTGGACGGAGCTAACGCGTTGGCTCCTGCATTCCAAATAGAAAGTAGCCGTGGGCGCAATTCGGCTCCTCCTTCTTAGTTCTCTGTATCTCTACCATTGAAAAAACGGCACTCTTTTCTCTGTAGCTACTGCAGTGAGGTGTGTCATCTTAGTGCCCAGGCCCGGATGACCCCTACTACTCTGGCACAGTTGGAGGAGGTGGGCCAGAGCTCGGCACGGTTACTCATGAACACGCACACGCACGACTTTAACATACAAACCCATGTGAGCACCGATGTTTGTCACAAAAAGAAAGAAACTCTGCACCAAACTCCGTGGAAATGCACTTTACCTTGACCCGGAGAGAAAAGTGCAGTCTCTCGTCTCCTGTTGTTTTTGCTGCTCCACGTGATTATTAATCCAAAGCCTGGCGGAGGAGCACACATTAAAGCTATAACGGCCCGCAGCGTTTGGTCCAAGCTTCTGGTGCGACATGTAAACAAACGGCACTAGAGGATGATGGAGCTACGATGGAAACAAGCTCGATTTACTACTGCAGCTTCTTCTTCTGCTCCTTCTTCGGAATATTCAAGACAAACATGGATGTATACATTTTTAAAGAGTTGTTGATGTGTGTTTATTTTAGTTTAGTCGTATTGTGACAAGTTTATGATGAGTTTTGAGGCATGGTTAGTTAATGGAGCAGCCTGCTGTTTAATGGATTCACATTCACCACCTGCACTTGTCTTCTCCCAAGAAACTCCACACGTGAGTAAAACTGAATATGCTTCACTAACTAACTAAAATAATTAGGGGAAGTTAGTTGGTTCTGTTGTGACCTTTTCCAAAACTCAATCTGCTTTTCCAACATGCTAAAGTAACTTTATTCATTCTAGTGACATGATCAATGTTACATCACAGCTGCTCCAGTAATGTTTATCATTTTAAACCCGTAGACACATCAACATCAACAGTACAAGTTGTTGAGCACATATTAAATTGTCTTTATTTGATTTAAGATGTGTCTGCGTGTAGATAGTAGTTAAAAAATCACTGCAAAATCTGACACATTATCAGTATGTTTGCAATTGTGAGTTTTAATTATTTCTAACTGTTTAGTTTTGTCAATGTTCTGACAAGGGAAGTTATGCAAAAGTGAAAAGCAACCTGGCAAATACGTGAATAGAATTAGAGCAGCATGATGAGTATTTTATATAATATGGGATGTTCTTGCATTTCAGACCCAGGGATGAAGTCAGTGGAACTCAACACAGTTACACCTGGACCTGGTCTTTCCTGACTCCTCTGTTGTAGACTGACTCCTCTGCTGCTGTAGACTGACTCCTCTGCTGCTGTAGACTAACCTCGGGCTCACACTGCATCCAGTACAACTCCGGTGCAGCCACCAGAGTCTTTACTTAACTTGAAAAGTTCGAGAGTGGCTCACACGGCGTACAGTCCAGTCCGGTGTCTCCGGTACGGCCAATCCGGTGCTCCCAATCCAGTATTTTTCAAAATAAAATCATTACGTTACCACTAATAATACAATTTACATGATTATGTAACACATAGAATGTAAATAAACCTTCCGTACTTACCCATTGTGCGGCGAAAAATCAAACAGAAAATCAACTGACGTGAAACAAGCCCAAAACTCGGCGCATGTGTTCTTTGTTTACATACATGTGCTCAGCGAAAGAGAGAGAAAAAAAAGTGCTCAGCGATGCGTATTCTCCCACGTTGAGCATGAACCTCCGTGAGCTCGGGGTCTGGCGAGGTCGGCAGCAGAGCCTGTGACTGTAGCAGGACTGCAGACCACCGGAGCTAATGTGAGTCACCCACTGTAGCAAGACCGGTCCGGTGACTGCACCGGAGTTGGACTGGAGGCAGTGTGAGCCCGGGGTAACTCCTCTGCTGTAGACTGACTCCTCTGGTGCTGTAGACTGACTCCTGCTGCTGAAGACTGACTCCTCTGCTGCTGAAGACTGACGGGCTTATCCCACTACATGCATCTCCGCTCCGCTCCGTTCCGACTGACGGATCAACTGCGCAGCTGTTTTAATGAATGAAGACCGTTCCACATCCTCCGTGTGCGCTGCGCAGGGCTCCGCCTCAGCTCCGTCGCTCCGTCGCTGTACGACCAAAATACGCATCAAGGCTATTTTCTTCTCCGCCCGAGTCCGGCAAAGTCAAGCTCCGCAAATAAAAACGCACCAAACAGGAAATAGAAAACCCAGTGCATCCGTTTTTTTTTTCAAAGTAAACAACGCAAGTTTTCACGTACATGAAGCACTCCAAAATGTATTTTGAAAACATGTATTTTTCCTGTAGCACGAAAGAAAACAAGCGGTAGCCTACTGTCCGTGTTGTTAAAACAATGGATGACGAAAAGTTGATTATGGAGGTTCAAAACCATACACTTATTTATGATCCATCCCATCCATTTTATAAAGATAACAGTAGGAAAGAAGACGCGTGGGCAGAAATAGCAAAAGTTATGGGACATGATGGTAAGTTCGACCTTTTGCTTCTTTTGTACTGACATGCAGTGGTGGGCAATAATGATGTACAAAAGTAGAGTAAATATACAAAAAAAATTAAAATACACATACTGTAACAGTTACATCCAGTACAAATACTGTATTTAACTAACTTTTTTTATGTACTGTATCTGTACTTCACTTAAGCAACAAAATTGAGTAGGCCTACTTAATCCACCACTGCTGACACGTTTAGTATGCAAAATGTGTTTAAAATCATGAAAAAGATAAAATTAATAAATATTCAATCTAAGTAATAGGACATTTATAGTTGGCAGATATCATTGCAGTTCTTGAAATATCTTACAATAATGGTTAGGATATCATTAGCAAATTAATTTTGTAATAAAGCTTCAAACTACAAATAATTACAAATGGAGTTCTAAAGTATGTACCATGATTTCAACCATGTATGGGTGCTAGTTTTTTGCCTTTATGGTTGTTTCAGTGATGTGTTGTGAGTGCACATAACACAAAAACAATATTCAGCATATTGTAAGTAATATGTTTTATTAGGAACACTACAAAAACAGTACAATATCTCAAAACAATTTCAAAAATTGGAAACAACAACAACAACAACTGTATTTAAAGTAGGACTGTAATAAGAATGACACTGTAATTATACCATCCTATCTTGCCAGTGGACGCTGCCCTCTGGAGAGTTAAAAAACTCGCAAAACTTTTGTCTCACTGCCCTGGCATCATTAGATGTGCGATGCCCCCCCACATTACCAATTCGCCTCATCCTTCTGCCATGAGCTTCAGCTTCCTCCATTAATCGAACATTGTCAGTGGGAGAAAGCAAATAGTTGTGTAGAATGCAACAAGCAATAACTATTGCATCCACATTTTTGGGTTGCACGCTGATACGGGTGTACAAGACACGCCACCTGGTTGCCAAAATGCCAAATGCATTTTCCACCACCATTCTGGCCCGTGACAGTCTGTAGTTGTAGATCCTCATATGGTGATTGTTAACTGGCCCTGGGTAGGGCCTCATCATATACGTTTTTAGTGGGAAAGCAGCATCTGCAACCATCACATAAGGAAGGGCATCCTCCTCCACGGCGCCAGGTAGGGGTGCATTTGGTGGAACATGAAGAGTACCACCTTCCATTCCGATGCCAAGTGCTGACCCAGCATACACTCCCCCATCGCTTGATCTCCCATAGTCCCCCACATGTATGACTCTGAATCGGTAGTCTGCATCCACCAATGCTAAAAGTACAATTGAAAAAAACTTCAAGTAGTTAAAGTACTGGCTACCGCTGTTTGCTGGCTTCTCTATCTGAACATGTTTGCCGTCCAAGGCCCCCAAACAATTGGGAAAGTTCCATTTTTCCCAGAAACCGTTTGCAATCTCACGCCATGTGTCCTCTGTAGGGGTGGGAGAAACTGCCTCATCATAACGATTTCGATTGCATTGCAAACCATGTAGACAGAGTTCCTGACAGTTGTCTGCCCCAAACGATAAGCAAAAGCAAGGCTTGCAAATGAATCCCCTGTGGCCAGGTACCTGTAGAGAGAAAAGAGAAAAAAATTAATATTTGTATTATAAAACTTTAATTTTCTTTTTTCAGTAAAGGCATGCAAAGACAGATGGAGGTCTTTAAGAGATGCATTTGTAAAAAGCCGGAAGAAATCTAATCAACCAAGTGGATCTGGAGCTGGTAACATTAAGGAGTGGAAGTATGAGAAAATCATTTCATTTATACTTCCTCATCTTCAACCAAGAAGGTATGTGAAACATTAGCTAAACACATGACCACAGTAAAAAATTTTTTACTTAATTTGCTTTCTTGTATTATGTCATACAGTTCTCGGAGCAACTTAAATGTGACACAGAATGTAGAGATGGAACAACCAGGCATTTCAACAACAGAGGAAGATGCAAGACAATCATCCACTCCGTACCCTTCTCCATCTCTAGTTCCTTCCACAAGCTCTGTGACTCGATCACGGAGCCCAAGAGACAGGGTCACTGCGGGTAGAGGTGTCACAAGAACCTCGACCACCACTACCACAACAGCGACAAGAGGAAGAGCCACTAGACCGAGTGACGTTGGCGATCGGCTTATTAACATATTGCAGGAACCGCAGAGGCCATATGTGCCTGAGGATGAAAAAGACGAGTCATACCACTTTGCATTAAGCATTGTTCCAATGCTTCACAGAATTGACAATAAAAAAAGACAAGAGGCCAAAATAAACATAATAAATATGCTTCAACACATGGCCAGCTCCACACAGATGCAGCCTCTGCCCCCTGCTCCTGCTCGCGCTCCCACTCCCAATCCTGTGTCACAACCAGGTCTGCAAAGAGGTATGGCACCATCCAGCCACCCCAGACACATGTCGTCAACTGCCACCGCCTCAGCCCCATGGGGCCATTCATGAGAATGCTGTCTTCTGACTCAACAGCAAGCCAATGGGAGGTTGAACTTTCTGAACCGGAAGAATTTTGTTAAGGATAACACTTGCTGGGTACTGTGATTTAAACCTTTAATTTACTTAGTTCAGTTTTTGTAAATGTTGAATTTAAGCTATGCTATTTGCACTTTTTTTTTTAGTTAGGTTATTTCTCAGGTAAACAGATAGCCAATGGGAAGTTGAGGTTTTCCCAATTTTAATAATTGTGTTAAAGTATAATTTATTATGTCTTGTTATTTATTTGTTTTAATTTGTTCTTTTGATGAGTGCTGTGTTTTTGGTTTTGATACGTAGATGTTATTTTTACACTAATACTTTTAGAAAATTATATTTATATAACTATATGTGTGGGTGGGTGTGTGTGTGTGTGTTTTCAAATAAGTGTTATGGAAATGTTGGTTTGTAATAAAAATGTTCACCTTAATGCCACACAAAGTCTTTGCTTGGGTTCTATTGCTGCTCTGTACGATGTGCTTTGCCGTCTAAGGTTTGGTCCGATCATATTCAGAAGTTCGTCCATTTGTTCGGCCGACATTCGGAAGTACTGATAGTGTCTCTCACTGTCGAGCCTCAGTTCCTGAACAAGGTGGTAAAAATCACCCTGCTCTCTCCTTAGTTGATTGATGGGATGAACCCAGTACCGGCTTCTTCGTCTTTGACGTGCCATGGCCATAATCAGAAGCAAAGCACACGTTTTTCTCCTGCTTATGCGACCTGCAGACAGAAAAAAGTACAGAAACAATACTATTAAAATCTAGTACTATGCTTTTCACAAAAAAAAAAATATTTTTTTTTTTTATAAGGCCAGATGAGGGCAACAATACGTTTTTCCAATTCATAACTTTGTGTTTTGCCATGAAATATGTCAAAAGTCATATCACATATTTTCTCTCAGGTCACTTTCTAAAGTAAAAAAACTATTCCTTTTTTGTATCTCAAAAATAACATTATGTATTTCTTAAAACATTTCAAGAGTTGACAACACAATGTATTTCCACTTCATCAGTATTAAAAGTTACTGGCCTATGGAATGTCCCGTAAACAGAACATATATAAATTTTGACAGATACTCAGTATTAAAAGTTAGCATAATCTCAAAACAACAGAGCTTTAAAGATGACAAATAAAAACTTTTCATTGATCCACTTTTCAGCTGTGTTGTAGGTGTCGACAACGTTACTAACAGAAGAAAACAAAAGACCCAGGAACAAACACGACAAAATACTTAAGTTACATATTAGCTTTAAAAGTGCTGTTCTAATAAATATGCTCAAAACAATGCTAGCATAACGTCCCCAGTGTACTCACCCATTGTTGAACACAACAAATGTTGTTTTAGCAAAGTTATTAGGGTGCTCTCGAAACTTGTTGTTTTCTTCTGCTGCTTCGCTTCTATCCACGGCTTTTGTCGCGAGATCTAGCGACGTCTCGCGCATGCTCATTTTTACCGGCAAGGGGCTCCGCAGCCCTTGCGCAGCGGACTGGAGCGGAGACAGTGGGCGAGGGGTCTGCGGCAACTTTCGGAGGCGGAGCGGAGCGCAGCTGCATGTAGTGGGATCCCCGCGCCTCTCCTCTGCTGCTGTAGACTGACTCTTCTGCTGCTGTAGACTGACTCCTCTGCTGCTGTAGACTGACTCCTCTGCTGCTGTAGACTGACTCCTCTGCTGTAGACTGACTCCTCTGCTGTAGACTGACTCCTCTGCTGTAGACTGACTCCTCTGCTGTAGACTGACTCCTCTGCTGTAGACTGACTCCTCTGCTGCTGTAGACTGACTCCTCTGCTGCGTAGACTGATCCTCTGCTGTAGACTGACTCCTCTGCTGTAGACTGACTCCTCTGCTGTAGACGACCCTCTAGACTGCCCTCTGCTGCTGAAGACTACAGACCTTCTCATGTTCACCAGGTAATAAACATTTACCTACAATCCAGCTCATGAAACACCCAGACTCCTTTCTGATTTGTCACACATTGTCTGTTGCAAACTATTTTTAAAATATGATGAATAAGAGATCTTATTCTACATTCACAAATTATAAGTGTCATGCTGTAGTGTGGACATGGGTAAATAATTTCACATCCATGTTTAATTTGTTTTTTGTGTGAATAAACTTGAAATCTGTCTTGTGCTTAGGTATGACTGAATTTAGACAGTCATACCTAAGACACTTACTCAAGAATCTCAAAAAACATTCATGTTTATTTTTATATGGTTAAAGAATAAATTATTATTTGGGTCAAAATGTAAGATACTAGTATAGTATTTGCATATTTAAATCATGTGTTTATTTTTCCTCAATCACTTATTGTGGTTTGATCATTTGTTTCAAACATTTCTCTGGCAGAAACTGAGGTGGTCAGATGACTCTTTGCTCAAACATATTGTTAATATACTCTTACCACATGTTCATTGAATGTAGCTAGTTTCTCTAACACTACACATCTGTTCTCAGGAGGAATTTGGGCTCAACATCTCAAAATCTATACAAACCTCACAGCAAAAGACAATTTATAAGCTGCAAAATCAAACAACAACTGTGGACGGCCTGGTCCTGTGTCTTTCTGTGGACGGCCTGGTCCTGTGTCTTCTCCTGTGGACGGCCTGGTCCTGTGTCTTCTCCTGTGGACGGCCTGGTCCTTGTGTCTTCTTCCTGTGGACGGCCTGGTCCTGTGTCTTCTCCTGTGGACGGCCTGGTCCTGTGTCTTCTCCTGTGGACGGCCTGGTCCTGTGTCTTCCTGTGGACGGCCTGGTCCTGTGTCTTCTCCTGTGGACGGCCTGGCCTGTGTCTTCTCCTGTGGACGGCCTGGCCCTGTGTCTTCTCCTGTGGACGGCCTGGCCCTGTGTCTTCTCCTGTGGACGGCCTGGCCTGTGTCTTCTCCTGTGGACGGCCTGGTCTGTGTCTTCTCCTGTGGACGGCCTGGTCTGTGTCTTCTCCTGTGGACGGCCTGGTCCTGTGTCTTCTCCTGTGGACGGCCTGGTCTGTGTCTTCTCCTGTGGACGGCCTGGTCCTGTGTCTTCTCCTGTGGACACTCCGCCTGCTCTCCTGGTTTAGCGGACATTGCTGCCAGACTCAGACATTACTGTGTATGTGTTTCTAAATTTAACATGAAACCCAAGTTAGAGAGTGAAAAGTAAATGTTTGGTCTATGTAATAAGCTGAGAGAAGAGAATTATCACGAGTCAAAAACTATGGCAATTTCCATCCTAGATTTCAAAATATTTTGAACAATGCATCAGCCTACTACCATCAAATTGAGAGGTTTATTTCAAAACCAAAAGTGAAATGAAGTGAGACACAGTCAAACTCAGACAGAAGACACACAGTTAGCTAAGTCCTTATATTAGCAAATGTTCACAGCGAATGTCCACTGGGCTTGTCCATGTGTCTGGAGGTTCGTCCTGTGTCACAGCAGACTGTCCTGTTGTTTCATTAGTAACTTTACACTATAAACATCTGAAAGTTACCAAACGGAGCTATCCAAAAAAGATGGGGCATTGGTAGCTTTAGCATTAGCTCGGTGTTAGCGCATTAGCTTGTAGCGGCTGCTTCAGTCTATTTGGACACTTGGCTTTAAACGCTGGCCTTACAGTGTGGGAAGGGGTCTCCAGTTGGTACAGAACTGCCCTACACTTTGTGACAACTACCTGAATAACATCATTATTCCAGTGATTCTGCCGCTACATCAGAATCAGTATCAGAATCAGAAAGAATTTTATTGCCATTGTCAGTGAACAAACATAATTCACAGACTAGGAACTTGCTGCGGTGCTAATGTGCAACATATAACACAGAAAACACAAATAAAGATAAAGAATCTAGTAAAAAATATAAAATATAGTAAAAATATTTAAGATATATAAAATCAAGTATAAGGGCATGCAAAAATAGGCCAATAAAAATTAGGCAATAAAAATATACACAGTAATCAGAACAATCAAAACAACAGTGCAATCTGTCAGTGCAAGAGGTAAGATAATACTAACATAATGAATAACACAGGCCTAACTTCATCTTCATGGACGACAATGCTCCTGCTCATCGAGGTCGCATCATCAGGGAACGGCTGTTGGAGACTGGTGTACCTCAAATGGAATGGCCTGCACTTTCTCCAGACCTGAATCCCATTAAAACCGTGGGATCAGCTGAGTCACCGTGTAGAGGCTCGAACTCTGCACCCCAGACCCTCAGTGACCTGGGGGCCGTCCTTCAAGAAGAGTGGATGACATGCCTCAGCAGACAATAAGTTGTCTTGTGAACAGCATGAGACGTCATTGTCAAGCTGTAATTGATGTTCAAGGGCACATGACCAGATATTGAGACGTTTGATTTTTTGGTTGTGGTGTAACTATCATTGTTGTTACCTTTTATTTCAATAAAAGTTTGAAATGAGTAAATCACCAGTGCATCCTTCTACTTAAATGTGTTACTTTCATGATATGATATTATTGTAGCATTAACTTGTTGCATTTTCCATAAATTTCACCTGAAAGTCAAATATCCTTAACTTTTTGTGAGTAGTGTATTTGTAATAAACCATATTATAAATGACATCTTTACTAGTAGTGAGGGAAGTACCTAAACACTTGGACTTGAAAATACATGTTGAAATTGGCAATTTTGAGTGAATGCATATATATATATATATATATATATATTATATATATATATATATATATATATATAATATAATTTCATGACTATGAACATTGTAGATTCACACTGAAGGCATCCAAACTATGAATTAACACATGTGGAAAAAACTGAAAATCTGTCATATTCTAGGTTCTTTGCTTTGATTACTGCTTTACACACTCTTGACATTCTCTTGATGAGCTTCAAGAGGTCGTCACCTGAAATGCTCTTCCAACAGTCTTGAAGGAGTTCCAGAGATGCTTAACACTTGGTAGACTCTTTTGTCTTCACACTGCAGCTTAACTCACCCCAAACCATCTGGATTGGGTTCAGGTCTGGTGACTGTGGAGGCCAGGTCATCACTCTCCTTCTGGTCATTCATGGTGTTTATATCTTCAGTTTGAATCTACAATGTCCATAGTCATGAAAATAAAGGAGACTCTTTGAAAGAGAAAGTGTGTCCAAACTGTTGGTCTGTACTGTAAATATAGTATAAGGCAAGTTTGGTGTTTCACTTTAGCTAAGCACTAACTTGTATATGACAAATAAATCTATACATCTACATATCATGCCATTTACAAACACATCTCTAGTTACAAAAGCAGAAAGATGAGGAACATGTTGCAGTTTGTTATTATAAAATTAAACTTTATTTTTGAGAAGCATCAAGTCGTTTCATTTCTCAGACCTTTTCATTCAAGTCGAGTTCAAAGATTTAGTCCATTTTATCAAATCTGACTCAAGTCCAAGTCAGACAGGTGAAACTGCAGAGTGAGACTGAGGCCTGCATGCCTACAGCTGTACACTTCTGGTGGAGCAGATGAAAGCTAGGCAGAAGCACTGATGAATCTCCTCACACGCTCCGCTTGGCCTATTCTTTCTCCTGTTTTCTGACCCAAATCTAATGCGACTGGACTGGTTTTCTCTCTCTCCTGCTCACACACACACCGCTTCTATTTTTAGCTGTTTGTCCTTGAATTACTACTCCCTGAAAATTGCCGTGATCCATAAAGCAGTGGCTCGTGGCGCTGGAGGAAAAGCACACCGCCTACCTCCTGCCAACAGCATCATCCTATCAACCCCCCCAAATTCGATCATCTCTGAGCTGGGTTTGAGTGAGCAACAAATTGTTAGCAATTGAACGTCCTTGGCCATTACAGGAGTGAATATTCCTCTCATTAAAGAGGTGAAATGGAGGGAGCGCTAAATGACTGTAACAGCAACACATCAGGCTGTTCTTTTCTCTGCTCCAGCTCAGAAAGTTATCCACTGTAGCCAATTAGCACAGCGCCTAACATTAGCCCGCGCTCTCATTACCGTCTTCAACCCCCCCTCCTCATTAAAGCCTAGCCGTAACACCCTGAATCATAATAGGTGCTCTATACTGTGAAATGGCTTTAGCTTTGTCTCATTTCGCTGCTTGTAGCGGATTAATGAGTAAACAGACAGTCTATGGAGGGCACCGCACAAAGGCATGTACACACATCACACATGCGTGTGCGCGCACTCAGTCTTTTGAACGCTTCAAGAAATCTATCGTTTTCACAATCAGATAATCTGTGCTGTCAGTTCAAACGCTATTCTTCAATGTTATCAAGTACAATAGGATAGTTTCCATCGCTGCCAGTATTTCTAGATAATATATCAAGTTGTCCCTCAGATTTAGAGATTGTAGAACACTGTTCCAGAGCAATATAAGTGTTTTGTACAAGAACTAGAGTTGTGTGCTATCTAATTTAAATAAAATACACATTATAGCCAAATGTATCAACCTTTATTTATATAGGTCTTTGCAACACAAAAAGTGACCAAAGTGTCCAAAGAAAACACAATCAAAAACAAAATACGGTACATAAAATCAATATAGGGTAACAACAGTAAAAGAAGAAATACAAATAGACATGTTACTACATTATTGAATGGTAAACAAATGGATTTTAAAAGGCCAGAGTCTGTGATGGTGCGAATAACAGGTGGAGTTTGTTCCAAAGTCTGGGACCAGCCACAGAGAAAGCCTCAAGGTTGACCTTAAAGCCCAACTAGTGCTTCGACATTTGAATGCTCAGTCAAATAAAAAGATGCAAGGTTGTTTAGAGCCTTGAAAACAAAAGTAAAATGTTAAAAATCAGTTCTAAAAGAATCTGGAAGCCATTGAAGTTCAGAAAGGAAAATAGTAAACTTTGTGTTTCCATTAAAAAGGCTATGATAAATGCACTCTGAGAAAAAGTGAGACCACTGGGTACTGTTTGACATGAAGAATAGAAGATTTGACTGCTGTCCTCTGATTGGTTGTGCTTGAGTGGTGGTTCTCTTCAGTTGTTGTTTGTTACAAGATGTTTATGAACCATACTCACAAGTAAAAATGAATACATGTCGATATTAACCATGTGTTGAAGGATTTATAAGTGGAAGTTGTTTGATTTAAACCTAAATCTGTTTCCGTGTGAAAATCAGCTACTCCAGCTTGAATCATTTGTAAGCATAAGGAACAGTTGAACATATTTAAATACACACATACTGTTTTGTGCCATGAAAATCAGGTACTTCAGCTTTCAGGCAATGTTTTATTCTTCTCTTGTCAAAAAGGAGGGTCTAAGGACAGGAGATGCTCTGGATAATTCTTCATTCTCCTCTTCACTGTTGACAACTCAGTCTCTGAAGAAAACGTAGATGTACAACAAAATGTCAAATACGGACGATACACATGTTTTCATGCCTTGTTTATGTCTATATGTTTCAAAAAGCCAAAGCGTAAAATAATCACAATTTTGGTTGAACCACGTGGCGACAGTTTCTTGGGTTTCTCCAAGCCCCAGTCCTTAACTTTTCCCATTTACACGTTAAACCCAAGAATGGTTCAACCAAAATGTATGATTTTTTTTTTTTTTTTTTTGTTGTAATTATTGATGTAAAAATCTGCACGATATCTGGTTTTGTTTTTTTTAAGATTGTATTGCTGTTGAAACCAATCTGCTAAAAAAAGTGACTATTGTAGTCATTTAGGGTTATGCAAAAATAAATACTAGTTTTGATGTGCTTTCTGCATAACTGTACACTTCAATTACAGTCATTTTAATCACTCTAGGCTGATAAATGAATGTAGATCTGTTGTTACTGCAGCTTCAAACCTTTCACCTGTGTAATAACACAACAAACGTTTGTCTCCCTAAAACTTGTAGATTGGAGATATCTGTGAGCAGAGGTTTGATGCCGGGGAATGCACTGAGACGATGTGTGTGGTCCACGTGCACTCAGCCATATCATCAGCAGAATGTAAATATGCAGCACAGGATTATCACCGAGAAGCAGGCGCCACAGTCAGGCCTTTGTTTGTGTGACACTGTGACGTGGTCTTTGTCTCCCTGACAGCAGACGTGTGTGTGTGTGTGTGTGTGGCACACAGGCATCTGTTTCCTGTTGGAAAAGGTTAATTACATCTCCACTGGCTGACTGGACGTGCCATGCATAATCACACGCGCTAATGAGACCTGTGTGTGTGTCAGGGGTGTTTACTCTGAACCCACTGCTCCATGGCTGCTCAAAGGATACAGCTCACTGTGTTTTGTTTGGTGAAAGGGAAATGTACACGTTAGCGAGGCGCACATGAGAGTGCGCTGCTTTTACAGACACAGAGGTGTTTAAGGGCTGTGTGAGGAGGACAATCTTCAGAAAGGTTCAATCTTCCATTCCAGTGAAGTGTTCCATGTTACAAAACCTTAAAACGCTGAACTTATTAACTATGAATTTTTCAAAAGCTTCGTTTCCTGTAGCTCTCTGAAAATCTGAACACCTGGATCAAACCTCCAAACGTGCCTGTCCGTCTGTTCTGTAGAGACGCCTCTGCCTGAACACACTTGTTAGCCTGATGTATCAGCTACTTTCATTTCACATGTGCTTTAAAGCTTTAAACAATCGCTGCTTTTTGATTTAATTTTAAGCCTAACCCTTTTTACAAAAGTCATGCAATCTTACGCCTCATGTTTGTTCCAAACCTCTCACATGCTTAGCTTCCTCAGAGGGTTTGTGAGTAGAGACTGTTAGGCCTGATTCACAGAGGTGTGGCACATGTCTGTGAGTCTGTGCCACTTTGTTACTTTTGTCAGATCAATGGGTTTCCACACTTTAGGGGAACTTTGCCAGCAGCACCAGTCTCTCAAGCTGAAACAAAAGACCATATCAATGTTTTGGTTAGCAAATATTTGATTGGCATTGTCATTTTATAAAGCTTAAACCTAAACACTTCCAAGCTGATTGTGTCTCATTGCAGTGGCCAATGTCATTTGTAGTTTATTTGTGATATCCTCATGGATTGTTTCTGATCACAGTCACCTGCTGTGAACCAGAATAACTCAACCCTGAGTGGAACCCTGTATATGCATCTTACAGTTATCCACATCCACTGCATCTGTTTAAATGTTTTGACTAATGTTGTGGCTTATAATAAACACAATGTAAAACATTAACTTACTTTAGTCCTTATTGAATGTTAAGTACTATTAAGAATACATAGTTTCATCTTAAAAAAGGTAATGTTGGGGGCTTGAGACTTAAGAAAATGGTAACATCATCCAACACTCTGCCTCTAATTACTTGTCTTGCATAAAGACAAAGTTGGAAAGAGATAGAGAGAGAGAGAGAGAGAGAGAGAGTGACCCCTGACTCCTATCTCCACACTCTGATTGGACAGCTAGATAGATAGATGGAGCCCAACTCAGCGTGAAAGCTGAGATGGGCCGCGGCACTCCATGGGTGACTTTGGAAATTACAAGGTTCTTTCCCACTGGGCCGAAGTTCGCTTTGAGCTGATCTGACAGCAGCAGCAGCAGGTATAGCCTAGGAGAAGAGGCGTTAGTTCCAATTCACTGTGTACAGACCTGCGATTGGAGCTGGGGCCAAACAGGCTCCGAGGTGTGACTGTTGGAATAATGGATTTGTGAATTTCTATCATACAGTGCAGCGGCTGTGGCTGGAGTGAATTCGGTGGAGATCTGTGTTTCTCATCAGCAGTGGCTCAGTTTGGAGTCCAGGGAATGAGCAATAACAAGTCGTAGTGTGCAAAACTGACTGACGTGAGCCTTTTGCCAACATAGACATAGTTTACCGTTTTTTTGTTGTTTTAAATGTTGACATTACACAGTCAAGCAATTAAAAAATTGACAGATTAATTAATTATGATCTGTAATTAATTAATCTAATTAATCCATTTTTAATCTCACCTAAAAATGGCTGACAAAAAGACTCAATGTAAGTGTTTTTGTTTTGTTTTATGCAATTTAGTAAATGACATTATTGTTGCAGACAATAATGTAACCCAGGTGCCAAAATCCTGTTTACCTGTATTTCTTTCCCTGCTCTTTTACTTTTTGACCTTACGTGCCGTGCGTGTAGTCATGTGATCATAACCACCAATTGGCTAGCTACCCGGAAATTACCGGTAGCTGCGAGAAGCAGTGGCGGACTGGGAGAAAAAGTGGTCCGGGGATTTGTAACGGACCGGCCCACAGGACCAACGATAACGTGCCCCCCACCCTCCAATCCCTTTCTCAAAATAAATTTGAATTTAATTTAAAATTACAGACAAACCCTTAGACCCATAAGCTGATAATTACAAATATACTTCAATTTAACAAGGTTTTGATGTAATTCAGGGGGTCTGGGGGATTCTCCCCCAGGAGAATTTTTAAAAATTCAATTCAAATTCCTGTATTTTGGTGAGTTTTAGATGTGATGATCCTATTGTATGATGTTATTTTTCTGTAATTAAAAATACATGAGGCAGTTAAATAAACAAAAATACAACCCCCCCCCCCCCCCCATAGAGGCCAAATTTAGGGGCCTCAGCCCCAGATGTCTTTAGCTCCACCCCTGTAAAACTGAGCTTTAGGAGCGTCAGGCAGACTGACTCAACCTGACAGGACTCAGAGCAGGGAAAACACGGGAGCTGCTGATTTTGTCAGGTTAGTGTATGTTTTATGTCAAATTCAGGCAAAAGTAAAAGTTGTAAAGATCTCTTCAAACATTTCCGCGGTGCGCCGTTTTGCGTGATTTTCCCCGCTGTTATTTACACACGTCATCTTTCACTGTACATTTGGGCCTTTTCTCCGTGAATATAGGGCTGATTTGTACAAAATATGGATCAATATGAAGCTCCAGTTTCACAGAATATCACTGGGAGTTCGAAATGCTTCTCAAAGAAAGATCTGTCTGTTAAATACCGTAGCTCTATTTTGACGCTGCACTGACAGTCGCACGCAGCTTCCCGAAGGAGGGAGGATGGAGAGAAAGAAAGAGAGAGAGAGCGGCACTTTGGCTCATACAGATACATATGCGCTTCCACACGCTCTCTCGAGAGAGACAGACGCGGCCCGGCCCGCGGCTGAGTAAGCGCTTCAGAAGCCGGTCTGGCTTCAGCCGACTTCTCACTTTTTGGGCCATCGGCCCACTGACCACTGGCCCACCGGGAAATCCCCGGTATCCCCGTATGCCACTCCGCCCTTGGCGAGAAGGAGAGCGAGACAAATGTTTCCTGCGAGGTAGATCAGGGGCGCCTGCAGGAGTTTGGGTGAGGGTACGCACAGTCACACGCACGTACGTGCACGCGCACTACTCACGTTCGTGCTCGCACACTGTCTTATTGCACACAGATGTACGCACATCAACATCACGCACCCACAAAGCAGTGTTGCTTTTCTCTGTTGCCTTCAGTGCTAACCTGGGAACTTTTAAAGACTGCGACACAAGTGTTGGCCCCCAGGAGAGAGCGGGGCAGAGCGCTCAGATAAAACACATTCAAGCCGCAAATGACGAACCAATAAGCCCGCGCTGAGCAACAAGCTGAGCGTCTCGTGTGTGTGAGGAGTGGGCTCGAGGCAGGTGGGACATGCACACAGGAGAACTCTGCAGCGGCAGGTGGACCCTGGTCTATCACTGGACAAACACCAACACCGCTGATTAAGTAGAGCGTTGTAGTGATGCGGGTCAGGCATTTTTCTAACACGCAGGTCCCCCACTTACATAATACACATACATAACCCGCCCCACACAGCCGAGTGTCTTTACGACTCGCACTGCCCCGCGGATATTATAATCCATCAACGTTAGGCTCAAGCAAACCAGCCAAAAGTAACAATACA
Source organism: Mugilogobius chulae (assembly GCA_038363315.1). Lineage (NCBI taxonomy): Eukaryota > Metazoa > Chordata > Actinopteri > Gobiiformes > Gobiidae > Mugilogobius > Mugilogobius chulae. Next base: position 24,148,531 of record CM076406.1, on the reverse strand, counting down.
GTTGTCTTTAACTTAGGAAAAGTGGACAATATTAAGTAAATGTTTAGATGACTTACCTCTCAGAGTCTGTTTTACTCAAACTGATGTTTTTAGCTTTCGTCTTCATGATGGGCATTTCAAACAATCCTTGGCATTTCGCCCTCGCTCTTTTCCCTCTCTCTCTTTTAACATAAAAGCAGTGTCCGCGCTCTTCGACCCTGAGCAGCACATGTGAGGCAGGTCGTAAGGTAGATCCGAAAAACACAACATAATAAAGTCCAGCAGCGAGTTGGTCCCGCTCCATGTTTGAAGTGACGCAGATTGTGTTCCTGAAGCAGCGGCAGCACTGGACCAATGAAGGAGCAGAATCTCTCCTCACTGTCTCCCTGTGTGATTCTATGCAACCCGCGTAATTTACACCAATGATTTCTTTTTACATATTATTCGTTTTATTTATTGATGTTACTCCACCTGTTTTCAATTCAAATATAGCCTATATGAAAAACATAAATCACATAAAAAATAATAATATAAATAAATAAATTCAGTTTTTGCAGGGTACGCACAGTGCGTACAGCCGTACCCCTGCTCTGTTCTGCTATTAAATCGTTGTATCCTGTTCTGAAATTTGTCGATTTTTAACACCATAGTAGCCGACTACCAGCCCGTTGGTCCGTCAAATCAACCGTGCGATTAAAAGAAACAAGCGGAATCGGTGAGGCAATGCTTCTGTACGATTAGCATTAGCCGCTTCATTGTTTTAGTATGGGGTGGTTAGCATTGTATTTCTCTGACAAATTTCTGCATTTTCTGCCTCTGATTATTGTCTACATGAAACTTCTATTACTTGAATGTGACATGCCTATTAATTCTATATAATGTTACCAAGTGGTTCTTCTGCACCTTCTGGCGTTTTTTAGCCTTTATTCTGTGCTTACTTGGTTTCCATTGATTTGCACTATGCATTTAGATTCACTTTAAATGCATTGCTCCTTTTTGTGAGCCTGACATACACAATCCAGTGCTACTGTTATGCACTTTATGTGTATGAAAGTCATCTAATTAATTCAATTAGAATGACTAGACTTTTTTAATGAAATGAATCTTTTTGAAATATTTATATTGTACATTATGGAACTTTACTTTTGGAAATTACTGACCTGCTTTATAATGCAACAAGTGTTATTTTTGATTTAGTAACTACTTAATGAATTGTGTACACGTAGATAAATACTTGAATTATAATAGACCTTTTTATTCAGGCCGGTTTTTGATGGCGTGCTGAGCCCAGAACCTCAAACAATTCAACTTCAACTCGAGGAATCCTGTCTAACACCCTCTACCTACCACCCTCTGCCTACCACCCTCTGTCTACCACCCTCTGCCTACCACCCTCTACCTACCACCCTCTGTCTACCACCCTCTGCCTACCACCCTCTACCTACCACCCTCTACCTACCACCCTCTGTCTACCACCTCTGCCTACCACCCTCTACTACCACCCTCTGTCTACCACCCTCTGTCTACTACCCTCTGCCTACCTTAGTCTACCACCCTCTACCTACCACCCTCTGCCTACCTCAGCCTACCACCCTCTACCTACCAGCCTCTGTCACTACCCTCTGCCTACCTCAGCCTACCACCCTCTACCTACCACCCTCTGCCTACCACCCTCTGCCTACCACCCTCTACCTACCACCCTCTGCCTACCACCCTCTACCTACCACCCTCTACCTACCACCCTCTGCCTACCTCTACCTACCACCCTCTGCCTACCTCAGCCTACCACCCTCTACCTACCACCCTCTGCCTACCACCCTCTACCTACCACCCTCTACCTACCACCCTCTGCCTACCTCTACCTACCACCCTCTGCCTACCTCAGCCTACCACCCTCTACTACCACCTCTGCCTACCACCCTCTGCCTACCACCCTCTGTCTACCACCCTCTGTCTACCTCTGCCTACCACCCTCTGCCTACCACCCTCTGCCTACCAAACTCTGCCGAGTAGGGCTGGTAGGAGGCTCTCGCAGCCTACGTTGACTCTCTGTGACTCTCTGTGACCCACTCTGCCAAGTCTCATTCAGGCCATGAATGGACACTCCTCACAGTCGTATGAACTGTTGTCCTCTGTGACTCGAATTCTAGTTTAGCTGTGTGTTATTTTGTAATATATGACCGGTGTTATGGTTCTAATTACTTGGGATTATGAAATATTGAGAATCCACTGAGCCCATTGAATATTTTGAACTAAAATATTGAAGCATTGTAAATATGAGATCTTTCTACTTTCTTCTGAATGGCCATGTTTCACTCATTCAAACTGCTGTATGTTAAATGTTTTTGTCTGTCTAAAATATATTAATACATATTACCACCAAAAGCAACCCTTCAGTCTCTGCCTTCTCTCTCCCTGAGCCGACCTCACTTCTTCTGATTACTAGCCTAGTACAAAGTGTTATTACTTAGTATCTATTGTCATGTGGTACTATTTAGTTATAACAAAGTCCATTATTCTTAAAGCACATTTACTGTTTAATGATACTACTTACCATTTATAGCAACACATATGCTACAATAATGTAATTAATATATAGCAAAAAATGAAGACTTTAGGAAGTCTTTTGTTGCTATCTTCTCGTCATGGAGTCTTTGAAATTCCTGCTCATCAGTCCAATAACTGTCGCCTGCTTCTTTATTTTTGTCTCGTTGCTACTCGTGACCTTTGCCTCCGGTCCCTCAGGTCAAGGTCACGTGCAGACTTTCCTCAAGTCAAGTCAAGTAACTCACATCTGGAAACAAGGAAGTTAAAGATTTCAAAATAGATTAATGTGATTAAAAAATTAACTCGATTAATATGTCTGTAATGAATGAATCTCAATGAATGCACTCATTTGACAGCCCTAACCATAATACTCACTTATTGAGCACGACAGCGTGTTCCACTTCCTTCACACAGTCACTGAGGAGGAGGACCAACCTCCACAACCTGACCCACTCTGTGGAGGGCAATTCATCACACCAGATACTGACTTGTTTTCTGAGTCCCACCCTACCGCCAATAAGAAAGTGCAGGTTACTGTGGCCAGTGCAATAATCCTGCTGTTTAATAAGCATCTTGGTGTGACACACCTGGGAGGTGGGATGGATTACTATCCAACAGTCTCACAGTGAAGCGTTTCTACACCAACACACATGGCCATACCGTCAGATCTCAGAAGCTAAGCAAGAAAGGACCTGGTTAGTACTTGGATGGGAGACCGTTAGAACAACAGGTGCCACAGTGGGACGACAGGAGTAGATTGTCGTTGTGTCCTTGGGCAAGACACTTAACCCACCCTGCCTCAGTGTCTGCGTACACTGGGTGAGTGGATGCTAGATTGTAAAGCACTTTGAGTGTCTGGAAAGGTTGAAAAGCACTATATAAATAGACCATTTACCATTTACACATTAAAAGTGTAGGATGAACACAATTTCAAGACTTTTTTTGCTTTTTGTTTTGTTTTCTTTGGGTTTAACTGGTAAGCTTATGGTTGGGTAAGTTTAGGGCCGGGGTTGTGGGTAGGTAAGACTCGGATAAGGATTTCATAAAATATACATGAACAATAACATACCTTTGCAGAAATGAACTGGTATATATAAACTCTATAGTGTTCTTGACCCCAGGCTAGCAGCATGTTATAATCATGAAAGAGAAGTCCCACCTGCTTGTCTTGTACTTTTGTTTTATATTCTCATTGTGGTCCTATTTGTCTCTAAGCAGAACATTTACAGCAAAATTGACTTGAAGCACCCGTCTGTACAAAATAATCTAATGCAAAGAATGTAATGTGTTAAAATATGAGTGTGGACATACAATAAATCTGTTCTTTAAACTTTATAAAGCCAAACAAACAAAGCTCTGACCCTGCGGCAAGTGGCCACTGTCCAGGGTGTCCCCGCCTAAGGCCCAAAGTCACTGGGATAGGCTCCAGTCACCCGCGACCCCTAACGGATTAAGCGGTAGAAAATGAATGAATGAAAGCCAAATAGTCATTTGTATATAACACAGAAGGCCCTTGCTCCAGATGAGTTTGTACTCTGTAGAGACTGTCACACCGAGCTATTCAGAAGATCTGTGGAAAGGTGACAATACACGGCAACAATGCAAAATACCATTAGATGTAAAAAAAAAAAAAAAAAAAAAAAAAAACTGTAAATAAATAAAAGCACACACATAACTCAAGTTCTACTTCTGAGTTGTCTGACCTTTTCTATTTTAGGACTATAGTTGTATAAATACATAAATAAATAAAGAGAACAAAACACCAAATATAAACATAAACAAATGAGCATCATGTTCATTGTTTTTGTTTAATAAGTAAGCGTAAAATATACAATGACTTGAAGTCAAACTCAAAGAACATTTGAACATGTTTACTTTTGTCTGTGACACAAATAGAGGGATTCTAGGTCAACGTCACATTATAGGTCAACTCTGCTGAGCATGTCACCGGCAGAAAGAAACGTCTTCCATCAGGTTGGCAGTGGAAACTTCTTTGATAAAACCAACAAACTGGGACGAAAGCAGCTGTTTGGATCAGATCTGAACCGGTTGATGGACGTCTGGCTCCTGAAGCTGAATGTCTCTTGTATGGGTCGTAAAAACTCATTTCATTCAGAAATGTTGATTTAGCAGCAGAACTTTGGTTTTCACAGTGAAGCTCTGGTAGTTCTGGTTAGTGTTGCTGCTACAGATTGTGTGCTGTCTGGCTACGCAGGCATCCCTCATGGTGAGAAACTCTATTGGTCACGTTCATTAATCTGTATAGATTTGTTTTTTTTTTTTACAATTTATTAGAAGAACAAACAAAAATCATAATCATAATACCTATTGTAATTTTAGAAACAAATTTACTTTAATGAAACTAGGAATGGGCAAATAACCAGCTGAAATCAGATTTATGGGGAAAAGTCATTATTTATTCAGACATCTCATGTATTTTGTTTTTTATTCGTTAACCTTATATGAAAGGTAAACTGGTGACTTTGAGAGCTCAGATATTTGTATCTGTGAATATTAATGTACCAGGAGATCAAATTACAAACAACCATATTGCCCAAACTGTCATTTCAACACAGTCTCACAAGAAGGCGTACATATAGCACGACACAAAAATAGCGTATTTTTAGCACGATATCAGTCCTTTGTTGCGTACTTATGTTACGCCGTACACATAGCACGATATGAAAAAGGGTAAAAATGACACGAGTTTTGGTTGAAGCCACGTGGGGAGGTTTTCTTCAGGTGAAACGGTAAGTCAGGCATAAAGTTACTAAAATGTAAGATTAGGTCTGGGGCTTGGGGCAGGTTAAGATTAGATGTAGGATTTTGTTAATTTTCATGAATAAGAACACGTCTTAACAACCACCATTGAAATGAATGGGGACTGTGATGCGTACTATAATTACACAAAACAGCAGTAAACTCATGCTAATCATACCTCATTTACATGTTGCGTTATGTCGTGGTAAATGTGAGATCGGGCTGGTCATTTAGAGGTAAAATGGTGTACTTTATTGCACCTGAAATAAAAAAGCATTCAAATGTGAAATAAATAAATGTCTTAGGACAAGAAGAATGAAAGAAACTGAAGATGTGAGTGTTGCTTGGTCATGACTTTTAATGAAACTTTGAACCTCACTCAGGCTCTCTCTCTCTGCAGAGAAAAATATGGTTTATAAAAGTATATGGTTTATTTACAAGTACAATTATGCATAATTAAAAGTACTGCCCTTTGTCCTTGTTTGTCAGGTCTGGGCCCCCTCTTGTTTAAGTCTTCCCCAGTTTCTCCGAGAAGCCTCTCCTCTTGTGGAAAAACAGCCTCCTCATTAACCCTTATACAACAGACAGCATGGTTTATAGTGAGACACATTTACACACACACACAAGCACATGGAGCCAGGTCAAATATTGGTTTGATATCATTTATTTGGTTTGAGCAGATAGATGAATGACTTCCAAAGACGGCCAGTGTGTGGAGACAGAGAGACACAAGTGCAATCTCAGTTATTTGATTTCAAACACCATGCTCGTTTGACTCTTTTACATCCCTGAGAATGTGTGGGTATTTTCCTGTGGTTCTAGCAGCTGGGTTTTAATATTTTGAAGAAGAGTTGAAAAGGTGTTTCTTCCACCTTAGAGCTGGGAATACATCACAATGTTGTACAAGACAATGGGGGTGTTCCACGAAGTGAGATAAAGCCAAAGCCTGGCTTATTTGGCCAATCTAGGCTTATGAAATCTCCATTTCCGTTCCACTAACGAGGCTAACCAGAGGTGACGCTGAGTTGCCGCAGTAACAAGTGCGCAGACATAAACCTGGTCGGGACCAGGCTGTCAAGATTTTTTAGCTTGTCTCAAAAAACGTCTAAAGAAAGACTTAAATCTCATGTTTATTTATCCTCACACACTTCCACACTGTGTGAAATCTCTCTGTCTGTCCCAACACAACTTATAAAGTCACTTTTAATTCACTTTTTTTGGCATTGGCACCAAAGACCGCTTTCGCTGTTTCTTTTCTACGGCTCAAAAAAGAGCCACATATTTACTGGAAAATGAACTTGTACGTGTATCTGGACTACAAAGGATTTACCACAGACATGCAGGTATATTTCTCTAAGGATGAAGCAATGAAAGCAGGACTAAAGTGTGTGGTGAAAACTTTCGTTGCAATCAACTAGGTGTGCACTTTGGCTCCTCTGGTGTTTCTGTCAGCTCGGAGGAAAACACTTTTTTTTTTTCTCTGATTGTCAGTGAAGTCGTCGCTCCATTAACCTGGCATCGTCACATTCATTGGGAGCGCGCTCATAGCCCAGATTAATTTTCAAGCTTGAATTAGCGTTGTTAGAGTATTTGATGATTGTATATTTATTTGAAGTCACAATTACCTTTATACATCTGCAGTAGTCTGAAAAATGACTTACTCTTTAGTTTTAGACAAATCATTTCATTAGGTTAAGAAACTTAGATTACTCCTGGTGCCAATTAAAATTAAGACCTTAAGTAAACCTTATAAGACCTTGAGGGCCACATGAAATGAGGTGGAGGCCCGCATCTGGCCCCCAGGCCTTCAGATTGACATATGTAATCTGGATATTGTTAATTAAATGTTTTGGTTTTTTTTTTTTTTGTTTGTTTGTTTTTCAGAATTTGAGTTGTTTTAAGATGAAAATATTTGTAGGAGAACTTAGCTTAAAATGGAAAAAATATATTTGCCAATCTTTGGAAACGCTCTCCAGATGACAAGTATCTTTCAATACTAAATATAAAATCAAATGTTGTCTTCAAACAAACACGTCTAAAACAGTTTGAAGCAACATAATCTGTATCCATGGATAGTTATGAATTTTCAAATCAAGCAATTTTAACTTGTCTTGAAATTCTTTTTTGTTTGCAGTTTAAAGTATTTACTTCCTGGACCTAGATTATTAATTTTTTGTCTTGTTTTAATACATTTTTGCTGTTCAAAATACTGGCAAATAGAGTGGCATTTTTACTCCACTGACAAATTTGAATCAAGCTAAAATATCTTGAAAACAGAAATGTTTCAAACAAATGTTCCACAATGTAAGCACATTTATTAATGTGGTACAAACTACTAGTAGGCCTAAGAAAAACCATCAGAATTCTAGTATTTTAAGCAGGATTAGATAAAAATAGTTAGCAGTACAAAAACAAACATATGATTAGTTTGTAAAGTAAAGACAATTCAAAGTGACATCTTTCCACTTCCTGTTCATAAAAATCACTTCATCATTGTTTCCATTTTCATGAGAAGACAGAAAAAAACATTTGTCTCATTTCTCTTGAAAAATAAAATCACTTCAGAAAGTAGCCTTGAAGCTAGGTAAATGTTGAATGAAGAACATGCTGATTTGCCAACAGAAAGTTCTCTCTCACAAGATTGTTTTTCTTTTATGTAAAGAGCTGTGTTTTTCTTTTAAGGTGAGACAGTGCAGGTGAAAAAAAAAGCAGAAAATGGAGAAGATTTTGTATTGCCAGTAATGCCTCATTTAAGTAAAAACAGTCTAGTTCTAGTAGTAAATAATCAGAGTTATGCACTACGTCTTCCGCTTCCAGATTAACCTCAAGCCCCATTCACACATACAGCCTAACACGTATGTGGGTCAAGTGTGAATAGATTCAGAACAGAGCCACGGAACATTTTTCTGATAAGTTTTGAGTTTATAAGGGCTTTGAGATCTTTTAAATAGATAACAATTAGCCGCGTTTAGAACTGCGTTTCACCATAGAGCATGTAATACGTATGTGTAACACTGTTTTACGTGTGTTGTTGAGTGTTACTAGAAGTCGAAAAGTCGTAAGTAACACCGGGCTCACACTGCCTCCAGTCCAGATCAGATCCAGATCCATCTGGGTCCGGTTGTCACTCAGAATGCCACCAGAATATGCATGCGTATGCACAGACTCTGCTGGCCTTGCGAGAGCACAAATTCACGGGGATTCACGCTCAGCTTGGGAGTTTTGGGGAGTTTACGTGATCTCTGCGCCGAGTTTTGGGCTTATTTTACGTCACTTCATTTTCTGTTGGATTTTTCAGCGCACAATGCGTAAGTACGGGACGTTTATTTACATCCTGTGTGTTCAATAGTTGCGTATATGTCGAGCATTTTGCCATATTAGTTGTAGTAGTAGAAACATAATGTTTTTACTTTGAAAACCACCGGATTCACTTCACCCGCGCTCGCTTGGTTTCCTGTTTGCTGTGTCTTGTTTTCACAACTTTACCAAAAAGGGCCCGGAGCGCTCCGGCAGTCCGGACAAATTTCCTTGAAACCGAAACAAACCGCAGAGCCGCGCAGCTCGCCGGACCGGACGGATCGCGGTGTGAGAACCTCTATTTACTTTTCAAGAAACGGAAAGCTTCCGTACGCCGGACCGGAGTACGGACTGGATCCAGTGTGAGCCCGGTGTAAGAAGACTCAACTGTGTTCATTTCAAATTACTTGATATAGACACAAATATCAGTAAGACCAGACTGGACAGACCTTTGCTCTGTAAAGAGCGTGCTTGTCCCAGTAGCGCTTCCTTTGGCTGTCACTCAGTCCCAGTACAGACAGAAGGCTACTATAGGCCGTATTCTCCCTGCATGCTACAGACTGCACTGGGCCATATGTGAGTGACACAGTTGTTAACCCTGGCCCTACATGTTGTGGTAAAGCTGGTCACACCCTACACAAATTTTATGTTTTTACTTACAATGCTAAGCTGATCACCACACAACAAAACCGGCCTGAGACAGATCCCAGAATGACACCACACTACACGACTCTCAGTCATAAGAGACCGCACACTACACAACTATATGACTCATGAACACGACACACTACACAACTTGAGTCATGAGACATGCCACACTACACAACTGTGAGTCATGAGACACGCCACACTACACAACTGTGAGTCATGAGACACGCCACACTACACAACTGTGAGTCATAGAACGCCACACTACACAACTGTGAGTCATGAGACACGCCACACTACACAACTGTGAGTCATGAGTACGCCACACTACACAACTGTGAGTCATGAGACACGCCACACTACACAACTGTGAGTCATGAGGCACGCCACACTACACAACTGTGAGTCATGAGCACGCCACACTACACAACTGTGAGTCATGAGACACGCCACACTACACAACTGTGAGTCATGAGACACGCCACACTACACAACTGTGAGTCATGAGGCACGCTGGTAAAATGTGCTGCAGATGATTGACAGGTGCTCAGAGAAACAAGCGCGTGCTCGTGCTGTGTAGACCATGCTTTTTTTCTTCTTCTCAACTCTAGACAAAATGTGTGAATACAGCCACTTAATACGCCAAGTGAAGAGAATTCGTGCGTGCTACGAAAGTGCGTCTCTTATGAGGTGGAGAAAAAAAAGAGAAAATAAAGAGACAAACGCAGGAAGGCGTCAGCGAAACAGACAAGTTGCTGCTGGAAACAAACAGGTACAACACTTAACACGTGAAGCCCATCTGAATGTGCCTTTTCCGTCACTAAAACCTCACGTTGAACTTCGAAATCTCCGGTTTAAAAGTGGGATGCGCAGTCCCGATGCGCTCAGGGCTTTCGTCTCAGACACATGGAGGTTGATGCTGGCTTGACACGGGTCCAGCGCGTACGTTGTCCCGGGCTCCGGTCTCAAACACGCGGGGGCTCACGCGGGGGCTCACGCGGGCTTGGCTCTGGTTCAGTCCGCGTCTCGTCATCATGATAAGTAAAAGTTAAAGACACTCCATTAACAATCCCCAATTTTAGCTTTAAAAATAGACTGTAGGGGAGGCGAAAGCACCCAGGCGACTGCCAAAATTCATGTGCAGTTGTTTGCACAAGGCAATAGTATGTGACCGGTTTGTTCTCCCATTTGACCGAATTCCAGATCTGGGCATAAAAAAAAGTCTAGCGTAACCTCTGACTGTGAGTCATGAGACCACTACTACTACACAACTGGTCCTGAGCATAAGTCTAGCTAACCTCTACTGTGATCTGAAAAACACTACACAACTGTAGTATAGAGACACTACACTACACAACTGTGACTGACAACTGAAATTAGGATTACTCTATCCGCAGTACAAAAACGCACAAAACAATTCCATGTTGTTTATATTAACTGAATTCAGCAAAGTTAGCCCTTATCACCAGTTGGTTTCTTAATATTCAGTTCTATGACCAGCAAAAACTGGTTTTGTAGTAATGTAATTAATGGTTATTTATTTATGTTTGTCATGAAGATCTACAATGTAAATTCCTCATTGTAAAGTGTCATAGGCTTTTCGAAAAAATCAAATAGTAAGAGTTTAAAGACATATCTATGGTGTCCCGCTTTTAGTTGTACTGTCACGCCATTTAGACTCCTGTCCCGCATATCACGGTGGTGTCCCGCTTTTTCACTGTTGATCGGACATGACGATTACAACACTTACAGCGCCGTGTTAAAACGTGAATTTGGACGTCTGGTCTTTGTTTGTGCGCATTTGTGTGATAAGCACTACTGCACGTCAATCAAAAGGCTGGGCTCCAGTTGTTGACCATACCGTTTGTGAGAGAAGCGTCTAGCAGTGTCAGCGAGGGAAAAAAGGCGGATGTCATGCGTGTGAAAAGGGACAAAACTGGCCAGCGAGGCAAAGTTTGCAGGTACATTAGGATTAGACATCAGCGGCGGGAGATGCTGTGTCATTCAAAACTCAATGCAAACTTATATGTAAAGACCAAAATCAACTGTCACCTGGTCCAAAAAATAATGTCTTTATAAATAAGATAAGTATTTCCTCCACAAAAAAAAGTAAAAAATCTGATCATTTATATATAATCAAACAATAGTGTTTATTTTAGATTAAAAACAGTATATTTAGTTCCAATTTATTACATAAATTATGCAATGTGTCAAGTCCGTCCCACCATGTCCCACTTTACTTTAGGAATTTTTGAGGTGGTCACACTAGACAGTGCGGTTATTTTCAGTCTAATAAGCATATCTATAACTTCAAATTCCTAAATGTTTTAATAATTGTGTAGTTTATAAAGCTGCAGAAATGGATTTTAAGCAAAAATGTAGGTCTGCTTATGACGCACCACAGAGCTGATTAACCCCGAGGATGTTTTCAAACTTTGAATGTTTTTTTCCTAAACCCCTAAGGCGATTTAAGATTGGAGCCCAAGATTGATAAATCAAGAAGTGGGCGGTCACTGTTGAGCTGCAAAAGTAAACACGTTACTTTTCATTGGTTAAGCGGGTCATGTGATCCACCAGGTCAGAACACAATCAGCTACAGTAGTTAGCTAGCTATCTCAAACACATTCAAAGTGGCGACAGAGGTTGTGCTTTTCACACAAATGTATGGGATTGTGCTGATGTTTTGGTCATCATAGGAGCAAAAATTAGCTTGTGCGGATTTATAGCTGTACATTTGACACTTAGGGAGAAACTTCACTTTATCAGTGGCAGCTGGTGATACATTGTTACCTCGCTCTAATGCGGTTACATTTTCGCTGTTTTGATGATTTTTTAGCGCAATTTTGCCATTTTTAAGCAGTCACATAAGTGACTGTTGTGTTTCACGATAAATCATGTGGTCAGCGCATTATTACCTGTACAAAAGACACTAAACATCAGAACCAGGCAGGTTATCAACGGAAATTATAAGTAAAAAATGAAGATCACTACTTCGCGGGTTTCACCTTTCACATGTTATTTTTAAAACGTAACCCCCGCGATAAACGAGGGTCCACTGTATATATTTTGGGGGGTGCGCAAAAAAAAGAGAGAGTTTTACACACAGCTCCACGGCCCATCAGCACCATGTGCAGAGAACAACAAGAGCACACACGCACAACATCATCACTAGAGCAGAGCGCTAGCATTGGACAGCATGCTGGTCATGCTGAATCCTGATTAATCAGTGCATACTGAATTGTGAGTGGTCAGTCACAAATTTGTGGAAAAGTTTGTTTTTAAGACGTGTAGCATTACGACAGTGATGAGTCAGTCTTTAGACGGAGTCAGTGAGACACATCAGCGCAAATGTTCAGTTGTTTTCATTGGTCGCGTGTTGAACCAATTTTAATTGACCTTTATTTAACCAGGGAAGTCCCATTGAGATTCAGAATCTCTTTAGCAGGGAAGCCCTGGGGGAAGGGTCAGGGGAAGCATTAATGGACATGTTTTAGTTGTAGGAGGTAACCGGAGTACCCGGAGGAAACCTACGCAGACACGTGGAGAACATGCAAACTCCACATAGAAAGGCCCCGGGTCGACTGGGAGTTAAACCCAGAACCTTCTTGCTATGAGGCCAGAGCGCTAACCACTGCGCCACCGTGTCGCCCACAACCATGACAGAGAAGTTCCTCAGGGACATCTAAAACTCAAGAGGCAGTACCTAGAGCACCCAAAATGAGATTATAGCTGAGCTATAAACTAATAGGGAAATGGAATGGTAAGATAAATAAAAACAGCCCTTCCCTTTGTCTTGTGCTCCAAATTCAAAGACTGCACCCACTCTTTAAACAAGTATATATTGGAAGCCTTGTTTGCTTATTTTTCAGGGTCAAATCAGGAGTGCAGTGCATTTGCTATTGACTATTGACCAGCCGCCACTGCATTTACTGTCTTGCTGTAAAGAGAAAGTTTAATGTCAGACACTGTTTGCATTGTCTCCTGTATTGTTTCATTGGCGCTGGGCTCCTGTGTGTGTGCATAAACAGGAAACCTGTAGCTTATACAACAAAAACACTGGAGCCTAGTCTCGTCTATTCCAGCTCCACGCATGATTGGAACGCAGTGTGAGATAGACTCTTTTTAAACAACTAACTAACCTATATTAAAACTTACTAATACGTAGACTAGAGGCCAGTGTTTAACAATGTCACTATGACAATTACGCCACCTGTTGTAGGTAATTATAAGTGCAGAAGCGTAGTGCATAACTCCTTATTGTATTAGTGTAGTCTGCAAAAAATAAAAATAAAAGAAAGAAAATATCTTATTCTTTCAAGGCATTTTAATGAGCCTACACATGAGTTTGGGCAAGATGAATAGACCGAGAGATGGACAGACATATGGATAGACTTATTGATCGATTGACTGATGTTAAATGTCTTACTGTGGATCATCTGTATATGGTGACAACCATGCAATCCACCAGAAAAGTTCCATAGTGCTTCTTTCAAAAGGAAATCAAGCATAGTTTTAACATTATTACACAACATTTTAAATAGCACCATTCATTCTGAGTCTGTCTGACACGTGTCTATGGCTTATCTAAGTGTACGTCTGCCCAGATTCACACTCGAGTCTCGTGGTCCCTGTGTGGTCCCAGCTCCTCACCCTCGTCCTCTTCCCCCTGCAGAGTGCTCTTTCTCTTCTTACTCCTTCTTCCTCCACAGAAACCATTGAGACCACAGAAGCAGGCACAGGTGAAAGGCATGGTGTATGAACAGGGCCTGTAAAGACACAAGAGGAGAGAGGGGATAGTGGTTAGAGCAGGGCCCCAGGGGTATCAAAGCTTTAGAAAATGTCTTCAGTGAATTCACTTCACTCTCACTGCTTCTGTCAGACGCATGTGGATACGTCACACTTATTGCATAAAAGCAAAAGAGATATCAAACATTCTTTTGATCTTTATAACAAAACTCTGCATGTGAGTATGGTATCACCATGATGAAATACTACTTTAAGTATTGTAAATATTATCGTTAAGTATGATTATACCTAGTTCCTTAAGGTTTGTCATACAGTTCTTTTTCTCAAAAACCTAGTTTAGAGAGACAAAACTTACAGGACCAGAGAAGGGAACGTTATGTTATGGAAATGACAGTTATCCTAATTCAGAAGAGTGGTTTAACTGGTGTAACTCTGGATGCTGGATTCTGATCATTATATGAGTGAATATGTTAGGTTTGCACCTTTGTCAAACTGTGCCATTAAAGTTCATTTTCCTTAAAGAACATGTTTGTGTAAGGTTTGTGAAGCAAAACTTAGTCATGCAAAATAGTTGAAATATTGACATACGCATGACCTTGTTTTAACGCTGCTCATTTAACGCTACATTTACTTTTAACTTTGTACACAAGTATTCCATTTGTTAGTTCTCCTTCCTTGCATTACCTCTCTCTTTACCTAAACAATAGTGCTATAACCCACACCCACACCTATCTTAAAACAGCCAATCAGACCTTTTCACTTTGTTATAATGAGTCTTTCCTCCAATGAACCCAAAAAAACCAAAACACTTCTTCTTTTTTTTTTGAACTAAGCTTATGAAGTTAGTTCTGAAACACAGTTTGTGCTGTGTCTGCGTTCCAAAATTCTATTAATAAGCAAGATTTGCTATTTCTATAAATAGATTAGAAACATGGAGATTTTCTGTGGTCAGCTCTGCACACCCACACTGCAAGCTGTTGGTTAGCTAGTGTACGGCAGACTAACTGCAGCTTAAACACATGTCTGTGGCCTCAGAGCTGAAGTACAATTACTTACACAAATGAGTCTGGTAAGTAAAAGTATTTACACTGGAAAAATAGAATGTGAAATGGTAGCAATAACTCCATCTCCCCTCCCTTAAGTGCTCTTGCACTCCAGGCTAAAATTGTAAGTAACAATTTGTTCCTAATGTTTTGCCTGGCCAAATAAAGGTCATGTAAATATATAAAATCAAAATTTGCATTTAAACTGTGAATTTATAAAGTTCAAATGGGCACAGTTGGGACAGAGCAGGTGTTATGTTTTTGGTCAAACAGACATATTTTTACAATAAGAAATGATTTCTTTCTTGAAAATGTAACCTTTTCATCTGACACTTTGCATGTTGAACCAAAATCAACATGCAAACAGTAGAAGGAATATTTCGTTTAGCCGGTTAGAGAAGCTGCTAACTTCTTTAAGTATCTGAAGCATCACATGGGTGGCTCGATTATAAATGTGTGTGTCCGTATGTGTGTGTGTATGGACCACTCTCCCTCCATGAAATGAATGTAAGTCAATGTAATGTCCCCATGACAGATGAACACCCAACATGTATGTTCCTTTCAAAGTATGTCTGCTCGCTACAAAAAGTTACACCAGTGTTATTTCCTTCTGAATTTTGCGTCCAGCTTTGTAAAGTAAGTGTAAAATGATTGTGGCCATCACTGTCAAGTCTGTCTGCTAGAAAGACAGAAACACATTTTAAAGCTCGGAGCCAATTAAGAGTGTGTCAGCTTTAGAGACAAGCGGCACAATGTGTAGGCAGCTGTCGATAGTGTGTGTGTGTGCATGTGTGTGTCAACCTGCCCGTCACGTTTGGCATCGCTGTGAGCAAAGAACTAAACACAGAGAAACTTAGCAGGCTTCCATCGATAGGTCAATCCATACACACACGTTGGATCGAACCCTGTCACTCAGCTGAGAAACAAAGTGACAAGCTGCTTTCACCACGTGTTTTTCCTCTGCCGATATGAACAAAACAAATCTATAACTTCCCCACAGTTATTCAAGTTCTGTGTCAAATTCTGACGGTGTTAGTAAAACATATTCAGCAACACTACCACTCAAGTTCCAAAAATATGTCTTGCATATGCCAACGCAATTCGGGCTGTGTCTAAAGCAGGACACACTGAGGCAAAGCTTCATGGCAAACGTCCATCCTCAAGAAAAAAAAAGACTAAAAGCAAGACAGACATTTCTCCTCAGCTTCATACTTACAGTGCATGTCACAAGTTTAGCCACCACATGGTAAAAATCCACCTACATGGCAGATCTGAGCTAGGCTTTTTGACATAATTGTATTCTAAAATACAATCACAGCAGTCTAAATATAATCAGTGCAAAACTCAATAAGAGTCAAATGTAATAGTCCAAACAACAGCATAAAGAGCTACAGACACAAATCAGACCAAACTACAGCAGCTCTTCTGTTTCGCTCACATTTCTTACTTTGGATCACACACAGCTCAACGCATCTGTATATTATTAAAGAAGATGTTTTAGTCCATTTCATGAGTGAACTATGTGTAAGGAAATTGGTAAATGTTGTATATTGTAACTTAGGAAACTTGGAATACTTTATTATTCAATTCAGACAGAGCAAAGTGGTCTGACTTAAACAATCAAAGGAATGCTCTAATTGGCTGTGCTTGAGTGGTTCTCTAGTTTCACTTTGCTGTCTGTAAAAAGATGATCTTAAGTCTAGATTGTAGCCAAAACGAGAAAACATGAGGATATTTACTATGTTCCAAAGTGTAAGTGTGAGCTCGAGACAAATTGAACAAAATGAAATGTGTACTTCCTGTTTTAAGTGTGAAAGTCAGGAACCCTGACTTTAATATTAATGTTAATTAAAGTTAAATACAGGGCGAGGAGCACAGCACTGCTCACATGCAGTTATAAAACTAGTCTGCAGGCTCCCTAAAGTCCTAGCGTTATCACTTTCTGTTAGCATGCTGCTGCAGCTCGTCGCCATAGCGCCCTGGGATCAGGATCCACGAGGTGAAAGTGAGAGCTTCATTAAATACCATTCTGAGTCAGCAGCCCCAGCAGCAGAAGGCCTGGCTGGGGACTCCATGCAAATGTGACAAAAACATTAAGTGTGGTGGGCACTGGTGTGTGGTTTCTTTGGGCTGGAAATGACTCATGTGGGGCAATTAGGCTGACTCCACACCAGGCTGGCTCCTGGCACAAGCCCACAGTGCCCCGGGGTAGAAGGGCAGGCCATGTGTACATACAGTATATGCTAAGAGGTTCACTTTCATCCCTCGTCACTTATATCCAAGCCTACACTGTAAAAAAATGTATCTTATTCTAATTCATTTGACTTTTTTCTAACATCTACTGTATGAGACTCATTTTAGGTATGTTTTGTTCTTGGATACAATTTTAAGAACTGTAAGACAACATATGCTGTTTCTTTGGCAGTTTCTTTTCACTTATTTCAAGTAGATTATATATATTCAATGCAACGTTCAAAGAACATTCTGGAAACTTCTTTGGTAGTGTGCAGCCAGATTAAGCAAAGAATTGTGATTTCAATTACAAATGTAATAAATAATTGCAGCCCTAGTCTGGGCTTCCTCCATTAAAATCTTGTCAATGATTTATTCATCCCTTTCCCATTGGTTGTGACCCTAAACTACTGTTGTTTTTCAATCGAACATTTTTTCATTGACTAAAAACGTTCTATGGATCGATTAATCAACTAAAAGTTGATATGGAGTGTGCTGAACTGACCTCACAACATTTGAACCAGAAGTTACATAAACCGACAATTTTCCGTCATACCGATTGTATTTTGCTTTGACGGAAAAATTTCAAGGCCCTCCGTCATTTTGACAGATTGAAAATGGAGCTGACCTTTTAATTGAGTGATCTGATCCCGACCGGACTCACGCTCTCCTGCTCCCTCAAACTGAGGACGCAGCAAGGGACAAGCGCTGCTTTCAATCCCCTTCATGTGCGCTGTTATTCCGTCAGGGAGGCCACGAGACTGACGGCTGCAGAGCGCACGGTGCTGTAGCCTCCGCAAATATGTTACCTATGAATCTGTAAACAGGAGGCTGCAGTTTCACAGACCACACGTTAGCTACGGAGCGTACGAATAACGCTTCCATTGACAAAAACATGGACAGACTTTAGTCTGTCTGATTTCAAGAGGATTTGTACTTTTGACCGTAATCGCTCGACAGACAAATACTGATGTTTATTCAGATTCATAAACTTTGCGGAAAGTTACCCCTGCAGTTCCTTGGTTTGGTGACGCGCTCGCATCGGCTCGCATCAGAGAAACTTTTCCGGAGGAATGAAGGACTGGCTTTTACGCAGAAGATATGGAAATAACACGTAGAGTTTGGGCAAAATACAGTGTAGATTTGCAGAAAGTGGAGAGAAGTGGAACTTTGTGTTTCAGGTAAGAAATGCAGAGCCTGTTAGTCACATTGTGTTTGTTACAGTATATGTCAAACGGACACAATGATTTTTGCAAATGCTTTAATGATATCTTAAGAAACTATTTATACAGAGTTCAGTCATTTTTTGTAATGCATCTTATGTCTCATGACCCGTGCGCTTCGTGCAGTCTCTCTGTCAGAAATCAGCTACAAAAACATTGGCAACAATAAACCTACTGAGCAAAATTATGACGGATAAAAATCCCTCATGACGGATTTTATGTGACCTTGTCCGTCACGGTGACAGATTGGAATTAAGTCTAGTGTAACCACTGTTTTGAACACATTTACTTTTCAAAAATACTTAAAGCCAAGATCTCTGAAGAGCTTTGAGAATGGAACATATATAATTTATAAAAACTACAAAAATATGCTAGATTTACATCCATATCTTCAGTTAACTCGCTGTGCACCTTTTGCTCTCTGCTGTTGAATCGTAGAATTAATTTCAGTTTAAACATAAGTCGACTAAAACCCCATCAACCAGTGACTAAAGGCTTTTCCTCATGTAAATGTAGACGTCCCACTTCGTATCCAATGGCTTTAGACCCTATGTGACATGGCAGAGAAAATCACATAGGAATAGAAAGCCATAAAACACAGCAGCGAGCGGGTGTCTGTGTGGCACTCTGAAAGTTCCACAAGCTTCTTTCTCTCTGTGTTGTCCATCTGTGGTCGCTGTCCGCACAGCCCATCGTGTTGAGCTGGGTGTAATTACAAGGAGTTCCAGCACAGAGACGAGATAGATGAAATACAGCCTGCAGACGCTTTGAATTATTAACTGCTTTAAAATGGATGAGTCAACTTGAGCGGAGGTAGATCCAGAGGCCCTGAGCCGGCCCACGTGCATCAGGCTCCAACAACATTCACTGTGCTGAATGTTACCGTAGTTGGCGTTGAACAAGTCATTGGACAATTAGGTGCATTGTTTTGAGGGAGACCTAGTGAAACGTAGGTATTATTACACACTTTCATGGAAGGGGGGCTCTTTACAAATCAATAAGCCACAAAAACATTTTTATGTAATCACACATTCAATCAAAAATAGTCAATTAATTTTCTTTTTCATATCAGAGACACTGTTTAGCAGTGACAATGGTCATTAAAATACAATGAAATACATACAGCTGTGTTTATTGCAGGTCTAGGGGGGTCATCTCCCAGGACTGGATTGGAGAAATGTCTTTTCTTGTTTTTCTGGTGCTTTTTAAAGCAGAGGTTTTAATCCTGTCACTAGAGCTGTTACTAAAAATGTTGTAGGTGAAACACTTAACTGTACTCTCAGTACAAAAATGTTATTGTCTATTAAGACGGAACTTGCAAACCTACAAAGCAACACTAAAATGATTGCATATTGTATCTCTAGCTACTATTGTCTGCCTCTCTACCCTCTTGTCTGTAGAGGGGCAACTAAAAGTCACAGTTCTGGACAAAACAGAATGTCAATAGCAATTCAAATGTTTCTTAATGTCACAAGGCAGAAACAAACTCATCAAAGATAACAGCTCTAGTACAAACCTTTAGGCCTATAGAAAGATTTTTTCAACACGAGAGTTGTGCGCGGACCCGACCTGCAGAAAGAGTCGCCCTCATTGACCAAGTTGGAGAAACTCGAGGTAAAGCTGTCAACTTTATGTCTTTGATGTTTTTATATTGTACAGTGTCCTTGGGTGTCGTGAAAGGCGCTTTTAAATAAAATGTATTATTATTACAGTAACTGACTATCACTGGGCAAAAACAAAAGTTTTGCTGCTAATTCAACATTTGTGAATTAAATTCGACCCTACAACTTTTAAAAGTTACATTCAAGTGAGTGAAAATACTGCAAAAAAAACACTGTTTCAAGCTTTATTAGACAGACAACAGTCAGAACGGTTCATACGTGATCGAAACAGCTGCTTTTGTCCTGTTTCGTTGTTTTATTCAAAGATAGAAAATCCCTCTATAGAGCCAGAACCCAGCCACAACTAAAGCCCCATAAGGACATCATACAGTCACATACTGCACTGTGTAATCCATTGTCCCTTTCATAACACATCAGGATTGGAAAAGCTGCTATCGAAAAGTGTCAGCGAGCCATTTGTGTGTGATAAACCTACAAATAAATGGATAAAGGCAAACTCTACGTTAATAATAGACATGGTTAAAAGAGGACAACATACAGTGTGCTAGCCCAACTTGGGTTTTTCACACCACTTCATCTCTGTTCACTAGGGGTGTAACGATACGTTTTTAGAACGATACGATACATATCAATATGAAGCCTAGAGATACGATTACAAAACGATTTTGGGGTATTTGGGAACGATACGATTCAGAACGATACAGCAGTTTTAAAACAATATTTCGATTCAGTTTGATAACTTACGACATGAATAAAATCATTACCAAGATTTTGCATTAAATCCAAAACTCAATAACAAATAATAAAATTATAGGGTACGTAGGCCTATAAGGGTAATACATTTATATTCAGTTTAATAACACACTTATTTTTCATTGCATATAAAAAACTGCAACTTTTCCCCTTTATACACAAGTTTAGTATCATAATAAAATAAGTGACCCACATTTCACCATCTGATTGAATCATTTTCACACAGATGTAGTGAGATGGGAGTCTGTGAACTTATTGTATCTTTGTGACTTATCATTAAATATTAAATCCACAAACATCTGCAGAGTTTGACCCAAAGCACGTTGACGTTTAAAAGCTAAAAGCCTACACAAATGCACGAGTCTGTTTTATAAACATAAGTGTGGCGTCGCAGCTCTGGTTGCGCGTTTGCAGCTCGTCTGTTTCTTTTCAAGCTTGAGTCATTTCTCAGCGTTACCTCCCTGGTCCGGTTCGGCGTCCCTCCGCGACTTTGTCCCTCGTAACGTTGCTTCCGCTATCCGCGCTCTTGCGGGCACGGGTGTGCACCGGCACCGCAGGATGATTTGGAATACAGCGCTGTCTGTCTCCGCCGCTGGGCAGTACAGCGGCGTTGCCATCTTGGAGTAGATTCCATGTGAAACAAGCGCTGCAGGCTCTTGATGATGACGCAGCGCAGAAAACCAGCGTATTAAAAGCGCATTTAATGAAACGTTTATGTGAAAAACACACTACTAAGAATGCCGTTTGTCTGTATGGTTTATGTCTCGCCATATATCTAAATAAATCGATTCTTTGGGCTTAGATTCGAAGAGATTCAAAGTTGCATCGATGTGTGGGTGGAATTGAGGATAACTAGTAGAACGCCGATCGATGTAGCGGATCGTAAGGGCTGTGTATCGATACTTCGAATATGTAGGTGAATCGTTACACCCCTACTGTTCACTGATTGGCCAGTTGTGGCCAACTACGAATTAACCAACACAGTCTCACTAGATAGCGTACTTTTACCATGACACATAAACAGCGTATTTTGACCACGAGTTCACAGCTGTTTTTAGTACTTATGTTACGCCGTGCATTTAGCACGATATGAAAAAGAGTAAAAATGACACGAGATTTCACAGCGTCAAAATAGGACGAGTTTTGGTTGAAGCCACGTGGGGACGTTTTCTTCAAGTGAAATGGGTAAGTTCAGGCATAAAGTTACTAAAATGTGTAAATTTAGGTCTGGGGCTTGGGGCAGGTTAAGATTAGAATCAGGATTTCATTAATATTCATAAATAAGAACACGTCTTAACAACCACCATTGAAATGAATGGGGACTGTGATGCGTACTATAATTACGCGAAACAGCTGTGAACTTGTGCTAATCATACGTACTTTACATATTGTGTAATGTCGTGGTAAATGTACGCTTTCTTGTGAGATCGGGCTCAATTAACACCTTAACTGCAACATTACACAAACAAGCAAAGCTTCACTTAGTTCTTTAAAGTGCATATGACAACTTGCCTAAATGTTAATTTTTTTTAATATAATCCACTTTGAATATATTCGTAGATATGATACATATTGATTTTGTTCCTTAAAAGTTGATAATAATTATAAAAAACTTGATAAAACCATGCACTTTCTTGTGCTGTTTATCCGTTGCTAGGGCGCCCCCTGGAGCCGCGGGGATGACGTAGACGGAGGGCAGTGTGTGTCAGTTCAGGCTGTTTAACATGTAAAAATTAGCCTCATTTTTATCAAATATCTGCACTGTAGCCTGGATTTGTGAAGAGCTAATTGTTATTTATAGTTAAATTAGATCACAGGGTGCCATTTTGTGTGTTCACCTTTAGTTTTTTTTATATAGATTATTGTTAAAATGGTTAATTATTGTAAGTGGACAGACTAATAAGAGTTTGCTGAGTGGACACATTGTGTATTGCTTTCCAGACCAGAAAAAAAGCTGTAGCTTTTTTAAATGAAGGAATAAAGAAACCCAGCCTTCCACATGTGAATACAAAGCCCAAGCACAGCTTCATCTGTGAGTCACATGTCAGAGGAGTGTTATAGTACGATACAAAGCCCAAACACACCATCTGTGAGTCACATGTCAGAGGAGCGTTATAGTACGATACAAAGCCCAAACACACCATCTGTGAGTCACATGTCAGAGGAGCGTTATAGAACGATACAAAGCCCAAACACAGCTTCATCTGTGAGTCACATGTCAGAGGAGCGTTATAGTACGATACAAAGCCCAAACACAGCTTCATCTGTGAGTCACGTGTCAGAGGAGTGTTATAGTACGATACAAAGCCCAAACACAGCTTCATCTGTGAGTCACGTGTCAGAGGAGTATTATAGTACGATACAAAGCCCAAACACAGCTTCATCTGTGAGTCACGTGTCAGAGGAGCGTTATAGTACGATACAAAGCCCAAACACAGCTTCATCTGTGAGTCACGTGTCAGAGGAGTGTATAGTACGATACAAAGCCCAAACACAGCTTCATCTGTGAGTCATGTGTCAGAGGAGTGTTATAGTACGATACAAAGCCCAAACACAGCTTCATCTGTGAGTCACGTGTCAGAGGAGTGTTATAGTACGATACAAAGCCCAAACACAGCTTCATCTGTGAGTCACGTGTCAGAAGAGTGTTATAGTACGATACAAAGCCCAAACACACCATCTGTGAGTCACGTGTCAGAAGAGTGTTATAGTACGATACAAAGCCCAAACACACCATCTGTGAGTCACGTGTCAGAGGAGTGTTATAGTACGATACAAAGCCCAAACACACCATCTGTGAGTCACGTGTCAGAGGAGTGTTATAGTACGATACAAGCCCAAACACACTTCATCTGTGAGTCACGTGTCAGAGGAGTGTTATAGTACGATACAAAGCCCAAACACACTTCATCTGTGAGTCACGTGTCAGAGGAGTGTTATAGTATGATACAAAGCCCAAACACACTTCATCTGTGAGTCACGTGTCAGAGGAGTGTTATAGTACGATACAAAGCCCAAACACAGCTTCATCTGTGAGTCACGTGTCAGAGGAGTGTTATAGTACGATACAAAGCCCAAACACAGCTTCATCTGTGAGTCACATGTCAGAGGAGCGTTATAGTACGATACAAAGCCCAAACACACTTCATCTGTGAGTCACGTGTCAGAGGAGCGTTATAGTACGATACAAAGCCCAAACACAGCTTCATCTGTGAGTCACGTGTCAGAGGAGTGTTATAGTATGATACAAAGCCCAAACACAGCTTCATCTGTGAGTCACGTGTCAGAGGAGTGTTATAGTACGATACAAAGCCCAAACACAGCTTCATCTGTGAGTCACGTGTCAGAGGAGTGTTATAGTACGATACAAATAAAAAATAATAAACTGAAATAGGCTGTTTATCACCTGATCAAAAGTTTAAGATCAAAAGTATAAAAGCCAAAATCTGCTCAAAATGATCCTTTTCTGTCAGGCTGTCAGGTTGAATGTAACCCCCGTTACAATTGCATAAAGTGACAACAAAGCATTTTCTATGACATACAAAAATAAATATGAATAAATAAGTTGTTAAAACATTAATAAAATGGTTAAAATATGAGATTTTGAAAATAGAAACAGCATTTACATTAAACAATTCATAGCTTTGATTATTTTTGTTTTAAAAGAGGAATTATGAACTTTTTTCGTTTTGTCAATAAAGTTTTTTTCAAAAGCCCCTCCCCTACCCATGGATGTATTATATTATCTGGATTGGGCTCCGCCCCCTCTTTCCCGGTGCGAGTGGCGATCAGGCCTCTCCGCAGTACTGCAGCGGTTGGGCCCAAGAAAAATGTCCCCATAGACGGTCAATGCATTTTTCGGCACTTCAAACTGTCCGTGCTCCGCGGACACGGCACCTACAGCTTTAACTAAGGTCTCATTTTGAAGGTATTTCTCTCTAGTTTCACAACATAAACTTTTCCAATTTTTTCGATGCCCCAAACGCTTAAACAGTGTTTAGCCTAGCTTACCGCTCTGCCCGCGCTCTCTCTCTCCTCTCTTCTGCGCTCGCCTCCCGCACGCCCTTCGTCTATGATCCTCCCAGCACCTGAATACCCTGTTTGTTCACTGTCTGTGAGCTCTTGATGGCCAGCACAGGCACATGCCAAATCATTACAGCAGCAACAACACAACTCATGATCTCCTCCTCCACACTTCTCATAAGAACGCGCCTGGCGTGACTACACACACGTAACGAGCCTTTCAGGTCAAATAACTCTTGCAAACAAACTTTTACTCCCCGTGGATGTCTGACGATGTATGACGATGTATGACCATGGCTATTGGGGATTTTTTCAATAAAGAGTGACCTCCCTATACTTTAGAGTTTGATTTTGGTCTGTGTTGCTTGTTTAACTGAAACTTGAGGGCCCTCCCTATGATATTTTGGCTAAAATAAGTGTAATTTCCTGCAATCTGGAGTATGCTGAACCCTTCATACTTCTTTAAAATGACCCTGCTCTTCCCAGCGCAGAGACGTGACAGGCACAGAGCCTTTACGCAGCAGTGACAGCAGGAGCTCTAAAACACTAACCTGGCTCACGCCAGATGGATATGTGTTGAACTCCTATCTGAGTTCTCACTATATCCATCTGGGACTTGACTCGCTGAAAGCGTTTAGTGAAATACTTCGAGCTGATTGGGTGTGGGGCCTGCCTTATTTGAGCTAGCCAATCACAGCAACAACTCGTAATGGTGTATTCAATGTCCGCTTGGGATAAAACAAGTACATGTCACACATACTGCTCTTCTTTCAAAAAGAAATTAAAATTTCTGCTAAAACCGCATCAAAAGCAGCAGAAACACGTACATCCACGGAAGCCGCCGTCTTTGTTTAGCTTGAATCAGACTCGGCTGCGGCACCAGGGAGCTAACGGCTCGTGTTAGCCCGCCCTGCTACAATGTGATTGGTTCAAAACCACGCTGCTGTGATGTGATTGGGCTGGTCATCGCTTGGTTCGGACTCTCAAACCAATCGAGCCGGACGAAGGCCAGATGGTTTATCTAGTGTTTGTGAATTCACAAATACCGCGAGATAAACCATCTGGCTGGACAGGTTACTAAAACACCACAGGCTTCACAATCTTGGACCAGGACGTCTGGAGTCACTCTTAATATCACTTTTACTTGTCCTGTGTCTCTATAGTGCGCCGCTAATAGCCGCGCGCACACCATTGAAATGAATGGCATTTTTCGGTAAAGTCAGAACAATCATAACTCCGTGAAAATAAGGTCTATCTTCGCAAAATAAAAAGTAGGTGAGCTTGTGAGTAATAGAGTGTCATTGTGGACTTCAAAACACTCACAAAGCTCAGGATTTTTTATGTTTTGGCTTAATTAGGCGAGGTCAGTTTAGTTACAGGCAGCAGCTCTACGCACGTCTCTCTCCAGTGCCAAGTTGTGCCGAGGGTCTGAGAGATGGACAAAGGGAGAGGGAGCCAAATTCCTTTCCAGTGGGGCCCCATCTCTCTTTGCCCCTTCAAACTGCCCTCTGCTTCGCCACTGTTCCCTCTGCTGCGCACACTGAACACAGCTCAGCGTAAACTGCATCCTCGCGCTACACGCTAGTTTGAGGAAATACTATAGTCTGTGACTTGTGTCAAGACAAATGGACTAGATTCATGGTTTGTGTTTCCCTCTGAAAGAATCTAAACATAAACGTGTCAAAATCCTTGTCAATCTTCACGCGGAACACTAGGTGGCGCTCACTTTGAGATTCGCTGCTCTACTGTAAACACGTGATCATAACACGTGTGTGAGACGCTGAGAGGAAGAGCTGCTGTGTGTGTCTCCAGATAAAAGTTAACTCTGCTCCTTTACTGTATTTAACACACATAAACACATTTCAAGCAATGTTGATAGATTACAGAGTAGCCTAAATACTGAGGGAGGTCAAAATGTCCTGGCAGGAAAAATAAGGCTGGGAAACACCGATGTTTATAACATAATATTACATTCAAGTCAATGGACAATCCCAGACATTAATATGCATAATTCCACTCCGCCTACGTCATCGCCCACTTACATGTTCAAGGCGGAAGAGATTTTAAATTTCACAATAAAATCGTATTTACTGCTAAACAATACATAATTATGTGAAACAAAGACTAACATCTTGGTAAGCATTGCTGTTGCTATGGTTTCTTGAAAATGGGAGCTCACCTGATAGTCTGGATTCTCTTATTGGACTATTCATATTGTTCATATATTCTACAGTGTGGCCGCTTCTGTTCCATAAATCTTCATAAATTACGTTCACTTTTTTAAGTGTATCATTTGTTTCTAGAAAAGTAGGCATTGCTAAGGATTGTGCAATCTTCAGGTTAAACTACTTAATCATTTATTAATTTATAAATGAATGAATAAGTTAATGCATTATTAAGCATTTGGTCAGAGAATCGATCATTTTTCACTTTGTGAGTGGTGCCTCAAAGTGTTTTCCTTTTCTACTCTGATTCTTGAACCTTTAACATGGATAAAACTGCTGTGTAAATGTATAATGCCCCAATCGAAACTGCTGTATTTGAAATCCTTTTAGTTGTTTTGACTCAAAGTTTTGGATTCAAACGTAAGTGTTTCAGGGAGATTTCTGAAAAGCAATGCTCATATCTTGTCTCTTTTCTATCTGATAAAGAATTCCGGGTTTTTAGACTGGACTTCCTCATGTAACTTTGACTTTGTCCCAAGATGCAGTACTTGAAAACTTCTATGTACTTTGTCAACAAAGTTTGCTCAGACTCCTTGATTCCGCACAGTTATTTTAGAAGCATTTTGAGTTGTTTTTGCCATTGACATTGCTTTGATTTTGCACTCTTGACAAGTGCAGTGGGAAATGGCCTTGCCAGAAGCAAATATTACTGCAAATCTAAGAAGCAACACACAAGGTCACTTCTAACCGACGTCTGCTGTGAATACATTGTGCATCAGGGGAATCCCTCCTTTTCAAGTCTCTCAGTGAGAAAGTCAAAAGGCTGAATGAGAAGTGAAAAATGAGAAAGAGTCAAGGAGATTTATGTCAAAGTCATCCTTCCATGTTTTAATCCCTCCATTTGATTGTATATGTGGATGTACTCGTGTTAGCTGGCTTGTAGCTCAGACTGTGTGTAAGCTGATTTGTGCCTTATCCAGAGCCTTGTGGAAACAGACAATGTGCTTTATGTCTTATCTTCCTATTTAGATGAGAAAGAGATAAAGCTCTACATGTGTTATGTGTGAGTTTGTGTTCGGCGGACAGAGCACAGACGCTCAGCAGAATGCTTATTAGACTTGAATCTATTATTTATAGAAAGTCAACATGACTTACAGCCCATACAAATTCAATACTTTTAGAGTAGGAAACCAGTGACAAAGGTCATTTCTTAACATAACAAACATTTATAGACTGAAACTGTTCAGTGGTCATAAATAGAGAGGGATGTTTTTGTTTCTCAACACGAGCGATGTACGCGCACCTGCCTGTGGAAAGAACCGCCGCTCATACACACAAACAGTGGAAAGAAGTCGAAAAAGCTCTGTTGTCAGTAACTACAAAAAAGAAGTTTCCCCATGTAAGGAGATGGAGAGGAGCATGCGCAGTAGGGCAGAACAGGGTGAGAACAACCATCAGTTCTGGTCAATAGAGTGCCATTAGAAGTGGTTGAACAGTTTAAGTATCTTGGCGTAACCTGTGATTCTAATTGAACTTTTAAGCATCATGTAAAGAAAATGTCTAATATTATTAAATTTAACCTGTCAAATTTTAAACACATAAGGCCTTGTCTAAAATTGAATCAGCAAAGGCCTATACAGGCATTCAATGGTGTTTAGTCATATAACTTATTGTCAAACTACGTGGTCTCAAACTAATGAAAGCATTTTAAAGCCCCTCAAGTCTCTGTATAAGACAATACTGACAAGAAGCCCATACGTTATCATTATTGTAATATTTTAAGTAAGTATAACATTTTAGATTTTGAAAGTTATCAGATGTTCATGGTCGCCTGTCTGGTGTTTAAAGTTCTGAATGGGCTTGTCCCTCCCCCGTTAACAGATTTCATAAGTAAAAAAACATTGTTGGAATAAGCACCAGAGCAATAACTAGAGGAGACTGCAATGTACAAAGGGCAGAACTAAATTTAGCTAAACAGTGGTTTCTATTAGAGGCACAAAATTTGGAACACGCTGCTAGAGCAGGTTAGAAACTGTAGGAATTATTCAAACTTCAAAACATCTCTCGAACAAACCAGTCCTGCAGCCACAGATGAACTTATTATTTTTTCTTAGGCACTTTAGACTCTGGCCTGTTGTTTATATTGTACATTTATTCGTATGTCTGAAACGTGTTGTGCATGTAAATTTGTGTTTTATGTATTGTATTGTACAGTCTGTGTAACTGTTTTGTATTGCCTTAGGACAACGGATAAAATTTAGCATTCTTGCTAATTACGACATATTTTTGGCTGAAACATTGATTAATATGCATTGCCCTAATTGTGATGATGACTAAAATCCTTCTATAGATAGAGTAGATTAAGGTGGGACTGTGCAGTAGACAGATTCACAGAATTGTGATGTCAGTAGGCCTACTTCAGGACTAGAGGAGAAACTGTTATTGTGTCCTTGGGCAAGACGCTTGTCTCACTTTGCCGAGTATTGATCTGCTGTGTGCATAAGAGGCTTGTGGTGATCACTGGGGCAACACTTAACATAGTATTTTTGTGAATAATTTGTGGGCCAGAAACATGGCTTAAAGTGAAATAAACTGAACTTTTTCCCTACCTTTATACTTTTATTTTTATGGGTGCATTTTGTCAAAAATATATAATCTGTATGAATAATAATCTACTAAAAGCAGAATGATTCTTCACAGCTGTGCTTGTCACTTGTCTTTAGCTTAGGTCGATGTCATTGGTTGTGTTGCCTGTTTCACACTCTTAGTGTTTTGTCAAACAACAATGTTAAATATTTTAGGCCAATTTATCACATTTTAATTTTTAAGATGCCTCAGACTCCCTGATTAGTAAAAATACACGTGTGACTTTTTGGCCAAAAATGAACTTAAATAATAACAAGTTTATCTATTTCAGATGTTTATGTATTATTAGTAGTAGTAATCTGTCCTCGCCCTGCTAATGGACTCTTTCTCCAAACTTAAACTCCACATCTGCAGATGGATGTGCGGCAGTCCTAGGAGTGGTTCTTTCCTTCACTGTGCTTTTCCCCACAGGTCTTTGAGTACGTATACTGAACAATTGGCTGCTTCTTTTTTCACCAAAGACTGCTTCTGATTTTCTAATCTTTCTGTTTCATTGTTTGATTTTAAGTTAGCTAAATCAACAATCTTGTGAAGCCCTCACAGACGACTGTTGTCAAACGTGAAAACAGAGATTTTTGGAGCATCAGCTGCATAACACGAGATTACTTAAACATGCAAGAAACCACACTAACGAGAAACAATGTTAGAACAAAACATTGGATTTTTCATAACTCACTACCCACACTTTTATGAGCAAGACAACAAAACAATGTTCAACACTGAGCAACAGTCCAAAGCTATGGTTACTTAATCTATGATGTCCCGCAGACAGACAGCTGTATGGTCTTAAATAAACAACACAATCAAACGTACTTACAAAACTTGTCCCAATAGCAGATCACATTAGAGTGGTTAGTTTCCTGTCCCATTGTCATTTGAGTCCACCCTGGCTTCAGCGGCTTATTCCCCGGGAGCACAAAGCTTTCACCTGTCCCCGCTGCATTCCCGGTCTCTCCCCTGAATCCCCTCCTTCTTCTTTTTCTCTTCTTCTCCTCTGGCAGACAAAATGCCCTCTGTGCTCCCCTCAGGTAACCCCCCTCGCTTCACCCATTTCACCTGAGATAATGTCACACTGCCCAATGAGGTGGACACTGATGGAACTGGAGAGGGGGTGAAATAGCTGTGTGCAGTGCCTCCTCATGGCTAACTGTCTCCCAGGCTGGTCTAACAAAGAGACCATTGACTTGGGAACACACGGGAGCTTTCTCTGCGGTCCACAGACCACTGCTTTGTCCTCACACAAATCTCCCAGAGAATGTATTGGTCCTTCCACCTGCACCTGCTTCACTCTTAAAAAGTTAATAATACTTCATTCCCATTCTGTTCAGAAATGCTTTTCCTTAAAACAATTATTTTTGACTTTTTTATTCTGTCAAGTTAGAAATGTGAAATCAATCCAAGGGTTATCCTAGTGTAAAAAAGGCAGAAGTTTGCCTGTCCAGCCTGTCCGTCCATGAGAGGGGATCTGTCCTGAACTGATTCTTTCAAGATTACTGTAGTCTACTAAAAACAACGAAGCAACTTCTTGGTCAACTAAAGGTATGTCCCATTGACCGACGAGTTGACCGAAAAGGAGGTGTGACAAATGGGTCGTGTATTTGACCCAAACTATTTGAAAAGATAAGAAATGCAGAAATCCATAAAAATTAATCAAGTATTTGTGTTTTAAAAGGCAGATTAGACCATTAGAAACAACAGGAGGGCACAGAGGTAATAATGTAACTTCAGCTCTATGAGTCGAA
Organism: Mugilogobius chulae; assembly: GCA_038363315.1. NCBI lineage: Eukaryota > Metazoa > Chordata > Actinopteri > Gobiiformes > Gobiidae > Mugilogobius > Mugilogobius chulae. Next base: position 24,117,105 of record CM076406.1, on the reverse strand, counting down.
TCATATTGATGAGTGATTGTTTTTTGAAGTGCAACAAATAGTGTTTTATATAAAGGGCATCTGAAAGTTGGCTTATAACAAGGTTTATAATCCAACTGTAGGTCAGGGTCAGTGAGGAGACAAACATTCAGCTCAGTTTAGGCCTATTTTTTCTTTATTTGTTTTAGACTTGTATTTGTTCTACAATGTGTCCCTGACAAAAGCAATACAGATATCTCAATTCTATATTTTAGTAATATTATTACCTTGTTATTTTCTCTGTATGAAATTTAAATATATTGTATTGAATTGAATTTGCTTTTGATCAGCTTCATGATGGCGGCAGAGCGGTTAGCGCTCTGGCCTCACAGCTAGAAGGTCGCGGGTCTGGGTGGTTTCCTCCGGGCACTCCGGTTTCCCCACCAACCAAAAACATGCACGTTAGGGTAATATCCTCCAGCTATGGTAGTCCTGACCAAGCCTAGCAACAACATCTGGAGATGGGTCCCCGAGCGCTGCACTGCACCCCAGGCATTGAAGGATCCAGGGTCAAATGCAGAGGACAAATTTCCCTACGGGGACAATAAAGTATACCTTACCTTACCTTACCTTACAATAATAATATTAAAGTCTTCATATAAGTCTATCTCTCTCTCTGTCTCTCTCGCTCTCTGTCTCTCTCTCTCTCTGTCTCTGTGTCTCTCTCTTTGTCTCTCTCTCTCTCTTGGTCTCTGTGTCTCTCTTTGTCTCTTTCTCTCTCTCTTTGTCTCTGTCTTTTCTCTCTCTTTCTCTATCTCTCTATTTGTGTCTCTCTCTCTTTCTCTCTCTCTCTCTCTTGTCTCTCTCTCTCTCTCTCTCTCTCTCTCAAGCCCTAAAATGTATGAAATAACAGGATTTGGTTTCAAACCTCCTCAGTATGTTGTTTACAGCCCTGGTTCCAGTTTGACTTTCTGACATGTCTGTTTGCTAATGCAGCAGAAAACCTCCAATATATGTTTAAATGAGACTTTAACCAAAGCTGTTTGTATGATAGTGAAAGTGTGTTCAGTGGAGCACTTCCTGTGTTACCACTTAGTGACATCACAAAGTGGAATTGAGTGTTTTCATTCTAAGATTTAAAATAGAAAATAAAAAGAAAATGCCAGAAATGACTCTGAAACTACGACCTGCTAAACCGGCTGTTATCATAAATATGTAGCGCACGGGTTTGCTGCTCAGGTTTTAAAGAAGTGACTCATTCCTGATGGTTCAAAACTGAAAAAATAATCTATCAGCCACGTCTGCCATCTTGAATGTTTTGAAATGGCGAGGGGTGGAGGAGGGGTTTGAGATTGGATTATCATGACGAAGTGATTGACTTTGTCTTTGGTTCCAGACCCTTCTGCATTAAACAGACTGTAGGAGGGGCTATGCAATCAGAGTGTGACGGCCTGGTGGTCCCAACACTCACCAGTCCTGACCGCAATCACACCCCCAATACACGAAACAACTTATACAATTCAAACTCACCCATGACAAAACGCTAGAAACTGTTTGTGTCATTATGTTATATGAACACAAACATTTATCATTATTGTGCTGACTTCACAGAATAAGAAAAAAATAAATAAAGGTACGTACGTACGTACATACATACATACATACAATCATACAATCATAAGAATTTAATTGCTAAAATAAAAAAATATGTTTTTCAAAATGTGTTGGCATTAGTTTTGTTGAACAGAAATATAAAAAAATGTACATACGAAAAGGTTCAAATATCAAAGTTTGTAAGTCAGAGATTGTTAGACTCTCCCTACACAAGATATCTGCCAGAAGTGGGCTGCTGTTAGGTTACAATCAGCAGGTTTACAAACAGATAATCGTCCAATTTAAATCAAATGTCCAAAATATATGTAAACCCGAGCACAGCATCTGAGAAGCCCTAAACCAGTTTTCAGAAATCCAACTGGCACCAAAACAACATGTCCAATGTGCCTCCCCTCTCCCCGAACCAGGACGACAGATGGAATTAGCCGTAAAAGCTAGAATCTGGTGCTTTGTGCCTAATGTTATAGTACATTGTCCTTAATAAACATGACCTTACCTAGTCCGATTTCAGACGTCATGTAAACAGACGGTCTGCAGCTGGACAAATGTAGCACACACACCACATTCCAGCAATAAGGTTAAGACAACCTCACTATTAACTGATTTCACTATGTTTAACACAGTTCTAAATGTTAAAAGCTATTAGAATAAATCAGTGGTGCAAAACTCCGCTTCTTTATAATTATAAACCTCGCCTTTTTATTGCAAATTAACTATAACAAGACATTTTATTTGACATGTTAAACAACTTTCTTTTTTTTTTTTAGAAAAACTAGGTTTACATTTCATTGTTTTCATGAAGTTTATTTTTGTCTCCAGTAAACATAAAGAGGTATTTCTACAAATATTACCAAGCTTTTATTGTAAATATGGGCAAACGCTTTGATTTGACAAATGACACTTTAATTTAATTACATGATTGTTATGTATGTAACATGTTATTGTTATTGTGTATAATTTGTTGGCATGTTGGTGACCATGTTGAAGGACTCACTGCACTTCCTGTAATTTTCAACCTTTTTTTCTTTATTAATTTCAACTTCACCGTTGTAAGACTTTAATACATCTAGGACTATCACAATAAAGTAAGAAAATGTGATAATCTTGTTTCACTTGTGATCTACATTTTGCAAAATACCAGATTTCCAATTGCAATTTAAGATAAAAGATTATGGAAGACTATGACCATGCTGTAATTGACTTGGTTAATTATGTTTTGTGGGTAGGACCACGCCCCCATCGCACTCCAACCACACCCCTACGTCACCGGAAGCCTTCATATCCCAGCTCACGCTTGTGTCTCAGTTTGACCATGCGCCTCATCTCAGTTCAACTCTGTGCTCTCGACCCACCCGCCCTCCACTTTTTCACAACATTCCCTCGAACACCCAGTTAGGAAGGGGGTGGGGGGTCTTGAATCGGCCGGTCAGATCGCTGAGACAGGACCCCCACACTGAGTCTTCTTGCCTGGTCATCGCTCATCTGATTCCATGGAACTTCAACATCTACATCTATTCAATAAACAACGTATAACTATCTCTGTTTTGGTGTGGTCCTTTCTAACGAAAACATGGTGAATCTTTTTGATATAATGTATATTGTATGTTAGCGCTTCTACGAGGCGCTTGAGTCCAACTCTAATTACGTTTCTCCTTGCCCTCTGGTGTCCAGGCGAGAGGTCTGTTTGGAGAAAAGTATGCTAATCCTCAGCCCTGGTGGTGTGTCTGGAGCACAGGGATTACAAGGTCTCAGTAGCACTGTCTGGCCAAGCGCATGAACGCACCAGCATGAATATTAATGTGAACGCCAGAGCTGCAGAGTGTGCGCCTCACTCTCTGCAATCCATGGACTGACTGGGGATGTCATCGTATCAACATTTACACACACCATTATTGTAAGATAAGATATCATGATTTAGCAATTATTCATGATGACGATTGACACAACCAAACAACAGTCATGTTTAAAACATGTTTTGAAAGAAAAATATCTGCATGTAAGAACATCAATATAATTGTTAAAAAAGAATGATTGATATATATCCAATGTACTGACAGCAGACTGGCACAGCACATGTACAAACACCTTCTCCGTTGTGCTGTGTCTCCATGGCTGACTGTGGTGATGTTATGTTTGTGTGGTGTTAATGTTGAGATTAAAAGAAATATACATATGAAACATATGTATATGGCAGGCCATTTGTAACTTCTGGACAAATAACAAGCACATTCCTAAGGTCACTGCAGATGCAGATGCTGGAAAGAAGTTTAAGTCATTTTTGTAGTGAAAACTCTGTGGGAGATGAATTTCGTATTCTTTCTAGTAAATAGTGACACGGTTAATTTAGGAGAAAAAAAATATCCCAAAGTTTTATTCAGATCATCCATCAAGATACAAGTTTTTATTTTTGTTCCAAATTGAAAATTCGACAGTTGTATATAAACATTTGTGAAAGGAGGAGGAGGAATGAAAATCAGTGAAAATGTAGATTATTGTTGCGCAACTATGAAATTTGTGAATGCTAATGCTACTATAGCTTTACGTATTTACTCGAAATGAAATACTGTGAATATATTTGAAATTACTGTTACCAGTAACTGATTATTGATTTTGTCCTGTGACAGTCATACAGGTCACCCAGTGGTGGGCTAACAGAGAACTGAACAAAGTGAACCTGGTAGGACCTTTTGTTTTTCCTATTTGATACCAAACACTTTGTTGTTTTTTTTCATTTTGTCCATTTTGATTTACAATTTTTAACTTTTTCTGTAACTTTTTCTGTAGCTTTAAAAACTTTTGCGACACCCAAATAAGGATTGAGTAAAAACTAGGGGTGTAACGATACGTTTTTAGAACGATACGATACATATCAATATGAAGCCTAGAGATACGATTACAAAACGATTTTGGGGTATTTGGGAACGATACGATTCGGAACGATACAGCAATTTTAAAACGATATTTCGATTCAGTTTGATAACTTACGACATGAATAAAATCATTACCAAGATTTTGCATTAAATCCAAAACTCAATGACAAATAATAAAATTATAGGGTAAGTAGGCCTATAAGGGTAATAAATTTATATTCAGTTAATAACACACTTATTTTTCATTCCACACAAAAAACTGCAATTTTTCCCCTTTATACACAAGTTTTGTATCATAATAAAATAAGTGACCCACATTTCACCATCTTATTGAATCATTTTCACACAGATGTAGTGAGATGGGAGTCTGTGAACTTATTGTATCTTTGTGACTTATCATTAAATATTAAATCCACAAACATCTGCAGAGTTTGATCCAAAGCACGTTGACGTTTAAAAGCTAAAAGCCTACACAAATGTGCGAGTCTGTTTTATAAACATGAGTGTGGCGTCGCAGCTCTGGTTGCGCGTTTGCAGCTCGTCTGGTTCTTTTCAAGCTTGAGTCATTTCGCAGCGTTACCTCCGTGGTCCGGTTTGGCGTCCCTCCGCGACTTTGTCCCTCGTAACGTTGCTTCAGCTGTCCGCGCTCTCGCGGGCACGGGTGTGCACTGGCACCGCAGGATGATTTGGAATACAGCGCTGTCGGTCTCCGCCGCTGGGCAGTACAGCGGCGTTGCCATCCGGGAGTAGATTCCATGTAAAACAACCGCTGCAGGCTCTTGATGATGACGCAGCGCAGAATACCAGCGTATTAAAAGCGCATTTAATGAAACGTTTATATGAAAAACACACTACTAAGAATGCCGTTTGTCTGTATGGTTTATGTCTCGCCATATATCTAAATAAACCGATTCTTTGGGCTTAGATTCGAAGCGATTCAAAGTTGCATCGATGTGTTGGTGGAATTGAGGATAACTAGTAGAACGCCGATCGATGTAGCGGATCGTAAGGGCTGTGTATCGATACTTCGAATATTTAGGTGAATCGTTACACCCCTAGTAAAAACGTTTGCTAAACCAAAATTGAGGATTGTGTAATGAAAGTAAAACTTTTGAAGAACTTTTGAACTGAACTTTGAACAAAACAGATCAAAAAGGGGTCTAGATTTTTTTGTTTTTTTTTGTTTTTGTGGCCTTTTGAGAGAGAGAGAGAGAGAGAGAGAGAAAATATTTAGGAAAAAAAAAATCAATCTATTCAATCACCTTAAATTTGCTTCAATTATATTGGGATGAAGATGCCAACTTATTACTATTAGCTATGTTAAATGTTGAGTTTTGTAGACATGGTTGGGTTTGCAGCAGGCAGCATGAGGCTTGAGAGGACCATAAGCTGCTCACAATGCAGACACGCCAGCCCAGTCCGCAGCCGCTCAGATGGGCAGAGCAATAAAAAGGACTGGGGACAGAAAGTCAGGCCAGAGAAAGGATTAGTGATCAAAGAAAGCCAGCGGCCATTGTCAAAGTCTGCACATTCACACGCACACACAACAGACTGGCCCCGAATCCACTTTCTGCACCAGCTTAATCATTTACCTGCCTTTTTCCAAGCAGCACCTTTTCTTGGCGCAAGATTGACTCTGTTCTACATAAATCCAGAAACAGACGAACCAGGGTAAATACTACCATGGCAGACACTCAAGAAATCACAAACACACACAAACATACACTGACCGGTTTATAATCTTTTTTTAAATGACTCATATATATTGTTTTGTTGTTGTTGTTTGTTTACTCCTCACTTAGTCCCTATTTAGTCCCATTTTAGTCCTGCTTTAGTCTGGTTTATGCCTGAGTTATGCCTTTTTATTTCCTGGTTAGTTGAAATCCTTTACCTGAACTAGTCTTAAAATAAGCCGAACTAGATATACTGTGCAAGAAAGAGGAGGAATGAACTGGAATAAAATGTGTTTTTGCAGTGCAATTACATTAAGCAGAGATTCTAGCTTTCCAGCTCATTTCCATCTGTAGCCCTGAGGAGGAGGTGCATATTGTACATGTTTTTTGTAGTCGGGGAAACCAAAGCAACGTTTAGTTTCATCCACATTTGAACCGTGGAGAAGCACTTTTGCGGCCTTACATTATACTACAGTACCAAGAATAAATGCCAGTCCGCGGTTGTTTAATTAGTTTTATGTTTTATGGCTGAAAAGAACCTTCACTAATGTCAGAAAGTAAAATAACTTCACATTAGTTTTAATTTGTGCTGCCCCCTGACTCTTCTCTGACGAGCTGAGCTGACGATGAAGACATAAACAAGCGGCCGGAGATCCCAATTAGACGCACCGGCAGCCTTCAGTAGAGCTTGTGTCCCAGAGGGAGAGCTGGAGAGGAGGAAGTGAAGCACAGGCACGTGCAAATCTCTATCTCCCACACACACAACACTTTATCTGCTCTGCTGTCAGCGGCTTGACCTCCACCAGCACATCTACTCCTTCTTATTCCATCGCCCTCCCACCGGCTGACCTGATTGGCTAATGACGGCTCATTTATCTTGATGCTGCACCTGCAGTGTCTCAGGCTGTGGTGTGTGTGTGTGTCTGTGGCTATCTGCGCACACACAAACATTATATCGCATCAGAGCTACACTGGCTCTATCAGAGATAGTGCTGCCCTTGCCAGCAACAGCTTGCACACATGGGTTCACCTCTGGGAAATGATGGAGAGGAGAGGCAGGTGGGGGAGGGAGGAGAGGAGAGGAAAAATAGAAAATAGACACTATATAGAAGTCGAGTATGTGATTGAAGAAAATGAGGAGAGGGAGCATAAAGATAGTCAAGATAAAAGGAAGAGAGAGAGAAAGCGGGGGAGGGGAAGAGGACTATGCATGTTTTATTCACTCACTGCTAAGGCTTCTTTAATTACCAGCTGAAACCGCTGTCCTACACTCATCAATTAAAGTGTGCTATTATACCAGTGTCTCATGAGATGCTGCCAGGTGTGCCTCGGAAAAACTGATCAGTTTTCAATATTCATTTATCAAATAAGATGAAAGAGATTTAACAGAATAATTTACCTTTTTTTCACGCAGAATGAAAGCAAAACAATCTCCATTTGCTAATTTAACCAGTTAAAGAAAAACTTAAAGATGCGTTATGTTCACAAGGTTCAGGCTATAAAAAGTTGCTTCTGTGCAGTGAACAGTTTCATTGTTAGTTCATGAAGTATTCATGTTATTTACACATTTTGGTGCTATATGACATGTCTGGCAACAATTCTCACTCCTTAAATCAATCATTCTTCCCCCTCTACTAAAACTTCTGGAACTTTGGGAGAATGTCAGTCACTGTTTACGCCATCAGGACACAGCTTGAGTTTCACTATCACATCCATTAGTCCTGTGAACGTCTTTAAGGGCCTGTCCACACGAAGCCAAGCTCAGGCGTTTCAGCACCAATATTTGTCCTAAACCACATCGTCCACACGAAGCAGGAGTTTTAGGAAAACGAAGACTTTTGAAACCATGTCTCAGGGTGAAAAGATTTCAAAACTCTGGTTTAGCGTCTCCGAAGTTACGCTGGATCCATGATGACATCACTGCCCTAGAGTTACGTCTCATCAGCAGAATGTACTGACCCTTATATGATGTTCACTGTGAAAATCTGCGTCTCATTTCACTGTAAACCCCAGAAGACGTAAAGAAAAACAAAAGTAAATCCTCTACAATCTGTATTAAATCCGTATTGAAACGTTGTCAAATATTCCAAAGATTCTGAAGCATAAATCCACTTTCTGTGTCTCTTCTGTAGGTTTTAGATCCATGTTGTTCATTCACAATGTTTGTGAAGTTTAAAAAAGTTCTCCAAGTTTTTGTTTACAATAAACTTTTTTTTATTATTATTTTTTCTTTAAAAACTTTATGCGCAGTGTCATTTCTACTTCCTGTCTGTGCCAGTGTACAGCGCCACACTCTGGTCAGTTACTGGCATTACACTAGCTTCAGGCTGGTTTTACTGATTCATGTCCACAAATATTAAGGCAGCTCCATGTTTACGCAGAATGTTTTTAAAAAAAACTATCCTCATTTTGTCTTCGTGTGGACAAGGTCTTCAGTGATCCTCACACCTCTTTTGTTTGATGTGGCCTTCCTTCTCCCAGTTCTGAGGGTCTCTGCCTTCATGCCAGAGAAGCTGAAATACGATGTGCCCTCTCTGTTCTTCTATCCTGAGGGACAAAAGCTGGAATTGTCTCACTTGAACTCGCAGCTTAAGAACCTGCCTGCTCTGACGTCTCTGCTGCTGGTGAAAACCAGCTGGCACTCCACCGGGTCTACTGTCCAAACCAGTGAGTTAACGGCCCAATCACATCGCAGCAGGGGTTGTTATCAAAGACGGCAGCAAGTAGCACCAGAATCAAAAAGATTGCATCTCCTGAGGATGTATGTTTCTATTGATTCTGCTTTAGCAGAGATACAGAGGTGTCCAGGTGTAAACACCATCCACCAGTTGATGTTGTGCTGTGATTGGTTAATCAGCTCAAAGTATTTCATTAATGATCCCACCTTTTCAGTGAGTTAACACTCAAAGTTCAACACATAAGCCATGTTAAATGGTAAATGGTCTCTACTAATCCACCTTTTAAGGCACTCAAAGTGCTTTCCACTCACCCAGTGTAACACACACTGAGGTAATGTGGGTTAAGTGTCTTGCCGAAGGGCACAACGAAATCTACTCTTGTTGTTCTGTGGCACCTGGTGTTCCAATAGTCTTATAAAACGAACAAAGCACAAAATCCTCTCTCATCTCTTGCCACAGATGTTTTTCTGCCTCATCTCTGACATTTCAGGGCACAAAGTTAAAGTTGGGGTAGCTAACTTTTTTAGTTGTTAAAAGTAAACTTTGTGTTTTCCACCAAAGAAAGAAGAAGAAATTAGCCCACACACTACTGTCTGAATCGAATAATAAACATTTTAGTTCTAATCAGGAGCAGAATGCAGCGTTCTGATTGGCCTAGCTTGGGTGGTCCTCTTCAGTTTCACTTAAAAAGAGAAAAAGAAAGAGGATTTTAAGTAAAAATTGCAACCTAAAGTTAATACATACTGACATTAACAATGTGTTTAAGGATTTATGAGAGAAAGTTAAGTTTAAAACCTAAATTGTGTTTGCAGTGTAAAAATCACCTACGCCAGCTTTCAGAATTTTCTGTTTGAGTTGATCATTTCTATGCCAAGATGTCTTTTTATAAATCACAAACTTTAAGAACAAATCAAACTTGCTCCTCCACTTTGGAATCTCATGCACTAGAACCAATAAGAAGTTAACGCACACATGATTTCATGTGTTTCCCATGTTTAGAGTCATCTACTGCCTACAAAGAAACACCCAGGGAATCAAAGTGATCTTAATACTTTATAGACTTGAGCAGAAATCTCAGAGACATACACAGCTTTAAAAGAGAATGTTAACAGCACTCCAGTGCATTAATGTTTCACTTCAGGCCAGTACTAATTTAGGGTGATTAGGAAAGTCTGAAGTCTTATAATTGAGAATGTACATAAATAAAAGGCTGCTAACCTGGCCAGCCAGTGAGATTCTTTTGTGATATTTGTGATTTAACAAAGAAATCCATCAGGCCTTCCACTTGCCCCATTGATTTAGAAGACGAGGGCAGGGGGCTGTTAGCAAAGACAGCAGCAAGTAGTGCATGAATCAAAACAAAGATGGCAGCACTTTTAGATGTTTCTGTTGATTCTGGGGCCCTGAGGAATAGTCAGGGGAGGCATTAATGGACATGTTTTTAGTTGTTCTATCCCATGCACTAATTGGATACGCCATTACAATTTGTTGCTGTGATTAAGCACAAAAAAGGTAGGACGCACACCTAATCGGCTCAAAGTATTTCATTAAACGTCCCACCACTCGTCCTTTGCTTTCAGCGAGTAAAGGCCAGGTTAAAACACTGCATGTCGCAAGCTCAAATGTCAACAGAATCAGATTTTTTAAACGTGAATTGCTAATCAAATCATAACTGCAACACATTTTTTTTTTCTCAAATTGTACAGCCCTAATAAGCATAATATGCAGTGTCTAGACCCAGACCAGACAGGATTTTAGCATCCAAGGCATCAGGTTTACATGGTACGTCAACTTGAGGTGTCCAGCAAATTTGCAAAATAAATTTGTTTCCCGCATGAAAAGTCAGTATGAAGCGTTCTGGCGAAGCTCAAACCAGAGGTCAGCGCTTTCCATTGTAGAGCAATGTTGAACTTTCATCACTAGTTTACCTTAGTTTGATTATTTTAATAAAAAAAAAAGATTTTTTTTTTATTTTTTTTTTTTTTTTTTTTGTGGTTGCTTGTTTTGGGCTTTTTTCAGAGGCTTGGTACTTGTCTGGCAACCCTGAACACTGATTGCTCCTCATTGCAGTGTTAAGCCACTGCTGTATGACATAGCAGTGGAAGAGTACAAAGACAGGCTTAAAAAGAACATTGCCAGGAGGAGGAGAAGTGAAGTGTGCTAGATCCTAACCTGGTTTGTCATCATACAAAACAAACTAAAGCAATTTATTTTTGACCCCCATTCTTCATAAATACTATGTCCATTGAAGCAAATACTGACACAAAAATAACGTGAGGTCTGAATGTAGCATAAGGCTGAATATGGCTCATTTAGTATTATTGTAGCTGCAAGGGTCTAATGATGTTCTCAGACGTGGTGCCCACAGGAGAACATGCATGTATAAAACAGCGGTGGGATTAGGACCCCAAGCTTAAGTCACCAGAGAGTCTTAAAGTTAAACACGTAAGTCTCAAGTCACATACTACATCAGTCAGAGGGTTTTGAGGATCAGGTAAGTCAAGTCAAGTAAGAGCTTTTTGCGCAGCAGGTACAATGGAGACAAATAAGTGTTGCACACAGTATGGGACAATATGGATGTCAAGATGATTCTACTTTGTCTTATTTTCCTTATTTTATAAAAAGTAGGGATGGATGTTATCAGGATTAGGGATAAAAGTGATATTTTGCGCAGATGTGTGTGTTTTATCACAGATACTTACATTTTGTTTTTATTATGACAGTGAAAAGTAACTTTGGAGCAAATGAAAGATTTCACTGTTGTTTGTTCGGGATGATTGCAATCGTGAATAACCGCTAAATATTTTGTCTCTCAATACAGAAAAAGAACCTAACATTTGATATGTGTTTGTAAATATGCTGAGACAGCAATGTGTGTCATCAGTTTTTTGTCTCATGTCTTACAAAGTCACAAAGAACAAAACTTGTTACTTGTCTTTTTGTGACCAGTTTTATCAAATCTATTTTGTGAATCAAAACATTTCTTAAGATGGACTTTATAAAAGACAATACTAAAAGACACACTTTTGTTTATACATGTTACATTAGATGAAAGAATTTGCTTCTACAATGGCCATGTTTATTTTGTATTTTTAATTTTGTCATTTATTTTTTTAGTTTTTTTTTTTTGTTTGTTTGTTGTTGTTTTTTTGCAAATTCTTATATCTGCAATTTTACCTGGAGGGACAAACTGATATTGGCTGATTCTAGTATCAGTATCTGTAAAGGTGCTTTCACACCAGAGGCTTCAGTTTGCGCCAGACGCCCCGCGGTGTATTCAAAATGAATCACGTTTCTCGCGCGACCAACCTGCAGCTCTCAAACCACGGCATCTGTGACTCTATTTTAGAACAAAGTTTAAGTCTGATGTCAAGTGGTGGAGTGGATAACTCATCAGACTCTGGTGGAAGAGCCCGCGGTGCGTGGGTTTGACCCCAGGCATCAAACAGCTGATGAAGACATTTGTATCTGTAGGAGATATGCAAATCTTAAACTTTAAGAATCCTAATTTCTGTACAAACACATTGTATTATTATTTTAAACTACAAAACAAACAGTATGTCTTTATTTAATGTATGCATAAGTGCAGAAAAAAAGAACAATACATTTTCTAGTGTGGGAATTGAACCCAGGGTCTCTCGCGTCCCAACTCAGCGCTTTATACTTCGCCACTAAGATACACTGTGTTGCCTGTTTGAAATGACAGTATATAAATCCGGTTCAGTCGAATCAGCAGGTTATTTTTGTCTCGTACATCGCGTTTGTTTTGCTGTGAAAATAAAGTTTATTTGGCCAAATGTTTGTGCAGCTTTTGGTAAGAATAAGTTAATAACTGAGAAGCCTGTTCATGTTGAAGCTGTAGTGCTGGTCGTCACCTGCTCGCTCATGGAGCCCATTCATGTGTATGTGTCTGTCAGCGGAGGAGCGTCCTCATGTGCCGCCAATCAGAGCAACGAAATGAGCGATGGAATGGAGAACACAGAGCTTATTAGACAGTGGTGTATGGGGATACCAAGAGGATTAGTTCTCTTGTCAATGTGCCCCGGCCTTCAAGCTGTAGAACTGGTCGTTAACACTGTCACTTTTTTCTGTTGGTCACGCTTATTAGACGCCCGTCTGCCCTTAAACGCTCGCGCTGGTCGTAGTAGACGCTCCACGCCGCTCTGGTCGTGCGAAATCGCGCCTACACATAGACATAACATTGAAAGTGTTCGCGTGTCGCGTTGGTCTGAAAGCACCTTTACAACACTCACAAAATTGCAGTTTTACTTTTCACCAAATACTGCACCAAATACTGGTTGTTTTTTTAAATCCATCCCATTTCAGGTTCATAGTGTGGCCTTTGCTTCTGAAATGGTCACAATTCTAATTCTTATGTCATTACGATTATTATTGTCTCGACATCCGCAGTCACAAGTCAAGTCTTTGGAGATCATAAGCTAAGTAAGTCACAAGTTCTGGAAAGTGCGACTCGAGTCTCTTTAGAGTAAAGACATGTGACTTGAATCTAGCACTTAAGCCCTTTAGTAAAGTATCTTTTTTGAGGAACAGAACATGAGGTCTGCCCTCACTTGAAAGTAGATGTCTGAGGCTTCAGCCCGGAATTTACTTTCACACCTACAATCTTCTGTTTTTTCTCTGTGCAGCTGCTTATCCCACTGCCCAGCCACCTCACGTTTATCAGCAGCCACCAGCTCACATTTTGACATACGAACACACGCACAAACACACATCTCCAGATTGGGTTTTCCTCCGTCTCTCACCAGAGGAGCTTGAGGCAGCTGGCAGCCCATGACCTGTCCTAAAGCTCCCAGACCCAGACTGACAGATAGACTCGAGAAAGGGACCAAGAACCCCATCAAGTAGAGATCTGGATCTTAATTCTAGTCTTCGGGGCTTAATCTGGCTACTTTCACGAGCACAGCCAGCCACTGTAGCAACTAAGAACCAGAACCGACAAATCCATGTGACTTAAACTCCCAAAGCTGACATAAAGGAGATGCAGATCTAATGACTTTATAGGTTTCATTTTATCACTTCCTCACAATGCAATCACTTTAAAATCTTGTAAATCTTTTGTCATGTTGCCTCCTGTCCAGCAAAATATGTTTGCCTGTGTTTCTGTGTTATTTCACCTAATGGCATTGTATTCAGCTAACGACTTTTCTGCAAACCATTTTAACTTTTATTGAGGGAGTGAAAGTGTCGCCGCTGGTTGTGGAGAGCAGGAGAAGAGGGTTCCAGCCGAGCTATTCGTCCTGATTTATAATAAGATCTATTTCTGTTTGAGGGAGAGCAACAGTTGCATTTAGGCATTTTTACAATTGCCTACACGTGTGCCTTCAACTAAGCTTGATAGATTCACATAGAAGATGCAATACAAGGAAACAGTGTCTGTGCTGGCACGGTGGGAACTGGCAGAGTGCAAGACCTCATCCACGTTTAATCATTCACAAGCAGAGCACGTACGGAGAGGGGAAAGCTCACCCTCTGGGCACACACACTGTCACACATAGCAGCATGGACCAGACTCAACCACAGTGTACTAATCGCATCCTTAAATGCTCCAACTTTCACTCTTACATGACATTAACAGACATGCACAGAAACAAGAAACACGCAACAGAACATTGTAAGAAAGTTCTCACCTCACTGTGTGCCGTCTGTTCTGGCTGGCTCGCCGATTTGTTGAGCTGGAGCAACGACCGACTTCTCGTCTTCATGAACGCACTCACAAATGCTAAGTCCCGCCCGCTGAAGTGTGTCGACAATGAGAGTGGATGGGATGGTGGGAGGAGGTAAAGGAGGAGGAGGTGGTTGGGCGGGAAGGTGAGGAGAAAGAGAAAGTGAACAGTGTATGAGACAAACATGAATGACTTGACTGGAGTGTGACGATGTGGTTTAAGTGCAGACATGTGGTGTAAGAGCTACACAGCATTGCGACACTTCTCATGTCTCCTTCACTCCTCAACTCTCTCTCTCTCTGTGGTTAAAACACTAACACTAATCTCCTCAAAGGTCCCTCACACACTCCTGCTTTTCAATGCCTTCTCCTGAATCCCGTTGGAACATTTGATATTATCTGGTTGAGGATGACTGTGGTATTTTTGCCACAAAAAGTAAAACATAATAAGCAACACAAACCGTGCATATCTTTCACTTTTTCAGTTTAGATCAATCACAGAATGTAATGATATAATAACATTCTGTTTTTGTAATAAATATGAACTTATCAAATAAAAGATGATAACATGTAACATATCAACATGTTGATAGTAAAATTGCCTTTTTAATGTATGTCTAATTAGTACATGTACAATATTGAATCATAAGACAATCTGCTTTTCTGGTGAAATTGTCAATTTAATCCAGCTGTTCAACTATTTTTTTTTTCTATCTGGTTCTCCTATTGGTCAGACCTATGTCATACTTTGAGTGATTGTTGGGTTTTAAGAACCAAAATGGAGTGAGTTTTGAGGTTGCAGACACTTTTTTTATCTACCTCAAAACTGACTTGTGAATCCCGATAAGTTCTAAAAAAATCCTCATCAAAATCATGATTAAACAGCAAGAAGATCGTGATATACATTTTTTGTCATGTCGTCCACCTTTATCTCATGAGCAAATACAACTATTCACTCAAAAATGAATTTATCTTACAAAAACGATATTGTTGCTGTTTAAAAGTAACTGACTTTGAATGCCAATGGGATCAAATCTGCATCGATGACTTTTGATGTGAAGTCAGCTGAACCCATTGAAATGCAGGCTACACATTCTACAAAACAGTGGCGATATCCCTCCAGTGTGCGCTCCCTCAGCTCCAGGTTTGTACATCCGCGCTCTGCCTTTGTGTGTTAGCTCCAGTCTCAATCCTCAGGCTCAGCCACAGAAAAGCCAATCTCCACATCCAATTATTTCTCAAAGGCAGACAGATGGAGAAAGAGGAGTGAGAGAAAAGGGGGAAACGAGGCGGCAGAGGCAGCGTGTTGAGAGAGGCGCTTTGAGGGTCCACACATGGAGGAATTCATTAGAATGAAAACAAAATAGAGAGAATAAAAAAAGTCTGATCTCTACCACAGTCCGTAGAACAGTTTTACAATTAGTCAAAGTCCAAATGCAGCCTGAACAAAGTCTGCAGTGCACTGATAGAGGAGATCAAATGAGTGGCCAAAAGCGATTGTTGAGAAATGAGCATGTTTTTTAAGTTTTTTGTGTTCATACCCTGGTTATGCAAGCGCTGGATGTCCCGTCTTGACGTCTTCAGTCCTGGGATAGTCCATCAGAAAGTAGTTCTCAAATAGCGCGCACTGTCTTGAACCAAAATCATTCTTTTCTCCTTCGTTTTCTCCTGGTCTTTGACTAGCTGAAGCATTTTTCTTTCTTGGCAAAAGCGGTGACACACGGCGTAGGGGGGAAGAGAGAGAGCTCATGGCCAAGCGAACAGAATGCGAACACAGAAAAAAATATGTTTGGTAGAAAAGAGCGTGAGAGGAAGTGTGGGTAGGATGGAGAGGAGTGACGAGAAGCAGAGGCAGGTGGAGTGGTTAGTGACACATCGTGGAGGTGTGCGCCTGCCTGACTGTGTGGAGCGACTAAGAGAGTGAGTAAGGCGACACGCTGGCTCGAGCTGGAGGAGGGGGAGGGCGGGTGGATGCAAGTATGGGGAGAGGAAGGGAATCAGCAAGCATGAAGACAGAGCGGAGGAATGTACTGAATACTTCTGAAGGAGGAAAGCCGGTGTCCCTCCTCACCTTTTGCATATGATTTCTAGTTAGAAGCAAGAAAGAGGTCTGAAGCATCTTGATATTGGATCACTGGGTTTTGTTCGGTCTACGGTAGGCAGGTACTCAAACACAGGAAGTACAGAATATACAAATGTGCAAGTAATCAGCTGTTTCTATGAGCTAAGCTTATAAATTAAAAACTACAGTGTATATTCTAAATTCATATTTAACACAAAGTCAAAGGAGGAGAACATATACAGTCTGTAGCTCAACTCAGCCAACACACTGCTATAGCTCTGTTCACCGATTGGCTGATAGTACAGTCTGCAGTGCTGTTCTACCTGACCTAGTGGGTGGATTGAAGCCTGGCTATAACAAATAGTAGCAAAGGCCTAACAGTTGTAGTTTTAGAAGATTAAGACATTTCAACTATCATTCCAAACTTTTGACTGAACTGAAGGGTATATCATATTTTAAACTGTGTGGATTGCTCCTGGGCAAACGAGGGATTACTTTGCAAAATAATCAAGAATAAAATGCCGGCCCAATATCTGTCTAACTATTGAAAATTAAAAGTAGTTTATCTGCTTATTTTCCTGATAAATTAATTAGCTTTCTAACCTTTTTCTTTTAATAAAACTGCATGCAAATTTTGTTCATATCAACTTGACTTATGTTGGAAAAAATAATACAAAACTGTAACTTAAATATTCCTGCTTCAGACATACTGAACATGCATGTTATTATCATTTATCAAAATGGACTTTATACTTTATACTAAACTATCCTTTTTGCGGTCCTGGTTACAATTCTAGCTCATCACTAGCTAAAAACTTGACTTTTCCTCCAAAAATGACAAATCCAAGTGACATTTTGGAGAATACTTACCCTTTCAGCTCTGCTAGAGTTTTGCTTATGGCAACAAAAGTTGACATGGATGAACAAAAAAGAGAGAAAGAAATAGAGAGAAAAAAAAACTTTCACAACCCCAAAGGTTTGTGCCATGCATGCATTCTGCACCATGTCTCCTGTTTGACATTCACAAAGGTCAGAATATGTCACGCTCAAACTTTCATATTTACGGTTGTATAGTTTTCACAGTGCTTGGACAACAGGTCACTCCCACTAGCTCTTCTTCTTCCTCATATCTACTGGAGAATGGACCAGGTGAGTGAATAAATGTATGATTGTATGTCTAAAGAAGTCAACTTCAAACACTGCTCTGTGTTTGAGAAGTGATCCCAGCAGAGCTCATCATTATTCTTCTTCTCCAGCAGCTGCAGCATCGCAGCAGTGAAAGACAACACACTCTTTTCAATCTTTCCAAAAACAAATCTAAAGAAATTCAAAGTGATTGGTGGTAGGTGAAAGCCTTCTGCACTGAAATGCCCCTCTACAAGTTCAGGAAGGAGAGGCCGAGTAATGATTCTCATAAGAGATTGTGACTTCATTTGTCATGTCTGTGCATCACTGACTCTGTTTGTCAAATCGTATCATTGCAAGGTTTTAACATAGAAGTCACTGCTGCATCTTTAGCGATCAGAGAACCTAACATCTGGAACAATCTCCCCTCATCTTTTACAGTAGACCAGGGGTCGGCAACCTGCGGCTCTTTGACGCTCCCCTAGTGGCTCCTTGGAGGCCGTTCAAAAAATATGAAAGTGGAAAATTGTGTGAAAATATTTTTTGTTTTAATAGAATTTTCGTAGGAGGAAAATTGTGTCAAACACTCTTAAAGTTTTCTAATGCTATAAAAATGTGCAGAATAAATATTTAATTTCTACATTTCTGTCAACGAAGAATTACGTCATAGCCGGGCGACGAGTTTCTTTCAGGTCCACGTGCTGTTGTAAACAAACGACAGGTGTGTCAGGGCCATGGATCCAAAAGGGAAACAGAACGATAGAACACACGATTCAACAGTTTTTGGACCGAATCATTTGCTTTCATTGCAAATGCGGACGTTTTGTTTCAACCCGGGAGATGATAAAGCGTTGAACCCCGTTCACAGACGATCGAGGACTCGCAGATCAACAGCAAGCAGCGCTGGGGAAAACTTTACCGAGGACTGAATGAAGGACTGTATTTTATGCACGAAGGCACGGAAATAACACGCGGAGTTTGGGCAAAATCAGCTGGATTTAGCGGAAAGAGACATGTGCAACTTTGTCTCAGGTAAGCGCTTCAGTCACATCGCTGCATTGAACGCCAATGGACACATGATTGAGTGATAATATAAAGCTGATTTATGCAGAGTTTAGTTATATTTTGATCTGCATCTTGTAGTTTTGCCTCATGTCAGCGGTCCTTGGCCTCCGTGTCAAAAAGCTCGAGCAGGAGCGGTATAAACGCGCCCCGCGTCTGTTCATGCTGTCGAATTATGTAATAATTACCCGCAAAAAAGTGCCACTTGTTGTCCGGTGCGACGTATACACGTTTTTTCCTCCTTTCTCCTTTGGCTTGTTCACATACACTCCAGAGTTGTACAGTAATATAGTAATGATGAAAGCTCATTTTGCATTTGTATCGGACTTATTACTTTGATAACTGGTTGACAAAGCTTATATAAACACTTACAGCATCTGTTGCATGCATTGTAAGGCTGATATAAAGCTTTAAATTTTTTGCGGCTCCAGACAGATTTTGTTTTTTTGGTCCAATATGGCTCTTTGAACATAAAAGGTTGCCAACCCCTGGTATAACAGAAAACATTGACATTTTTTGTACCAATCTCATAGCTAAATCATGTAGATCATAAATCTACAGCACAAGGTTACAATGAGTGCTTTGTAGCGCTTTGTGACTGTGAAAAGTACTTCACAAATAAAGCTTACTTACTTGCTATATCTACAGGAGTTGTTTTGATTCAGGCGATCCATACTTGCTACTCAGACTCTGAATATACTGTATTTAATTTGCACCATAATCATAACACATATTCTTTCACCAAAATGTAAAACAGAGGAGAACAACTCTAATAGTTTGTTTCACAAAAGCATGATGTTATGAAAACAAGGGGGACTGATTACTGTACAATATCTTATGAAAGTAGACACATTTGATGTACTACATGTCAACATTCCAGTTGCCCTTTTTGTGTGGATGAGAAGAAAATGAGCTAAAATGAGAACAGGACTGGCAGGGAAAGCTAAATGAGCAAACAGAGTAGTGTGAGGAGAAAACGATAGCAAGACTCAATATTTATGGCTTAATAAAGCATAAACTAAATTAAACCAACATTTTTTATGACACTGAAATAATTAGCTTCTGTCAATTACATTAGACGAAGCAGAACATGTTTTCACTTTAGTCTCAAGATCAGACTGGTTAAATGATCAGTATAAGTAAATGTTATAGTACAATATATTTCACACTAACATCACAAGTACAAGATGGTGGGAAGTGAATCAGATGTCCAGAAATGACACATTCTGAGCATAATTTATCCTTAATGCAAATTTGAGCCACATAATAGTCACTTTGGTTTAATTTGATTTGTTTTTTAGACTGACTATTATTTACTTCCTAATTTAAAGACAAACTATTCTCCTCCTAAGATACAATGGTTCCTTTACTGCTGTAATAGCAGCCACAACAACTTTAGTTAGGCCGAGCGTGGAACTCCTTTAAGTTTAGAGAGAAACATAAAATGAATGTGTTGCAGTATTTACGTATTTATCTTTCAGAGCCATTTCAGGAGCAGAAACTGAGCTATGGGAGGCTGACTTTATGTGAGACGTGACCTGTGATAACCTCTGCTCTACTGATTTGTCTTGCTCTGCTTGATGGCTCCCTACGGCCTCATTTGCCTTGTCTCATCTGACCTAAGTCAATCTTGCAGCCACTTGAGGAGCCTGGCTGTAACTGTTGTCATCTTTCCTCATCGGCGGACACTGAACTGACACTTCACCCAGCTTCCTCTCAATCACACTTTGAATTGCAATAGTCTAATTCTCTGCTGGCATGCCACTCCACTGCAGAGATAGAAGATTTGTCAAGTGCCAGACTAGGGATGTGCTATTTCCTCAGTGGACGACAACCAATTCATTTTATAAATGTCAGATGAAGCTCAAGAAAGCCACCTAAACCCCTCCACCCACACCAGCCCATGGCCTGATGGGTAATATTGTTATTGAGGCTCATTTTGATTGGTTGCCTTTGCCCTTTTCATTGTGTGAGTGGAAGTGAGGAGAACAATGACAAGGTACGAGGACACACACTCCCGGCATGTTTGCGTGTGCTGATGGTTTACGTAAACAGAGATTAGAAATGCAATAAAACTGTCACATAGAGGAAGAAGCTGTCATGGCATCAAGCTGAGCACGCTGACACTTGTATCTATCTATTATAGACACACCAGGTTGTAAATGTGTGTGCGTTCACTGCATCGCACAATCTTAACACTCTTTACAACAAACAAAAGTTCTTAACCACACAAAATGAACTCCTGTAACTTTTGCCATGTTGCTGTTGCTACCTCATCTGAGGTTACTTCGTTTCATCAAGTTTATTATTTCATTTTTAGACCAGTCATTCTCTAATTTGCACTTGGATACTTAGACGCTGGTCACAATCTTCATTATTCTTAATCAGCTAGTCATGGATTATTTTCCTAGAAAAAAAAAAAAACAAAAAAAATCAAAAAAATAAAAAATTTAGGCACAAAGTAATTGGCATAGGATACATATACTTTTTTATGCCATTATTTTATTTGAATCAACTGAGCTCTACAGTCAAGAGACCTGCACATCGAAGTCACGACAGTCCCATCAAGACTTGGGTACATCCCCCCCCGTTCCCTCGTCATGCGCCTCTAGAGGCCACACACACAACTGCACTGTTGCAAAACATAAACAACATAATCGGGCTAGCACCCCTCCGTCTGCAAGTACACGCAGTATTTCAGTCTTTACTTCGACACTGTTGTTGACCTCTTGCTTCCCGTTAAAGTTCACACAAAAAAACACACAAAGGAGATTTACCAAAAATAACTTGTGTCAAGAAAATACTATGCAGACTATCACCTAAGTTTTTGTTCACTCTTTATCTTCAACATCTATTTTAGTTTCTCATCACTGTAACAAGAAGCTGTGTTATTTGCAGTTTTCTGTGGTTTGTCAAGGCTCGTTGTAGTAAAACCATTCAACAGTGTCTGATATGTAACATGTCATTTTATTACTTGCAGTATGCATAAGTAAATATAATTTCTTGGCACGTTATTTTGTATATATATTTTTTGTTTTTAGCCATTCTCTCTTACTTGCATTTACAAGTAGTCCCTTACAGAAATTCGTTTAAGCTATTGTTTTGTTATCTATCTTGGCGCCTCACTGACTCTTAGTCAGCTACTGTATATCTTGTAATTAAACAATGTCCAAATATGTGAGCAATTGCATTGATAATGCATTGGCAGTCTTATATTCAGAATTACAGAACATCTTTAACTTTAGCTTGATATGATATTAGTTGTGTCACAGGAAGACATCACAGATGACAGTAAACAATCTTAACAAATGTGTGTCAAAGGAAAACAGCTGATGTTACAGAACAGAATTAATAGTATATGATATTCGCTAAATAAAACTAGAAGTCCACAGTATCATTAAAAAATGTGCTTTAAGAATAATAGGCTTTGGTAATAACTAAATTGTACCACAGTAATGACAATAGATACTAAGTAATAACTTACTAGGCCAGTAATCAGAAGGAATAAGGTCGACTCAGGGAGAGAGAAGGTTGCCTGGGATCCAGAATGACATTTCTCTGTATTTTTACACAGAGAAATATCAGTCTGGTCGCCCTCCCCTCCAAGGGCGTTTCCCTCCAAATCCAGATCGTACCGTGCAATGAAAATCGTTTATTTCAGTCACGTGGTTTTGCTAACAACGTCCCTGTGTGCGCAGCGCGCATGATCTAATATCCACAAAGAGATATTTTGGCTTATATCATCAATAACTGTAAAAAGTACAAAAGTCTCCTGGTCCCTGCCAGCAGCATGGAAGAATCAGCGGCAGCGCTGTGAAGGAGGAAAGGGGGCGGAGCCTGAGCTACACACGGGGAGCAGATCAATTTCAGTCAAAACTCATATCGTTGAATAATACAAATCCAAGGTGATACACATAATGAAAGGTAAAGCTAAACTAAAAGAGAATAAACTAACAATAATAAATATTACAAATTTTTTTTTTTTTTTATTTCTTGAAAAATCAAATTTCAAATCGTCCGTCTCGTTCGGGACCCAATCTCGTGGCTCGTCTCATCTTGTGAAAATTCTGTCTCGTCCCATCCTTGTAGTTAGTGAGGACTGGAGTGATGATCAGACCAGCAATGCTCCTCCTCCCTTTCTTCTTACTATGCTTGAAAGCAGCGAGTCCTTCAAAAATATAACGATCAGAATCAAAAATATCTCCCGCGACCCCCCAATCAAAGCCCTAGGCTCTAACCCCCCTTGCAGCCTGTCTCCGTGCAGGCGAGGTCCGGCCACGGCTCTGATCGAGTGCTGCGCGGTATCGGTACATGTTTTCTATCCGCGCTCGTGTTGCCTGGTGCTGTGCTCCGTTCAGCGTAAGCACCGTGCCACACACACAAGTGGAGAACATAGAGCCGCCCCGGGATATGGCAGATCAGAGAAGAGCCGACAGGACGCGTGAACAGGACACATGGAAGCCGTCAGCGAGGACCGGGGACACACGGGCAGTGTCTGCGGTATAATGCCTAATTTGGGACGTAATTTACAAATCACACTTACAAACTGTGGCTGCTCTGATCACAGAACGCATCAAACTTTTATTCTGCCTAGGGTGACCAGACGTCCTGAAAAATTCGGGACAGTCCCGAAATTCACGCCTGTGTCCCGAATCCTGTCCACATGTCCCGAAACTCAGCCTAGCCCCGACTGACACCTCAGAGATTCTGTGCTGCACGTTATTACGCAGGCTACACATCCACATTATGCCCCAAACAGTGTGAGAGAGGATGTAGTGCTGCTGGAGTCTTTAAAATGCATCAATACAGACATATTGTCTTTAGATTGAAAACCGCGTCACTGCGCGAGCCTCGAGCAGGACAATTTTGGGTTGACGAGCGGCTTTGGCTGCGCCACGGGGCGCCCGGCGCTTTGACGTGCTGTGTGCAAGATCTGACCCACAGAAGTTGGCGCGTAAGTGAAATGAGCCTAGCGCCTGCCCCTACATAAGGCTGTGTTTGCCCCTAGGCCTCCTTCCGCGTACAATTCGCCTCACAGAAGTCAGATACTTTTGTTTGACAATCATGTTTTGTAATCTGCACATCTATTAGTTAAACAGGTGTTTTTGGTCATTATTCGGCCACACAAATTGTCTGTGAAGCAGCTCCTGCGTGTACACTGTAAAACTAACACTGTAAAAAGTATTATTTAAAAAATACTAACACTGCCTAAAGCTTACTAGTAGGAATAGGCAAAATATAATTATACTGATAATAGCCTAATAATAATAATAACAATAATAATAATAATCATATAAATCATACAAATATTATTAGAAAAATAAAATTACAAAGTTGGCTAGTAGATATATTTTATGTAAAAGTTGAAAATGTATGATACCATATTGTAGGCTATTGTTTTGTGAGTAAAACACCAGACTAGAACTGTTAAGACTGGAACAATAAACAATATTGAATGTATCTATAAATCCTTAACGATGACAACTATATATAGAAATTCTTTGCCCCCCCATTTATAAACTCGACCCCCATCCCCCCCCAATTACATTTCTCTGAAGCCGTTTCTGTGAGTTATATATAGGATAGTCTTAAGGCTGCATTCACAATACACTTTTGATTCAGATCAGGGTTTGTTTACCTGGATAGTTCGGTTTAATTGAGTAATTGTAAACGCGCAAACGAATTCTGATACACTCTTAAAAATCATGATGCTCTACACACTTCATGTGTCCGTCCAGCTTCAAAAATGGTTTCCAAAATATCTTTATTGTGTTGTCAAAATTGTGGCCACCACACAAATGTTTTTGCTTGCCTTTTTAAAGTAAAGATGCACTTGACAAAATACTAAGATCATCTTGCTATACTTTATGACGGGGTACCCCTTGAAGTGTGTAGAGCATCATGAGTGTATTTTTCAATGTAAATATGTACACATGTATATGTATATTTTGTATGTTTGTACAACATCTCAAATTGACCAATTGGGTCACATTCTGTTCACGTGACCGGCTTGATGGCTGAATATAAGACTCAGGTGTGTCTTAGCTCATTCATGTCTGATGAAGGGCAGGACGCCCGAAACATCACTGGGTTAAGCAAATAAATGACTATGGGAGCTATATTTGCTATGCGGACCATCTCTCTTTTTTATTACCTCCACACATCCCAACGTCCACTAAATCCAAATCTGAAACCCCTCGTGGATAAAAGACAGTCCTTCATTTATTCCTTCTCAAAAGTTTTCCTCTGCTGCTGCAACTCCTCTGCAAGAGATCACCGCTGGCACGCACGAAGCAGGACATGCAGCTAGCAAGTCTTCGTGACTAAATAAACATCATGGTCAAAAGAACTTAATAAAATCATTCCGAAATAACACTGTCTGTCACGCTAACTTGATGGGTTAAACGCATATGCATTCGCGCTGATGCGTGAGTAGGGTCCGTGGCTGCTGCCTCCTGTATATAGATTTATACAGGCAACGTTCTTGCGGCTCTCCCTGTCGAAACAATGATGCGTATGGATGGGATTTCAAGCGGTACGTCCCTCGACGTCTCGTAATTTTGAGTGGCTCCTACATGGTATGACCGCTCGTTTCTGCCCATTGTAACAAATAACACAGAGTCCACGGGGCACAAGCAGGAATTCCTGTCGGACGCACTTTTAGTGCGCTGTCACTTGTATGTGTGCGTGTGGGCCGCTGTCATAGGTGGGTTTCACATTTTAGAATTCTTGACCGTTATAAGCCAGATGGAGGGCAAGAGTGAGTTTTTCCCATTAATAACATTGTACTTTGCTGTGAAAAAAAAAAAAAGCTAATTCATGGGATGACCAGACCCATTTCACTTTTGTATCACTAAAATAATCTGCATTTAAAAGAACTTCATTGTAGCTTCCCTCCACCTCATTGAAATAACATTGGCCTGTAGAATGTTGTGATGTCACCTGAAACCAACCTATTGTTACATTGGCGCTTTTTTATTGAACAGTACAGAAAAATCGAAAAATACATCGATGCATGGACCCACATCGGCTCGTGAGCCTCTAAATCGAAATCGAATCGAATCGTGAGTCACCCAGAGATTCCCATCCCCTAAATAGGCTATAAAATCAATCAAATACTGCGTCAGCAATAGCAAATATAACATAGCTTCTCGACAAAGTGCAGCATTACAAAGTTCACACTTCCAGATGCTGCATTTGTTGGCTGGTGCGGGAGGCCTTTTGTGGAAAAAAAAGGCAAAAGGCAAAGCACAAGCACGCTTTACTTTCCCCCTTCTCCCTCTTTTCTCCGCTGTGTTTTCTGTGAAGATGCGATGCCTTTTTTTGTCATTTTCATTTTATTTTAAATTCTAAATGCCAAATGTGAAATAATAATGATAATAATAATTTTAATAAAAAGAAGGAGAAGGAGAAGAAGAAGAAGGCACTCTTTCTACAAATTCAACCCAAAAGCTTTCCAAAATTACAGTACATTGATTAAATGTAACCATAAAATTTTAAAGTACTTTGCTTTAAAATAGCACAAATAGGCACATTTAAAAAGAACAGTCTTGATTTTCCTGTAGTAACTTACAATGCACAAAAGTGTAAGTCCACCAGTGGCGGACCGTCAGGGCCTGCAAAGCCTTCTCTGCTGGCCTAAAAATATCGAAATAACAAACTGATAAAAATTATATTTAGTGCATGCATGCATGCTTAATCATTATTCAATAATTATTTATCAGCTTCTTCGTAGCATTTCCCATCGTTTCGCCGCTTTCAGGCGTGTATTTCAACATATATTGTTTTAACCAATCATATTTCAGCCATCAGATGTTGTCAGGTCAGTGAAATCTGCCCGAGGCCTTCACAACAGGTTTTGAAGGCTCCGTCTCTTAACATAAACGCGTATCAAACTGTTGGTTCAACCAATAAGATTTTATGTCAGCGACGCCAAGGCCTTCTCGAAGGCGAGTGACAACGTCATGGATAACTACGGCATTTGATTGGCTGCGCTCAATCAAGCAATTGTTTTGAGCAGTTTTGTCACAGTGGCTAAAGGGAGAGAAGAGATCGATTTGGTTGCAAATGTATTGGTAAAGCCTTTTTTAAGATGGACTTTTCAAGAAAAGCTGGACATTGTTCAGAAAGAACTCCGAACCTAGCCAGCCTGTCACAAGCGGGAAAGGGATTTGTGCCACTTCAGTGCATATGAGTGGTGCACTTGGCTTGCCTTACAGACTCCAAGGACCTTTGCAAACTGTATTGCTGGGATGTGCTTATTATTTGTCACGGTACTTTGCTGCGGGACACTTACAAGCAACAGTGCTTTCCAAAACTTTTGGCGGTGGTGCAGTGCGGAGGTAAACATACTGCGCGAGAGAGGAGCCCATCTGAGGAAAATCTACGAGGCCACTGGAAGTGTCGCCGGTGCCCCGGGGGATGTGAAATGCACGGCCCGCCACTGAAGTCCACAGTAAGCAAGTAACCCCAACATCCATTTTACTTTAAATATTTGTGTAAAAGAATAGTTTCTGATACCCACGGTTGTGCTGTTAGATTGATGATACAAGTCACTTTTTCCACTAAAATTAGGACTTAATTTTATGATTGCCCACCTAAGATTTCTGCCTTTCCACCAAGATCAGTGGGTTAGAACCAGCCCTGAACCATAGCATCATGTCCCGTCTCCATGGTTACAAGACTATCAAACAACTCTTTTCACAAAATTCTGACTTATGAACATCACAAGGTAAAATCTCAAGGTTAAAAGTATTTTCACTGGAAGATCTGCTGCTGCTTCAGGTGTAAAAGTCTGACTCTACAGAGGTCTTAGCTTGGTCTCCGTGGTTGCAGCAAAGTGGCAGAGCAGATAGCGTTCTTGTCTCGCAGCAAGAAGGCGAGACGGGGTTGTGATCAAAACAGAGCTCTGTCCTGAAGCCATAGGATCAGTGCTTGAACCATTGTTCTAAGCAGCTCCAGCTCAAATGACCGCTCTTGCACATTCTGCGTGCTAGACTGACTGCTGTTGCACTGCCCGGGGGTCTGGCTGGCTGCTCTTGCACTGCGCAAATGCTCAAATGAGTGGCTGCTTTGAATTTGAAAGTAACGTAAGACACTGGTAAAAGGACCTTTGTCAATCGAAAACAACAAATACGTATAGGTCTAAATTAAGGAAACATATTTGCTGTTAAAATTTGATCAACTGATTCAAGCTTAATCATATAGGTCTAACTGAACATTATCTACAGAACCTACTTACCAACAGGGGTTGAGCTTTGCGAGGGTACTCACGTTAAATAACTGCTGGTTTTGGGCTAGAGCTGGAGCAGTGTGGGAACCACTGTCAGAGCGGTGAAGCAGTGCAGGGACCACTATAAGAACGGTAGAGAGGTGCGGGGACCACTGTCAGAGCGGTGTAGCGGTGTGAAGATCACTGTCAGAGCAGTAAAGGAGCTGTTGGACCTAGGACTCACTCAGGGCAAACTTTGGTACCGTGAGTAACCAGCCGTCGACTTCACCATAAACTTTAGACCTGGCGCCCACTGTGATGCTAATAACTTTTGCTGTCTCCGCTGGTTTTGGACATTTTGGGTGCGCTTAAGGACTATTGTCGGTGGCAGGTTTATGTGGTTTTTGTCCATTGTGAAGTTTGTGAATGGGAAGGGCTCGAGCGTGGGGTGGTGTGGTCGTTCTTAATACGTATCCTGGCACAGTAAATAAAAAGACGGTGATTGTGGCCAAAAGCATTTAATTGTATTTCTGTTTTTTCCCCTGCTGATGTGAATGAATTCTCCTTAAAATAGCGTTGTAGCAGTCGCTTTCTAGAAAAGGACAGGTGAATTGTTACAAAGCGGTGCAGGGACCAGTGTCAGAACAGTAGAGTGGTGCTAGGATCACTATCAGAACAGTGGAGCAGTGCGGGGACCACTGTCAGAACGGTAGAGGATCACTGTGAGAGCGGCCCTGACCTCTGGTCCAATGACTTTAGGTGAATCTGTTGATCTTCTGTTGAGCTGCCCCGGGGGTTTCTTGCCATCACTGAGTGAGGAGAGGGGGTTATAGCGTGAGGCACTTTGAAAGTCATCTGTCTGTGTAAATGCTATACAAATAAATAAATGGTTACTAGAAAAACAGACATCTCCTTTTCACAAATCTGACAGTTCTTAAAGCGAACCCTGGATATAATCACGTTTACCCTAAAACACTTATATTATCATCACTTATATAAATACAAAACAAATACCTTGGAAGTATTTGTTGTTTTATTGCAATAGTGTTTTAAAGAAATTACATGGAGGCTGCCATTTTGCTGCGGTTATGCAGTGTTTCCCATACATAGACTAGTTCATGGTGCCACAGTCTATTTTTGGCCGCCATAGACTCATTTTGACATTTTTTTAATGAATTTTTATTGCAATTTCTGTCAGTGTCGTTAGGTCTATTATAAGCATTTTTTACAGCCTGGCGCTCGCTCGCTCCAGCACCAGCCCAGCCTCTCTTGACCCAAACGAACACACGCACCAACTTTTCACAAATCTCCGACTTCCTTCCCTCTGCCATGTGCTCACTGCGAGCTTGGATGGCTGTCTCGCTCTTTCTGTCTTCTAATGTGCTATTTGTGTGCGTTTTCTTGTGCCTGGGCTCTCTCTCTTCCACCATCTCCTCTGACAGGTCCCACAACTGCGTCAGCTCCGAAGTGAGCTGTGCTCGCGCCCCAGAGCAAACGTCTGTCTGCCCTGAAGTGAGCTGTGTCCAATTCGTAGCCTATATGTACCAACAACCCACCTGGCGGTGCCCGTGCCTCGTAACGTGCATGGACTATTTGCTCTGAAGTGCGATGTTCGGTCTGCACAAACGGTCACTGAACGGATTCTGGATAAGTTCTTTGCTCTTTGAAAGCCGCGCTTTGTGGGAGGAAAGCCAGGTCAGCGAGCTGACTGCAGGGAGAGTGCAGTGTGTGTTCAACCAGGGCTTCACGTGGACTTGTGTTTGTTTCACTGTTTAAAACGCACCGACCAAACGCTCCACACAGTGATGCCGCCCCAATACGCACATAACGCAGAGCGCGTAGAGCATCACCTGCTCTGAGGACACCAAGCCGAGCTGTGCCGTCCCGCTGCTGAACTCATAAGTGACAGAAAAGTCTGGTCCAGACGCATGTGCCTGATGAATCTTAACACACAGCGTGAAATCAAAGACCCTTTTGAAAACAGGAACATGTTCTACAACTCATAAGCCAATCTATTTCGCGTCAATAGGGCACATATTGGGTCCTGGGTGACCACCTCAAAAACTCCAAAAAGTGGGATAGGTTTGGAGATTTGGTGGGACATGGTGGGACAGACTCGACAAATTACACAATTTTTTATAATAAATCTGTTTTGAACTGAGCATGTTGTTTTTAACTAAAATAAACAGAGATCATGTACAAATGTATAGGATATTTTGACATTTATAAAAAGTTCTCTGAATATTACATTGCAGCGACGTGCGGTCAGGGGAGGCAGGTGAGAGGCAGGAAAAATACTTGATGTCAATAAGACTAAATATTATATATTTTGTATGTAAAATGTTTTGTATTTGTCATGTTTAGTTGATTTCTTGTGATTTTCACTGAGTTTTGTGGTTTAAAACCGCAAAATCTCCAGGACTTGCTGATATAACGCAGGTCTACAGCTCTGAGGCTCGTCTCACTCAGACCTGCACAGACACATACACAATGAACAGGCGCGTTCATGCAGCGCGTGCACTCAGTTTCTCCTCAAAAAGTGAAAGAGTGCTTTGTCTTCTACTTGTCAAGAAAGAGAATATTATGTGAAAGTGAGCGCTTTTAGTGAGGTAATTTGACAGTAAACAAAGTTTGTACAAAGCCGGGAGGAGGCAAATCAGAAATTGCCTCACGCTCCAGCTCTGGCGGCTTTCTACGGCCAAAATACCATTCCACGTTTAAATGTGTCTGTGTTAAACTTCACTGTGCATTAAAACAAAGCCTTAAGCAACTATATAAATCATCACGAGCAAATATTTAACAGCAAAGATCTAAAAAAAACGTAATAATCTGTCCAGAACTGTTGAACAGTAACAGTCATCTGACTCAGCATGTGAGTGGCCCCACCCACAACAGAGGTCACACGCTGGATCTGCTGATTACAAAAGGAGTTAATGTTTCAAATGTCAGTGTAGTCGATGTTGCGCTGTCTGATCATTTCTGTGTTTTCTTTGACCTGCATGTTGCTCCCAGGCCACCCCCTGGTCCTTCTGTTGTTCAGAGAAGACGCATAAATGACAGCACAAGTGCGCAGTTCATGAAAATGATTAACTTTGAAAATGTCTCATGTACTGATGTTGATAATTTGTTGGGCTCTGTTACCTCGAATATTGTGAATGTCCTGGACATTATTGCTCCAATGAAGACCAAATTGGTTAAAAATAAGCAGAGAGCACCCTGGAGGAATGCTGACTCAGTTAGGGCGCAGAAAAGGAAGTGCCGCAAAGCCGAGCGAAAGTGGCGCAAGTCAGAACTTCATGTTCATTATCAAACTTATAAGGGAGAGTTGTACACTTACAACCAAATTTTAGGCAGAACAAGGGAAATGTATTTTTCTGAAATGATCAGAAATGACAGCAACAACTCTCGTGTCCTATTTGCAACTGTAAACAAGTTAACTAATCCTCCAGCTCAGCTGCCAGTAGAACTAGTTTCTACTTCTAAATGTAATGAGTTCGCAATATTTTTTAACAATAAGGTTCAGGGTATTAAAAATGCCATTAACTCGACAATGCGTATAACAACCTTACAGCCACCGAGTCAGATACAACTAACTGACTTTGCACCTGTAACTGATGCAACTGTCCAAGAAATCATCAAAAGTCTGAGTTCATCTACTTGCTGCCTTGATGTATTACCCACTAAATTTTTTAAGTCTGTGCTGAGCAGTTTGTCAGTGCCAGTCTCTCAGATAGTGAATATGTCGGTTCAATCTGGAATATTCCCAAAGGCCTTAAAAACTGCAGTCATTAAGCCTCTCCTGAAGAAGAGCAGTCTTGATAACACAGTACTGAACAATTATCGACCCATCTCAAACCTGCCGTTTTTAGGAAAAATTATTGAAAAAGTTATTTACCAACAGCTCACTAATTTTCTCCTAATAAACAACACATTTGATGTTTTCCAGTCAGGTTTCAGACCCCATCACAGTACAGAAACTGCTCTTATCAAAGTAACAAATGACATTCGCCTCAACACAGACGCTGGCAAAGTCTCTGTGTTGATTCTGCTGGATCTTAGCGCAGCTTTCGACACTGTCGACCATGACATCCTCTTGCTGAGACTAGAGGACTGGGTGGGAATCTCAGGCTCTGCCCTGAAGTGGTTCAGGTCTTATCTTGAGGACAGGAGGTATTTTGTTGAAATTGGAAACTGCGTATCAGAACAAATGGCACTGACCTGTGGTGTGCCTCAGGGTTCGATCCTGGGACCCCTTCTCTTCAATCTTTACATGCTACCATTGGGTCAATTAATACGCAACAATGGTGTGTCCTATCATAACTATGCAGATGACACTCAGATCTATGTGTCATTAACAGCAGGTGAATATGGGCCTGTGGATTTACTCTGTCGCTGTATCCAACAGATCAGTGTGTGGATGCAAAATAACTTTCTCCAACTAAATTCAGACAAGACTGAAGTTATTATCTTTGGCCCACAGAAACAAAGAGAAAGTGTTAGCAGTCATCTTCAGTCTCTCTCTTTGAAACCGTCGAGTCAAGTGAGAAATCTGGGGGTAATAATGGACTCAGACTTGAATTTTAACAGCCACATTAAGTCAATTACATCAGCAGCTTTTTATCATTTAAAAAACATTGCCAAAATCAAAAATATAGTGTCAAGACCTGACCTGGAGAGACTTATCCATGCATTTGTCTCCAGTAGGTTGGACTATTGTAACGGCCTACTCACCGGCCTATCTAAACGAGCGGTAAAACAGCTGCAATACATCCAGAACGCTGCTGCTCGAGTGCTGACCAGAACCAGGAAGTACGATCACATCAGTCCTGTGCTTAGGTCTTTGCACTGGCTTCCAGTGGCTCAGAGAATAGATTTTAAAACAGCTCTGATTGTTTTTAAATCTATCCATGGACTAGCACCAAGATACATCTCAGACATGCTTGTGCCTTATGAACCATCTCGTGCTCTAAGGACGTCAAGGACCGGCCTCCTGCTGGTGCCCAGAGTCAGAACTAGATATGGAGAATCAGCATTCCAGTTTCATGCAGCTAAAATCTGGAATAATTTGCCAGAGATTGTGAGACAGGCCTCTTCTTTGGCTGTTTTTAAGTCCGGGCTCAAAACGGTCCTTTTTAAACGTGCTTTTAATTGAAATATTTTATTATTGTTTTACTGTTTCATTGTTTTTATTGTATTTTTATGCATATTTATATTCTGTGTTGTCGTATTTTAATGTTGTAAAGCACTTTGAGTTGCAAAGTGTATGAAAGGTGCTTTATAAATAAATTTATTATTATTATTATTATTATGTCTCCCGCACCACAGTGACGTCGTCAGCCGTTTAGCTCAACTGGATGAGTGACAGAGCCGCGGTGCGAAGAGTCTGGGATTGAAACTTGTCTCAATATATATTTTTTTTTTAATCTTTAATGTTGGATGTGGAGACAAAATTGTTACATGAGACTATATGCTTCTCTTTGATGTACATGTCTGCAAAGTGGATAAAAAGGCATCTTGAATTGAAAATAAGCAACTAGACCTGTGTGCTCCACAGTGCCTCACCAGTTGGAAATCTTTCCGCATGTCACTGGATAACTGTCTTATTTATTGAAATAGGCTATTTAGAACAGGTTGTTGTTTTTTGGTTTAAGATAGGCCTAATTATTTGCATTGATTAAAAAGTTTCTTGCTGTTGTGCCTATTTTTGATGAGCTTCGTGTGTGGCTTGTTTTAGTCATATTTCCTCCGTGGTTGATGGTGAAGCTGATTTTACACAAACTGCACAGAACTGCGCTTTTTCCTTCAGTGTTCAGACTCATGAGTGTGTTTCAGTGATTGTACCTGCAACTCTCCTTTTCTTTGCCTCGCTGGTGATTGTTTCGTCTCCTCACACGCGTTTGTCTGTCTCCTTCTGTCGCCGCTAAGACTGAAGTTGAGTTTTCCTCACAAGTGGTGGGCGGGAATAGCGGCGCGCAGACTGTTGATTGACGTGCAATGCTGCTTATCAAACGAACGCGCACGAACAAAGATCAGACAGATGCCTGAACCAGTTTAAACACAGCGTTATATTATACTAATATATACTGTGATATGCGGGACGAGGGACAGAAGCCTAAAACGCGGGACGGTACAACCAAAAGCGGGACAGGTGGTCAACCTAATTGGGTCAGTTACGAGAAGAAACAGCAGATGAATTAAGACGGCTGTAGATTTGAACAATTACCGCGGCGAAATACGACGGATTTTGACACGTTTATGTTTAGATTCTTTCAGATGGGAACACAAACTATGAATCTAGTCTATTTGTCCTGACAAAAGTTATAGACAATAGTATTTCCTCAAACTGTAGCGCGAGGATGCAGCTTAGTGTGAGCACAAGAGGGAGCAGTGGCGGAGCAGAGGGCAGTTTGAAGGGGCGAAGAGATATGGGGCCCCACTGGAAAGCAATTTGGAAAAAATTAGAAATTAATGGATTTACTGTTCTAAAACATCCCAGATAAAAGGAAAATTAATTTTTTATATATTATCTATGTTTTTTAAGACACAGGGTCTTAAAAGAATAGATACTTTTAGTAGTAATAGTTTTTAAAATCTTGCATAGGGCACTAAAATGGCTAGCAGCGGCCCTGGCTCCACATGACAGACTTCTATCAGCTGTAGTTTTTTCAAGTCGCTGTCAGAGCTCCACCCCTCACACATACACAAATAGACTATTAGGCCTACTTATACGTACAGTAATTGTAAAAAAATAAAATCAAATATTTTGTGAATACTTTTATTACAGGGTATTAACCAGTCCTAGTGTTTATTTATTATATTAAGCAGTAATAGTAATATTTATAGTTTATATTAAGTTAAAAAAATAAAACTACACTAGCCTAAAGTAACCTATAGGCCTAATTGACTTAGGGTAATTCACAATACACTTTGATTCAGATCAGGATTGGTTTGTCTGGATAGTTCGGTTCGATTGGGTAATTGTGAACGCGCAAACGAATTCTGATCCGGTCCAAAATGCCCAAATCTGGTCGGGTTGGTCTCGGCTGGGTTGAATCGAGCTGAAGCTCGGAATCAAAACAAACAGCATGAGTGAGATCGAGAATGAGACAAATAATACGCAAAAACACATGAAAGTAACAGGAAAAGGACAGGGAGGATTCAGGTATAATCAATTTTGATCACACGACCGTATGTCACAGTTTTCGCGCGTTATTTCCAAAAATAACAAAGTTATAACTCTTAGATGAAAGCAAATACGGAAAGTAACAATACAGCTCACATTACCGCGGGGAAATGATCTATATGCATTTAATATGTGGTTATACAGCTAAGTGAGCAGAGACAGACCTTTCAGAGCCAGATTTACTCAAACAAGATGAACTTTTTGTTATGTTTTACTCTCGGCATTTGGAACGAAATGCCCAGCCCTCTTCTCTCGTCTTCTAAAGTGAAAGTCCACATTGTTTTTGCTCCGACACTTCATCTGTCACTCACTCTGGTCCCGTTGATGTGAGAGAAGTTGTGGGATAGATCCATAAAAACAAAAATATAAATTCCAGCAGCATGTTTTCTGTTGTAAGTTAGCTGTAGCCGCTGTTAGCCGAGTAGCCGGGTGTCTTCTTTGCTGCTGACGTAACGTGTTCCTGTCCCACAGTGCCTCTATAGGCGAGGAGCAGATATGTCTCGACAGCGCTGGTTTGATTAGCAAAAAGTGTATTGTGAACGCAAACCGAGCCAGTTTACAGAAAGATACAATGTTGCAATTTTGGTTTACTCTATGTTCTATGTTGGTTCACATCACATAAATGGGTAATTTCCCATTCAGTGCAGTAATTGTTTTCACATTTTAAAACCTACACTATTTCTTTCAAACACAAGGCAAAGCTATGGATATAAATTATTCCATCTAAAATTCACCAAAATGCAAGAAATAACATGTGTTTGCTTCAAAATTTCCCTGGGGGAGGACCCCCAAGACCCCCCAACTAGGCTTAGACCCCAGCCCCCCATAGTCTCTCTGAAATCTGTGGGAAACACTGGGTTATGACATAAAATAGTGTTGTCAGGTAACAGATAACTAAGCAACATGAATTCAGTTAAACCTTGTCAGTTTGAGCCGGAGTTTGGCCAAATACAGGAAAATAATGTGGAATCTAGTGACACTGGAGATATTCGAGAAGAAGAGGCAAGAACTGGAGTTTTTGTGGTGGTGTTTTTGTGGCAACTGTTCACCTGATGAAACTGTGGGAGTAACCATGGGAAACACTGTTTTATGTCATCAATCCAGAATGCATGGACAAAATGGCGGCTCCTAGTGGCTTGAAAACAACATAAACAATGACAATTTTATAAAAAACAGTAAGCAGTTATATATTTATTTGCAATTTATTTTACGAAGCATGAGCAGTATAGTATTTAAGCCATATTTGGCTTCATAACCAGGGTCCCCTTTAACTTATATCTGTTTTACATCAGAGGCCACACTTCTTAGTTGATTAAAGTTCAAACTTGTCCTGTTAAAAACTGAGCAATAAATATATATATATATATATATATATATATATATATATATATATATATATATATATATATATATATATATATATATATAATATATACACACTTTGTTGTTTTATTGTAAATGCAAGAATTAAGTGTGCATATGGAACCTGCTGGACATGTGTGGCATCTTAAATTAGACACTGTTTCTGGACACAGCACAGCTCAGCCAAAATGAGACAGGCCTACTCATGTGTGGCTGACACACACAACAGACTGACTCATATGTCTTAATTAGAAGCTTTAGAAGCTAAGTAGCCGTGTGTTAGCATTAGTGAGCCTGTCCCAGCAGCCAAATAAGACAGAGAAGAACACATTTCCAGGGCTCTCTCATGCATTGACAGTGTGACACACGCAATTCACCTCTTTCACACGCTCTCACACCACACCTGGCATTTCTCATGCTGAAAAATCAAACACAATTTTTAAATAGTCTCAGGTGTATAGAATTTATGGTGTTTGAGCTGCATTTAGGTTCTTCTCATCCACACTTTACACCCAGTTGCAGTCAAATAACATACAACAGCTGTAAAGTCTGGAGTTTTAGATCTCTACAGCCACAGCTCTACTGTCACTGCTGCGTAAAGGCTGATGCTGCATCCACAATGTTATACTAAGTTCCTGTTTTTGACGTTATTATGTATTTATTACACCAAATAGATAATTAAAAAACAGTGTTTTACTTTGAATAGACTTGTATGGCCATAAAATGGACTGTTATTTGCCCTGCAGGAGGACGGCCCACACATGTTTGTTTTGATTAAAAAAAATGTGGTTTTACTATCTAATTCTACTGAATTGTGTGGATGACTTTTCATCTCCAGAAAGATAAAGTCAATTTTGGTGATGGACTATCCCCAGCAAATCCATAATCCTGATCCATATTCTGATCAGTAAAAACAACATAACATACATAAGTCCACGAAGTGTCTGCACAAAAGTTTTACTAAGAACTGTTGTTGGAGGAGCCTATGTGCATTGTCCAGTGTGAAGTATCAGCTGCTCACAGACTGAGGCAGCTCTAAAGCCAGCAGAGGTAGAGCTGGAGGCTGCAGTCTCAGGACCTGCAGTTTGAACATCTGCAAAACCAGGAGCTGCAGTCTGAAGCCCCCTCGCTGACATGTCTCCCACTGAGCAGGACAGAACAAAGAGTATTAGGACTCCACTGTGAACCACTGACACAGGATTTGGACATGTGAAAGTCTAAAAGGAGAAATTACGAGGTGAAATTCTCTAACAAACAGCTGACTTTGTACTAGTGTAAACCTGCTAGAAAATACGATCTGTTAGTTAAAAACACTTCAGATTGCAGGAAAATACATCTATTTTGACCAAAATCTCCTGGGGAACTCCCAGACTTGACCCCTCAGGGCCACGTGAACAGAAGGTCTAATTTTCATTTATCTTTTATTTACTTGGCTGTTTGAACACCTGTTTTAATTGAGAAATATACATTTTTATAAAATAGGTTCAACAGAGTGACCGTGTTATCTAACAATTTTAGTCTCACTTTTTTCAGCCACTTGAAACCTGTAAAATGTCCCGAAATGCATCAAAATGTGTTTTTTTCAAAAATTCTCAAAAAATCAATCTCAAAAACCCTGTACAACATGGTTTATCCACTGTTGAAGTACCTGTACATCTGATGCCCATCAACCACTGAATAAAAGACTTCCAATTAGGTCACTGCTTTACAAATTCTCCATGTAGATTTCAGAGCCGCACTCCACCCCAGAACCTGCAGATGCACCCTCACAAAAATCTCACTCCGAGCCAGAATCAAAAGTTCAGAGCCCTGAATTTCCATGCATGGAAATCAAATTAGACCACTCAAAAGCAGCAAAACACATCTCTACATGTGGAGACATATAGATGTTTGCCAGACTAGACTTTGTTTTTTCCCCTTGCCTAATTATCTGAAATTAATTTTTGAACAATTGGAACTTAGCAGCTACCAGTATTAGAGGTGACACCTCACTACTTTAGTTAGGAGTTTAGAAAAAACCCGACTTTTTGTATCATAATTTTTAAATGCTTATAAATAACCATGCCATGTTGTATTATGTTGTGAAGTAGACTTTCATCAATATACAGTATATTATAATGCACAAGTTCCACCTTCCCCATAGGCCGCAATGCAATTTTAGGCTACCGCCGACCGGTTTATAGCCAATAGGCTTCGACTTCCTGAAACATAGCCTGTCAATCAACTTGAATGCGTGTGTTCGTAAGCCTAACCCCGGGCTCACACTGCCTCCAGTCCAACTCCGGTGCAGTCACCGGACCGGTCTAGCTACGGTGGTCTACAGTCCTGCTGCAGCCACAGACTCTGCTGCCGACCTCGCGAGACCCCGAACTCATGGAGGTTCACGCTCAACGTGGGAGATTACGCGACCGCTGAGCACTTTTTTTCTCTCTCTCTCTCTTTCGCTGAGCACGTATGTAAACAAAGAGCACGCGCCGAGTTTTGGGCTTGTTTCACGTTAGTTGATTTTCTGTTGGGATTTTTCACCGCACAATGGGTGAGTACGGAGGTTTATTTACATTTTATGTGTTACGTAATCGTGTAAATGTCGTATTTTGTATTATTAGCGGTAACGTAAAGATTTTATTTTGAAAACTACCGGACTCACTTCACCAGTGCTCGCTTGGTTTCCTGTTTATCGTGTCTTGTTTTCACAACTTCATCAAAAAGGGCTCCGGTGCGCTCCGGCGTCCGGCCAAAATTTGAAACAAACGAAACGGATTCGGAGCGCCGGATTGGCCGTACCGGAGACACCGAACTGGACTGTACGCCGTGTGAGCCACTCTCGGACTTTTCAAGTTAAGTAAAGACTCCGGTGACTGCACCGGAGTTGGACTGGATGTAGTGTGAGCCCGGGGTGAGTAGCACACGTCAATAAGGTCGCGCAGCCGTGGCTCGCAGCAGCTAGTACAGCTAGTACTGTGTGCACTTACCAGAATCAGAATCAGAAAAGATTTTATTGCCATGTTAGAGAACGAAAAAACAATTCACAAACTAGGAACTTGCTACGATGCCAATGTGCAACTTATAACACAGAAAGAATAAAAATATAAAAAGAATAAAAAATATCAACTATAATAAAAATATTTAGGATATATAAAATCAAAAGTAAGGGCATGCAAAAAAAAATATACATATTTTTTGTTGCTAATGGCATTGCAAAGTAAAATATCTTAAGAGTTGCTAGTAGCTGGAATTTACTTGCCTGACCAGCCAGCCCCTCCTACATTCTGGTACATTCTGTTCGAATGCAGAAGGGTCTGAAACCTGAGCCTTGGACTGGTCCAATGTTAGGACGACTCAATCAAGCACGGCGATTCTGACACGTCACACTAAAAAGTCAGAAGTCGATTTCAAATCAATTCCTTAAAACCTGAGCAGCAAACCGTGTTGAGAGGCTTCATACTGAAAACATTTGTGCAATACATATTTACAAAACAGAGTGTCGTTGTTTTGGTTGAATTTCTGGGTTTTCTGTGATTGGTTGACTCAATGCTTGACAAGCCCGTCCTCGAAACTGAAACACTCACATTTTTGTAAAGTTGTCTGTCAAAGCGTGTGGGACAGTGTCTCAGTGCAGCTTTGCACATGATTCTGTACAAGTCTCCTACAGACAGGACAATGGGTCTTATTCATGCAGACCTGCAAACTCATGGGTGATGAAAAAGGTGATAGTTTGTCGCGACATCACGCGATTCAATTCGTAATTAAATACTTGCTGTTTAATGGTTATTACTGTAACAAATGAACAACCTCAACTGAAGACTTTGGAAACAGTACTTCATATAAGCAGTAGAGGTGTTTAAAAGGTCTGGAGACATCTGAGGCTCAGCCCAGACAGACATGTGAACTAGAAGGTTCTGTGTGTTTCCCACATATGAAGAATTCTGAAAAAACAGACATCATTTTCTGCATTCTGGTGCATTTTTAGAGGCCTTAGACAACTGGATAAGAGTGGATGTAGATATAATGGAACATATAAATGCGGGATATTTCTGTATTCAAGCCCAGTGCTTCCCAACCAGATGGTTCTTGAAATGGCTTCAGATTTGTGAAATTCAATATTAAATGGAATTCAAATGGCATCTATTTTAATAATTTTAGTGCAACTTTTACCTGCTCAAGTTACAATGTAATTCATTACATTTGACATTAAAAGTTTGTTATAATTTCAATTTCTTTGGGGAGCTACAGGGAGCTACTCCCAAGCTACAGGCTGGTAACACTGTTTTAGTGGAATTAGGGAGATTTGGAAGCATATTATTAATTTAAACAGAAAACTAAAGTAAGAGAATGGGAAAATTGACTATATTACCTATAGCCTACGTATATTGCCTTTTTGTATTATTTTACAACAACAATAACAACAACTTCTACTACAACTACGTAGGCTGCTACTACTACTACTACTACTACTACTACTACTACTACTACTACTAACTATTTATGAATTTTCTTCACCGACAATGACATAAAAATTGTACTGATTTTGGTTTTAGTTCTAGTTGGTTCTAGATATGCTTAAATGCAATGCATATTGCTCAGTGGGAAAATTATTAAATCTAGGCTATCTGATATTTTCATGTATTATTTATTTAGGCATTATATGTTTTCATATTTACACAATGTTGTAAAAGTGCCCCTCTGGGCTAACAATGGGCCTCATTCATGACACGTTCTTACGAACAAATTTGTTCTTAAGGGCTCCTTACGAACATTTTTGGCATTCACAAAATTTGTTCTTAACGGAAAAAGTTCGTCTGTAAGAACAAATCCTAAGAACACTGAGGAGCACTCGTAAGAACAAAAAATCTGCGGTTTCAGAATTTTTTTTCTTATATAATTCAGTCAAAAATTGTAATTCCTACATGATTGTACATGATGTATTTTTGCAAATTATTGTATATATAATCATTTTAGAAACAAAAAAAATTCAGCTATGCAAAATAATGACTCCTTTAATAAACCTGCAGCAGCCTGTCCCAGCCTCAGAGCCTCTGTGTTCTGACCCCCACAGGACTCAGGACCCTGTGTCCCCCCCAGGACCAGAGCCTCTGTGCTCTGACTGTGCACCCCCCACCCCCCCCCCCCCCCCACCGTGACGTGAAACGCGATAAAAACGGCAAAAGCCCAGCGTTGTTTCAATACATTTGTGACTTGAACATGTTTCCTCTGAGTGTGTTCATGTGAGTTTGGACATTTTTAAAAGATGTTGAAGTTTTACATCTGTGAAAAATCGGCTGACGCACTGCTGCTGCACTTCCTCCTCCTTCCCCAGCTCCAGAGACAAGTCTTGTCGGTGAAGTCCGGCGGCCCGCCCAGATTTGCTATAAGGAAGTATGCATTATTCATTTTTATGTAAATAACTGTTCGTAGCTGGAGTTTGGTGAATTTGGCGTAAAGGCTGTTAAGAAGGAATTTGGCTTGTTGCGAACCTGTCGTGAATCTTATGTAGAGTTTTTGCAGCGGCTTCTTAAAGTGGAAGTTACGCACAGATTTGAAGAACACTTTCATGAATGAGGCCGACTGTTCTTAAAATCTGTGCGTAACTTCTTCCTTAAGAAGCTGCTGCGAAAACTCTACGTCAGATTCACGACAAGTTCGTAACGAGCCAAAATCCTTAATTTAATTTAATTAAATTGAGGAGCTTTCAAATTAGCTCACACATGGGACTCACTTCTCCAAAGACCACGGAACATCCTTTAAGAGACACACGTCACAACATTGGACGTCACCTCTGACAAAGGCGGAAGTCCTGGTACGAGCTTATTACAACTGTCTTATTTGAGAAAAATCCTACGATTAGAATGAATTTACCAAGCGTGTTCACTCAGCCCTTTGACTTTTTTCTTTAGTTGAATTACTGGTCATTTGACCTTGACCTCATTGACCTGGTGAAGAAGGATCAAACCAACAGCTTCTGGTTTGCTGAATTTTGGATGTCACTGCCTCATCTCTGGGAAATGTGTTGTACGACATATCATCCTACGCACAAGGAACACAATCACACCATCTGTATGTTCTGCTCAGACCAGTCTCCTGTTTGATTCATATGGTCATCCTTTGTTTCCTTTTTCTTTATAATTGACCGTGAATTAGTTTGAGCTTTTTGCTGTCAGGTGGACAATTATGTGAGTAAAACCTACCTTCGTTGGTGAAAGAAAATTTGAGCAGTCTTTATTCAAATGTCCGATGCGATGTGAGCCGTCTGTGAACCCGAAGTTAAGGTCAAAACAGAAGCTTGTCTTGAGCTAGTGTGAGGGTAAGTCCTGTGTTAAAATTGGGGTAGCTAACTTTTACAGATGTAAATTTGTAAAGTTTGACTTTTCCACTAAAAAGAACATGATGAATGCAGTCATTTGTGAAAAATTAGACCATGAGTCCTGCCTGAAATGAATAATATATATATTTTTTTTTTGTTGTTCTTTTTGCTGTGGTGTGTAAATTTGTAGATACAAAAACAAACTATGTTATGGCAAAAGCCCTTTACCATGTGGGAACAGGTCTGCAAAAACAAACTAAACTCACTGAACAAGTGAGATTGTAAATGGCAGCTCTATATATATATAGTAAATGGAGAGAAAAAGTTCTTACCACTAAAGAGCCACAGTCATAGTTCTGAGC
The DNA here is from genome assembly GCA_038363315.1 of Mugilogobius chulae. Classification (NCBI taxonomy): domain Eukaryota; kingdom Metazoa; phylum Chordata; class Actinopteri; order Gobiiformes; family Gobiidae; genus Mugilogobius; species Mugilogobius chulae. The sequence continues at coordinate 24,073,961 of CM076406.1, read as the reverse complement.
ATTTTGGATACCCCTGAGAAGGACACCTAACCATAGTGTATCTGGGTGTAGAACCTGCTCAGTGATAAGTTCAGTTTCTTTGTGGCTGCAAAATCTTTTATAGCTCCTGATTCCATGTGAAACTCTCTCCTCTTCATTGCAGGTCACTTTGTGTCCCAGTGGTTTGCCGATTGAGATGTTCATTCTTAAATTCCAGTGCATGATTGTTAAAGTTTTTTCTATATTTTTTATAATGCCCATGTGACATGTTTTGTAACCTAAATTTATAACTGACAATTGTTTTATGAATAATAAAAAATGCAAAAACAATTAGTCAATCAGCAGAGAGTTATTTAATTTTTTGTTAATGTTTTGTCATGTCTTTGTTCTAAGACAAACACAATAACAGATGTTCATAAATTCAGTGTTGCTATTAAATAAATATTAAAATTATTCCACTTGTTGCTGTAGCACCTGGCTTGGCCTTGACAACAACCACAGTTGCACTAGATTAGGCAATAAAGTTAGATTAGACTTAATTCCAAGCCATATTGAAAACTGTATTGTGTCGTTTTTATACTGTTTTGTGTGTTCGGTTAAATAATTGTGGTGTAATCTACAACAGTTATGAACTTTCAGAGTGTGTGGTTTTTATCTGAAAATTAGGGCAATCCATTGTACTCACAACAAACAAATATTTATCTTTCTTGTAATTAATTTTCTTGTAATTACGAGATAATTTTCTTGTAATTACGAGATAATTTTATGGCTTTTCCACGCATTCTGTGTATACCCACACAATTCGTATAGGCTAAGCTAGTGACTTTACTCATTACAACTCATTCACAATATGAGTAGTCTTTTCTGTGCTAGCTTGATGTTTCTAAATAGCCAAGATGTACTTGTGGGTTTTGTTGTGTTAAATGAAAGGCCTGTGTCTTCACTGCAATGTTTACGGTCTACAAAAAGTATGAAACTAGCTGTTAACGTAACGTATGCCTGTGGACTAAAGCTAGTTAGAAGGCGATTCTAAAGACGACCAGTGCGTGGAGCTGTTCACCCACCAGAAAAAAGCTAGCGGTAATCGGCAGGTTTTTTTAATAAAACATAATCGAAAGGACTGTTGGCAAAAGTCTCACACATCCTTAGAAATGGCGACAGTTTTTCTATGGCTCCAGCGTCTGGGTTTCAATTTATTTGGCCATAAAGGAGAGAAGTGCTGCATTTGCTACTCTTCCACATGGATCACCTAGAGTGGGCGGGTACTTTGCGCAACTGCAAAATTGCCCGTATGTTGCAAGTCAAATGATTAGTTTAGTCTTTATTTGAAGGAACAATGTACAGAGACATAATGCTCATAAAACAAGCACCAGATTATAGCTACACAGCTAGTTTCCATCTGCAGTCCTGAGGAACAATACAATAATACAATGCAATATTCAGTAAAATAGATATAGTCATAGTAATCACTCACTCATAAAATACACATTCCATGTCTTACACATAACACACTTATCCTTTACATCATACATATCACAATATAGAGCAGTCTGCTTCCCTATTAACACAACATTACATTCTTAAGAGTTACATATATGAACAGTACATTTCATATCTAAAATTAATAAATTAAATTAAAATACACATAGGACCAAAATTATGTGATTCAGTGCTGACGAGTCTGACTAGTCCATAAGCTTTTTTTGAGTTCCCTGGAAAAGGAATCATAGTTTGTTTGATTTTTTTATGTCGGTTGGGAGATGGTTCCATTCTTTTATTGCATTATAGAGCCCGATCTCACAAGAAAGCGTACATTTACCCCGACATTACACAATATGTAAATGAGGTATGATTAGCATGAGTTCACAACTGTCCTGCGTAATTATAGAGGGATTTTGGGTCGACGTCACTCTTCGCCCTACTGCGCTTGCGTCCTGCAGAAAGCGCGCCTCTCTATTTGTTTACATTTGGAAACTTGTTCCAATTAAATAACAAAACGGGATGACAGCTAGCTGCTTTCATCAGTTATGAACCGGTCGAATAGACGTCTGTCCCCTGAAGCTTGAGTCAGCGTTTTTCTCGCCGTTTTTCTCACTTACCTGAATGTAACTTCTAAGGGTCGTAGGATCAAATTTCATCCATAAATGTTAGCTTAGCAGCATAGCTTTTGTTTTCGCAAAGTGATAAACTCTTGACGTTGGCTGACAACGGAGCTTTTTTGACTTGTTTCCACTGTTGTGTCTATGTGCGGAGGCTCTTTCTACAGGAGGGGTGCGCGCGCATCGCCCGTGTTGATAAACAAAAAATCCCTCTATAGTACGCGTTAGTGATGCGCGGGTCAGCTTTTTTTGTGACCCGCCCCGCCCGACCCGATTTAAAATTCAGCCCAACCCGGCCCGAAAAATGTGCTTAAATTTCAGGACCCGACCCAACCCGAACCCGCACACATTAAAACTGCATAAAACGTTGTTTTTTGCGAGCTGCGGCCTCTGCGGGGTACGTTTGTCTGAAAGGAGCACATGCACTTTTTATCTGTACAGAGTAGCTCCTCTTCTCGGCATACACGATCTTTGTGAGAGCCGGGTTGTTTACAGTTCAGCAGTGGAAGAAAACATGGACGACTTTCATGGACTTATTTTTGCAGAGAAAGTTGTTTTTGTAGCGCTCAAAACGATAAGATTATGCCAGCAGCAGGAAGCGGCATCTACGGACTTCAGCGGCTGTTTACTGAGCATGTTTTTGGCCGCTGCTCGCAGAACGCAAATGCAGACTGAATTTACTCGTGGATTTAGACAATGCATCGGGATTTTAAGCGGAAAGAAACAGAACAGCGGACTTTTACCGTGGATCTGCAAAGCCCTGTGATGTGGATACAAACAACTGGATTAATCTCCGTCAGACAGATGTATTTTAAGCTTCACCTGGACAGTGGACCTCGTCAGACTTCTTCGTCAGACATTCACGGTGAGTAAAAAGCTTGTTTGCGAGGGTTATTTAAACGTCAACATGCTCTGGAGTCTGGACGTTTCTCTAAGTGAGGATTTGACTCTTTCTGTTTAGTTTACAATGATGAAGTTCAGCTGGAGCATTGTGTAGTTATGTGTTTATGACTGAGTCGATAACCTGGCTGCTCCGTCTCCTCCACAGAACGACGTTCTAGTAGGCTAGTTGAACTCTTGTCCATATCTTTCTTTCTGTTTTATAGCCAGTTGTAGCCTAAATAAACTAAGCTCAGAACGCATAAGTTGTGTCTTATGTTAAACAGAATTAACGTGCTTGACATGAGGCTTATTGGACTGACGTTTGAAGCCAAAGCATACGAGCGCGTTTGAACATGGGTTTAGACCCGACCCACCCGCACCCGACCCACTTCTTTAAATTGTGCTATCCGACCCGCCCGAACCCGCGGACTGACCGCGGGTCCCGCGGGTTACGGGTCGACCCGCGCATCACTAGTACGCGTCACAGTCCCCATTCATTTTAATGGTGGTTGTTAAGACGTGTTCTTTTTTATGAATATTCATGAAATCCTGATTCTAATCTTAACCTGCCCCAAGCCCCAGACCTAATCTTACCAATTTTAGTAACTTGATGCCTGAACTTACCCGTTTCACTTGAAGAAAACGTCCTCGCGTGGTTTCAATTAAAACTCGTGTTTTTTTGACGAGAAATCTTTTGTGAAATCTCGTGTCATTTTTACGCTTTTTCATACCGTGCTAAATGCACGGCGTAACATCAGTACTAAAAACAGCTGTGAAGTCGTAGTCCAAATACCCTGTTTTTGTGTCGTGGTAAAAGTACGCCATCTAGTGAGACTGTGTTACATTATAGGAGAAAGCTGATTGTCCAAATGCAGTTTTTCTCTTTGGGATGGCACACTGCCCCCTGGTGGAGGCCCGTGTAACTCTGGAAGATGTGGCTGATGTGAACAGGATGAATTGTTTTAAAGATGCAGGTGCAGTGTTATTCAGGATTTTGTAAAACATGCGGATGGAAGCATATTTCTTTATGTTGTCAAAGCTTAGTAGTGTATATTTCTGGAGAATATGGCAGTGGTGGTGATTGCGTGTTTTTTGTCAAGAACTTTTAGAGCCTGTTTGTGGAGTGATTCGAGTGGTTTTAGTGTGGATTTGCCTGCCTCACACCAACATGTGATACAGTAGTAAAATCTGGACTTGATCATAGCGTTAAAGAAGATGTGAGCTGTGTCCAGAGTTAGTGAGTTTCTGATGCTTCTGAATGTTTTATTGCTGTATTTGAGATTTTGGCACATATGTTTTATATGTTTTTTAAACGTGAGAGTGGAGTCCAAAGTCATGCCCAGGTATTTGAAGTCTGTTACATTTTAATAATAATAATAATAATACATTTTATTTATATAGCGCTTTTCTAGACACTCAAAGACGCTTTACAGACAAAGGCAGTTTAACAAAGGTACAATACATAAGAACAGTTAGTAATTACAACATTAATCAAACATAACAGTTACAAAACCCTCACTGGAAAATCCTCTGCTGCTTCAGATGTAAAAGTCTGCCATTTCAGAAGTCCAAAACCAGCATAGCATTTTGTATGTTTTTTCCATTTACAGTGATGATGGGGGAGGATGACCGTTTGCTTTTATTGACAAAATACATAGCTGCTGATTTTATAAGCCATCTTGCAACTTTCTCCATGGCTACTGTAAGTTTGGCAGCTACCTGCTCTGTGTCCTTCCCCCAAGTGTAAATGACAGTGTCATCCGCATACATCTGGATGTCAACATCTTGGCAGACAGATGGCAAGTCATTTACATAAAGTGAGAAGACAAGAATGATGGCATTTGAGTGCGGAAAACATCTCTTACAAAAAAAATATAAATCTCTTAATAAAAAAAACAACTATCTCATAATTACGAGAACGTTATCTCGTAATTACGAGATAAATATTTATTTTTTGTGAGTACAATGGAGCGCCATAGAAAATATCACATTCAAAGTCTTTAAAAGCAGCTTAGCAGCTTGTATTGAAATTAATTATTTGTCAGACATAACAGCAAACTTATAATTTAGCAGCAATCTTGCTTTTTAAAACATGCTCTAATAAATAAAAAGACAAAATATTACTGTTATTTAAAGGATAGATAGATATGCGTCCATTTACCATTGTTTCATTAGGGCTTCAACCACTAAAATAACTGCATACATTGGTATGGTACGGAAGTCCAGAACTGCCAGTGTGGAGTAAACATTTTTTCCAGCTTTTCTCGTTATTACGACTTTTTATTTACGTTCAAACGACTTTTTTTACGTTCAAACGAGAATATAATGTCGTTATAACGACTTTAAATTTACGTTAAAACGAAAATATATTCTCGTTTGAACGACTTTTTATTTACGTTAAAATGAAAATATATTCTCGTTAAAACGACTTTTTTTATGATAAACAGACTGCTCTTCCCATGATGCGCCACAAGCTGGATGGCTCAGAGCCCTGTACTACGAAGCTAGATTTGGGGTTTAGCGAGGTCAGTTCTGGGTTAAACCTGGTCTGGCGGTCCTACGAAAGTGGATCACGTCCTATCGGGGCAGATCTCTATGGCAACATGCGGCAAACTCATAACCTGCTCCGGACCAGGATAAGTTAAAAAGACGAGGCGCTGGCCAATCAGAAACGAGAATTTAGGCCTTTGCGAAGAGACGGGAGAGAGAGATGAGAAAGGACAGCGGAAAAATGAGGAAAGACGAAAGTCACGGCGTATTTTATATCAAAGCGATGCGCACGTATTTATAAAGAGGAGCCATGAGATGTAGCAGTAACACTGGAAGAATCCTGTTTAATCTGTGTGATGATTAATAAACGCTTTCATTGTCAACAAATAATGATTGAATGCACTTTTACACATTTGGCTCAGACAAAAGACACTTGTCTAAACCAACAGACTAAGCGGTCGATCTATTAAATGTTTGGTGATGTCTGTACATTTGTGCTTTAGTCTGTTATATCCATGCAGGACATTTAAATGAACTGTGTAGCGTAACTTCTGTGTCTGTGATTGGCCTCGTCCCTGGGTTAGTCAACCAGGTTCAGCGACTTTCGTAGTACAGGCTCTAGAGCATCATGGGAATGGCTGTCTAATTTTCATTAAAAGTCGTTTTAACGAGAATATATTTTCGTTTTAACGTAAATAAAAAGTCGTTATAACGACATTATATTCTCGTTTGAACGTAAAAAAAAAAGTCGTTTGAACGTAAATAAAAAGTCGTAATAACGAGAATATTGTCGTTTGAACGTAAATATAATGTCGTTATAACGAGAAAAGCTGGAAAAAATGTTTACTCCACACTGGCAGTTCTGGACTTCCGTAGTATGGCACTACTGCTCTAAAAGTTTTTTAGCTGCCATAAAGCAGTGCAAACACAAAATAAAATGAAACATGGTGTTGCAGACCTCCATGAGGAGGACCCTGCCTTGCAGACCTCCATGAGGAGGCTCCTCCACCGTGAGGACCGGAAGTAAAGCAAAACAAACCTAATTTTGAGATGCTTGAAAGAGATGCTGGATCAAGTAGTTTTTATGACAACCGATAACTTTCACGAGACATGAATGTGACGAACTAACAATAAAGTTTTTAAACAAAAAAGTTTTAATTTACATAACATAACATAACAATTTTATTAACAGGCCTTGTGGCGGTCTTAGTAAATGCTAATTGTCAGGATGGAGGGATGGTGATAAGTTTAGTAGAACGGGTAAGTTTAGGAAAAAGGTTTGGGTAAAGGTTACGATTAAAAATGTGAACGTTTTGGCCCATGGCAACCAGCTCACTTATCCTGTAGCACTCTCGCATTGTAGACTTGAATGTTGCGGGAAATCGAACCTGAAATCTTTGTATTGAAGACCACTGCACTACCCACTCAACCACCGATCCAACCAGCTCACTGGGCCCTGGCTCTTGTACCGTGTTTGTTACACGGAAGTATAACAGTTATGGTTTGTAAACGCACAGCGACAAAATCACCTGGGCTAATTTCTCCAACGATATTGGCAGGCCGCTAATAATGTTTTAAGCACATAGCGCCACTTAATGTACCATGGTATATTAAACATAATATGAGTGAACATCCGGGCTTTAGGGTTCTCTGGATGGAGGTAAGTCACGTGAGGGTCATCCTCATGGGGGTCTGCAGCCAGATGCCTCTCACACTGGGTGCTAGCATTGAGCTCTAACCTCCTCCTCGTCAGACAGTTTTTACCTGACACAAAAAATGTACAAACACAACATGATAAAACATAACTGCATTAATTTCAATAACAATAGTAAAAGAAAGTTTTTCTGTCAAGTTTTAATGCTAGTTAGGACTAGCCTTTACTTACGCCAACTTACTTACCTTCCAGCTGGAGAACAAACCGTTCCTCCAGTAAGTAAGTTGAGCTAGATGACTTCACCTCACTTTATTAACGGAGATTTTCGAGAGCTCCAGCAAACAAAAGGTATCTTTGAAGACTGCAATCATGCTAGACAGTGCTCTCTCTCTAACAATATCTGGTCTGTACAATATATTGATCATGCAATGTCCCTGTCAAATAAATAAATGTCAGTGATGCTGTGATTTAACACAGTTCCCAAACAGTGCATTTTATCACTGTCACTGCCCACTTTGTACCTTTTAGCGCAACTACGCATGTGACAGCCGAAATTATTTCTTTTAAACACATTATTTGTAAGTGTACAGTTAATATTATTTATTTATATTGATATTTATGAATGTATCTTGCAAAAGTTTGCCAATAGAAAGCCCAAAACGGCACTTTTATTTATTGTCATTTTAAGCTAACAGATAGCAGCCGGAACTAGATTATATCAGGCATTTACGGCTTTAAACAGTAATATTCTCATTTTACAATCATTTGCTTTACAAATCTGTAAGGGGAATTTTGTGTTTAACAGCTTAGTTTAGTCTATGTTTAGCTAAATTTAAATACAAATAAAACAATGTAAAAGAAGTAAAGCTAAAGGTACAAAGTGTGCTTCCGGCGCGAAGTGGGCACTGACAAGCACAAAACACACTTATGTAATTACACAACGTAGACCTAGACTAGCACCGCGTGCTGTAGCCTACACTGTAAAAAAAACAAACCCTAAAAAAATCTGCTAAACTGCAAGATCACAACAGGTGAACTGCGAAAGAGTGACCACTGTGTCTGGTTCTGTGCATTAGTGGTTTGATTGGGGCATGTTCTGCATAGTCTGATAAAAATTATGATTAACACAGTAAATTCAGTAGTATAAAACGGTAATCTCCTTTAGCTGTTTCCTTCACCCTTCACGCTCCTGTGTCTGTCACCACCTAATTACTGATTTGTTATCCCATTTCGAACCTTGCTTTGTTATCCAAATATTTATCATCGTATTGTTATATTTTTGTTTTTCTATGTGCTGTCCACACACACCTACAATTCACTCATGAGCCCAGACTTAGCCTATCTGATTGGCTGTATCTTTCCAGCCTGCTTTCTTTAACACTTGTAGAAATGACCTGACACATCACATTACACAGATGTGCCAACTTTCTCCTCTCTCGCTGCAGAAAACATTCAGGGAGAGAAGAGACACGTTCCCGGCGGCACTTCGATAGACACACATATAAACCCCATTACAGCTGCTCAAATGAAAAGAAATTATGCATTTTGTCCTGCCACTCATACCAAGTATTTGATGCATCCCCTGGTTTCACACAGTTGGGCGCTGAAGAACACAGGCAAAATGTGAAAAAATGGAAGAGCAAAGACAGCACCAGTGGTGGATGAAGTACACACTTTTTGTACTTAAGTAAAAGTACTAAGGAAAAAAATCGGCCTACGTAAAAGTACAAAAGTAAACAGGGTTAACAATGACTTTTAAAGGGGCACTATGTAAGAAAAACAAACAAACAAAGTGATTTCCACTTTTGAACACTAGAGGGAGCCTTTCACATGCATTTTGCCTATTAAGCATGATGACATCTAGCGTCAATGATCCATATTCCAGCCCGTAATAAAACATTCAAATACGTATAAATGTATCACAGTTGATGTGGATTGGTTAACAGTGCTCTCTTAAGTATTCATGTTGTAAAGAATAAATATGATTTAAATGTTTGTGGACTATAAGTGATAATTAAAATTCCTCTCAAACTTACACTGTGACGGTTTGGGGTGGTTTGAGGTGGTATTGTTTATGGTTGGTGGGATTGTTGAGTTTAAGGGGTGCCAGTCAGGTCTCCCTCCTGACATATAGGATTTTAAGTGGTGTGTGTGTTTTGATTATTTTGATGTTATTGTATTGGTTTGGAATATTTTGTTTACCCTCACACAAGGACATACATTGTGAATGTACACCCTTTGTACAGAAAAGACAAGACAAGTTGTAAAAATAAAAGACAACTGTAGCACCAAATAAAGTGATAAATAAAGTCTTTGTATTCAACCCAAAAATAAACTAACAAAAGAACAAATGCAAATAGCCCCCCTAGTGTTCGTTTGTGGCGAAGATCCACTTTAAAGTTATAGCCCCATTCAAGTTGCTCCACATCAACTAAACAATAGACAAAAATACAAGAAGATCAGTCTTAATATTTTACAGTGCGCATTTACATATATACAGTGTGAAATAAACAAAGGAAACAAAACTCACGTCACTTTAATTGGTCTGACGCATCAAATCAGGATGGTAAGCAAAACCATTAGCAGGCTTAAACCAAGCTCTGAACAAAACAATAAATACATTTTAGTTTTTATTTTCCGGTCGCAAAAACACACACACCACCACCAGGGAGTAAAATAAAGTATTTCTTTATTTTTTTTTTTATTAAGTTTTCGACTTACGTTATTGTTGGTGGCCTGACGTGATGACGTCACCGCTGGCGCATGCACCGAGTTTCCGGGCAGAGTTGCCAAGTCCGCTTCTTTAAAGCGACTTTGGGCTTCTTATTTTGGAAAGTCGCTTGTGAATTTTGACGGTCGCGGGTTGCGGTTTTTTGGGCTTGCTCCTTTGCGACACTTTGGCGTCATAAACAAGGTGATTTTTTGCGTTTTTTTCAAGTTTGATTTACAAAAATTACCCACTAATGACAGAAATATGGAGTTTTTGCACATTTTCATGTTTTAAAAACTTTATTAATGATCAAATACTATTTAAAATATGCCAAAAATCATTACCAACGTTTTGCTGTGACAGATAATGTTTAATTAATTGCTTATTATTAACTACTTTTTATTGAGTGCCTGAAGTCGCTTGTTTTGGGCTTTTTTTCAAAGGCCAGGTCGCTTGTTGCTCTCTGAACATCTGGCAACCCTGTTTCCGGGTTCGTGGCGCTGGAAGCAGGAATATTTTGATTTAGATTTCCCTGGTTTACAAGTTAGACAGTTGAGGTAAGTGGACAATACGCCATCCCAAACAACGTGAAAGCAACTTTAAACTTACGATTCTTAGAATGTGTTGGATGAGAGTTGGAGTCACCGGGTTGAACTGTTTTGGATACGCTTTGGCTGTACGAGGAGTGTATGGAGAGATGCCGGGGATGACAGCGTTACCGCTTTGGATATACCGGTGTATATGCAGATGCAGGAGGGAATGACGGCCTCTGATTGCTGCGGTGAAACTGGTAAGTAGCTGTTTTGTCGGCTGCTGCTCTCACACTTCTGACCAGGGTGGGACTGCCAGTATGTGAAGGAAACTGGCAGGGTTGCCAGATTTTCAGAGAGCAACAAGCGACCTGACCTTTGAAAAAAAGCCCAAAACAAGCGACTTCAGGCATTCAATAAAAAGTAGTTAAAATAAGCAATTAATTCAACATTATCTGTCACAGCAAAACGTTGGCAATGATTTTTTGCATATTTTAAATAGTATTTGATCATTAATAAAGATATTAAAACATGAAAATATGCAAAAACTCCATATTTTTTGTCAATAGTGGGTAATTTTTGTGAAATTAACCCTGAAAAAAACTTAAAAATCACCTTGTTTATGACGTCAAAGGGTCGCAAAGGAGCAAGCCCAAAAAACCGCAACCCGCGACCGTCAAAATTCACAAGCGACTTTCCAAAATAAGAAGCCCAAAGTCGCTTTAAAGAAGCGGTTGAATTCGAGCGCGAACGAGGGGCGGATGGGGCGTGAGCAGGAGGGTAAGGGGCGTGTGTATGTGTAATGGGTTGTGAGGATGGTGGGGGCAGAAAGGCTGGGGACAACAGCATGTGTTTAACAATAGGTGTGTTCAAGATGGTCAAGACGGTGCAGTCGGCTCGAGCCGGTAAGGGGGGTCGGGGGCTACGTCAGGGCTACGTAGGCCCCGGTAATCTCGAGAGATCAATCCGGCTCGAGTCGACTTGACAAATCGTCGAGGCGAGGAAAGAGCAACTGCTCCCGGCTTCACCGCCTCGATGACTACAAAATCAAGATGCATGTTGGGAAATGTAGTGCGGTGATTGCCCGCTGATTGGCTTTGATCCAACGTGACGCTCTGCAGTTCCTCCTCCGCTGTCTTGATCGTATTTGTGGACTTTTATATCATCACACGTGTTTATCATGAGTCAGAAAAGACGCAGAAAGTTGTACATTACACACAACATCATTAATACATGATCCTGATGAGCTGAACGTCATTTTTACAAAGGCAAATCTAAAGTGTGCCATCTTTATCATGAGCTCTTTATTCTTTGCTCTGGTGGTGTGTGAGTGAGTTTGTGATGTGTGAAGGAAGCAGAAATGCATTTACAACGTTGTAGGAAGTTTTATTCAGTGCAACACTTCAAACAAACGCGAGAGCTCCGTGAGTCTGTGAGATCTGAGGCTGCCTCGCTGCTCTCGGGCTCAACAAGTGTCCAAGTTGAATCTCCTCCTCTTTGCCTCAGCCGCCTGCTCTCGTCTGCAATCCAGGCAGAGATTTTCGCATCTTGAACACACCTATTGGGTTGTCACAACACAGTGCCCCTTTAAGTACATTTAAAAAAAAAAAAAAAAACATACATTTTATGGCATGGTCATAGGTTCTCTCAAAAATGTAAAGGTATGCACAGACTACCCTCTCAATTATATCTCAATCTTAGAGACAAAAATAAATGGTGTTTTAAAGGAGCAAGTCTGTAGGCCAAATCTTTATGCTACATTGTCAAGTGACTGTCTAATGATACACATAGAGCTATGCAGCAGAAATTTAAAGGGCAAGTATCGATACTTGCATCTAGTATACCTGTTTTCAGTATTGATTAGTATTGATTTATTAAACAGATCATCGAGAGATTTGATACACATGGAGTTAAGATGTGGGTTACTAATCTTTGGGGGTGATAATGTTGCTTCTTTTGATTGAGCTTGTCCAGGGCCTTTAGAGCTTTAGACTAACTTTCATATGCTCTCACACACATTTACTGTCATTGTAATACCACGTGAATAACAGCTAAACAATGAATTAATCAATATGACAATTAAATATTCTTAACTCGAGCTGTGCAATATATTGAATTTTACATAATATTGTCAATTTTTTTAAAGATATACCATTCAAAGTGCTTTATTTAAAAAAATAAAGGCGTTTATGCTATACATGTATTAAAATAATATTGAATATACTTAAACTGATTAGAATTGAACAAATTTGAGGGTTGCTTTATGCGGTCTAAAATAACTTTTTCGAAAATAACATGATATTTTGCTCATATTTTTATCTTAAAACATCATTTTACTATTTTAATTTTGGATTTGTTTTTCCAAGTCATTTTCATATGACTCTAATAATTAATCCTCAAGTGAAATATGATGAAATATCCTCAAAATATTGTTATCGACAAACATCAAGATTATTTCTTTATTTTAATATGGCACAGCCCTACTCTTAACACACATTTAATTACCTTTTTTGACGTTTTTTGGGAATATCTGTATCCGTTTGTAGATCCGACCCAACCTCTGCCCGAATAAGTTTTTGTCGAGCATTAGCATAAGTGTCTATAAAAAGAAACACACAAGTCCTTAAAAATGGGACAAGACCAGGTTAGCGGTAGATCATTCAACCATTTACCTGCATGTGCCAGGGGACGCACATCAAAGGTTGGCCATGATGTGTCTGGTGAAATGCTTTGTTTGACTGCCTTGGTGATGTTAATATTCAAGCCGTCGGGCCAGAAACATGAAGTCCTTGAAGCATTATAAAACCATGAGTCAGGAATTATATCCACCATTCGTTGTCCATTAATTGTTTCAGAAAAATCCACCACAAAGTAAGACATGACTGCAGGAATCTACAAGTGCAAAAAAAATATTTTGAATATCAGAAAATTTCAATAAGTTTTACAACTCAATTCAGGAAGTCAAAACAATATTAATGATGACACATAGTGAAATATTTCAAGTGGTATTTTCTAGAAATCTTGAGTCCTTGTGTAATTAAAATTGAATCTTCGTTGTCCCAGAAAATTTCAATATGAAAAAAGTAGGGCCGGGAATCGATTAAAAAAAATTAACAAATTAATCGCAAATCTGAAAAAAATTAATCGCGATTAATTTTTGATTTTCGCATACCCTTGTTAAATGCAACGAATCACATTTTTTTCTTCATTTTGATGTTTTAAATAGTTAATTTAGACTTTTTGAATGAGTCCTATTCATCTATAATTAACTTAAATAGGTCAAATATTTTATACTGAAGCCTTTTGAAATTGATTTAGGTTATAATTTATTTTTTTGAAAGACACCAAAATAAAATACATTCAAAACAATACACTGGTCCTTTAATGAAGTCCTGCCCCTTTAAGAGGCCCGTCTCACAGAACGAGCTCATTCATATGAATGAGAGATGGTTCAGATACAAACAAACTGATGTGTGTGGTAAGGAGCAGTGGAAGAGCGCGGCATGAGACGGGGGAGTGGCAGGGAAGAACGCCGCACGTGAGAACGAGGTAGGAAAGAGCACGGGAGAACGGGACGGCCCACGGGAGTACGGGGTGGCCCGTGGGAGAACGAGACGGTCCGTGGGAGAACAGGGGCGGCCCGTGGGAGAACGAGACGGTCCGCGGGAGTACGGGGCGGCCCGTGGGAGAACGAGACGATCCGCGAGAGTACGGGGCGGCCCGCGGGAGAACGAGACGGTCCGTGGGAGAACGGGGGCGGCCGTGGGAGAACGAGACGGTCCGTGGGAGAACGGGGCGGCCCGTGGGAGAACGAGACGATCCGCAAGAGTACGGGGCGGCCCGCGGGAGAACGAGGAGGTCACAGCACACGTACAGAAGGAAAGATAACGGGTTTATCCCACTACATGCATCTCCGCTCCGCTCCGTTCCGACTGCCGGATCAACTGCGCAGCTGTTTTAATGAATGAAGACCGTTCCACATCCTCCGTGTGCGCTGCGCAGGGCTCCGCCTCAGCTCCGTCGCTCCGTCGCCGTCCGACCAAAATACGCATCAAGGCTATTTTCTTCTCCGCCTGAGTCCGGCCAAGTCAATCTCCGCCAATCAAAACGCACCAAACAGGAAAAAGAAAGTGAACTATGTCCGGAATTACAAAGTAAAATCACTCCGCACCTACTTTGATTTGATCAGATAACGAAAAGTTCGTAGTTTTACATAAAGTTTCTTTGATATTTGGACACAGCAGACTCTTCACTACAGACTATGTCATTGATACATAAACAGGACAACGTTATTGAGTTCGTGCTTGTAACAGCCTCTTTACCCTCAGCGGAGGAGGAAAGCACGTCCTTCTGTTGTGATCACGTGAAACACATGAGTCGTCTGTACTCCTGATATAGTTATTTGACCTTCAACGAGGACTTTTATTTCACAAACTCGTGTTTTTGGCGCATGCTCTTCTTGAGCTCCTCGGGGCAACGCAGCCCTGCGGAGCGGACTGGAGTGGAGACAGTGTGCGAGGGGTCTGCGGCAACTTTCGGAGGCGGACCGGGGCGGAGCAGAGCGCAGATGCATGTAGTGGGATCCCCGCGTTGGCAGAAGGCGCTTGTCCTGACGGTACATAGGGAATCCCTGTTCTAGCCCACCTTTAATTTGCCCTCGTGTAATTATAGTGGGCGCAATGTGGGTAACCCACATGGGTTATATATATGGGACCCATTAGAGCTAAACTATATAGGTCCCACATAAGGTATCCCATCTTTAAACTATGCCCAGATAGCTCATGTACAACCTACAAAACACCCATTTAATTTAATTATATGGGCATCCCATGTGGGTCCCCTACTTATACCAAATGGGACCCAGTATATTTTGCCCAGTTAAATTCTATTGCCATCTTACCCATTTTAAACCCAGATGGGTCCCATATGGGTTAACCCTAGTGGGCATGACACCTGGGTCCATTTTTTTTTTTTTTTTTTTTTTTTCCAAAGTAAGGAAATTTGCATTGTTTGTGTGACAGAATATTTAAATACAATAGGGAAAACTATTTTATTTCAAGACCAGCTCCAATTCATTTCCACAACAACAGACAGAACAAACAACAGACAGAAACAGAGTATGGGCCAGTGTGGTATTTGTGACTACTGGAACAGGAGCAGAGCAGGAAAGGTCATGGACACAAAAACAGCAACAAGCATTAGTTACAAAAACCAAAAGGTCAACAGTGTGAGACTCATGCAGAGAGATGGCCGTGCTGCACTCACTGGCACATCTCACTGGAAAAACAAAAACCAGCTTCTTAAAACATATTAAAGTACTTCATCAAATCATTTTATCTTTGTACAGCCCAAAATCACAAGTTGTCTTGAAAATGTCACTAGATTGTTAATTTATTTAGAAAGGAACTAGACAATGAACATTTATTGGTCAATATCATTACAAAAAGTCAGAAACAGAAATGTTTAGGTTAATTGTTGTCTTGAAAATCACCGTCTGGTCACCTTGTCCCTCTTTCAAATTTCTGTGGCCGTGATTGACAGATTAATTAGCCAATCGGAGGCACGCATTTTCTGCCGTGTGAAAACCAACATGGCTGCTACCGAAGAAAAAAATGCATGTAAAAAATATCACGTGGAACTGAAGAACATTGCGGATTTCAGCAAATCAATGAGCGAAGCAAAAAACAATTTGAATGTGAGGTGAGTGAAGTTAGATTAGATATCAGCTTCTTTGTTTCATCTGCGTCTCACAAATAAACTAACCTGATTGCCCGGTACGATGTGGTTTTAATGTGAAACGCAGGCGGAGGGCGTGGTGACCAGACCCACTCTTTGCAGTTAGCTGAAGTGTGGGTTCCAGGCAAGGTTAATTGGGCATCAAAGGAAAATTTCCCCTGTGAGTGAATGACAGTCTATCCCTGCGACAAGTTGGCCACTGTCCAGGGTGTTCCCCCGCCTAAGGCCCAAAGTTACTGGCATAGGCTCCAGTCCTAACGCAATGAAGCGGTAGAAAATGAATAAATTAATTAATGAATATTTATCTAAAAAAACATAAAAGGAGAACTAACTATTGTTTATGATGATGCACAATGCACTTATAGTCCATCTTTGTCACTAAGAGTCCAAATCCTAATGTGGAATACTTAACATACTGTGAAGCTAGATGAGTCTTCTGCTGGCCTGTGCGCTGGTTTGTCTGAACACTGACTGGACTGATGATATGGTTACAGCCTTTATGAAGCATGTTATGAGCACACTGTAATGGTGGATGGATGACTCCAGGCTGATTGATGCTAACTGGAGCGACTCGAATGCCGTCTGCCTTGTAGCATACACAATGTGACATTGGTTTGGTCTGGAGAATATTGATCTGGAATGGGTCTTGGCGAGCACAGATATGGAGGGCTGTATTGATGTTCATTTCAGCCTCATCTCTCCCTGCTACTGTGTCTGTGAGCGCCTGAGGCTACTCAACTGTGAAATCGTTTGACGCTTTCTCCATTGCGCTTCATTTAGCTACACATTGCCCATCTCTCATTGCTGACAAGTTTCTTAACTGTTCCAAAATGCAAACGCCTGAGGGTAGGGTGGCAGTGTAGCCCTGTCACAGTACACTATGATTGTGTGTTTGTTCAATGGGGGTCAAAATGAGAGTAATAAAGCCAGCAGCTGCTATGGAAACCAGGACAGAGGTTAACCCCGGTGTATCCAGGGAGCCCTTAGCAGCTAGGCAGCACAGCAAACAATACATATGTGCACACGTTCTGCCTGTTTACATGGCAAAAACGTGTTAAGGAAAGCCTAGCTACAGCGGTGTGTGGAAACAGCAGACAAAAGGCCGTGAAATAAGCCGTGGCACACTTGTGTTGAATAGCCCTCATACAGAGCACGCTTCACACCAGAACATGAGCCTCTACCGACTGTAATCTGCTTGTGTTCTCTGCCAGAGTCAAAGAGAAACTTACAAATGCATTTTTGAAATTAGATTCAGTTTAACTTTTGACACAGTTTTGTTTAGAGTCGCTGACTATACAAATGAGGCGTGGAGAGCAGTTTTGAGATGGCTGAGTTTACTCGCTGTTTGCTGGAGCTACCCAAATTCACCGTCAATGATGTACGAAGACTTGTTCGTTTATTCAGCTCAACACCCCAGAGCAAGATGGACAAGGGATTTAAATTTTATGTGTCTTCCTACATCTGTAACTATGAAGGTAAGATGCTAATGCTAACTAGCACAAACAATAATGTCACAGCTGTCTTTTTATGCAGTCAACACGCAGAGGCACCACATCAGTTGAGAGAAGGACTGATTGGCATCATTCAACACCATATTTATGTTCATTTTGTATCATTACCAGATCTGGGATATTTATCAGTGAATAGCAGTGTACTTAACTTGGTTATAATGGCACATAATGCTAGTCATGATAAAATAATACCACATTGGCTGCATGAGGGAGGGACTATAAAGAATTTTTAGTTGTAGTTTTTTATGTGTTTGATTATCTTGATCTAACACTTATTCAAATCTTTTTATTTAAATGGTCATATTTTTTCTGGGATTAAATTACTCAATGTTAACATCAGGTTAATATCCCCTCAACTATCATGAATTCTAATTATTCTGCATTGCAATTTTTGGGGGAAATCGGAATTTTTCCAACTGTAATTGTTTTTTTTTTTTGTTGCTTTTTTAAGATAACACTGCGTGTAAATAGCAACAGGATGTTTTGATTAAATAAATAAGTTTGACTAATTATTGAAGCATTATAGTGAGATTAATAGTTTTAGTTACTAAAGGCTTTATTATTATGCTAAAACTGTGCAGCCTGACTTTCATACCCAAACAGTTACAGTAATCTAGTTTTTATATCAATGTCTTTTCAGATCTACCCTATACCAGGCTTACAGTGGTGAGCTGCCTGTCCCGTCCACCCTCAATCCTCAAGCTCATTATAATGGAGTTGATCCAGAAGATCTGCCACTCATATGCCACATGAACATCTCTGCAGATAAGCCACTTGTGGACTCCGTTTTTGTTCATTCAAAGCATGTACACGGATCATACTGTGGATCGAATTAAGCTGGGTTGTGATTGTTTTTCTTTAATGTTTATTTACCAAAATATTTGACATTGAATGCATTTGTTTTCTCTGCATGCTAACTCTACATTCTTACTATAACTCTACATCCTCAGTGCTATCTCTGAATCCTAACTCTGCATCTTCAATTATATCTCTGCAATCCTAACTCTATATCCTATCATCTAAGCTCTGCATTCTCACTCATGTCTCTACATCCTGACTCTGCATCTTCGCTTATATCTCTACAGCCTAACTCTGCATTCTCATTTATATGTCTACATCCTAACTCTGCATCCCCACTCATATCTTTAAATACTATCTCTGCATCCTCACTCATATGTCTGCATCCTAATTCTACATTATTTCATTCTAATTCTGCATTCTCAATCCCATCTCTACAATATTCACTCCACATTCTTTCATCCTCTGCATCCTCACTCATATCTTTAAATCCTCCCTCATATCTCCACATCCTAACTTTTCATCCTCATTCCTTGCTCTAAATTCTAACTCTGCATCCTCACATCCTGATTCTACATTCTCAATCATATCTCTACAATCCTAATCCTACATCCTCTAATCCTAACTCTTCATCCTCACTCCTAGCTCTAAAATTTAATTCTGGATTAGTGTAGGTCAAAGGAAAAGGTTAAGTTTGTTAACTACTCAATCAATATTGTTTCTGTTGTTGATTGTTGTTTGTAAGTGATGAAGAAATAGCACTTACTTGTATACTATTGTATAAATTGTATAGCGGTTATGCAGGTGACATCACAGCATTCTAAATGTTAGTGCTGAGTGGTAAGGGTGCATGAAAGTCAATGGACTGTAAAAGCTCAATATACAGCTAGAACAGGAAAAAAGCAGCAACAGCTTGATGACAAATTCAACCCACAACAATTCTCCTGAGTAGTGGGTTTGTAACAGACATGTAAAAAGTAGCAAAGCAGATAAACAAGACATTAGCTTCTCTCACATTTATCAGAAACATTGAGATCACACAGAGTTTAACTTCTTACCTGTTTTTTCTTAAAAATGTTTGAGTCTGTTTGTTGCTGTTAAAATGTTCTAAATCATCAACTATTTTAGCAAACAAGCCGTTGCCACAAGAGGAATTACATTGTCATTTAAAAAAAATGATGTCAGTGCATAACCTCTATTGTAAACGGTTATGTGAAGTTTGTTAATATACTTTAATCTTTTAAATTTCCACACATATTTTTTACTTTGTATGATCAATGTTGGAAGAAACTTGTCAAACCCGAAAATGTTCAAAAAATGTATTTACTTTGGATTTTCAAATATACAGTATGTATACATACATATAAATGATTTTGTGTTTTTTTTTTTTTTTTTATTGCAGCAACAAGTATAGTACACACAAAATATGAAATCTATTCAGAATGTATATTATAGGACTCTTACGACTAAAGAACATATTAAATAGAAACATTTTTTAATTTTATTTTTCTTGTGTTTAGTGCATAGTTTAAATTATAACAATTACATTAACAGATCTATGTAAAAAATAAACAAAAAATAATGATAGAAAATAAAAAAGATGTAATAATTCAGATATTCAATTTTTCCAGTTATTTCAACCATAAAAAAATTATATTAACAAAAAATAAAAAACAATACCAAAGATAAATAATTATATATATATATTATATATATATATATTATATATATATATATATATACAGTATGTACACATACACACACATAAACGCATATACATTACATACACATTATATACATATTCATATATGTATGTAATGTTAATGTAAACATTAAATGCCAGTAACAACAGAAATTGAATTGTTATTCTTTCCATTACTGTTATTTTTCATGGTTATTGTTATTACTATTATTATCATTGTCATTGTCATAATGTATTTTTTATTTCTAGGTTTTGCATTACTAGTATTATTATTATTTATATTATTATTATTTTTATCATTATTACCATTATTGGCGTTATGTCTGTTGTTATTGGTGGTAACTCAAAAAATTACATATATACCAAAAAAATAAGTAATAGTCATAGCAGGCCTACCCATAAAATAAGATAAAAAATTAACATATAAAAATAAAGAGCGACGATAATTATACTACTAACAACAACAACAAGTCAAACAATATATAAAAAAAAAAAAACAACAACAAAAAACGTTAGGTCAAGTGCTCCCCTGTTGGTATAAAACAAGAAAACAAAAATATATTTTAGAGGCACTAAATTAAAATATAAATATTTTAAACAAAAAGTTCACATGACATAAAAACATTCTACCAAAAATATACACAGGCATGGCAGTGAAAATGAAATTTGTTAAAGATCATATTACAGTCTCGACTACCTCTTTTTTTTCTAATTTTGACTTAGTTTGGTGTGATAGTCTTTTGTTTTTACAGCAGTAAAGTTACAAATTATGAAGAAACTGACAAAGGTTGAAAATTACAGTGCATACAACAAAGTCCCTCCGCATATCTTATCAAAAAGTACCAAAATGCAAAAACTATTTCCACACAACTGACTAAAACTGACCTAACCCTAACCCTAAACTTCAAAAAATAAACAATCTAGGTGAAAACAAACAAGTTATTTGGTGAAATCTTAAATATAATCATGTTCACTTTGATTAACTGAAAATATGCTGTTTCATATGCACTGTAGATGCAGTTTTATGTTGTAAGAAAAAAGGGAATGGGTCTAGTCTGATAAAAATGCACAGACAATCTGCCAAGTTAATAAAATAACAGTTATTCTTAAATTGCTGCAAAAATAATGAGTAAAAGTACCAACTGACTATACTGAAATTTGAAAATAAACTATTTAGAAGAGCAGATAGTGGCACTAACATTCTTTAGCCCAGGCTTTTACAAGTGGCCCATTCTGGTAGTTAACCAGAAGACATGCAACTGCAAACAGCTGATTAATGCTGCCAGTGAGTGACAGAGGGATCTCAGTACTGAACAGTTTATGTTCCTTCACTCTGCGGATCACACGCTCTACATGAACCCTGAGCTGTGCAATAGATTGCGTTTTCATGACTTCTGCATGTGAGAGCTGTGCTTTTTTTTTTTTAGAAATGCTGGTATGTATACATTGCAGGGGACAATATCCTCCACGAGAAAACCTTTATCCACCATGATGGCCATAGACGGCTTGAGATGTGACACCAGTCCACAGCGTTTTGTGATCTCCCTGTCACTGATGCTCCCCTCGTACAATGGAGACACAAACATCACAGGACCATGTGGAGCAATCCCAATCAGTCCTTTAAAAGTGCTGTGGGATTTGTATGTGGAGTATACCTCACTCTGCAGCAGGAGGGAGTCAGGCGTCTGGCAATGCAGCTCAGTGCAGTCAAGAATAATGTGAGTGCCAGAGTAGTCATTGAAAACCTCTGGCAGGTTGTTTTTGATGGTCTCCTCATCAAGCCAAATGCCCACAGCTCCAAGCACATTGTAAAGAAAGTTAGCCCAGGTGGTGATGATGCGGCTAACAGTGGACTGGCCAAAACGGCTTGTCAGATCACTCTGCACCAGGCACAATGACAAGTATGTCATAAACAGGAAAAACTCATCAACGGGTTGAAGAGACTACAAAAAGACAAAAACAGCATTCTCTATTATATAATGCAATGATATTCATATGCCAAGTTGAGCCAGGATATATAATTTATTACTATAATTATTGTAATTTGTTGAGAAGCTAAACACTGCGTGAGACAAAATATGTAATGTTTCTTTTGGTATTTTTTTTCAGGCATCACAATTCAGACCACTAAGGATGAATTGTATCCACCACAATCTTTGAGCAAGGTTATAGTGTAATTGCTGGGCAAATTAAAGCTGCAGCCCAGTTGTTTCCCAGAAATCTTGCTTCTTACTCTCACAGTCTAATCTACTTTGTTTTGGTTTAGCAGTGGCAATGCTCTGCTCCAGCACTGAATGAACCCAATATATTTAAAAATATATAGCAGTCAATAAAACAAGAATAAGACAAATGTCGAACTAACTATTTACTGTTGCATGAACTGCATGACAGACATCTTCAGTGAGGGGTGCAGTCCGTGCTCTCGTCACCCGCACAAGCCCAGGTAATGCGACTCAATCTGGCTCCAAAAGGACATCAGGCGGGCATAACTTTCAAACTGTGAGACATTTTTCCATGTTAATTGAAATGTAGGAAAATACAACATGCAGATAAGCCCACTTGATTAAACAAACCCAGCTTGAGTTTTGGCCACTGGATGGCACCATTGGACTGCAGTGCCAAACCTAAATCAAACCTTATGAGAAAGACGTCAAAAACGGGGCATTTAAATACGTTTTAAAGGGTAATACAATAAATGAGTAAACCCCTTTCCATAGCAAAACACATGAAGCGCATGTAAACAGTAGTGAGCACTGCATGTATATCCTAGCCTATCCCACACGTGTAGAGAAATTGTCATATAGGTTTGTTTGACTACAGCAAATGTTTAGAAGTGGTGTGATATGAAAGCACACTAAGCGAAATGCTTCTGCAGACAATTAGTTGGAGCGAGGCATCTTTTCTGAGTTAGTTAATTACGCACTGACATGACAGTGGCCAAGTAAGCATGCATGATTGTTGAAGGCAATGTTCACTAAAACAACACAAGACATGCAACACTGTACTAAACAAGCTAACAAGGCAATAAATAGTGATCTTACCTTGTGTACAACCTGATTTGCTCATCTGAAAATGAAAATCACTCCAAACCAAATTTGCACCTAAATTTCATTGCCTCCATTTGCGCACCATAACAGTCAGTATTACTGTTGTATTACAGTTGTAGTACTTTATATCGCCATATGGTGGCGCCTCTTTGTTTTGCCACTGTACTAAGGTCACAGGTCAGTCTTCTCCTTGCTAACTTAAGCCCCTTTCACACATTGAACCCGTTAAAGTAGCGTGTCGTGTTTGCCGGTATGCTTCACCATTTGCCCCATTCACATATCCAAATCATCCCACAACAATACAGTGTCGTCACCATCACATCTGACCTGGCAACATGGAACGCTTTGGGCACAAACTCGCCTATAAAGCACGATTTCCACTTTTAAACTTGTTTACAAAGCTTTTTTGACTTTGATTATTATTATCATTTTGTTTAGGTTATTTTGCAAGATTCTTGACTTAATAATGGCTTATTATTTGCGGGGAGAAATGCAGGGATGTAGGCTATTTGATGTGCGAATGCAGCGTACAGTGGCCTGTATGAAACAGGAGGGCATCGCATAATGTGGCTGGATGGGCTTAAACTCAGTCCTGAGACAGCGGAGGAGCCGGCAGCTCTCACTTTACCTGCAGTCAGAGCAGGGGAGTGCGAGTGACCGTTGGAGTTCGTCCACACACTTGGGCACAGCAAGAATGGACTGTGGACTCGGCTCCGTGCTGTCTGTACCGGGACTCGCGCGCATAGTGAGGATAGCCCCATTTGTACCGACCGGGACTGCAATGCACAAGACAAAGTAAGCCCTGCAACCAACCGCACACTGTCGTGGTTTGGCAAAACAGGACCGGAGTCTGGTTTTGGGACAAGCTCGAGCTTTGCTCAGGATGTCAAGACTGCATTTGAGAGACTTTCTGGACTTCACTCTGACCATGCATAAATTCAGTGAGTTTGCAAGAAGTACGTTATAGCCTTTTAGTAAAATAAAACAAGTGTTTTCTTTGTGACAAGGTCGGCTGATTCAAGAGTGGGGCAGGATATATCGTATCGCTTTTGATCCCTCAG
This sequence comes from Mugilogobius chulae, assembly GCA_038363315.1. Taxonomy (NCBI): domain Eukaryota; kingdom Metazoa; phylum Chordata; class Actinopteri; order Gobiiformes; family Gobiidae; genus Mugilogobius; species Mugilogobius chulae. Next base: position 24,049,762 of record CM076406.1, on the reverse strand, counting down.
ATTTAAAGGTGGGGTAGCTAACTTTTTTAGTTTATAATCCATATGTAACCTGAGTAAGATCTGGTAGAAAACACGAGTCACAGCAGGCAGAAGTGGCAAGAATATTAACATTTATTTAATACACAATTTAAAATTTATTTATTTTATATTAATTAAAATACACCCCATAAACCCCAAAATATGTGGAACTTAGACAAAACAAAAAACAAATAACAAACCAAAAATATTAGTAACATTAATAAACCCAAACAAACAAAACAAATTAGTAAGGTAACTAAAAAAACAACCCACTCTAAGGACCACAGAGTTGCTAACTGTGAGAAGTGCTAAGTGTCTTAAGTGCTTTTTAAGCTTTAAGTGCTACGTTTTACAGTACAATTTAGATTACCGTTCAATAACTCAATCAATCGTTACTCGCACTACACTTTAGCATAATCACATGTCTTTAAAAGTTTTGAGACTTTGAGAGAGAATAATCGAGCAGCTAGGCAATACCTTTACACAAAAGACATACAATTAGTCATTTAGTAATGAAAAGGCTACTCTAAAACAGGCATGATAGTTACCCTTTAAATGTGGTTCCCCGGCCGAGCTCACATGAACACTGGGGCTGTGATCGCAGCCAACGGAGCAGCTCCCACCACAGGCTCCTCTAATAAAGCTATCAGACAAGTTAAACCACAAAATTAGCAATCGGTGTATTTTATAAAAGAGTAAGCAGCGTTAGGATCAACTTACAGTTGCCGCGTTGCGTCTACAGCCGACAGCCCCGACTCCCAACTGGTTAGCGTGCGCACCTTTTCTATAGAGCGTTTTCACGGATGCAACAGATCCGGCGGAAAACCGAAGTGGCGCCATTATGGAGGTATCGATGTAAACGATGCGGCCGAAATATGAATGAATATCAAAAAAAGACGAGTCAAATGGATCTAAAAAATATCGAGACCGACTTGAAGCTTCAGAAAAAAGCGTTACGTGTGTAAAATTGACTTAATAGGTGCGAAGATCCTTACGAAATGCAATCTAGCTACATTATTAGTGAGATCTCCACAAGCTGCCCTCTGTAAGTTAAATTCTCTTTGGCATTTGTTCTCCTTTATGGAGCATCTGAAACACTATTACACCAGCACTATTTGTGTGATTTAACACTCACGTATTTGACGTGTATTGCCGACAGTTGATGACAAAATAGGCACAAACTGTGTAAAAGAGTGCAGCTAAAAGGGATAAACAAGAAGAAAATAGCTAACGCTGTAGCTGTGCTAGTAGGCTAATCTCGATTAGATACATGGATTGTTAAAATAAAATGAAATCTACAGGTCCTAAGCTTTCAAACAAGGTACAGCATGTGTATATGCCCTGCGTGTGATCAGTACAACATTTGATGTTTATTTGTGGCTATGTAACTTTGGCTAAATGCGAGCTACCGCGGCGATCCGACCGGCAAACGATTAATTAAATACTTTAACAGTCGTTTTCAAGCGATCCAGAGAAAATATGCCTTGCTTGTTTATTAGTGCACATGACCATAGCTTATTGGAAAAAATAACCTACCTGAAATATGATATTGCCGCAAGTTTTATCAGCAGGTTACCTCAATGAAATGAACGGGGGCGAGCTGAATGTTTCCGAGTTCTGTGTGTAACGGTAGAAAAAGTGGGCGTGCGAAATAAGATGGATTATGACAACCTACAACACGGCAATAGTTTACCATTTTTAATTTTTTCAAACTTCGAACATTCACGTGCTTTGACGTCTGTGTTTTGACCATGGATGTGTTATGACAGCGGCCGCATATCGCAACATGCGACTTCGGTTGCTGACGTCACGTGAAAACACTCTATATCAGCTAATCACTGTGCCCCGGAACAAGACTTGGAGAGCAGCAGAGGTAAACACGCCCCTAATGTTACCTAGGCAACTAGACCACCCCATTACACATAGATGCAACCAAAATAAATACATGTCAATATTAACCATGTGTTGAAGGATTTATGAGAGTCAGATTTAAAACCTAAGTTGTGTTTGCAGTGTGAAAATCAGCTACCCCACCTTTAAGTAGTAGTAACAAATAGCCTATGTGATTCTGTCTGTGAGTTGTTCTGTTGCCATGGGGATTGCACTGGGAGTCACATTCCGCTTTCACACATGTCAACACAGGACTAGTCCCGCGACTGTTCCCGGTAATGTTACTAGATCTCGACACAGATCAAATGCCAGGACAAAATATTCCGCGTTTCCGTTCTGGAGCCTTTCATACTTGACTGCATACTAGGAACTTTACTGTGTAAGGGTGTATGTGTGAATGGGGCTTTACAGTGCTGTCATGCACACACACCTCTGTGCTCTCCTCCCCAGTAACATGTGGTGCAGGTACAACAACGGACTAATCTTTATTCATGTATGATTTAGACTTAGCACCGACGAGACCTGGCTTTGTATGGTTTCTAAATGTGTAATAAACCAAGTATCAGTGGAACTACGAAAGTCTTTGGCTCTTCTCTCTGCTATCCCAGAGCACATGTGAATGGCTATAGTTAGCGCTCTCCGCCTGATCACCACCACACGTTACAGCATGGAGTTGTGCGTTTTCAGCCCAGAGGGCACTGTTTTCATCCAGGGCTAGGTCCAGGGCTGCAGGCCCAGCAGATGAGCAGTAATCATGGTCAGCAAGGTCGATGTCCATGACTGGCTCTTCCTCGGGTGCATCAGGGGTCAGTGGTCTCTCTCCTGTCCCAAACACTAGGACGTGTAGCAGGCAGTGAGTTGTTGTTCCACTCAAATAAAACTGGAACTGCTCCCTTTTTTAAAAGCCTGCGTCCACTCGGAGCTGAAGATTCAATCAGTTCATCTGATTTAAAATGACGAGCATCAGTGATCCGAAAATTATCCCTTATATTCTTAGTCTTATAGTCTTCTATAGTCTTATATTCAGGATCCACTTCTTCTGTACCACGCTATCCTTAGGAAAGAATGAAAACTCACAAACAAAAATCTAAACAATAAAAAAATAATAAAAAAAACACACAAAGCTTAATTATTTTTGCTGTCAAATGCAGACTGGACGCTACAGTAAACAATGACCGGGAGTCAACGTTGACCGGAAATACGTAACGCAGCTCCGTGCATATAGCCCATTAGAAAAACTCTTCTTTTCTCTGGCAATATTTCATGAAGAGAGATAAAGATAGCCTAGGCTGGAGACACAAAGGCTATTGGAGGAAGCTGGAGTGAGAAACATATGACAGTCAGGTCCAGGTGGAGCAGGTGAACTTCTGTTTTTTTTCAGTCAGTGATAAGGCCATCCCCTCAAAATATTCTTCCGGAAGATTGTCTGCTGCATATCTTGTAAAAGTTCTCTAGCATTTCAGAGATTCAAAATCGTATGTACTGTCTCTCTGGCCATAAGACAAACAGCTTCATTCACAAAGTCCTAACTTATGTCTGTTGAAAATCACACATTGCATCACAATAATTTAAGTATTTTCACTGGAACATCCTTCACTGCATCAGGTGTGAAAGTATGCCATTTCAGAGGTCCAAAGCTAGCCAGGGCAGGAGCTAGCATAGGAAGAAGCCTTAAATAAAAATACTGCAATAAACCTCACAGACTAAAACATCTTTGTGAAAAGTTTAACACTTTCCATCACATACAAAATGCACAGGACAGGTCAGAATAAATATAACAGACTCACCATCAACAGTCTGTGTGAGAAAGGACAAATATATTCCAGTAAATCCTTGCTTTGCCTGCAGTAGATCCTGCAGACTGTATGCAAATTAACCTGTGACTTTAAAGGACACATATTATGCAAAATCAACTTTTCTGGCTCTTAAATGCCCTTTAGTGTATATTAGGGGTGACTAGAAGTGCAATAAAAGTTGAAATCAATAATTGAAGTCGTTCCAAAACTATAGAGGGACATAAGGTTTCCGCCCTACTGCGCATGCGTTATGCAGAAAACTTCTTTGAATAAACCTTGAAAACGGAACGACAGCTAGCTGTTTCCATCAGATATGAACCAGTATGACAGACGTCTGTCTCCTGAAGCTTGAGACAGTGTTTTTCTCACAGTTTTTCACTCACCCGAATGTAACTTTTAAGGGTTGTAGGGTCAAATTTCATTCAGAAATGTTGACATAGCAGCATAACCTTTGTTTCCGCACAGTGATAAACTCTTGTAGTTAGCTGACAACGATGCTTATTCGACTTGTTTCCACTGTTTGTGTCTACGTATGTGTGGAGGCTCTTTCTACACGTGTTGCTAAACAAGAAATCCCTCTATATTTAGATCAAATTAATATAGGATATTTCTATAGTATTATGTGCTCACATAGGTTGGTATTTTCCTTGATTTTGTTTTTCACGAACTGAAGCATCGGGCCACGTGACTTCCTAGCTGCTGAACCACATTTCATTTCAAGACTTCAATGGACACGCCCACTTTTGCTCGACACATGCTTCAAAGCCTTGCTTCATTTTGACCATCACTACCTTCAAACAAACTACAAATTTATGCAAAACCAGCATTTAATCAAGATGTCAGGGCCAGTGATGGGCTAATGATGCCTCATGGCACATTCCATCAACTGTGCTGGCACTGTGCTGGCACTGTGTTGGTGTATTGCTCATTGGCGACTTCTGCTGGACGTTAAAAATCATTGCAGGCATTATGAATAATCAAACGTTGTGACTGCTTATTTCATTCTCATGTGTGGACCTAAATAATCTTTTATGTTGAAAAGCTGTAATTGAAAACTTAATATATTTTTATTGGATTTGTATATAACAATTAAATTATGTCATGACTAATAAAGTCGCTTATGTAATGCAGGTGAAAAGTGCAAAAAATAAATAATAATAATAATAATAATAAGGGGAAATTGCTAGATGGTTAAGAAAAACTAATCTCAGAATCAACTTTTTTTCACTGTTTTATCTACTGTTTCCAGGCCTTTTTTGTGCAAACTCACTCATGTTGCAGTTATGTGTGGAAAACCGCGGCTGTACTGCCGCTGGGCAAAAAATATTCAGTACCCTCTGACGTCACAGTGAATTGACGCGACAGACGAGCCGCCCAGATGGTTTATTTAAACTCCTCCCTCTGACACTGCTGCTGCGAAGAGTCTGAAAGCGATCACCCGCTGCGTAATGACATCAGCATTTAGCTCAGCTGGTTGAGTGAGTGGCGCATTGTGCCACCAACTATGCGTTGGTTCCAAACTTGTGCCTGTGTTTTAATTTTTAGAAAATACTCACATAATAGGCTCATGGGCTTATGTAGACCAAAGCAAAGGTTTCATACGTATGTTTTGCAACGTAAATATAAAAAAAAACTTGACGTGCAAGTAAGCAAAGACTTGGTGCTGTTGCTGTACAGCTCCCTCCGCTGCAAATCTCAGGTCAGGACCATGACACAAACTCACATCATTGACCAAGCTCGCTGTTCATATTTGGTGCTGTCAATCAATGGTAAAATGGTCTATTTATACAGTGCTTTTCTACCTTTCCAGGCACTCAAAGCACTTTACAATCTAGCATCCACTCACCCAGTGTACACAGACATTGAGGCAGTGTGGGTTAAGTGTCTTGCCCAAGGACACGACGACAATCTACTCCTATCGTCCCACTGTGGCACCTGGTGTTCTAACGGTCTCCCATCCAAGTACTAACCAGGCCCTTTCTTGCTTTCTCTTTGGTATAAGCTTGCCAGCTTTAGAGAAAACCCTTTTACAGGGTACTGAGGAGGCAGGGGTACATTAAAATTTTAAAGTATGTTTGTAAAGATGAGTGTATGTATGTTTTGGTCATTCTAGTATTGTAGCAGACGTGCTGTTCTTGAAATGTTGCTTTCTGAAATGTAATGTTGAACATTCCTTCACCTCCAAATCAAGCTGCAGCCTAAGAGAGTTCTCTGGAAAAACAACATGTCTTTGTTATTTTATTAAAAACTACAAGAGAACGATAAAATAAAGTTAACTGATACATACCAGGTGGTAAAATTTTTTAACAATTAAATTAGAAATTAGAAGCCCAGTGGAACCTACCTACCAGGTGTATATCAGATTATACTTTTAGTGTCACTAACAAAACAAACGTAAGTAGCCTATACACGACACAAATACTGTATACCTGAACTGGGATGCTTCTGGTAAATGCTCCTTGTTTCTGCTGCACTCTTTGCTTTGAGACAATTAACTGCTTCTGTTGCTTTACTTGAGCTTAAAAATCCAAAAGTTTTATACCAGGGTTCTAGCAGTGTAGCGAGTGTCATGACACTAAGTGATTCTAAATTACATGCAGTTTCTGTGACTCTTGTTTAAGATTTTCCACCAGTTGTGTTGCAGTTGACGCCAAAACAGTTGATGCACTGCGCGGAAGTGTGTGGTACAACATTTTCATCATGGGTATGACTCGTTTCTCTTCTGATAACTCCTCTGTGGCCTGGTTAAACGGAGCAAGTACTTATACTGTCTCTTCAATTATTTGGAAGTCTTCAATTGTTAGTGGGATCACATCTGTTTTTAAAGAGGGCAGAAACACCCCTACTGCATCTTTTTGTTCATTCATTTTAGACAGCATGTGGTAGGTGCTATTCCATCACGTTGGAACATCATTGATGAGTTTAAGGACTGGGCTTCCATCTGCTGCTGCCATTGAGCCAGCTTCTTCTTAGCTCTGGTGCTGGAACGGAAATGTGTTACTATTTGTCGTGTTTTATTTCTGATGTCTGTAAGTTCGTGTAGTTGGTCACATGACTTTTTCACTAAACTAAATTTAAAGAACGGGCAATGGAAACAGTGTGCCTTATCTGGAGTACAATAATACAGTACATGTCTGAACGTCTTAGCCTAACGTTTTCAACATACCTGGATTCATCAGTGAAGCACTTACAGATGCTTCCTGTTCATGCCGAGCCCTGTAATGCCTTAGCATGGAAGAAGTGCTCCGGTTTGTGTATGAGCTGATATTTAACCTGAATAAAATCGAGTTAAATAGAATAAATACATTAAATTAAGAGTGCATTAAGACAGGAATTGACTGTAGGCGATTTGAGGGAGGATGCGGGACGCCATCCACTTTGCTGACAACAAAAGGATTTTTTATTTTTTTTAATTGATGCATCTGGCGGACAGTGTCCTTTTCCGCTCCGTTGTGTTAACGTGAGTCTGTGCATTGCTTCACTGAAAAAAACTTTTCACAATAAAACCTCCGGTGCAGTAGTAAACACAGGGACTTTTATGTTGAAAACTCCACACGGGAGTTACTGTTACTGAACTTGACGCAACAGACACGCTCAAACTGTCAAACTTTTATTGCAAAGCCAGGACTTAACGGCGCCTCACGAACCACAATAAAACATGCAGAAAAGAAAGACGACACATAAGGATTGCATCGGAGAAACAGATCGCTCGTGCATCAGACATCCAGTGAGTTTGAGCTGCTCCGGAGACGTCCGTTCTCATGCGCTCGGCCGTGTCCTCTTTCCCTATACAAGACGGACTACACGTGTTTTTGCATCTATCCACAGTCCCGTGTTTTTTCCCGTGTCTGGCCTGCATGACTCCCTGGGCGAACAAGCTCCTCTGGCGCCTCCCCAACCCCCTAGCCCGCCCGCCCACGAGGCCGTTGGAATGCCGCTTGTGGCTTTAATTATTTTTACAATTACTGTATATCCACATCTGTCAAAAAGTGGTAACAATCTGTCAGAAATATGTGATTTTTAATAATCAAATTGAACTCAGCAGCATTACGTCTGGGCCTTCTTCTTGATATTAAAATGGAGAATAAAGTGTGCTAGCCAGAAAGGCTAAATAATAATTATGACAGTTGGGCAAAACATTATGCATCTTATACATATCTTTATCCTTTTCACGTTTTTCTTGTTCTTCTTTTTTTTAAAGCATTGCACGTGCAAATGAAAAATGTATGAGTAAAGAGACAATGATGTTGGCATCCTCTGACCCCGTCAACAACTTGCACTCTGACTTCGTCGTTCTATTATTAAGCGAACACATTTTGCTTCTAAAATGCAGAATCAATGACATGCTTGTTGCAACAAAAAATGTATCATTACAGATTGATGGGGATAAATACGTTTTTCAGACGATTTTGCCTTACCTATCAATTAACCTGGCCGTGACCACACTCCTACGCAGCAACAGCTGGGAAATCGTCCCCAATTTTTATTTGGTTTAATCCACTGACCAAGACGGGACGGCACACAGAACTGTTTGTGAAGGGACTGTTTCTCCTGGTATAGCTTGACCTGTTAACTGTACATTAGCTTGCATGAGTCCTGCGGTGCTGATGAAGGACTTTTGAATTTATTTTATTTTTTTCTCGGCAAATGCCGCCCCTTGGCAAATGCCGCCCTGGGCGGCTGCCACCTCGCCCACCCCAAAAACCACACAATGACTGATGATCCATCTACCACAGCTCCGCCTTCTGGGAGCACCGCTGGACAATTGCATTTTGTTTCTCCCGTCTGCAAGTCCGCCGATTTTGACTTTGTGTTAGCTCACTACTAAACATCATGACAAGTCTGCGTCTAAGAAATGATGTTTCTGAAAATATGAGTGAAAATGGACTGAATGCAAATGAATCAGTGTTGCTAGATGGGAAATGTTGAATTATCGTACCAGAGCCTCAGAATTATTGTATTTGGCTAAAAATGATCGTACGTACACCAAACTGTGTTCTATTTCGGGCCAGGGCAATTTGTAGAGTAAATAAAGAGCTCTTTAGACAATTAAATAGATTTTTAAATATGTTCCGCTCAATTAAGAGGATGAAATAATAAAACATTGCTGTTTAATGCATTGCACACAGCAAGCTTTCTCCTATTCACAGTTCATAATAACATTAATAGAACTCAATCATACTTTAGTATAAGTAAAATAAAGCATTGAATCACTCACTGCCCTGGTTGTGTATTTAAGTTTGGTCTCAGCACATTGGGGCAGTCGCAGACATGCTGCCATTAGGAACTGTTAGTGCTTTCGACCAATACGTGTTCTCATGGATTGCGTAAAATAGCACGCCATGACAAAATTGCGTGTCCCGACGACACACTCTGCCTGTTTTGGCGTGCAATTACACGCTCGTTTTTAATGGCGTGGTCTGGACACGCCTAGTGGTTGACGACAAACACAAGGTATTTCAAGGGATTAACGGCTAAATTTAAGTCTGAAGTTACACAAATGGGTAAGTTTAGGTCTTTGACTTGGAGTTGGTTAAGTTTAGAATCAGGATTGTGTTAGTCTTCATGAATAACAACACGTTTTAACATTCACCATTGAAATGAACTTGGACAGAAACGCGTAAAATACACATGCACAAAATAGAAGTGGCATGCGCTGAGATCCAGCAGAACCAGGATTGAGATCAGTCCGTTGTCAGCAGCTAATAACAAATCATTTGTGACTTTAAGAAGAGCTGTTTCCGTACTATGATGAGCTCTAAAACCAGACTGGAATGTTTCAAATCAATTATTCTCCTGTAGGTGGCGACAAAGCTGTTTAACTACAACTCTCTCAAGTATTTGGAAATAAAGGGAAGATTTGAAATAGGTCTATAATTGGCTAAAACATCAGGATCAAGGTTTGGCTTTTTCAAAAGAGGTTTAATTACAGCATATTTAAAAGACTGTGGAACATAGCCATTATCAATGAGGTATTTATTATACTAAGAATAGGATCTATTATCAGAGGGAGAGTATCTTTGAGAAGCCTACTTGGGATTGGGTCTAAAATACAAGTTGAGGTTTTAGAAGACTTAAAAGCGGAAGTTAAATCTGCTTTATTAAGAGAAACAAGTTGTCTAATATTACAGGTGGATTAAATAAGACCTTTTACAGCTTGGATTTGATCAGTGCTAATAGCAGGAGTGATTTCATCTATTTTATCTCTAATACTGATTATTTATTATTAAAAAACGCCAAAAAATCATCAGAACTGAGAGTAACTGGGATTGATGGTTCTACTGCATTATGGCAGTTAGTCAGCCTGGCTACAGTGTTAAATAGAAACCTAGGATTATTTTGATTTACTTCTATTAGATTAGAATAGTATCTAGTAACTCCGTAACCCTTGCATCCAGGGCTATCACTACACTACACTTCACGCAGCTAGACCTGTCGTCAGTAAAGATGCAAGGGTTCTGACTACACATATGACAACTTGGGCAGGACAGCACGAAAGGGGAGAAGTCAGTCCGGCCATGATGCTAACTAGCTAGGCTAGCTCAAGCTGGAGTGGTCAGGGGACTAAGTGACTAACGCTGTTATGTAGTAGGACAATACATTTAGAACAGATTTGTGGATTTGAGGCAAGAAAGTAGAGACAACTACTACACAAACTCGAAGCTAGAAACAACTCACCGGATGTGTTGTCACCTCTCCAATGTGTCATCACCTCTCCTTAAGCGGCCATCACAGTCATGGTGTCAGGCTTCAGTCCAGGACAGGTCTGAAGCGGTCGTCAGCTTCTTGTACAAGTGATGTGCGATCAGGAGGATGCAGAAGAGCAGCACTTGACTCACTGAAAGCGTTCGGGAAAAGGCGGGGCATTTAGTGAAATACTTCGAGCTGATTGGGTGAGTGGCCTAACTTATTTGTGCTTAGCCAATCACAGCAACAACTCGTAGTGGTGTATCCAATGTCCGCGTGGGATAGAACCATGGATGTATTATATTATCTGGATTGGGCTCCGCCCCTCTTTCCTGATGCGAGTGGCGATCAGGCCGCTCCGCAGTACTGCAGCGGTTGGGCCCAAGTAAAATTTCCCATAGACCGTCAATGCATTTTTCGGCACTTCAAACTGTCCGTGCTCCGCGGACACGGCTCCTACAGCTTTAACTAAGGTCTCATTTTGAAGGTATTTCTCTCTAGTTTCACTACATAAATTTTCCAATTTTTTCGATGCCCAAACGCTTAAACGGTGTTTAGCCTAGCTTACCGCTCTGCCCACGCTCTCTCCGCTCCCCCGCTCCTCCGCCGCTCTCCCCCGCTCAGGCCACCATCGCTCTGATTGGTCAGAACTGATCACGCTGTCACTTTTCTGACGTCACGGTAGTGGGAGGCGCTAGCCCGCATTCAGAAAAGAGCGCGGAGTAAAAATCTTTTTTGGCATCAATGCGCCACTGAGCACAAGCCATTGAAAACAACAGGCCGCCATCTTGGACTCATCTTCCAGTTCTAATTATACTTCCATGGATAGAACAAGTATGTGTCTTACAGACTGTTCTTTCAAAAGAAATTACTCCGTATTTCTGCTAAAACTGCATCAAAAGCAGCAGACAACACGAACATCCACGGGAGCCACCATCTTTATTTAGCTTAAATTAGACTAAACAGCCTGTGTTAGCCCGCCTTGCTACAATCTGATTTCATTTCATTTATTTGTTTATTAGGACAGTGTACATTACATTAAGCACAGTTAGCAGAGATGCTTGTACTAGACTCTAGCTTCACAGCTAATTTCCATCTGTAGTCCTCAGGGGAGGGGTCAACATATAAACAATACAATTTAAAATGCAATTTATATACACAGTTCATTCATCCAGTTGACATTCCATACATCATAATTCACCCTTACTGTTTCTAGCAATAAGAAGAACCCAGACAAAAACACGTTCATTTAAATATGTACATTCACATCTTTCAACAATTCACTTTCACAACTTACAACCGTTCACATTCACTTCTTACAACAGTTCACATTCTCTCCTAAAAGTGCATACATGTTGGTCCTCTAAAACCATGCTTTCACCTTTGTTGTGAAAATGTTGAGGCTGTTTAAGCTCAGTATCTCAGATGGGAGCTTGTTCCATTGTTTAACAGCCCTATATGAAAAAGAGGATTGGGCTAGGGCAGTTTTACATTTAGGGATGTTACACTGTCCTCTCCTGTTTGTGAATTCACGATGACGATGGCCAGGTTAGGAGGAACAAGGATCTTTCTCAACTGAAATTCACAAAGAAGTCACTCAAAATCAATTTAATAAAATACAAAAACAAAATAATGAAAAATTAAGTGTTTGACTGTGTATATATAATTTAAAAATGAGTTACTTAGTGCATAAGTGCATACTTCTTCTCAGATGTGGTCTATTTAATGCTTAATGAACAATCACATTTTGCAGGGAATTTATATTTAGATAAATTGGCAGAAATCCAGATTAATCCACCATATACAGTTAGCTGATCTAATCCTACATTCTTGTTACCTAAAAATAAGGATTTTGTTGATGTTTATGTATTTTCCTAATGATCAAGCTTTTGAGGCAAATATAATGTATGAATTAATTGACTTTTCGACGAGCTCCGCCCCCCTTAGTTACTGTTGCTACGCGCGTCAACATGGTAAGAGTGCCATTGACTTACATTACAGAAAGAAGTACACCGGTTCATGTTAGTGACCTTTTTTTTTTAGCAATTTCTCCTCGATATCCTCTAGATCAGTGGTTCTCAAATTTTTCAGAGCGGGACCCACAAAATGACAATGTAACCAAGTCACAACCTCCACAGAAAAATAAAATAGAAATTTCAAGTTGGAAAACCATTTAAATTGGGCTAAAATGCATTTATTTTTATACTTTATTGCTTTATGTGACAAAAATCCAGTCAAACCTCCTACTAAAGTTATAAAAACAAAAACCAATGTCATAATTGTAAAATTAAATCTAGAAATCATCTTGCGACCCCCAGATTTTGCTTCGCGACCCCCCAAGGGGTCCCGACCCTCACTTTGGGACCACTGCTCTAGATCGAGGCAAAAGGGATTGCACTACAGCTGAGGGATTTATTTAAAACATTAAAATACGCAACGATGGGGACATAACTCCTAGGGAGGTTAATGCTAATGGTCTCATGCTAAATCAAGGAAACACATGATCTTTAACGTTAACGTTACCGCAAATGGAACAAGCACAGCCTTGTCCTGCTCTTGCACTGCCAGGTAAATTGGCTTTCATATGTTAAAATCTATTATTGTCTATAGCAAGTGTAATTCTCATTTAGTATGTTAGTGAGCTAAACCTACCAGTGTTTGGTCTAGTTTGTGTTTTTGCCTCTAGATCTAACAGCAAGTAAGTCGATAGCTAGTTAAACTTAAGTCTGACCTTTGAGCAGACATTTGCTCCGCATGTTCGATATATTTAGCTGAAGTGGGGCCACCGTACTTTTTAATTCATTGTAGGCACCGCTCTTGTTGTTTTCGACTTAGGAAATGGAAAGAACACAACTCCTCCGGCCAATATTTCGGGGTATCTGCGGTCCCATTTACATAAACCGAGACACATCGCTTCACCATCTTGCTTGGAGCTCAAAATCTGATGGGTCCATAGCAACGGTTGCCATGATGTTTGATTGGACAACAGTCTTAGTCTTAGTTTTTATAATTGGTTAAAAATGAATACATTTAAAAGTCCAACTTTTTTAGTTAATTGAGTTCAGGTAAAATAGTTAGTACATTTAACCAAAGAGCTACAGATAAAGCATCACTTTTCCACAATGCTTGACATAGGACTGTATCTTTTTTTTTCCAGCCTAACTCTAACTATTAACAGTAGTTTGTAGTAAATAGTAGCCTAAGTCAGTCAAATATGATGGCAAATGCGAACTGGTTTAATAATCCCCTAAAATGTGTGTCTTTGTCAATAGCATACAGTAAGGTTGCAAAATGTTCTCAGTGCAGTGCATGAAAAACATGCAAAAGTAGTAAACAAGAACGCACTGAAAAAAATCGTCTTCTTTTGTCAAACTCAAGCTTGAACATGTGAGTCTTGAGCCCGATCTCACAAGAAAGCGTACATTTACCACGACATTACACAATATGTAAATGAGGTATGATTAGCTCGAGTTCACAGCTGTTTTGTGTAATTATAGTACGTGTCACAGTCCTCGTTCATTTCAGTGGTGGTTGTTAAGACGTGTTCTTATTTATGAATATTAATGAAATCCTGATTCTAATCTTAACCTGCCCCAAGCCCCAGACCTAATCTTACCAGTTTTAGTAACTTGATGCCTGAACTTACCCGTTTCACTTGAAGAAAACATCTCCATGTGGCTTCAACCAAAACTCGTGTTTTTTTGACGCTGTGAAATCTTGTGTCATTTTTACTCTTTTTCATATCGTGCTAAATGCACGGCGTAACATAAGTACTAAAAATAGCTGTGAAGTCGTAGTCCAAATACGCTGTTTTTGTGTCGTGGTAGAAGTACGCCCTCTAGTGAGACAGTGTTGGAGTCTTTGTGTCCATGTTTTCAGTTGTTGTCATTTAGCCACGCAAATTAAGTATTTCTCTGGCTCTGTCCTAATACTCATACTACACACTACACACTTCACTGAAGTGTGCATTTTATGAAAGTGGGCAAGTGTGCACTTGCACAAGTGTACAAGACAGATAAATGTAAGAAATGAGACAGTCCACACTTCACTTCAGTGTGATCAAGTAAAATAGCTGTGTTTTCAAACTGCTGCTAAAGTCACAAAGCCACAGCTCACTTAAGTTTGTGTGGCATTACAGACTGTAGGTGGGTCTGCCACTTGAGGGGCTGGATTCAAGATTCAATATTTATTGTCATTGTTATATTAACAACAAAATTACATTAGAGCATTCCATCAGTAAACATGGAAATGTTGTACTTAGTGCAACTGTAATTGTAAAGTGCAGGATGCCGACTGCAATGTGTGTAAACAATGCACTTTGTAAGACCCTTGAAGCATATATATGATCCCTTACCTGTTGTGGTAAGGGTCATCATTGTAATTGGGCATTTAGCGATCCCTTAGCATTAGCTTAGCCTTGTCTACTGTTTTCAGGCACCGTAGCCTGCTCTCCTCATCCTCTCCCTCACAGGAGCTGCAGGTTCAGGCTTAAGTGGTGAATATAATGCCTGTTTGTCATGCATGTGTAGCAACTGTGTCACTAAAGATGCTAGAATGTCCTTAAGTATAAGATCTAACTATGTAACTAGCAATGCTGCAGTAAGACACAGTAACACATGTGTAATAGACTAGTACAAGATCAGAAGTAAGGTGTCGACTCAAGGAGGGGACGGCAAGAGACTGAATTGTGATTTGGTGAGGTACCTTATATTATGTGGAAAGAAAAGAAAGTAAATGACAAACAACAGATAATAGCAAGCATCAAAATGAATGGCCATTCAATATGTACAGTGATCACAATATCAAATTACAATTTCAAAAGGCAAAACAATAAATTATTGCATTGTCATTATATCGAGAGTCCAAGCAAATCTAAGGTCATTATATCGAGAGTCCATGCAAATCTAAGGTCATTATATCGAGAGTCCATGCAAATCTAAGGTCATAATATCGAGAGTCCATGCAAATCTAAGGTCATTATATCGAGAGTCCAAGCAGATGTTATCATTTGCTCATAAACGTATCGAGAGTCCAGCAACTGTGCAAATGTGCAAATATCCAAACCCCCTCTGCCCAACCCAACGCACAGTTCAATGAACCCACAGCAGGGTCTAAATGATGTCCAGAGGAGAGGTAAGTGCACGGAGGAGTTGTGAAGAGTAGTGTGGGCAATGGGCACAGAGTGAGTGGGGTGAGAGTTTATTGGGCCCTTAAAGCCCCTACCAGCCTGGAGGGAGACTGTAGACTGCAGTTGACTCAGTTCAATGGGCTCGTTAGGCTCTAGGCCGGATCCAGCTCGCCATCGAGTCTTCCAGAAACCTGGCCTGAACAACAGGACCAGAATTCAGTAAATCGCTAATAAAGAAACCCCATTTAAAATAAGGCTAGTAATATTAGCTCCAGTGTGCACACAAACATCATAACAATATAGCACTAATTGCACCATATGAAATTCTTAATTATTAAATCATCATTATTACAGCAATATACATGTAAACAGGACTCATAATTTATACAAATGCTGATATATTAGCTGTAGTAAACAAACAATTAATTAAAACACAACTTAATTCAATTTGATTAAGTTAAAGTGCTCAAAAAACCCATAATCGGTGATCAAAACATTCATTAGCAAACCTCTCTTTAAATGCATTAAATTAACATTGTTACATATGTAACTTCATACAATGGATGTGCAGACTTAAGCTCTTTAAGTCTGTACATATAAAAGGTTGATTTTTACCGAAACAGGCATAAAGTTTGTGTTTAAAGCAGGCTAACATCGCCCATTGGATTAAAATGGCGGCGCTAAGCTAACGCTACACAAACAGTCAAACACTCACCAAATTCTGCCGACTACCCTTCACTCACGAACCCGATTGGCGTGACACAGGCGCGATAGAGGGCTCCTACAATAAAGCAGGGATTGCATTGAGTGTCAAGCAGAAATAAGATAGAAAAAGGGCGAAAATAACGTGTACTGACCAGAGCTCCGTCTCTCATCCAGCCTCCCCACAGCAACTACAACTGAATCACCACGGCATATTAACAAACATGATTGGGCGCGCCGCGTCATGTGACCGTGCAACGTCACGGGAAGGGCAAGCTCTCATTGGCCGATCACGTCATATGACCTAATGATGTCATACTTTCCCGGGGAATATTAAACATTAGGCTTGTTTGAGCAGAGCCAGGCGGTGAAGGCGGACGAGGTGGACGCAGGCGGTAAGGGGGGTCGGGGTATGACGACAGCGCTACGTAGGTCCCGGTAATCTCGAGAGATCAATCCGAGTGCAGGCGCCGTCGTCGTCGGTGAATCCAGAAAAAAGCAAATGCACCGCCTGCATGACTACAAAACCCAAATGCATGCTGGGAAATGAAGTGCAGTGAACACGCGTGGACTGACAGCTGATTGGATCAGATCTGTTTGGATCAGAAACGTGACGCTGTGCAGTTCCTCCTCCTCTCTCCTCGTCTTTTCAGTTTACTTTTTATCATCACAGAGACTTCAAATCTGACAGAAAGTCTCAGGATGTTGTACAACACAGACAACATTATTAATGTGACACTGATGAGCTGAAAATCATTTCTTTACAGACAGAGCTCAAGTGTAGAAACTGTATTATTCAGCTCTTTATTCATTGCTCTGGTGATATCCGTGTCAGTTCAAGGTGTGTGAGGGAAACAGGAGCATTTACACAGATGTATGTGGTTTTATTCAGTACAACACGTGATCTCAGGCTGTCTGGCAGTTCTCACGCTGGAGAAGTGTCCACGGTGCCTTTCAGATTTCTCCCCTCCCCTCAGCGTCATCCGTCAACTCTCGTCCGCAGTCCAGACGGAGATTTTTGCTGCTTAAACAAGCCTATTGTGAGAGCGCTTGGGGAGAGAGAGAAAGAGAGAGAGGGAGAGAGAGAGCGGCAGGCAGGAACAACATTTGTCACCTGGGTTACACCTGCGCTGGTGAAATTCTAATTTGAGTGAATTACTCCTTTTTCTTGTGCAGACGCTGCCGTTTTGCCCTGCTTTGTCAATAGGCTACTGCTAATAATCGCTGCATGTTGCTGATTATTGCTGTACGCTGTCCTTCCTGAGTCGGCCCTATCCTGCTTCCTCTTGGGGCAGGCCGCCGATTTGCTGTGCACCTCAGAGCTTGTGCGGGCGTTTATTTGATTCTGTTCTGTGCATTAATGCGCACCGGACAATATTGCTCGGGCAAGTATAGAGGAACAATCTGAGCACGGACTTGGAGCGCGAGTTCATTGCTCTAACTGTGAACACATCGTATGTCGACAGATACAGACTGTATACTGGATCACGTTAAGGACAATTATTAAGTCTGCAACACCTCGATGTCGATTAAATATGCACATATTGTTGATTAATTGTGCCCTACGCTGTGGTCCAAAGGTTTAACTACTGATCAGTGTTTGTGGACTTTGATTTCTTGACATATTGTGGTGTATTTCAATATTAAGTTTTGTTTTTCTTTTGTTGTTCCAGGAGCTGAGTGTCCAAGGGCTGATGGTGGTGGTCCCTCTGGTGGTGGTAAACTGTTGTATCTCTGCCGTGCACTTTTCAGTTTGCGTGTGTGTAGTGCACTATTGTTTGTAGTTTCCTTCCTCAGTCTCTTCCCCATCCCTCCAAATTCACCTCAATTCCCTGGCTTCTTTGTCTGTGTACGTGTGTGTTCTGAGCATTTTATATGGCCGCTATTTTTAATTAGAACTTGCAAATAAAGGACTTATATTTTTCTAAAACCTCTGGCTCAAAACTTCAATAAATTGTTGTAATTGGAACTTGTGTCTCTGCCTCTTTAGTAAAGCGTAACTTTGTTGCCTTTAGTTAATTAGTCCTATTTTCCGACTTTGCCGGTGGTAAAGTTGGATTTGTTAAATTTTATTATCTTACAGTATAAATTCAGTTAATTTCTGTATTTTGCTTAAGTTCTACCTCTGGACCATTGGTTTCCACATTTGGATCATTTGCTGATTTTGCCTAAAACAAATAAGAGCAGTGCTGTGGATGTCAGGATTTATGCATATATTTGCATGAAATGTGTTATTTTTTTGTTAATATTATTATTGTTTTACATATATTACAATCATACATACAAATTGTGAGCTGTATTAATAAGCAACATTTATGTGATTGTATTTACTTTGATTTCTGGTTATTTGATGTTTGATATATTTTTACTCTCAATTTGAGAGAGAGAGTGTCATTTTTGTAAATGCAGCAAAGAAGGGTAATATACTTCAGCAAAAATTCGCTTCCATGTGCAATTGTTCTATCTGTCGCGTGGACGTGCGTCAGTTGTGCGGGCTCGCGTAACACGTGACCCATGCTGACCAATCAGAGCGGGAGCTTGCTAGAGCGAGCAGAACTGTAGCCGGCTAAAAATTGAAAAGCTATATTTAATGAAACTGAAGACTTTTGAGCCGGGAAAAAGTTCATGATATGAAAAAGTCCAACCATTTTGAAATGCGTAAGTGATCTGTGAGGCAGTTTGTGATTACATTGTGCTCTATGGAAAAAATGCTTTCTGGACTGAGGAGATTTTCCCGCTGCAGTACCAACTGAGCGGCCACTACCCAGTGATGTTCACAAGTCTTTAGCTGCAAGTCCAAGTCAAGTCTCAAGTCTTTCCCCTTAAGTCCAAGTCAAGTCTTAAGTCGTTGCCCACGAGTCCAAGTCAAGTCTCAAGTCCCGGCAGTAACTGCATATAATTTTATTATACAACATTTTTTGGCTAATATATTCTTTTATCTCTTTCTTTTTTTAATTTTTCCTCCTTTTTACACAGATAGACTTATCAAAATATACTTGTCTCAACATAACCATCAGACAAATGTAACCATATTCACCTCTCTCAGGAGAATATGCTCACTTTGTGTTTAACTTTAACTCACTGGTAATGAAGCTCCATCCTCAGCTTGTACGTGTCACGGAGCTCTGTCCATCTCACTGTAGGTTCATTATTATTGATCACTGACGTCTTCATAAAGCAGGTTGTCCAGCTTTGATAGTGTTAGAGGAGCTTAAGCTAGGCTAGGCTGCTGTCTCCTCTATCTTCTTTAGCGCTACAACTCCACAGTTTGTGAGTAAAGAGCGGTCCTTTCTCATATTATGCCCAGGGTTGCGTCTTTAGTGCAGGTAGACAAACTTTTTCTCTCGTTGCTTTTGATACAGTCCGAAAAGAGCGCTCCGTTTGACAACAGCACAGCGCTGCACCCGGCACCCACACAGGAACAGAGGCAGCCAATCAGAGCATGGAGGAGCGGGACATGTGTCAGATAAACCAATGAGAGCAGCTCCTGGAGCTGAGCTTTGGCCAATCACAGCGCTTCAGCTCATGTGCAGGGCTGCGGCTGCTGACAGAGACGGAGCGGAGGAGAAATGAAGCGAAAATGCAGATTTTTTTTTAATGTGTGAAAGACTTGTGATGTTCACGAGTCCCAAACCACGAGTCCGAGTCAAGTCCGAGTCTTAGGGCCACGAGTCCAAGTCAAGTCCGAGTCTCTATGGCCACGAGTCCAAGTCTTTCAAAACAGGGACTTAAGTCAGACTCGAGACATCTCTGCCATTTTTTTTTTTAGTTTATTTATTTATTTGAATGGGACAGTGTGTATTAATGAACGGCAAAACCGTAAATACACCAGATTTAGCATAAAGCTAATTTCCATGTGTAGTCCCATAAAACCTCAACTCGAGACGGTGTTAAGCTAGCAATGTCCTATTCATATATTTTAATAGATCTATGGCTTTGCCGAAGTGCAGATAGAGGGCATGAAGATAGCGGGGCTAAAGACCGTTTGTGACAATTGGGACGCCCTACGCACTACCATCCCACAGTGGGAACGCACATTTGAGGGCCACAATGGTGGAAGGGTGAATATTGGGACAGGACACACGTCCTTCCTAGTAAGTTGGTAAGTAAATCCATTTCTGATACGATGTTACTATTCTTTTCTGTCAGACATGCCACAACAGGTTAAAGTGACGCGTTCAGAGACTAACTCCGCCCACAACTGAACCCCAAACAGCTCGCAAAAGTGGGAGATGCCTGGAGGCCTTTTAAGAGACGCCTAGTGGGTGTGAGCAGACTTTGATTGACAGCACCCAATATGAACAGTGAGCTTCGTGACTGATGTGAGTTTTGTGTCGGAGCGGTCCAGGTCCTGACCTGAGATTTGCAGCGGAGGGAGCTGTACAGCAACAGCACCAAGTCTTTGCTTACTTGCACGTCAAGTTATTTTTTATATTTACGTTGCAAAACATATGTATGAAACCTTTGTTTTAGTCTACATAAGCGCATGAGCCTGTTATGTGAGTATTTTCTAAAAATGAAAAACGAAAATGAAAAACACTGACACGAGTTTCAAACCAACGCATCGTTGAACTAGTGTGGCTGCACAACACGCCACTCGCTCAACAAGCTGAGCCAAATGACTGCTGATGTCACTACGCAGCGGGTGATCCTTTTCTAACTCTCCGCAGCAGCGGTGCCGGAGGGAGGAATTTAAATAAACGATCTGGGCGGCTCGTCTGCCCCGTCAATTTACTGTGACGTCAGTAAATTGTGAATATGCACTGACAGCGTTTGCCCAGCGTGGCAGTACAGCCGTGGTTTTTCCACACATAACTGCAAAATGAGCGAGTTTGCACAAAAATGTCCAAAAAAGCCTGGAAACAGTAGATAATAACCCCATATACACAGTTTGACAGTGACAAAAAGTTGATTCTGAGTTTAGTTTCTCTTTCAGTTCAACTCTGTTTTGTCTAACACAACCATGTGCAGCACTGGTGAGCCGCAGGGTGCAGTTAGTTCTTCATTTCTGCTTACATTTTACACCAATGTTCTGAATCATGTCATATTTAAATTTTACAATGATACTGGATGATCATCTTGTTGACAAAGACATCAAATTTGAAGCTCCATAGTGCTGCTGTAGAGAAGCTTGTGACCTAGTGTGATGCACACTTACTGCAGATTAACACATGTAAAACAGTAGAAATGGTGATTGACCCCAGATCAGCTTGTGACAATGGCCAAGTGAGAGCTGGTGAGCTCTTTTAAATATTTAAGAGTCCATATTGACAGAGATCTGAGCTGGCATACACAGGTGACCTTTGTCTGTAGCAAAATACATCAGCACCTCCACTTCCTGCACAGACTCTAACTATTTGGTGTATGTCGAAACATCATGATCATTTTATAGAGCATCCATTGAGTTAGTTCTCAGATTGGCCTGTTCACTTTGCGAACAGGCAGTGGTGGATGAAGTACTCACTTTTTGTACTTAAGTAAAAGTACAGATAATTAGGCAAAAAAAAAAACTTATGTAAAAGTAAGAGTACCAATAAAAAATATCTACTTAAGTAAAAGTACAAAAGTAATTGGTGTTAAATTTACTTTTAAGTAAAAAGTAAAAGTATTCAACCATAATTCAAATGGTATTTGTTTGTGCTGTAAGGTTACAAATTAACAACTTTTTATTTAAAACTAAGCACAATGAACAAGAGGCATTACAAGCCCTGTGCAAAACTCACAGTATACAAAGATTTGGCGTAGTGCAAACCTCAAAAGGCCATTAATTTCTCATTCTAGTTCCTACCAAAATTTGTGGTTCAACTTCAACAGCAGTTGGTTTTCAAATTTTTTTTACTTGAGCCGAACCCTTTTTGGAGAAAAGATCAACCCGGCTATACTAAACAGTCTTTCACATGCAGCAGAAGCAGGTAAAGATGTGTTTAATTTAGGAAAATGAGGGAATTACTTCAGCTGTCCAGTTGTTTTGCACGCTCTTGAAAGCCAAAAAAGTCCTCTTAATCTGAGGAGCTTGAGATGTTTCCCCGGAGCTGTGTTTGTTCCCTCTCCATGTGGCTTTTGATATACAGCCCTACAAAAAATAAATAAAATACAAATTAAAATATTAATTTTGTATAATGCAATGTATGCAAACAATGCAGAAACCACAATGAAAGATGTCAATACATGTTATTAAAATTGCAGCATACCCATTTTTATCTTATCTCATTAGTTGTCCAGGTTGTCCGAAACTTCGGCTGCAGGATTGCGGCAGCAACAAGCTAAGGGTCAGCTAACATGCTTCCAAAGCGCAGCTGAATTCCAGCTTGGAGAGTGGTTGACATAAGGAGGAGAGATGCAACCGGTCAAGTTTCTGACTGAGAAGTGTTATTGTTGGTACTAACCATCCCGTGTGAACCTCCGCTTCTGCCTGGAAAATATTTAACCCAGTGCTATTCAAATAGCGGCACGCGGGCCAAATGTGGCCCACTAAGCAATATAATGTCGCCCACCATGGTAAAATGGGCCATGACCTGGACCATATTGTAAAGAAGCCTGGGAAACACTTTGTATCTGATTTACAGTGAACAGTGGTGGGTTTACAGCAACATAATGCTAAGCAAAAAAGACTGGCCCATCATAGTAAAGTGGGCAATTGACTGGGCCAGATTTCTTCGTTAGATCTGGTATTCAGTCGCCTGCAGTACTTTTAAATCAACTTAATCAACTAAAATGCCACTGATATTTGTTTTGTTTTGGTTCACAAATTGCTATTGACCCTATTTTGTCCCGCCTACTTTTCTAGGACATACACTTCCTGTTTAGCTGCATTTAGCCTGTAGATTTCAGTCGATGGGTTTATTTTAACTGTCATTATATATAATTAAAATTGCCCCACAAGACAGACAAACAAACACGTTAGCTACCTTAACAGAGCTAAACAGGAAGTGCATTTCCAAGCCAAGCGGGCGGGACAAAATAGGGTCAATAGACTTGGGCTATTCAATTATATTTTACTATTTGAATAGCCCTGCTCTAGACCAATTCTAAATTGTGGTTCACCCTTGAAGTAGCACAAATGTAGACCTAGAGACAGAGTGTGATTAACTCTAGATTTAGCCTATAGTCCTTTGTATGCTCACGTTCTAGTTTAGATGTATCTCTGCTAGTGTAAGCCTGTTATAGGACAGAGCAATTTAGACGTATTTTCAATTTACTAAATGTAAGTCCTTGGGGCAGTTCTGTTGTTCGGCCCACAGACCATAGTCCTTTGAAAAATCTGGCCCGCTGTAAAATATAATTGAATAGGCCTGATTTAACCCCTTAATGTCACGTGTCTCGAATTCGCTACATACCATTCAAACTCAAATTGCGGCCGCTGTGTGAGGTGCAAACATCCATTCTCGGGTTGGGCATGTTCCTTCAGCCCTTGCGAAGAAATTGTGATTTTTTGGTGACCTGTTCCTGCTAAATGCTGCATCCTGTTGACGTGAGAGGACGCTACTTCTGAAGCAACTTGTCCCAGGAGGCTCCTACTCTGCGTTGGTCCGGTGAAATAAAGAGTTTCGACATCAAAAAGTTATGTAGCTGCTAACGCTGTGGCTGTCTATGTGCTGTATCAATATGAAGTCAATATGACAAATATTTTGCCGTAATCAGAGATTTTCGGATTGTCGCATTTTCGAGACACGGAGCCATAAAAGCCCTTGTTTTGACCATTTTACATTGTTTTCGGTCATTTACAGATGTCTAGGGACTTTCCTTAGCAGTTGTTTGCTTAGTTATCGTCAAATCGTTAATCGTGTTTTTAAGTCACTACTCTGTGCTTCGATTCTATCACAGACCTGCCGCCATTGTTAGCAGTGTTTGTGTTTGGTTAGCATTAGAATGGTGTGGTGGATGTGCCTAGCTAACTAGCTTTAGACGTGGTGTGCACCTCTGTCTGCTTTCTGATCCGTTCAGGCTCAAGTTGTCTTTGCAACACGAACTTTAATAACTGTTGTTGCACGTGTCTACAGCCTGTTGTACTCGCTTTGTGGATCTATGAAGACCCAGGCTACGGATGTTGTTGTTGTGGTGCGTAAACTGTATGTATGCTAACCTGGGACAACTCTGTTTAGCTTTTGTGATAAATCCCGGATTTTTTCGGGCTTTGTTCTGATTCAGTCTGAACTCAGCCTTGTTTTAAATGTGTGATGTGTTGCTTTATTCATGAATTAATCATGCAAAACCACGCGTTTCGTTGTGATTGACTGGATAAGCGCGTGGATTGTGTTGTGTATGTGCAGTAGCTTGGGTGGTCCCGCTCTCCTCCGCCTGTTTTCGGATACTCTCACTCGCGTTGTTTTCTTTGCAACACAAACTCTAATAACTGTTGTTGCGCGTGTCAACAGTCTCTTGTAGTCGCCCCGTTTGTCTATGGAAGAACCAGGCTGCTGCTGCTGCTGTTATCGTGGTGTGTAAACTTTGTGCTAGCCTGGGATAACACTGTTTAACTTTTGTGTTAAAGGGACTGTACTCGATTTTTATGCAACAAAATAACTTAAAACCAATTCCCCCCTAGCACTGATATCTGGTTAATGTATCTATTCAGGTGGAAATTAGTCTGCAAAGTCCTGTCTATATCTAATAAAATTCCGTTTGTGTCCAACTTTTTCTGTTTTTGTTTTTAGCATTGTGGCTAACTGTTGTTAGCATAGTGACTCACCTCGCCAATAACAGCTGTGAAAAATCATTAAAACTCATCATGATAAACAATTCTGAAGCTCAGAATGCATTAGCTAAGTGAGCACATCATGTAGACTGAAGTAAGAAGTTTAAAATTAATTATTTATTTTTGTTTACATTTATGAATGCAAAAATCAGGTACAGTCCCTTTAAGTCCTGGATTTTTTCAGGCTCGGGTCTGATTCAGTCTGAACTCAGCCTTGTTTTAAATGTGTGATGTGTTGCTTTATTCATGAATTAATCATGCAAAACCACGTGTGTCGTTGTTTACTTGATAAGCGCGTACATTGTCGTGTTCGTGTCTGTGCGTAACTTGGGCCACGGTCTCCTCCGTCTGCTACTCTCAGACTTGCGTTGTTTTCTTGCAACTAGGGATGTCAAGATTAACCGGTTTTTCAATAATCGTAAATATTTTCCCCCACGGTAGGTTATTCGTAGACTTTTTACAACTCACGGTAAACCGCAAACACGTCTTTTACGTCTTCTGTGACGTGCGTGGGCAGCGTGAGGCGGAGAAGGCATGTGTCGTCAACTCACCGCTAAGGCTGCTGAAGTTAGCGCTTCAGGAGTTGTATCCATCCAAATAATCAAGTCAGGGGTTGTTTTAAAGATGATCAGTGCTATCCAATACGCAAAACGTGTCATTGAAAAGCTGCCGCTAAAAGCGCCAACACATCCAACATGATCTAGCATCTTCGATACAGTCATCCCTCGCTGTTCGTCCAAGTGAAGGTAAAGAAACAACGTAAATCCTCGAAGCGCTCCACAAAGTGTCACGCAGCTCACGGCAAAAATGAACGAGTATTTATGCTTCGTTTGACATAAACTCTGACCTGAAAGTAAAACTACAGCAGAGACGCGTGCAGGCGTCACGTGACAACACGCTGGGAAAACAAAACGTATGGATGACGTCACCTCCGTGAGTCACGTGACAGATATCGCACATAATATATTATTAGTTAGTAATGAATCTCTTCTTGTAAGTATATTGAGAATATTAAAGCAATCATTAAAGGGACAATGTAAAAAAAAAAAAGCTTGATTAAAATTTTGTTTAAAACATGAAATTATTATTTATTTTTTTCAAAGGGTAATTATTTAAAAATAATTGCATTTATTATTTTTATTCTAGGCTACATCATATTTATGTAATACAATCAGTGTATTGTCAATGTCAGACAGTACTCTGTGGGCTGCATTTATCATATACTTTTTGGTGGAAAATACAAAGTTTACTTATTTACAACTAAAAAAAATGTTAGCTACCCCAACTTTAAGTACCATAATAGAACCAGAACATAAATAAGTCAGTTTATGAATAAACTCATAAAAAAAAAGCAAATATGCGATGCTGTGCTTAAGCAATTCAAAGTGTTTTTATGAAACATAAAATTAAGGCAAAACAGAAGATTGCTGCTTATTTGTGAATAGTTGAAAAATAGATTTCAATACATACTGTACCTCAATATAGTTTTTTATATTACAAAAAAGATATAAGACATGTCCTTGAACTAATTAAATACAAATTAGGTTTTAAATGTGACAACTTCCTCTCCTTAATCCTTAAACACATGGTTCATATCAACATGTATTAATTTTTGGTTTCAATAATGGCTTAAAAACACATTTTACAAGCCACAAACTAAAGACCACCTAAGCTCTGCCAATGCAATTGCTCCTCAATTGACTATTGCTGGGTTTCACATTCTAGAATCTGTCAGTAAAAGCAGATGGGGCAAGAGCAGATTTCCATTAAGTAACATGGACTTGTCAGAAATATTTCAAAAACTATTTACAAATTAAAAAGTGGTGATTTCTGGGGTGACTGGACCATTTAACTTTTGATTACAAAAAAAACTTAATTTAAACAAACTCATTAGCTGCCCCATCTCATTGAAATAAATTGGCCTGTAGAATGTTGTGATTATCTGAACCCAGCAATAATCTTTACTGTTTAATTCAGACAGTTGTCTAATTTTTTCACAAAGTGGTGCATTTACCATATACTTTTTATCTGAAAGTAGAAAGGTTACTATTTTAAAACTACTAACTTTAGTTACCCCAACGTTAATGTAAGAATTGCATGGACGGTATTTTAAAACATTTGAATCTACTGAGATCGATATTATTAAGAAAGTTACATATTTTGTTGTTTGTAAAAGAATTTATGGGACTTTGCAATTTGCTAATTGCATACATTGACAATGTAATTTCAAGAAGAGTTTGATTAATTGTTTAGCTCTAGTAACGTGTTAGTCTTGGTTTTGTTCAAATCAGTGTGGTCAGTGGCTCTCATGCTCTTGTGGGAACCGCAAATGGGGCAAATGTGTATCTACCCCTCAGATGTACATTTTTCTGCCTTCACAAAAACTACACAAATTTACTATTACACAAAGAGTTACTATTAAAGTTACCTATTATGAATTTGTAACCTTGCTAAAACAATGTTCTCTTATTAGTTTACTCACAGTTATTTACAACCTATCCTATCCCCGACACTTGTCTGCATTTTACAGAAAGATTTGAGATTCTGAGTTAAATATCAAGCGTTCATAGACCCCAAGTAGCATCGTAGTATCTGTTGCTTATTTCAGTTAATGAAGAGGTGTATGGAAGATAATTTGTTCCATCAGATTTGGAATTCTAAATGTCTTTGAATTTCATTTTTTTTGTATATACTTTTCATCGTGTTTCAAACCTTGAAATCTGGGCATCTAAATTTGCATCATAAAAATTTGCAGTAAAAAATAACTCTGGAGCTATCATATTATAAAAAATAACCTCTGTTTACATCCGGGTTACAAATGCATTAGCAATCGCTCAAAGATGAATCGATCTGAGTTCTTTCAAGTCTGACAACGAACATGGCGACCAGTGGCGATGTGGTAATTATCTTATATTTTTTATCCCTTTTGATTTAACACAGGCTCATGGTTTATGAAATGACACTGTCCGAAGTTCATAACATGCATAATGTTTAAACACAGGATTTTCTATTTTCAGTCATGCCTGTGACCACTTTATCAATGCTAGCCAGAGTTAGCTTAGCTGAGCGCATAGCATTTCTTTACAAACATGTTAATGGAGGGTACAAAATGAACAATGTGCAAGAATGCACTCATTATTTCAGTGTCTTCTTCAACACATAAATGCAACACTTGGTGGTTAAGTGTTAGAATCTCAGAAGCTTGTTCACTTTACCCTTTAGCTAGCTCAAATGCCTATTTTAAGCGTTATAAAGTATCTAGCTTAATTTTAAGTAGTTAAAATAAAACACAGATATGACAACAGTGATTTGACGAGGGTTTGTTCTCAGGTAAATGTGGTTTATGATTTGGTACTATGGAGGATTCAGAGTGACACAATTCAATATATATACACTACTAAATATATAATTAAATATGCCATCAAATAAATATATTTTAAAATAAATAAAGAAATCAATTATTAAATGTACAATTAAATATTTAAATAAATAAAAAATATTAACCCTCTACTGCATGACTTTTTATTTTAGGAGGAAAAAAATATTTCAAGATACTTTTTGAGAGCTTGTGGGTCCCTGACATTATATCAATTATAACATTTGACCCCCCATGCCCCCCACAAAGATCTGGGTTTGTTGCCTCAGGGCAACAGTGTGCGATGAGGGTACTAAAACACCAAGGTTTTCAATACTGAATGGAATAGGAGAAAATAATCTAAAAATGTATCAGAAAAGGTTTTATTCAACATAATACCCATTTTACCTAAAAAAGAGCTAATTTAATTTTATATAGCACAATTTGCCTATTTTCCCCCCACTGTCAACAATTTTTTTTCAACATCTACAGAGCTTACAAAACGCAACACAAAAAGCTGTAGTGTGCGATGAGGGCACTAAAACACTAAGGTTTTCAATACTGGATGAAGGAAAAGAAGAAAAATATTCTAAAAATGTATCAGAAAAGATTTTATTCATCAAAACATCTATTGAACCCCAAAACAGCTTGTTCAAATCTATATCGCACAATTGCTTATTTTTTCCAAACTTCTCAAAAATTTTTTCAACATGTACAGTAAACAGTAAAACTGTAACAGTAAAAACAGTAGTGAAGCTCAAAAAAGTAACACAGATGGGTGTCTCTTTGACCTATTCTGTATGGAACAATAAGAAGCAGTTGCTAGTGGCTGTGAAGCAAAGATGGACGCCACATTTCCGACACTGGGTCTTCGGAATATCTTTGCACCCTGGCAACTTGCATCTTGCCTTTTTTTCAGCCTTGACCATCCAGTGCGCTGTAGCATCCAGGCGAACCTCAGGGACAGGAATGGGAGTTGTGGGTCCTCTTTTACACTTCTCCTCATGGTCCTCAGTGATTGTAGAAGTGGGACGCCCTCTCTTGCGATCCATGTTCTTCCCAGTTTTGCAAAGGCTTTCTGCAATGTAGGACTTGAATGTATAGAGTTTCATCTGATCCTCTTTCCTTAGGCCGATCTCGAAGCAATCTCTCCTGTAGAGCAGCCAAGCAGTTACAACCATCATATTGATGAAGTGAAACACCAGCCGGTGGTACCACTTCTTTGACCGGATTTTGTTGCGGGTATAGTGCAATCAGGGAGTCAAGAAGATCCACCCCACCCATATTCTTATTTACTCCCTCACTATGGCAGGGCAAGGCACTTGGATGACTTCTTTTCTCTTGCTATTCCCATCTCTCCACTTCTGTAACTGGATGCGCACCCATGTAGTTGCTGAGGAGGCTGACGGAGCGGTTGTCATACCACTTCACCACATACAAGGTTGTTTCTCCAACCATTGCTGTTTTCTGTGTGAAAGATCCTCGTCCAGATCTTTTCAGCTCAGCATCAGACATCAAATTCACACCAGGTAGTCTGTTGCTACGAACTGTACCCGCCGAGTGGATTCCATCTTGAGCAAGTGTAAGGACAAGAGGGACACTTGTGAACCAGTTGTCAAAGAATAACTTATGGTTCTGTAGATTTGGTATTGGTTGGGCCAGACGAAGAACGACGTTCCCACTTGCACCTATATCTGCCAGCTCAGGGGGTTGCTCAATTCGCCCTGTGTAGATCTCAAAGTTATGTGGAATACCTTCAGAGCTGGCTAAAATGAGTATTTTGTATCCCCATTTCTTAGGTTTGGCTGGTAGATATTGCTTGTTCTTATTCTTTCCTTTAAAGGGAACTATCTGTTCATCCACAGCCAGCTTCTCACTCATTGGGATGGATTGCAATTTTGAAGTAAGATGGTCTACCAGTGGTCGAATTTTGTAAAGTGGATCTGGACTTCCTGCAGGTATTGCCTCATTGTCATTGAAGTGGAGAGCTTTCTTGATGGCCTCCCATCTGTTCAGACTCATGGTATCAGCTACTTGATGCACCCGAGAGGCCTTGGACCAAAACATTCGAGTGGCTGGTAACCCAAACAGTGACATGTAGACTACAGTACCTATGAACTGTTCAAGTTCTTTAGTGCTGAGGTTTAAAGGCCTTTTTGGGTTGCACTGTATGGCATACAGGTTTGACTGCTCTGTGATCACTGACAGGATATTGTCTGAAAAAAACATCTTGAAGTAATGAACAGGAGAAAACACATCTTCAGATCTTGGAAGGCTTCCCTGCCATTCAGGATAGTCGGGGAAGTTGGCATTATGGGGTGTTCTCCACCGTGGTAAGCCATTGTCTTCCTCTGGTTCAAACACCTCATCCTCATCCTCATTTTCATCTTCATTTGTTTCTGTAGTTTCATTATCAATTTGACAATCTCCTTCGGAAAAACAAGCAAGAAGCACATAATTTGAATGATAATTTTACTTCTCTCCACCAAAGAATTTACAGGCATAGCAGACCCCACCCCCCAACACACACATGCACAGACACACACGCACGCACGCACCAACACACATCTTACAGAACCCTGACTGACCCCTGACCTACACTAAGTGTCAAACCTGAATCAGGGAGCCACTCTTCTCCACTATCACTCTCGTCCTCAAGCTCACTGTCTTCACTGTCGGATGGAACTTCCCTAACATGTTCCTTCTTGGACCCATAAAATGTTTTTATGTTTTTATGCTTGTTTCCTACAAGCAATAATACTCATTATTCACTCCAACACATCTCTTCTTTAGCACTATTTTTCCCAACAAAAGTGCTACATCTGCATGATGTTGCCCTGGGGCAACACACCTAAAACACAGTATTAGCATAAACATACAAGTAAAAATTATATGTAAACAATCAAATGTGCATCTTGACATATTTCTGGACATTATAATATTTTTTTTAATCAAATTATTCCAATTTAACCCAGAGAAAAGTGTTGTTTATCTTACCGTTACCGAGCACTGTGTCACATGTGACTTTTCTTCCAGAAATGACTGCTTCAGACTCAGTCAAATGTGCACACCCACTTCAGCCTCTGATTTTATTGGACAGAAACATGTCTGCTAACATTATAAAAAAATAAAATAAAAAAAAAACTTAAAGGGCCAGTATCCAAGCCAAAAAAGTGGTTTGTTGCCTAAAAGCAACACTATGCGGTAGAGGGTTAATATAATTGATTAAATAATGTATTGTAAAAATATTTTTTAGGAGAAAATTATTAAATACTTAAATAATTAAATGTAACAATAATTATATAAATAATGTATTAAATAAATAAATGTGTCAATAAATGTTTTAAAAACACATTAAATATATATATATTAACAGTGGCGGCTGGTGACAACTTTGACCGGAGGGGCTACATAACTGCAGCACTAACTCACCAGACAAACACTTACAGGAAATGAGTTATCATCTTATTTATTCTACAAATGGAGAAATACAGCCAGTAATCAGCGTTAGCGAAAGACTTTTTTAATCCAAGCGGATCAAAAGCATCAACACAAAGACACGTGTGTGTCAGATGTGTCCATAACAACAACAACAACAACAACACAGGTCAAGTAACGTTATCTTTGTGCAGACACGAGCCAAACGTCATATACCAAACTCACACTGTTATTTGGACATTACAAATACGTGGATACTACACAACTGCACTTATATACACTTATGAAACCGGCAAAATATATTCAAATAGCGGCACTCCCAAACTCCAAACTCTCATAGCTTTCTTCTGCTGCCGTTAGTTTTTGCTTCCATCACAAAAACTCGCCAAAAAAGAAAATATATTCCTAAAATCGGCTTGTCTGTTGTATTCTCCGCGTTCATGCTCTGGGAAGCCGCTGTTCACAGCACATGACGATTCTGATCCAATGAGAATCTTAGAACCGCCCACTGCTGCTTGTGATTGGTCAAACTAGCTGTCAATCTCTTTTAAGAGCCAATGATGTGTTTAGGGCTAAACAGAATTAGCCCCGCTGCTGAACTTTACCGTGAGCAACAAACAGGGGCGGGACAAGCACCTGTCAATCATCCTCCATAGACTCCTGCAGTTTGTGCTGAGCTGCTGCGGCTGGAGAAAATTAGCCTTGCTTTCGTTTTTTAAGGATTTTTCAGCAAAACTGACATAATTCAATTCTGAAACCATAATAACTCATAGTAATACGTTTAAAGGTGATATTTTTATAAAAAATAATTGTAGTTAAAACCACATTTTCTTTCCTGAAATGACAGGAGGGGCTTAGCCCACCTAGCCCATTGTCATTCAAACTCATCAAACTCAGTGGGCGGGACTTCCTCCGCTTTGGATCAGTCCATTTGCGGTGGTTTCTCCCTGGTTCATGTTCTACTTGCTCTCGTTGAGTGCCTGTCTCTGCCTGCAATTCTGATCATGCTCTCCGGGTAAGGTGCCTTTCGTAGCGTTTGCCAGGAAACATGTCATAATTTTCCGGGAGATATGGAGACAGCCTACAACGCTCCATAGAAGCGCCGCTCCGGCTTCTATCTTTGCCCGGCACAGATCATCGGTCCTGGGGCTGACGCAGAGCCAGACACCTGAGAGCTCCAAACACCCATCCAAGCTTCTTGTTTCCCGTGGACAGATACGTGACCTGGGCCTGGGGAACGTGCTGCGGCAGGTGGGTTCTGGGCCTGTGACACCGTGGAAGTAACGTTATAAGATATCATAGGATTTCAGAGTAACCATGAATCACAATTTAATACACATTATCTAGATATTAACACTACAATTATAGATTCATAAACAAAATGACCCTCTTGTGTTGTAGGTAGTGCGCAGATGTGAGCAGGTCGGGGGATTGACCTGCATTACAGCACACCCTGGGTTTGAGCCTGTGGCTCTAAACCCCTATGTGCTGCAGGCAGTCTATGCCACTTATGTGCAGCTTTTTGGAGAGATGTAAGAGACAAATATAAACAGGTTAATTTCAGAAATGTTTTTATGTTGTTATGCCAAAAAATTAATGATAAAAAATTATTACAACATATCCATTTCAGCTGTTACAGACACCTGGCCTATCGAAATTTTGTCCCATGGTACTGGGGTTATCTGGGTTGCCATCCCATCCTGTTTGGTGACCCGCATTAGTCAGGAATATCCAGAAGATGGGGAATATAGAAGGTTCCTCCCACCCCTTGATTTTGCAACTGGTTAAATTTGATCTACAGCATATTTATTATAACAAAACTTTTATAATTTTTGTAGCGATTCTTTTCTTACATAACTATTACATTTGCACTCACAAACAGCCCTACAGAGGGACACGCCATGTTGAATAACATATAGCATTACTCACATACAAACATGCTGGCCTAACATAAAAGCTGGTGAGAGTGAGTATGCATATAGTGTGTATATATATATATATACAGTAGGCCTATATATATATATATATATATATATATATTTTTTTTTTTTTTTTTTTTTTTTTGAGGACTATCCTCCAATCTGATTCTATTGATGCTGTCTTAGCATATTTGCAATATATTTCTGAAACCAATAATAGATGCAAAAGTCAACAGAAGCAAATGCTATTATAATGCAAATGTACACTCAAATAGAAATGCATGAGATTTAGTCGATCAGATGCACACATATAATGAAATATCAGAGGTGTGGACTTGCAATCAGTGACTTGGACTCAAGTCAAACTTAATTCTCTATTTTTACAATCTAACAAAATGGGACCCAACTCAAAGAAAGTGTAGAAAACAAAAATGTATTTGACAATTTGACAAAGACTTGAACCTAAAATCTGTGAACTTGGATTAAACTTGCACTTGTGGGTCACTCATTTTGTAATTGTCTCTCTTTGACAAGGGACTTCACTTTGACTTGAGGCTAAAAACTTGAGACTTACTAGCGACTTGCAAAGCAGTGACTTTGGCCCACCTTTGTCAAATATAATAATTTAAATATAATATCATAAGAATATAATACTGTTATTTTGTCATTGACACAAGCCCCATCTGCTATCCTCACCTTTTAGAAATTGAAAATCTTTTACATCTAAAAATGCTACCAGCGGTCCATGTACAGCATGCTGATGAAACTCATGAAGATCTGTGACCTTTGTCAGACGTTTGTAGGACAAATTTGCAGTATTGATACTTGTGAGAAATTGGTGCAAGTTATTCTTCTTTTAAATGAAGCATTATGCATTTTGATGACCAAAAACTTTCTTCTGATTCCTGTAACAAAAGAGAAAAAAAGATAAAAAATGAGGTAGGTTGGTCCCTTAACAAAGTAACCATACAAAGACAAGTTAGAAAGAATAGTTATGACTAGGGCTGAACGATTTTGACCAAAAAAAATTCTCAGATTTTTAAAGAAAAATTCGATTTTCGATTCGATTCGATTTTTTTTTTTTTTTTTATACAATTTAAAAATAACTGTGTGCAATAATTATCATTTGTAAAACACTCCTTTAATGCTGTGACTCAACATAGAATTAAAAGTGCATAGAAAAAGTCAAAATATATAGAATTTTTATTATTATTATTTATAGTACAATGAAAAAAAGTACATTTACATCTAGCCATTTCATATATATATATATATATATATATATATATATATATATATGTATGGTTAAAAAATATATATATATTATCAAAATTAATCATTATAAAGACTTAGTTATTTACAGATAATTATAGTTATTTACAGATGAGTAATAGGTGACAGGTCCTCATAGGTGAATCAAAACTGATCGAGTAACTTTATTTTACTTAAAATAAATCAAGACTTTAAGTGAAGTCTTTATAATGTGTATATGGAAAGGTAGACAGTTAACATTCTGATTCTGATTTTGATTCTGATTTGTCTACTCCAAAGAACAGAAATGACAGCAGTAGCCTCTGAATAAAAGGCTGTTATTTCTCCTCTTTTTCCATGGCCAACGTACCCATGATAAAACACCATCTGTATTTTTATCACAAAATACTTGCATTTACCTGGGGTGCAGTTTTTGTACAGGTCCTTGCAATTTATGCCAGTGTCCACTGTATATGTTATAAATCTGCTCCATTGGCACACACTTGTATAATTAAACAGTAGCAACAGCATTATTTCAAAGGTAGATATTTTATAATATTTGTTTTCTTTTTAAAGTTACATCACATACTACATGTGCACTTACTGTTGAGCCACCTGAAATGAACTCTTTCCCTGAAATCTTTTGCAGACACTATGTGGCAGAAAGCCTTGCAAACCAGGGCAAGTTTCAGGATGGCCCCGTCTCCTTCGTTTAGGACCACCTCCTCCAGAATGTGGCCAAGAGCATAGGCTGGCAACTGTTGGTAAGAAAGAAAAAAAACAATGACATAAAAATAAATCTGCTTTTAAATGAATGCTGTATGACAGCAGATTGCTTTTATTAAAAAATAAACAAGACCAATTAAAAATCAACAGCAGGCTGATTTTTAAGGCAACACTTTTAAGCTTTAAATATTTTGTAAAAATACAGTACCTCCAATATGTTGTAGTTGGCTGATTGTGCCTTAAAAGAGAAATTGTGATGATTCAATAGCACCTGGTCATTTGTCAAAGTTAGTCCAGAATAAAATAGCATAAACACTGTAATGTCTTCTCAAGATGTGACTTATTCTGATGTTACAATATGAAACTATAAACATGACAAAGAAAATAGAGTGGAGAAAATGAATCAGAAATGATTGATCCAGTTTAGAGTCATTGTCCAGTCACATTTGTAAGTAAAACACAAATACACTTACACTGGTCTCTCATTCTGTTCTGACTGTTTAGACGAGAAAGACTTTTAGTTTAGAAGCTTGTATGAACAGTTTTGGGAAAGAGATGAGCTGAGTAAAATCTTTTGTCCAAATGATTTTAAAGATGTAAAAATAACTAAGCCAAACCAATGGAGAAAAGCTTTAGTGTATTCTAGTGTAGAATTCTATTGTGTTAGCTGGACTTCTGCCACAGTGAGAAAACATCTAAACATTCTGACTGTCAGAGTCACACAAGACCAAAGGGACAATGTGTTTTGGGGCAATGACGATTCCCATGACGAAGAGATCTGGTTTTGACACATATCTAAAGTGTTTTGGGAGAGAAATGAGCTTCTGCAGGTGATCCATGGTGTTGTGCTCAACCATCCAGGTTATTTTGACAAAGTGACTAAGTGAATGAAAAAGAGCCAAAGCAACTGAGAAGGATCTTTGTGATTTTGATGGAACTGCCTCTTTACATGGAAAAGTCATTTACTGATGAAACATATACAAACAGTTTTGGAGGAGACATGTGCTTTTGCTGGTGATCTGTGATGTTCTGACGAAGTGTCAAATTGTTTGACTAAATGTTCTGCAGTTTTGAGAATGTCATCTCAGTTTCAAGAAATGAGCCAAACCTATAGAAAAAAACTGTAATACTTTGTGCATACAATACCATACCTGCGTAAAGGTTGTGCCTCCAGAGGTACAGTGGCAGAGAGCGTACTGTAAAATAATAATAAATAAATAAATAAAGACAGACAGACAGACAGACAGGGAGGTAGGTAGATAGATAGATAGATAGATAGATAGATAGATAGATAGATAGATAGATAGATAGATAGATAGATAGATAGATAGATAGATAGATAGATAGATAGACAGACACAAATATACAGGTGCTGGTCACATATTTAGAATGCCATGGAAAAGTTAAATATTTGTGTAAATCCATTCAAAATGTCAAAAGTGTGTAAGCTGTATACACTTGTATACAGAAAGTGACTTGTAAGTGGCGTCACTGAATCCATGAGGGTGTAGCGAATCCAAAACAAAACTCTTTGTTGCTGCACCAACAGAATCTGTACAGAAGATTACTTATTTTCATCCAAATCTAATGTCAAAAGAATCTTGCTAAAAAAAATAAAAATAAAAAAATATATAGAAAAACATTTGCATATATAAGTAATGGTCGGCCAAACCCTGCTGGTGACTCCAGGCTGGCAGCACAACCATATCTTTGGTTGATAGGTTTCCCTGTCAATGAACACAAAGTAATCATTTTTTGTTTTGTTTTTTAATCCTTAAAAACAAAGGTGAATAAATTCAACTCACAGGTAGGGACTGAAAGGGGTCATTTCCAGCCTTCCAGGTTGTGACATTGTACAGTCAGCAATGTAAACATTTTTCCCTAAAAAAAAAAATAATAATAATGCATAAATGTATTACACCTATTATTTAATGAAAAATGTATTCATAATTACAACTCTTTATTACAAATCTTTTGGCTGCCTCCTCCACCAGTTTAAAACAGCATCCCCAATTTGAAATAAATATATTAATTCAATAAAGTTTGTCATTGGTTTGTTAAATTGCATGGAAATATTTACTGGTTTAGGCCCAAGCTCCAGAAGTCTTCCCTGGTGAGGCAGGTGTTGGCCTCTTTTATTATAAGTTCATTGGGAGGAAGATTCTGGTCCAGAATATAGTAGAGCTAAAGTATTACACATAATATTTCATTACACATTCTTTTACTAGCAATGTCATTGTATGTCTGATCTGCTGTCCTAATAGAAATATGTCAAATGCTAAAATATAAATCGTAGTTCAGAAATAATCAGGAAAATGCAAAGATGGGGTGACCATATCTTTACATTAAAAGCACAGACAAACTTTTTATTTGATTATTTTGGTAATAGTATATAGAAAGTGACATTATAGCTCTATAAAAAAATATTTCAAAATTTCTGTTCTTCTTGGTCATTTTTATGTGATGTGTGTGATGTGTGGAAGATATCCTTTATTTGTCCCACAATGGGGAAATTCCAGTGTTGCAATGCACATTTTAAGAACAGCAGGGAGAATAGGAAACATGCAATCAAACAAGATAGTTTAAAGTAGACTTAAGTATATATAAAGTTACATAGGTAAAATAGTTAAAAAACTCTTCTTTACAATAAATGTTTGCTATGGCACAGTGCAGGATATGACAGGATAAATGACAAGATAAATAGATAAGTGGCATCAGTATATAGTATATAGTATTATGTACAATATATGAGGGCAGTGGAGGGCAGCGATGCAAAGGTCGTGCCTACTCAGCAGGAAACCCAAGAAGAAGAAGAACTAAGAGGCAGAAGAAGCAGCAGCAGCGTAAACTGTGAAAGCCGTGGTTGCAGGTTGCAACGCGGGACTGCTTCATGGTCTACTTTGTGACAGCTAATAATTTTTCTTTTGAAGTGCATTGTTGGTATGTATTCTTACTTGTGAACATACCAACAACTTTATTCATTATTAATAATTCCAATGTGTCGAGTGCAGCGCAGCATGCAAAAAACGCTAGAATTCAAAGTGGCAATCGGTGAGAATTTGAAACTAAAATTGGTCTGTCGTACATTTTGTAATGCAAATGGGATTATATCAGTCAATTTTGACCTTTTATTGCATATGCAAACCTTTTGAGCTGTAATTCTTTTTTTGGCGTAATAGGTAAAACGCAAGACGGCCACACTGCAGACTTCCACAGTGAGAGCCCTGCTGTCTACATGCCTACATAAATGTTCTCTACCGTCAGGACTAAACGGGAAAACGGTATGTTGTTAACTAACAAATAACTATTTGTCTAGTTATTTATTTTCTTTGAACATTTTTCTCCCTGGTTTCCTGCAAAGTATTCTGCATTTATCCAATCGCAACCTCTGTGCTGGACGATGTTATCCATGGTGAAGAAGACGACACCCTGGACTGTTTAATTCTAAATTAGTGTGTAGTCAAGTAAGAGACATTTTGTATTTGTTGAAAGATTAGTTTTAGTATTAGATTAGTTTTCATACGCTGTATTTTTATAGACATTTTTTTCTTTTAATCATTATTTTTTTGCACACTATAAACACACAAGTTGTTTTTGTACCTTTATCGACTGTTTCAGGACCACACATGCACAATGGCCAATAACCTGCTGTAACTTCAAGAAAATTATTTGTTCCACATGTGCTGAATAAGTGAACAGAAAATCTTGATGTTTTGACTTTTTAAGCACGCCTTTAAGGTGCTCAAAGTGTTCATTCGTCCAGGTCGACTACAGTTTGTATTATATTGACCATGAAAAAATGACATGCACCACCTGAGAAGATGAAGCAAATGCTTACCCTAAATGCTGTCTTGGACTGGGTTTAACTCTCCTTTCCCATTTCAGAACGCCAGAATGAATATGTGTGGTCCGTTTTATGCATGGCGTACCCGTGTTCTTGGAGAAGCTGCAAGCCTGTATGTTCAGCTAATGATACAAGCAAAACACTCAAGATAAACTATTACAATGGTTTTCACATCTCAGTGTTTCTCTTACTTTGTAGTCTGTAGTAGGGCCTCAATCTTGACATGTTTATTTGTTTTGCAACAGATCCTTTTGTACCGTTGCAACACCTTTGTTTGTTACACTTTGAACAGGAAAGGACCCTCATGTTGTGGCTTTAAATTAGCCCCACTTTTTTTTTTTTTGCTTCACCAGAAATGAGAACTTCTTCTCCAACTTCTAGTGAACATGTCCTGGTCCTTTTCCTCTTTAAGTTTTGAAAGTTTTTTTGCTGTCGTTGTTGTGCTTGCTGAATGTTTTTTAGCACCTGTAAAACAAGGTTTATTACTGCCTTTTCTTCTATACTGAACAATAATCTAATCCAAACATTATGTGATCCTTCTTAAGAATGATAAAAAAGACATGAAAAATGTGTAAGTATGAAAACACTACACTGGTCTGTTTAAAGGATACACTGTGTTCTAAATGGTGTTGAAGTGTCTTAAAGGTAAAATGGTTTGTTTTCCAGTGAAACCGTGGTGGTGCTGCAGTAAAAAGCTTCAAAGTTGAAATCGGGCCAGGTGTGTCCAAATAAAAAAGCAGGCGTAGGGTTTTCAAACAATATGGAAAAGAAACTAATCTTTTTAGTGGTGAAAATTGTTAAATAGTTGCCTACACACTTAAAAATTAGGCCTGATTATTAAACTACTAAGAGGTCTGTAGCTGGTTCAGGCCACACATGGATTGTGCAGATAAAGGCACAATTAGGAAGGTTTCTGCCGGGCAATACATCTGATTTAACAGAGTAGCTGCTAGAAAGCATCACAAAGCAAACATTTATTGTAAATAATAGTCTTTAACTATTGTATCTTTATATATATTTTAAGTCTATTTTAAAATTATCTTGTTTGATTACATGTTTCGATTTTCCCTGCTGTTCTTAAAATGTGCGTTGTGACACTAGAATTTCCCCTTGTGGAGAAATAAAGGAACAGCTTATTTAAAGCAGCAATAGGGGTATTGTGAAGCCGCTCTAAGCCAATGCTCACTAACAGAAACTACTCTTGTGGCTCAAGAATACGTAAAAATGTATTTTCAAACAGTCTTGTTCACTGGTGAGGGCCATGTTGATCAGGTTACTTCCCTTGATCATCACAGTCTTGCTGGAACATGGTGACTCTCCAGGGTTGCATGATCCTTATCAGTGAAGGACTGTTTGAAATTGAATCTTGAATTTCTGAGCCCAGTGGAGTTGTGGGTGACTGAGTAGAAGATTATGCAGAAATCCACACCTCTGAA
The DNA here is from genome assembly GCA_038363315.1 of Mugilogobius chulae. Lineage (NCBI taxonomy): Eukaryota > Metazoa > Chordata > Actinopteri > Gobiiformes > Gobiidae > Mugilogobius > Mugilogobius chulae. The sequence goes on along the minus strand of CM076406.1, from coordinate 24,008,877 downwards.
AGTTACTACACTTTAATTTTTGTGGTTCTTCAGGCTTTTCAGCACAAAAAAAAAATTTTCCATGAGTTCATTTGAAAACAAATTTGACCTTTATAAAACTTACACATCATTTGCTTAATAATTTGAAATTACATGTAAAGCTGTGAAGTAAAAATATAAATTTAATGTGCTATGTAAAATGTAAATCTAGTGCAGACAGGGCAATAATTTTGCATATTATCTATGGTTTCTAGAAAATTGAAAAGTTGTCTACACAGAACTTTGGTGACTTTGGAGAAGAGTACTACTTATATGGTATTCCTGGATATTTGAAAAGAAAGAAACAACAGCACATAATTGACAAAGGTGAGTGCAGTCTTTGATTTTAACATTGGCCAAATGCATTATTATGTACTGTTCATGTTTTGTACAATTGTTCATGTTCATTATTTCTCTTTTGGTGAACTCTTCCCTACTCAACAAACCTTTTCATTAAGCAATGTCGCTTCCTCTATCTGCTTGTCTACATCATCTGGAGAAGCCATCTCAAAACTATCACCAAGAGGACAGGCATTCACGACCTCTGGTAGTACTGGATGCCGATGAAACATTAAGTAATATGGGCTGTATCGTGTGGAACTCTGATCACACAGGAGCAACATATTAGAACATAAAGGACATAATTACCTGAGATCAGAATTACAAATATTACACCTGTTTAGCTGTGTTTATGCCGTATACCACGCTTGCAAGGTGCTGGTCCCAGTCATTATGACTGTCATTAACGTATCTTCTCAGACCACGTTTAATGTTTTGATTGGTCCGTTCATCCTATAAATGTACATATTGTCTCACGGCCAAACAAATCACCTGGTATTAACAAAAATATTTACCTGCCCATTGCTTTGTGGGTGATATGCGCTTGTGCAGGCATGCTTTATATTTAGTGTGTCAAATATAATTTTATTGAGCTGGAAAAGAATCCATAGTTCTAACTTAAATGTTCAAAGTAACAAGAATAAACACATGTAATACTTTATATTTACCTCATTTACGAATTCCTTTCCCTGATCAGTGATGATTTTCCGAACCATGCCAAAGATGAAAAGTTTTGATACAATAGCAGAAGAGACTTCTGCTGCTGACTTACTTTCCAGTGGCTCTGCCATGACCCACTTGGTGAAGAGGTCAGTCATTGTAAGAATGTATTTTTTCCCTCTTGGGGTTTCTTTAAGAGGGCCTATTAGATCTACCCCTAGGACTTCCCAAGGGTTATTGACCTGCAAAATGTAAACAATCAGCAAACCTGCTTAGCAAATACATAGGTTATTTTGTAACCTAGACCTTTATTGAGTGCAACTCTGGCACCACCGTTTTAATCGGGTCATTCAATTGGCATCTGTGGCAACATCTGACCTGGGGATGACAAGAATATTTAATTGAAAATACTCTGTGTTCATGCCACATTTTAATTTGTGTTCTGTTTTGTTAATAAAAGTTCGTCGAAGTTACAATACACTGTTGTGTTTTCCCAAATGTTATGATTTTATGTGTATTAGCCACTGAAGTTGAAGACAGATTTGTTTCGATCTCGTCTTTGAGTGTTTTGTCATTTTTTGATGTTGCCGCTAGTGTCACCTATTGGCAACTGTTGTAATAGTGCTCTTACAGTCCCTGTCCACAGTAGTGAATTTTATCAAACGCGGTCTATAATTTATTGCTGCTTCTAAGTATGTTTGGCTAAATACCCATTTTTTTGCGTCTTTGATTTGGTCTGGCCAGAAATAGCCAGCCGTGAGGCGACTTATAGTGCTTTTAACACCACTGTGGTTCCCCCTGGTGGTGTGGCATTCCCTCAAAGCGGCTGTCTTCTCCTCCTCCGACAGGACGACAAGTCTGTTAAATTGGCCATTCGGGCCGATGTAGAAGAGCCTGTCGTCTAGAATGATTTAAAAAATAAAAAAAAATTATACATATTAAAACAAATGCATAGTATTATACTATATAAGAATATTACTCCACAGCAATGCAACAGAAATGTTTAAATTATCTCACCCTTGACCAAATATTTAGAGGACAGTTTCCTCATCCTCCTCCTCTCATCCTGGTTTACTTCAGGTGGGTATTTGCCAGATGACAAATATATTTTTAAACATTTAAAAAATGTAAACGAAGCCATTGTCAAATTTCGCGCTAGAGAAACACGCATGCGCAGAAGAAAAACTTAACAAATATTTTATTATATAGTGTATATATTTTTTATTGTTTTATTACACGTAATACATCAAATCATTGACTTTATTTGCTGTACATTTGCTTAAATTAAAAAACAAAAATCATGTGTGTTACTGTCGTAAATTCACCACCCAAATGAAGTTAGCGCATGCGCAAATTGACGCAGGGGGTCGGTTCTCTTCCGGGGGCCGATCTGCCCGTCACAATGTCTGCCACTGAGCTTCTGGCCTTTTGCTAGCTAGCCAACATGCTAACACAGCCAAACTAGAGCCAGGTAACACTGCCCAAACTGTCCTGTGTTGGAGTTTTGTGTAGCTGTTTTGTTGAATTGTGGTGTTGAATTTGACGAGGTTTTGGTGTCGGTTCTTGGTTGAGTTTGTTGTTCTTGGATTGTGGTCGATTTGGAGTCGTTTTGCGATGTTGTTGTTTGGTGTTTGTTGGGTGAAATTAGCTGTTGTCGGTTTGGCGGTGTTACTGGAATGGTTTGCTGTTGTTAGCTATGTTGACTGAAATCACACTTATCTCACATCACAAACTTACAGCTTTACAGTTAAGGCTAATGCTAGGGTTATTCAGGTTTAGCTAGTTTTACACTAGGCCTACTGCTACTGCTAAATGTGGCTAACTTTAGCATTACTTTTCATTTCTTTTTACAGGCTGCAGTGATTTTGTCATTCTTCTGTTGATGAGACAAACCTTGCCAATGTGTTGTTCTTGTTGATGTAAGCTAAAGCCACAATTTTATTTTGTAAGCTTACATTTGCTAGTTTAAACTACCCAACATGGCTGTCACATGTTGCTGACTAACAATTAAGTTTTGTTTTAGGGTGGTGTCTGATTTAAAATTCCTAAATCTCTTACAGGTTACTCCAGTTTAATTCTACAATGTTTGCTCGACACTGCTGCGCTAAATTAAGCTAAATTGAGCTAAATTGAGCTAAATCTGCTCAATTTACCCTTGGGTTTTCATGTTTTTAATGTGTCTAACTACAGCAAGGCATTTTATAACAGGCTGCAGTGATTTATTTATTTGTTTTTTGTTATTCTTCTATTTCAAATCTTGCTTTTTCTTGTTCAAAATGTAAGCTAAGGCTACAATCTATTTAGTTTGTAAGCTTACATTTGTTCCACAGGTGGATCCAGTTTAATTGAGCATTTTTGGTTATTTGAAACTGTTTAGCTGAACTGTGCTTGAGTTTTCAGGTTTAAAGAGGAGAGAGGTGAATCTGCAGATCTGGAGACTCCATTCTGATGAACCGCCCGGATGCTGTTTGCACAACTTGTCGTCTAAACCATGAATGAAGTGGCAAATGAACACGTACAACACGCAAAGGTCGCTCTCGGAGAAGTCTCCTTTCCCAGCGTGATCATGAAAACTGCATAAGATGACCTGAACTCAGAAGGTACCTTTTACTTTTTTTTTTTTTCTGAAATTGAAGTGAATGTGTCACTTGAATGAAATACAACTTATTTTAGATTTTGGCTGCTGATTTCAAAAGTTCTCTGGATCGGGTCCTCACAAATTTTTTGGGTGTGCTATGATCAATACATTATCGAAGCCCAATGACCACAATTATATTATAATCAATATAATATCAATTTACTCCACTAGGAGGACTAAAAAGATACAAACACTAAGTGAAAATTACTGGATTAGCATGTACTATATCATGCTAACTTGAAAACTGCTGCTGAGTAATAACATTGACTCTAAAGAAGCTAAGACATTGATGTTTTCAATTTTCAGGTTTTAGGGCGGCATCTAACTTCAAATCATTTCTTGAACCTCTCCACAGGTGAGAGGGGTGAGTCTGCACATTCAGAGACTGCTTTTATGAACTACACTGAGATGAACCAGATGAACCACGCTCTGAGGTACCTTCTTCCACTTCATCCTTCTGGAGACGTGGCGTGACAGGACCACCGAACATATGGTAAGAAGAAAGGCCAACACACACTGGGACGCTCCGATTCAGCGAAAAAATTGGGTGCCTGCTCGCTGCTTGATCGAGCTTTGTTTATGTGAGACCCGGTGCCATGTCTTAAAATATTCCTACCAGCACCCATAGTTTTTTTCAGTGATTTTAATGGGTGCCCCAAATGTAATCTCTCATGTTAATAAAATCACTTTTTCGACAACTTTTCTTCGCCCAATACAACCACAGTGTGTGTTTGCCTTAAGGCTTTACTTGATGTATTGTCAATATATCGCGGCTGACTTCATAGCAATAGGTGAATCAGTACAGGAGGTGAAAAGAGGGGACATGGCCTGCTGAAGAGAAAGGTCGAGGGGGAAATACTATATTAAGGCACGTGAATCTGAACTTTTTACCTCTTTTAAGACGTTTTCTGGCGGATTAAGTGTATTTTTAGCACAACTAATTCAGGTTGAGTCACAACCATGTTTAAATGGAGGTTTTTGATGTGATGTTATGTCAGAAAAGTAAATGGAAAGTTTAGGAAAGCTGTTGATACAGCATCCAATTAGCATTTAGCTCACAGCTGCTGTTGGCTTTATTAAGTATAGTATTTGAACTGTTCATTTTATTCATCTCATGTCTTCGTATGTATATTTGACACAAAATATTTCCTCAAGTCCACATTTGCTGTTGTACTTGTTGAACAGTGAATGAAAAAGCGTTTTTTCCGATGCATTGTTCGTGTGTGTGCGTGGCCTCTGATGCCGACAGCATCTATGGCGATACTTTAACGTAGCATGCCATTATTGTTCAATGTTCTACACTTAATCTCCTGCTGATCTTGCGTAAAACTGAAATTGCGGAGCTAAAAGTAACTCGGGACAATGGCATGCTGATCGTACGAGCATGAGAACCCAGAATTTGTATGCATTTTGTTCTACGGATCAATGAAAACTATTTTGGTAAACTTTAAACATCGGTTCGAAGGCATGTTGCATTCAGCAGGACGTGTATCATAATCGTATCTTTTCTCGTATTTTGGACCCTGTAGCCTAATTGGGATTTGTATTTTGCGCTACCAGGCATTACCCAGCCTTAGGTAAGTGTTTTATTTACTGCCTTGAATCAGTTTTTCGAGGGACACCTGGATTTATTTGATCAAACTAACATGGGATTTCACTATAACATAGAAATGTTTGATAAAGATGCTTTATATTGCTAACTCATTATGTAGCTAACTTTTGCCTAACCTAATGTAGTCTAATGCTAACCTTTTTGGTGTAGTCTCCAGGACATAAGAGACGGACTATTGCTTTAGGATAGTGTCTATTTTGAAATTACTTTTCTAACCCTCCACAGGTTGCTCCAGTTTTTTTTTTTTTTTTTTTTTAACTAGCTGTATTAAACTACACCAATATCAGTTTGGATTCTTCAACCTAAAGTTTCAAGTTCCACTTTTGCTGGATTGTATTTCAAATGAAAATCCGAATGGCTTAAGGATGAGCAGTATACAACTGTGAACATCAAAGTAGCAACTCAAGAGATTGGTAGATGGAAAATGAAGTTTAAACAAATATACACTCTCACAGTTCTGGACATGTCAAGCTATATCTGATCTGGTAACAAGTCTTAAAGAAGTTCGGAGAAGGAGAAACTTGTGATCTTTTGTCCCAATGACCATAACAGAATCAGTTCAATGGAAATTAATTAAAATGAGAAGGAACACACTGGTCTCTCGGCAATAAAAGCTGGTACAAACAAGTTTTTGAGCATGCAATGTGGAAAGATCCGGGAGTAAAACTTCATGGCCAACAACAGTAAAATGGACTCAACAACTGATTGGACACATTTCCCATCTCATAATGGAACATCAGTAAACGTTAAGAGGAGGAATATGGAGGAAATTACAGCCATTCTAAAACTAATGGTGAAAAAGTTCAGCTTGCATCCATCATTGACAACAAGCCTTTGCTATTAACAATGCTATTTTCACTGGGAGAAAAAAAATACACATAGTACGGAGTTTTTCACCATAAATTCTCTGGATTAAAGCTCATTTATATGTTCAAATTTCATATGGATCCACTGAGGTTCAGTCCCGTCTTCACATGTTCTGCCCATTATTAAATCCAGTTGCAATGTTCACGACTTATGGATGCATAGCAACCAGCCTGAGCATGAGCTGACCAGAGGAAAGAGCAGTGATAGCGTAACATGGTGAGGAGAAAAAAAGCTGCAACATAAGCTCTATGCTCACCTCAATATTGTTTAGTTGTGTTCTTCAGCTTTGGTCATTTCTGAGCTTTAGCACCCTCTGGTGGTTATTTAACAGACCACAGCCTGGCCATTAAAAGCAAGCAGAAGTGCAACAAATTACATCTCGAACGCAGACCAGTTAATGTATGAGAATGATGCATAAATGAGCTCCAAAATGAAAGCTTATAAAATACCTTGCCCATGAGAATGATGATGAGAAACCAGGTAAAATGATGAAAATGGGCACAATGTGAAAGAAAACAGAATCCTGAGGCGGAGTTCAAACATGATCAAGGTAAATGAGGAGGATCATGATTCATGTACCTGCTGGGACAAGGGTTTAGGCCCTTTCATACTTTGCATGAGATGACCAGGCTTATCATTATGGCCATACCAGCTTGTCAATGCCAGATGTCAGAAGCTAACCAGGTTGGGCCTGGGCAGGATTTGGATGGGAGACTCTCAAGAGGAGGACGACTGGAGGAGAGACTGTCCTTAGACAGGACACTTCACCCACATTGCCTAGTATGGATCTGTTGTCTGTGACTCATTGGTGGTCAAAATGTGGTCAAAGTGTTCTTCTGTAATGCTAAAAAAGATAAAAACTGTCATTTGTGTCCACTTCTGTGATCTTTTTTAAATGATCTTGCTAACCAAAGGGGCAATTAGGATTCGTATTTGTATCCATGTATATGTTTGTGTGCTATTCGCATCGTTTCTATGTTGATGCAGAACACAACTTGGACACCTGCACATTGAATTATGGGATTGTTACAGTCCCTCATTGTGAGACTTGGACTGTTGTTGCTTGTCTCAAGTAGACATACATTATTGTGCATTTTGTTAACATATTCACAGCTTGTCTTTGTATATCATGTGAATAACTGACTGCAAACTATTCTTTGTTTCAGTTGGGTACTTCATCAGTAGTTTTCTTTATTTTGACAGAAAAATTACAATGAATTCCTCTCTGTACTGTTGATGTCAAAGTGGTGAAAAACTTTACTGGGACATGGTACACTAGTCTGGTAAATGGGTCAGATTTGAACAGGCCGGTAAACGCTGTCCTAACCAAACAAATATTGGCTCTAAACTTTCATAGGTGTCAATTATATATTTGTCACTCACACCAGGTCTGAAAACGGGAATTTGTCTAGTCATATTTGGACACACTGGTAAACCTTTCTCCCACTGGTGAATCATTTCAAACTGCTGCTTCCATGTCAAAGTGTTTTTATTTCTGTTAATTAAAGTGCAAAAAGGGCTCAAAAACTTCAGATATGGACACAGATAATCCATTCTATTGGTTTTAAAACATATTTCAAACGGACTTTTCTATGAGTAATATCTGTAGCACGTCTGAAAACTTGGTCTTTGGAAATGTTGGTTTGACTGTTTTTTAATGTGGGTGAGATTTGGTCTACCTAGATGTTTTAGCCTCCCATTGGGTTGGAGACTGAAAACGTCAAACTTTTTTGCAGGATTTGAAAAATATATTAGAAGTTCAAATCAAGTCCAAATGAATGCGTTTTGTATCTTGGTAAATCTGAACTGGTCTCCAAATGGGTTTGTTTGATACATTAGTTAAACATGATTGTTCTAATCTACTATTCGGTGTTGGTTTTCTTCACCGTTCTCCACAGGGCTGCATCTTGTCTTTGCTTTATATAAAATGAGCGAAGCCATGGCCCTGTGTTGAATGACTTTACTGATTGGTGTGAAGGTTAATGTGTCAAAGGCAAAGAATATGCTGACACTTTCCAAAAAGACTCCCTAGTGGCACTCTCTCTGTAAGCCTGGGAAAGAAAGTCTTTCAGTATAAATACCAAGGGACAATCATTGACAGTGGGCTACGGTTTAAGCCAAACACTAATGCCATTTTAGATGTCTGTAATGCTCTATGTTGGTTTGGTGTGGTCTCGCCTATGCAGTCCCAGCTGCATGATATTCACAGCCAAAGGGTGATATACAAGGCCCATAAAATAATGGAAAGCCCTGACCAGCCTGGAAAATTCTACACTTGCCCTTTTGCAGGTTTTAAATACTGTATGTGTATTTGCAGTTCAAATAAAGTCCAAATCAATGTGTTTTGGTAGCTCTGAACTGGTTTAAAAGTGAGTTTAGTTTGATACATTGATAAAGCGCAACCTACCATTGAGTATAGACCAATCCTTTGCCGTGTTTTACAAGCAATGATTTACAAATCTGTGTCACAACCTGTAACAATCTAACACAACAGTTGTTTGATTTCTGAACTGGTCTAAACTTGGGTCATAACTGGACACACTGGAAAAATATTGGGTTTGGAGTTCAAATCTTGTCTGAAAACCTGGTATTTTGAAGATTTGGTTGGGTTAATCTGAACAGGTCTAAATGTGTTTCATATTTGAACTGTTCTGCAAACTTCATCGTTCTAATGTGTTTGGAATAGATTATTTACAATTAAAAAACACTGGGTTAAACTGTTTGTTCATTTTTGGTTCAAAGTCTGAGAAAAAACAGGTGTGTTTGATTGTTTTTGGTCTGGTTTGAACTGGTCTAAACTTGGATCAGAATTGCTCGTACTAGTAAAACCTTCTTGCTCTAACTTACCATTGTGCTTGAGTCTGAAACTTGATTCAATCCAACTCTTCCATGTAGGTTTAACAGGTTTATTTAGAGTTCAAATCAGGTCTGATTACACAGATCTGGTATTTTGTATTTGGGAATCAGGTTTGAACTGGCTGGTAAAATGTGATCAATTTTACCATGAAACTAATACTTCAGCAGATTTTATATATTTTATGTGTATTTGCTGTTTGTATTTGATTTGGTCTGATTTCATCTAAATGGGGTCAGAATTGGACACACACTGGTAAAACGTGATGTTCTACCAATGGATTTGAGATTCATTTTTAACACTTCAGGTCAAACATAACTAAGTTTGGTATTTTGAAGAAGGTGGTGTGTATTGAAGTTGGTCTAAACTGGTCTGTATGTAGATCAGACTTGCTCAAGAAGGTAAATGCAATTACTCTAAACTACCATTGGGTTGGAGACTGACAAGATTTGCTATTCTAAACTCAAATGTCTACAGGTTTGTTCTATAATTGCATTTTTAAAGAAATGCAAATACGTGCTTTGGGTGGGTCTTCCATAGGCCATACTCTTGTTCATGTTGACCTTTCTTTTTGATCTGTGTATAATGTTTCTAACACTAATTCAACATACATGTCTTTGTCTTAAACTCGTCTTCACAGGTTGTAAACAGGCCTGTACGCAGGATTTTAAACGTACCAAGGTCCAAAATGCCTTGGCAAGGGGGTCTGGGGTCCTCCCCCAGGAAGTTTTTAAAGTAAAATCCTGTAATTTCATGCCTTTTTTAAAGGGCATTTTTGTTTTAACTTCAGCAACTAAATTTCCCTACGGGGACAATAAAGTGTACCTTAACCTTAACCTTAACTTAACCTTTAACTTAACTATTTTCAGCAATGTCACAGCTGGTAATTTTATTTAAGAAAAACTTTGCCTACATTATGATTGGTTCTGTTATTTATGCAAGCTAATACACTTTTTATATTGTTGACCTTAACCTATTTTTATCATGAAACAAATCAAAAGCAAAATTCAATACAATTAAACATTGTCATTGAACAAGGTAATAATACTAAAATATAGAACTGAAAAAATGTGCATTGCTTTTGTAATACATTTCTAAAACAAAGTACAAAGCCTAAACAAACAAATTAAAAACGACCTATACTAAGTTTAATGTCTGTCTCCTCACTTGGTCCCAGGGGCGGACTGGCCATAGGTGCATTCTGGAGAAGCACAGAACGGCCGCTCGCTCCATGGGCCGGTGGCCTTTGGTACTTTTTTTTTTATTTTTTATTTTAAACAGCTGATCAGGGAGCAGCGGCCACATCCACACAGCTGCGCAGCGGCAGCCAGGGAGAAGACGAATGCATGTTAGAAGTTGAGAGGGAAAGCAGGACAGACATTCAGAGAGCACAGACCCGGCCGTACAGACAGCAGCTGTAAATGTGTGGAGAGAGCACGGTGATGAGAGGAGCACCTGCCCCGGCCGCTGAGTGACAGACGTCTGCAAATTGGTCTGAACATTAACAGCACATAGCGGAAAATCAAACACCCTGGAAACTCTGGTGACCCCCAAAATGTGTCCTACGTCTCATAAGCAGTTAGCCAGTCTTTATTTCGCGTCAATATGACAAATATTCACAAAGTTACGAGCATAAACAGCAGATGAACTTATACGTCTCTTAGTCATGTAAATTACTGCGACGAATTTATCGCGGCGAAGTACGGTGGATTTCTCTAGACTTTGAAGGTGGATTGTGTCTATTTTAAAACACTAAGCATAAGTTTATTTGTTTCTGACTAAAGTTTTCAACATTAGGATTTCTGTGACTGTCCACAAGTGCGAGGATGCAGCTCGTCAGGTGTCTGTGTTTCGTGCGCACTGGAGAGAGAGAGCAGGGGCGGAGCACAGGCGAGAGAGCAGGGGGACACAGAGGGCTGGGGCCCCACTGAGAAATACGCCAAACAGAAAATAGAAATGCACAAAAACCCAACGTGAATCTTTGTGAGAAGTGTAAACATATTATGGGACAAAATAACGCATAAACTAACTTTAGTAAAATACTGCATTTGTTGGTAAAAAAAAAAAAAAGATTAAAGGAAATTACATTTAGTTTTCACATTTTCAGATCCTCCTGTCTTCAAAGCTACTATTTAGTCTATTTATATACTTTGAACTCTATTAAGGGCCTCTTAATTATTGTCTTATAAACCAACCACCAGGGGTCACCAAATGCAAACTTGCTGACCTGCTGATAGTTTAATAATAGGACTATTCATTTCAGGTTATCTTAATCTATAAAAACAAGTCTAAAACTCACCAAATTACAGGAAATTACACGTGTTTTCTCAAAATTTTCTTGGGGGAGGGCCCCCAAACCCCCCGGACCAGAGAGAAAATGTATGCTCAAACATTGTACCCATGCACTATTACTCACATTTTAGTCTTTATAGTGCAACAAAATTAAACAAATTGAGCCAGAATTGCTATGTACTTTATTTTAAGTGGGAAAAAACAAATCAAAATTAACAAATTTAACATTTAGAATTTATTGCCGCGTATTATGGATTGGGCTGGGGCTGACTAGTGTCCAGGGCTGTTTTTTATCCCCAGTCCGCCCTTGCTTGGACCCTGCCCTGTAGTTTGAGAATCTTAGTTATAAACCAATTTCCAGATGCTCTTTATAAAAAACACTATTTGTTGCATTTTAATAACAAAAGTAAGTAAGCCTATTTTTAGACCAACAAAAGTCATATTTTACAATAGTTAACTTATGTGTTATTTTATCCCACAGTAATTGCACCTTTCACCACAGTTTTCACAGGTTTTTTTGTCAGTTGGGCCCTAACCCTCCTGCTCTCCGCCAGCTCTTTCCTGTGCTCCGCTCTTTGTCTTTGCAGTGCGCACGAAACACAGACCCCTGGCATGTTGCATCCTCACACTTATGGGCAGAAGCTGAAGCTTTCGGAACAAATAACTTTTTTGTGTGGCTTTTTAAATGGGCATAAACCAAGCTCAAAGTTTGGAGAAATGTGCTGTACTTTGCCGCGGTAATTTACATGATTAAATCTACAGACATGATAGTTCATCTACTGTTTATGCACCTAACTCTGTGAATATTTGTCATATTGACGTCAAATGTGTGAGTAACTATGGCGACGCACTTTGAGTGACAGGAGTGAGTGACAAACTTGAAACTTTTAGATATGAAACGACAACAAAATTATAATGATGATTATTTTAATAAGGCCTAATAGATGCACATGCTAATAACCTGCGTGCAGTAGTAAACACTTTCTAATATGAATTCAATCAAGTTCATTGGCTTATTCTTTATAGATGTTTTAAAATATTATGAGCTCATAATAAAAAAACAGTTGTCTTTGATGACTTCAAATAAAATCTATTCAAATCAAAATCGTCCAAAGTGTTGCCAAAATACAAAATTGAGATTTATTTTTTGGCCATATCGCCCAGCCCTAAGTTGTATAAGTAAACCTTTAATGAGAAGATATTTAATGAGAGCACTTTTTTGTGACAAGGTTAAAAGCTCATAAGTAGATTTTTTATAATGTCTTCACTTTAGGATTGTGAAAGGTGCAGCACCAACAATGTACATCTGTAATTTGTTTTTGCTCATATCTTTCTAGGAACCTGCTTGAGGTCATGTGCAGAGCAGACCATGATCCAGCGTTTGATAAAGTCAGATGTGAGGATTAGAAAATGCCTGAGTCAGATCAGAACAAAAGTTGACGCAGTCTGTTATCTGAACTCCACGTGTTTGTGCGCACAGACGGTCTATAAGAGCTTCTGCGGTGAAGTGTGGTTAACCAGGAAACCACAGCGCTACTCTGCAACACTCCACTTCCCACATCGCTCGGTAAGACTCAAGACTTTTGAACAGCACGAGATTGAATTGATTGTGTACTGTAGAATGTTTTTGTTAATTTCAAGGAGTTTGTGTTCGGTTCGCTGCAAAAAATTCATTTCAAGGCAAGTTAAAATGGCTTTCAATCATGTATTGACAATTTCCGGATCTATTTATTTAGATGTGGCCAGACTGTGGCCTGGGGCCGGGTGCGATCATCAGCCTGTTTTATTCAGGCCCCCAGAGAATTTATAAAACTTGTTTTATTCATTGATTTTAGCTGTAAAGCATCTGCCTGCAGTTGTTTCTCTATAAATTAACAAAATAACAAATTGAATAGCCTATGGGTATATTCCATCAAAGTGGCTTATCCCAAAATCCTGACCTGAAACTAGCTTCATCTCCAACTTAGGCCTCAAGTGGTTCCATGAAAAAAATAGGCCTCGGTCTGATCGATAATTCAAGCTTGAAGATTAAACTGCGCTATGAGCTTTACTCCCGTTGAATGTGACAAGGTCAGATCAACGGAGCAACGACATCACTGAAAATGAGAGAACAATGCTTATTTACACAATCTTACCGAAACACAAGAGGAGCCAAGGTGCGCACAGACTATAGTTTGATTTGCTACGCAAAAATTGTCAGTTTATAGTGGTTTATTCTGATCCAAAGAGCGAGAGGAAAGAAACTGCTGCCCCTCCCCTCCTGTCAGGGGCGGACTTAGCCATTTGGGGGCTCAAGGCAAAATTTTGTGAAGGGGCCCTCCATCACGGGTACCATATGTGACTCGAAAAACATCATCTATACCGACTGCTCATCATCTCCAGTTCCGACCACGGTCGAGGGCGCCGTAAAAAAGCTGGTCAGTTTAGGATGCTACTAGAGCCTAGCTTTGAGGTTGTTTTTTTGTGCCGCTAGGATAAATCTAGAAATGCTCCAATCAGGATTTTTGAGGCCGATCACTGATACAGATAATTTGAAATTTCGATTGGCCGAAACCGATCATGGACAATATTGATCAAATTGTTTTGTAGCTTTTTTAAAAGGTGGGGTAGCTGATTTTCACACTGAAAACACAATTTAGGTTTAAAATCTAACAACTTCCTCTCATAAATACTTTGACACATGCTTATTAAAGACATGTATCCATTTTTGGTGGCAACTGTGACTTAAAGATGGGGTATCTGATTTTCAAAAACTAAATCCTAGCTCTCACAAATCCACAAGCACATGGCAATATTCACATAGGCCTACATCATTTTTTTGGGTTCGCAATAAGTCTTAAAACATATTTTAACAGACAAGCAGACTGAAACTGGAGGTGATCCCTCAAACACAACCAATCAGAGCCCAGCATTTGGCTCTCTGAGAGAAATAAAATGCTTTACATTTTGATTCAAACAGTACACAGTGGTCTGTTTTTTTCACAAAGTGTTCCATTTACAGTATACTTTAAAATAGAAATGACAAAGTTTAATAATTTTCAACTAGAAAACTTAGCTACCCCACCTTAAAATAACACTTTTTAAAAACAGCAGACTGAAACTGGAGAGGACCACTCAAGCTCAGCCAATCAGAGCGCAGCATTTGGCCCTAATTAGAACAAAAATTCATTATTATTCAGTTCAGACAATACTCAGTGGTCTCATTTTTACACCAAGTGCTGCATTTATCATCTACATTTTAGTGGAAAACACAAAATGTACTCATTTACAACTAAAAATCAGCTACCCCACCTTTAATATATATTTGTATTACTATGGCCAGGTCAGATTACATTTTTTATAGCAAATTACAAACATTTGTTGTCATTTTTTAAACAACAATCAATCTTTTGCATTATGAGCCTGTAGTTTAAATCTAACATCCATCACATTATCCAACCAACCCAACCACACTATACTTACTATTCAATATGTCTATACTTTATTCCTATTATTTTTAAATAAATATTAAACTGACGTGCTTTTCAGTTCACTCTGTGTAGCTCTAGCTCCGCCCCCTTTCTCTCCCTCCCACGCTGCTGCCGCTGCTTCTGCCTTGACACAGACAAGACAAGTGTCCTGTTTCTTGGCCTGAGTCATAAATGAAATAAACCTTGATACCATTTTGCGGACACTATTCAACAACGTTTAATTGTGAAAAACACTCCGCTGGACGAACGCGCGTGTAGGACTAGATTTTTCCGCGATCAACTTTTAAAGTGTTTAGAATGAATTATCTCCGCCAATATTGATCTTATCACTACGAAATAAAAACTGGGACAGAGGTTAGACTGTTCTTTATCAGAATATGCCCACTACAAGTCTGTGTGTGGACTAGACATTTTACTACAGCTGTTCAAAGATACGTAACTTTGCGACCTTGAGAGCTCGTGCGTCCTGTGGCTGCGGGGGAAACCATTTGGCACAGCCTGAGCGCGTCACTTCATTCATTCCTTAGATGGCATAATCAGAGCAGGGATTTTGGGGGCCCCTATAATTTGGGGGCTCAAGGCAAGTGCGACCTATTGCCTTATGGTAAGTCCGCCATTGCCTCCTGTTCACTCCGCGGTCAGAGACGAGCCGGATCTAAACGGAGATCTAGGGATTTTACTTTGTATCTGCGAGTAGACTATTAATGTTTTTTTATACAATGCATGATTTTTTTTTTACACTGCTGTGGTATAGTCCTGCTGCATAAAGTTGTAACACAACTCTTCACAAATGCAACTAGAATTGACCAATCAGAGCAGAGCATGTGTGGATCAGAGAGAGGGACAGAGATGTGATGAAGTGTTTCTGTAGCAAAAGCACAACTTTACGACTTTCTCTCACACTTTATTCACGCTTTTATTGAGTCAGATTCATCTAGATAAACGGGCCACATGTTTGTGGGAAATATGTTAGCAGGTCTAGATGCACGTGCAAGTTTATTTTCCAGATTTATATGTGGCTCTTTGAGCAGCCTACCTTATACATCCGCTCTTTCAGGTTCGTCTGTCCACAGTGAGAGCGACTCCTGGTGCCACAGGAATAAAAAATGATTTTATAAGTTGTGTTGGACAGACACAAGTGTGGAAGTGTGCGGAGATAAACATGTGATTTAAGTCAAATAAAAAAATTTAAGCTAAAATAATCTTGACAGTTGGCCTGGTCCCGACCAGGTTTATGTTTGTGCACTTGTTACGACAACTTAGAGCCAACTCTGGTTAGCCATGTTAGTGGAAAGGAAATGGAAATTTCATAAACCTCGACTGGCCAAATAAGCCTTTGGCTTTATCTCGTTTCATGGAATACCCCCCTCCCCCCTTCAAAAGTTGATATATATTTTTTAGATTCATAAACCTAGATTATTTAAATAGTTTTAAGATGCTTTGGACTTCTTTGAAGATATTCCTGATTCATTTGAGCCAAATTATTATAGGAACCTTTCATGTGCCTCACTTAATATATAGTATATATATATTTTATTTTAGGGGGGGAATACTCGACAATAGTTACAGCTCCCATGCTAACAAACCAAAATGACTGAAGCAAATTCTTTTCGATCCAGTTGTTTGCAGTGCTATTAGGATGTAAGTCCTGATTGTTGTGATGTTTCTTGCAGAAGCTAAAATCATGTCTGCGAAGATGACCGTCACTCAGCCCAAGCCGTTCGTCAGCGGCACAATCCCAAACGAGTGGACCTCGGGCATCTGCGACTGCTTGATGGACCTGCCCATGTGTAAGTAATGTTATCGCTGATCAAACCAATTCTTTTTTCTTCATTAAACTATCTAAATTTTGTTGTGAAAGAGTTGTACAAATGGGTTTAAAGCAGCTACAGAAGACATAACTGCGTGTTCCTGATCTTGCTTGTGCCTCACTCAGAATTGTCGCTGGTTCTTGTCTTTAGGCTGCTTCGCGTTCTGGTGCCTGCCCTGCTTCGCCTGCATCACCGCTCGTAACTCCGGAGAGTGCCTGTGTCTCCCCCTGCTGGACGCCTTTGGTCTCATCCCGCCCATAACCACAGCCATGAGGGTCAAGATGAGGCACCGTTACAGCATCGAGGTGGGAACTTTTCACCTTTTTACACAATGGTCAATACCAGTGGAACAAATCTATAAAGCAGGTGGAGAACCATGGAGTCACAGGCTGTAGATGTAGTTTTTGCAGATAGTTTAAAGGTGGCTGGAGTTTAAGATCTTTTGTGATTTTTAGACATGTCAAAAGCAGAACAGGCCACAGACATAAGGACATTTACAAGGATGAAGAAGAACAGAGACAACGGACTTGTTGTGGAGTGTAACAGTGAACAGAGAACAGTGTGTGTCACATGATCGGTTATAAAAGTGGGGTTACAAAAGTGAAAGAATAACAAATGAATTGCCGGAAGATTAAAGCTGGTTTATAAAGGTCACAGGAGAGCTGAGGGTCATTAGATTTAAGGAGCTGTTACGCTGACATAGCATTGTGGACTTCAAATGAAAACATTTGTACAAACTAAGTGTTGACCCTGTTCTATGAGGAGGCGAACCCGAGGCTCGCAAGACGCATGCGGCTCTTGGCCAATCAGAGTTCAGCTCTTTGGCTCATTGAGAAACCTTTGCTCCCTCTCTTTCTCTCTCCTTTTGAAGCTCGCAGCTGTCGGGGCAGTGTCACAGTAGAGCTATTTAACACAGAGATTGTTTCTTTGAGAAGCATTTCAAACTCTCAGTGAAATTGGAGCTTCATTTTAGTCCTTATTTTGTGCAAATCCACCTTATATCTGCGTAAAAAAGGGTTATGTACAATTAAATAAAACATTTTTTTACAGGTGCAGAGCTGAGGATCTGATTTACTGACTTATGTCTTTTTAATTATGTGCTGTAATTTTATTATAATCAAAATATCACATCTAAAACTCACCAAAATGCAGGAAATTGCATAGAACTAAAAATAAAATTCTCATGGAGGAGAATTCCCCTAACCCCTTGAATTACATCAAAACCATGTTACAAAGAAACATATTTTTAATGGAAGGCTTACAGTGTCTGGTCTTTGTAATAAAAATGTACTTTGCCTCCTGGTAGTGGCAGTAGGTCGACTTTTGGCTCTTGGCCTCTGACTAGTTTGCCACCCCTGTTCTATCTACTGTATAGTCTGGTAAAGGTGCTTCTCACATCATTTAAGGACTGTAACAAGCAGCAGAGTTTACATGTTTTATTTGTTAATAAGTGCCAAAAATACAGAATTTACTCAAGCCAGTCCAAAACTAATGATGACAAAACATTGTTGTAGCAGTTGAGAACTCCTTTGTGCTTTTATTTCCATTTATTTTTTTGTGCAAAGTGCATTCTGTAAGTAAATGTAAATGAGTTTTTACTTTCATTCTTGCTCACTATGCATCAATGGTGTGAAAGGTGTATAAAGTAATTTAATAAAATGTGTTTGTGTCCAGGGGAACTTGTGTGAGGACTGCATGTACTCGTGCTTCTGCGGGCCCTGCTCCTGGTGTCAGATCGCTCGAGAGATGAAGACCAGAGGAAACTGACTTTAACACAACATGACAACAACAACTACGTCAATAAGTTTATCTCTGATCTGGAATTGGCTCTGCAGCTGAACCGTGAGAGTGAACGTGCGTCTGAGTCTGAGGAATGTCACCGTACATGTTTGGAGAATGTTTTTGGACAGATTTCATCGTTATAATCATTTGTTTTGCACCACTTCATATTTATTATTATTAATGTTTGGTCAACATAAATGTTTTGTGCAATAAAACATTTTGTCTAGTTTTTGTGCAGAGCCACATTATCTAATGACAGTAAAATAATGTATTCTTATTCTACGCTGCAGTGAAGGATGGTTATTCAGGCTCTGGACGAGGTTGTGTCTCTTACGGAGTCATGTCTTCAAAACATTTATTACGGATTATGAGAGAGTTTGGTTTCAGACAGGAAAAGAAGCCTAAAAGAATAAATTGCAAAAGTAAGTTCAAGTCAAAAAGTAAGGTATTTAAACAAGTTTGAAACAGTTTAGAGAAAAGAAAATTATCTACAATTGATTGTAAAATTGTCAACATTTTTACAAGTTTTGAATCAAGTTTAACTTTTAGCTTCAGTGTTGTCATTGAAAAATAATATAAAGTTATTTTTATAAGCATGCTGAAGGCCAGATGAATGTAGTTTAGTTTCAACATTGGTGCATTTAGTTTTTTAATTGCTAAATACAATGTTCCAATGTCGAAGCAGCATTTGCAGGTTTGAGAGTGTTTGGAATTTTAAAACACTAGCACGAGTGTACAACTCTGTAAAACTGTTTCCAGGGAAAAAAAAAAGATGGTATGAGTTTCTGGGATATACTGTATGTGTGCCAATTATGTGCGCCAGTTCTTTGTTGTATTTTGTTTTTCTGAAAAGACAATATATAAATAAAAATATAAAAAAATAAACATGTCTTGGCCATAAAATCTTTGTGATTGGATGCTGAAAGTCCCAGGTGCTCGCTCTGGAGACTAAACATGTATTAATAGTATTTTATTATATAATGTGCAAAATGTGTTTTTGTTGATAAGCAGGTGGTGACATTTTGTACTACTCAATGTGTCATTGATAATGTGTTGTCATTACATAACACACCTTTGCACACATAGACAGTTCCTGTAATCTTTTGATCATCAGTTTTATTATTTCAGTGAGTGGAACAACAAGAAAAATGTGCAGAAGTAACTCTGTGTTGAGCAAGACGATGTGTGAGTGATTAAAGCAAGAAATAATAATAGCCCAAATGTGTGCAAGTATCACAAAGAAGCCAAACTCTTCAAACGTGAAGTGAATCAGCTGAAGGAATAGAACCAGATAAAGTTTACCTCTGATATTTCTGATCTGCACCCAATGCCCTGATCAGGAAACAGCCAAGCCTCATTGAGCCAGACTCCTGCAACGACTAAAACAAAAATGGGAAATGATTGTACTCACTTCAAAGGCTTTGGGTGAACCAAACGTCTGAACTGCCAAATCTTCAAAAGTTTAAACATTAAACTCTAAAGGCATTAGTGACATTTATTCCAAATGATTATGCTTATTTTTAATGTTGACTTATTCTGTATTTGCTTGAAACTAAATGATTTTGTGTGAACAAAATAGTATTTAAGATTTTGGCAACAAGACTGTGTAATCCACACAGTGCTTCAGTGCTTTCATCTGGACAGAGTAGTAGAAGATCCAGACATTTTGACTCTCATCCGAAAGTCATTTTCAATCTGCGAGGCATTCGGAGTGTCAATCATTCAGATTAAAAGTGACTTTTGGATGACTAGTGGAAAATATAAAGTTTGACTAATTTACAACAACAAAAAAAGTTAGCTTCCCCTACTTTATATTTAGATTTGTTCTGCTTTTTCAATCCATCCCAAATCTTAATAAAAAGCATTGTTTATCTGCAGTTGTCTGTCATGTCTGTCCAACGACAACAGTAAACAGAAGCTACAAACTTGTTTGAGGAAGCTCCACAGATTCTCCCACGGTTGTTCTTCGCCTCAGCTGCGTGTCAACTTCTACAAACTGTGCTTTTATTAATGGTAAACATCCCCGAGTGAGCGGCGCGCATGCCAAGAAACTGAGTAATGCTTCCAAAGGCTGTCATGGGGGATTTAAAGCCCTGTATCATGACCCAGACAATAGAAGGAAGGAAGGTCTGTGTGCCGGGGCTGTGGGCAGGTACGCGCTGCTGAAAAATGGACTGGTGGATGGAGAAAATGTGCAATGGGAGCAGTGGTAATGGTTGTTTTGGGCGGTCAACTCCCTAGTAACCACCCAGAAGTTTAGAGCAACAAAGTGAAGGAACAAGCATGGAGGAATCTAGATTTTACACACTGTTCCGGTCTCTGACTTGATTGTTTGATCTGATGATTGCTGTGTTAAAGACTCAAGGCCAAGGCTTCATTTTCTCAAGGGCAAGCTTTTCCAAAAGTTTGTGGTCTCAGGGTGAAATAGGTGCACAGTGAATCAACCCACTGACTCAATTTGGGGTCAAACAAAATCACCGCAGAATAAAACAAGGATCTACCAAGGCTAAACCAGATTTAAGCTAGTGCTAACTGAAAAGTGAACCTGGATTACTGCACATCAGTAAGCAAGAGGAAATACTGTATATGTTACAGTATTAACAAATGCAGGTCTACATAACCATACAGCAACACATATGAGGACAAATAACATAGGTTGCTCAAGCAGCTGTTGTGGAAGAAGCGATGGATCTCATTGAAGATGATTCTAAATATTGGTCAACAATGAAATTTAATTCACTTTTTTTTTTCAATTAGGCAGTTACTAACAGGTTTGGGGTCTCATTTATAAAACTTTGCATAGAATTCTTAATAAAAGTGCACTAACAAAACACACATTTTTCATCTCTCAGCACAGATCTTTCTACTGCATCTTTGAAAGCTCATCTTTTTTTATTATTATTACAAACTAATGTAAAGAAAGGCGTTCATAGCATTTTTGTATGTACGCCTGCTTTATAAATGAGACCCAGCTCATTTTTAAGGCTATATTAGTATATGCTCGCCTCTACCAGAGAAGTGCATATTGGACTATAGAGCTAAAATAGTCACATTCCATTCTCCATGTTTTTGTAACATTCTCCCTCCGTGTGTCATGCTTACATGTGTGTGCAGTTACATAAAGCTACAGCAGACCATAAGGAAACCCTGCAGAGCTCTGATACAGTCCAGCTCCATTGTCCTCACAGGTCACTGGTTCTGCTTCTTTCTCTCTCGCTGACACGCCCGTCTGCTGCTACAAACACTCAACTGGCACATGTAGCTGCACTGCACACATGTATAAGTAAAAAGCTTAAAGGGGGAAATTACTATTGATGTATTTAAGTATAATTATAGGACAAGTGTTTGTTCCATTATGTTACTACTTTAAAAAAATGACAGAAACAAGGTAATAAGAACAATAATACCAATTTGGCTGTTCAATAATGTTATGATTATAGAGAAGATATTGATGAGATGTTGTCTATGTCATTATCATTTTTTTCTATATTGCGCTAACAAACCTATGAGGCCATACACTGACTGGCTCCATAACATTTCTTGACTCAAGACAAGAAAGCTTGATAATCAATTGATCGCCAATGGAAAAACAGCTATTGTCATTATGAAATCTATGCTATGTATTTTAGTCAAATAAATTTAGACCTCGAAATTTTCAAAAGTCCTGCGCACGGTCCTGGTGTCTTGTATTGTCTTGATGCTCAAGTGTTCAGAAAAGTCCTGTATTCACTTGAGCAGATGCACCAGTTGCACCAGCCAAAACCTAATGATTTCAGGGGAGGACTATCGGGTAATTTCTATGTGCATTCTCTTGTCTCCAAGACTCTAGATGCATTTGTCTTTGTGCTTAATGTAGTTGTGCATTGCCTTAGTATTAAAAAATCCTAAACCTAACCTCAATCTGCTTCTGCTGCAAACATGGCACTTGCATATTCCACATGACACAGCTCTCCATAGAAACACTGTTTTTTTTTTTTGTGTGTTTAGATGCATTTTTATAAAGAACATTAAAAAAAATTATGCTTATTTTCATTTTTGATAGGCTGGTGCAGGTCTCTCCAACAGGAAATTATAGTCACATTTACACAATAAAAAGTAAATTCAAACAATAGGAGATGTAAAAATTTGCACAATGATTCGTTGTATGCATTTTACTTTGTTATTAGAGCTACACGTGTTGACTGGTCCCTGGAAAATTGTGACTGCACCGGTCCTCACAAGAAAAAAGGTTAGGGACCACTGTGTCGCAGAAAGCTGTAGGAGGAGCACTACTTGCCTGGGATCCAGAACCCATGCTTCAGCAAACTGCGAAGAGTGGGTCTGGTCACCACGCCCTCCGCTTGCGTTTCAGATCAAATCTACATCGTACCAGGCAATCAGATTACTTTTTTGTTGTGTGACGCAGATGAAACAAAAAAGCTGATTGGTCGTCTGTCATTTAGACCAAAATCTAACTTCACATCTAACTGTGATGTTTTTTAGTTCCATGTGATATTTTTTTCCATGTATTTTTTTTCGTCGAGAGCAGCCATGTTTGCTTTAACAATGAGTGTCTCTGATTGGCTAATTCATCTGTCAATCACGGCTAGAAATGCAAAAGGGGGACACTGTGGCCAGACAATAAATTTTGTATATATCGTCTGGATTTTCCAGGCAAGAGCACTACTGCTCAAGATGGTTCAAACTGTTTAAAATTATTTAGCGTGGTTGCTAAATCATGTTCATATCATATAAAAAAGGGATTTTATTATTAATCTGCCATCAGAGATTATTTTACTACACAACACAATTTCAAAGTGCTACAGAAATAAGTTAAAACATGTTGACAAGTAGAGCAACATACAAATTCATAATATTTACAATAGAAATAAATAAAAACATGCATGAGTTGACTGAGTTAGGTTGGGGCCGTTCCAGGTTTTGGCACTCTTATGTAAGGAGGCCAATTTTATATTGACTTCAATTTAACCAGGAAAGTCCCATGGATGTTTTCTTGCTATGAGGCCAGAGCACTAACCACTGCGCCACCGTGTCACCCAGGTAAACTAACACAAATGTCCAGTTCTAGGTCACCTGAACTGTAAATACCACAAAGTGAACTTGGCCCCACAGAAGGCACAGAGTTTGGACTTTGCTCTGGGAGAAAAGGTTGTGTTTGTGAGGCTGTAAAAGACTGATCCATTCAGAACAGGAGAACTGGGACGTGTGCAGGAGACTCACTGGACTTCTGCCAAAAACTGCAGCAGGTGGGTGTTTTTTTAATCTTATAATGTCTAAACTTGTGTTAATGTGTCAAGAATATATTTTTAAAGTGGAAAGCTGTGATGTAACGCTTTTTATCTCGTAGGCTGACTGGTTTTATTCTTGCATATACTGTTTAGTAGGTTTACAATAAAATCTTTGTGAACATTGTGCAATTGAAAATGAGCTGTTGGATTAAATACAGATAATACTGTATATAGGCCTAAAAATGTTAAAGGTACACGCCTATTGGGAAAAGGCTTGAAATGTAAGCTTTTTGCAATTTTCTTTAAATGCTAAATTTGTATATAAAGTTAAGCAAATTGATTTATATTTTATAAGGTAACTTTTCTTTATTTACATGTTTTACACTATTTTTTGTAGAGTATTATTTATTATACAGTATATGTGGTAATTGATCCAAGTTTGACTTCCTGACATCTAAACATACAGTATTTACAATCATTTGTTTTTTCTTTGCATTTCACATACAGTATGTCAATACATAGATAAATTCATAAAGTATTGTCCATTCTTTCGTTGATTATTTAGTCATGTTTTACTATTATAGTCTTTCATTATCTTTTGTTATGTCACTCTGCCCTTGGACCAGAAGCATGTCTTTGTGTATCTGGGGTTAAAGTCACCAAACTCAGCTGCTGTTCAGAGGTCATGAATGTAAGAAAGCTAGAACTGTTTTACCCTAAAGTAACTTATCCATCCAATCGACTATTTATAAACTGAAGACGTTACAACTTGCCCAGTGTAAAGACCAGAGAATTGGGCCAGCTCCAGAGAACATCCTGTCTCCTTTACGAGCTGGAGCTGTAGGCCAATCTCACAGAAATGCAATCTCACAGTGGAGTTGCAAGGGTACCATGGGGCCCTCACGCCCGATAATAACACTTTGGCTTTAACCAATGAGAATGCCTCGCCCGCTCTACAAGCTGGAGCTGGCATCTAAACCTCAGTTTACATCAAGGTCTAAACTTGGATTAAGTTAATTTATCAGGGACAGAGTACGGGAACCTGCTTCTCCACACAAATGTCCACTGGCTGAGTCAGGGGCAAAGTGCTTGTGGATTTACTGCCTCAAATAAAGAAGTTCTTGTCTACAAGAAATGAAGAGTACGAGCAACTGTCCGAGGACGGGTGGCTACAGGACCTGGGGATTTTAACAGATCACTGCCAAACTAAATGCCCTGAATCTCGAGCTCCAGGGAAAGGACAGACGACTGCCTCACATGATCAGCTCATTGAACATCGTTAAAGCCAAGTTGTATATGTTGGCAACACACCTGCAGAAGAGAGACATTTCCCCAACCTGGAGAAAATGTCACAAGGTGTAAGTAACAAGGATGCTTTTCATCCAAAGCAGTTTCAGAGTCTAGCCGACTTGGTGAGTTGAGCACTATGGAATATATTGCTGCATCTGTTTTAAATTCATTTATGGTCACTTATGTTGAACAGTTGGCAACTAAGTTTTAGAATGTGTTTTCTTTGCCGAGTGGAGTAGATATGGAAATCACTGAGTTGCACATTGCGCTTAAAGTAATCTCTGGGGACTAGTGAGCAGTGGAAACTTTCCTCTTCTTCATAAATGTGCACTAAAAGTGAATGCTTACTTTGATTCGACTTATTTGTGTGAGATGGTATTTTCACAGATGAAAATCATAAAATCCAGGTACAGAAACAGTCTGACTGATGCACATCTCTCAGATTAGCTGTCTGGAGCTAAAAGCCAACCTCCAAAGCATTGTCAGAGGAACTTCAGTCTCTGCCATCACACTGAGTTTGTTTGATGATAATTTATATTCAGTACTCTATAAAACATTTATTGTTAAATATGTCTGCTTGTTTGCACTGCATTGTTTGCGCTATGTGTTGATGTGCAGTTGTTTCTGCAGTGTGGATATTTGTTTTTTAAAAGCAGTTACTGAAAAAAATGTATTTCTAAAATTGAAGCATATTTAATTTTAAAAAATGTACTTTTGTTACATGTTGGTAGATCTTCATGTACTCTCAGAATGAGCATGGAGATCTTTAACAGAAAAAAGTTGGCGACCACTGGTCTAAATTATTTCCCCTCCTTCAAAATAAAGTCAAAAAAGAGAACAAATGATTGCAAATAATAGGCTATACCTTTTTGTCTTTCTAGGATGTGGACCTCTCTCTCCCTCACCGTACTTATTGTCATGCTGCTCAGTTTTCCCAGTGGCGACAGCAGTAAGATTGTAGTGGTTCCAGTGGATGGCAGCCATTGGCTCAACATGGAGATTATCTTGAGAAAACTGCATTCCAGAGGCCACGAAATCACCGTTCTCCGTTCTCCTAAGAGTTGGTACATCCCTGAGAACTCCACCATTTACTCCTCTATCAACGTACACATGCTGGAGGACGAGGAAGACCTGGAAGCCTACAATCGGTTGCTTCTAGACGTCATCAAATGCCGCGAGAAGTCAAGTTTTATTCGGTCCTTTTGTCAACAGTACGAGATCACCAAACTGTTGAGTAAAGGTCATAAGATACTCGCTGATTCGACTGCAGCTCTTCTGGACAATCCTGTTTTTATGAAAAAAATGCATGACGCACAATTTGACCTGATGTTGACTGACCCAGCCTTTTCTGTGGGCGTAATTCTTGGAAGCTATCTGAAGTTGCCCATGGTTTTCAATGTTCGATGGATAAACAATGGAGAAAGTCATTTTGCAATGGCGCCTTCACCTCCGTCTTATGTTCCAGTTTCAGGAACAGAACTTACCGACAAACTGGACTTCATGGAGAGAGTGAAAAATGTTTTATTTTATTTTTACTATCAATTAGAGCTGCAGTTTCTTATAAATCCACCTTATAATGATCTTATGTCACGTCATTTTCCACCTGGAACTGACTTGTTGTCTTTGGAACTATCTGCTGACATCTGGTTAGTGAGAGCGGATTTTATCTTTGAATTCCCACGTCCGACTATGCCCAATGTGGTCTACATTGGTGGGTTCCAATGCCAAGAACCATCGCCTCTTTCTGGAGACTTGCAAAGCTTTGTTGAAAGTTCTGGCGATCACGGAGTCGTCATAATGTCCTTGGGAACATTTGTGTCTGCTTTGCCTCGCAAAACAACTGAGGCCATCGCTGCAGCGTTTGCTGAACTTCCACAAAAAGTCATATGGCGGTATATCGGACAACCACCAACCTCTCTAGGCAACAACACGTTACTGGTAAAATGGCTGCCTCAGAAAGATCTCCTTGGACATCCCAAAACCCGTGCGTTTGTAGCCCACGGAGGTACAAATGGAATGTACGAAGCCATCTACCATGGCGTTCCCGTCGTAGGTTTACCGTTGCTTTTTGACCAGTTTGATAATGTACTTCGATTGAAAGCGCGAGGAGCTGCCAGAATTGTTGAGGCCAAATCAATTACTAAAGATTCCTTCCTGGAGGCGGTCAAGGATGTCATAGAGAACCCTTCATACCGTGAAAATATTCAGCGACTTTCAAGGTTGCACCGTGACACTCCAATTTCGCCAATGGACGCTGCCTTGTTTTGGATAGAATATGTCATTAGAAATAAAGGTGCTCAGCATCTCCAGTCAGCAGGCTACCGGTTACCGTGGTATTCCTATTTTTGTTTAGATGTAGCTGCATTTTTGTTAGCCATCTTAGTTGCCATGATTTGGTTTTCAGTTTTCTGTTGCAGACGTATCTGCTGTGGAAGGTCCAAGAGAAAGTTAAAAGGAGAGTGAATGTAACTGAATAAATATTGTATTCATGATGCTGTTGTTTTTTTTTTAATGATGAGGTTCACAAAATTGGGAATATCTGGTCGCTACCAAAACCAAAAGAACTTGTAACATCAGTAAGTGTATCTCTAAATCAAGATTTATTTAAAGCCACAGCAGGAATAATTTTTGACGTGGTTAACATTTGACAAACTCTATTAATTTGATGTCAATGATAGCTTAAAAATAAATACAACAAAATTGAACGTCGGGTGGAAAATTACTTAAAATCTCTAGAAAAGTCTGAGAATAATATTATCATTCATGAATATTGATATTTTGATGTGTGGTATATATGAATAATAACTTCACTAATGTTGCCTTTATCAAAACTACTGTTGAAAACTGTTGTCATCTGCCTAACTTTATATTATTTATTTTATTATCACCTTTTGCTGTTGGCCTTTAAATAGGGAAAATTATATTTTCTAGAAACAATAAATAAATAAAATATTTGGGACGTTACAGTGGGACAGCGCTCTTGGTTCATAGCAAGAAGGTCCTAAGTTCGAGTCACAGGTGGCCCGGGGCCGTTCTATGTGGAGTTTGCATGTTCTCCCTGTGTCCGTGTACACTGAAAAAAATAACTTGTTGAATTTACAAAATTTTTCCATTATGAAATATTGCAAACAGTAAATTTGAATAAATTCAGCTAATTTTTGTATGTCAAGTTTAAAACAATAGAATGTTTGTTTGCAATAAAAAATGTTTATTGATTATACTTTATAATGATTAGTAATCATTATTTATGATAACTAATCATAAATCCAACAAATTTCTCATCCTCTGTTCGTCTCACTGAGGATTTTTTTTTTCTTTACTTTTAAAATTTTGTTCATCATGACCTTAAAAAAACCTTAAAAATATGGTTATGTTCTATTATTTCCCTTCCTTCACTAAGCTTGAACATAAAATCAAAAAAGAGAACATATGATTGCAAATTATAATATACCTTTCTGTCTTTCTAGGATGTGGACCTCTCTCTCCCTCACCGTACTAACAGTTGTGCTGCTCTGTTTCCCCGGTGGTGACAGCAGTAAGATTGTAGTGGTTCCAGTGGATGGCAGCCATTGGCTCAACATGGAGATTATCTTGAGAAAACTGCATTCCAGAGGCCACGAAATTACCGTTCTTCGTTCTCCCAAGAGTTGGTACATCCCTGAAAACTCCACCGTTTACACCTCCATCAACATCCACAGCCTTGAGGACGAGGAGGACATGGAAGTCTACAATCGAATGCTTCTAGATGTCATCGAATGTCGCAAAAAATCAATTTTCATTCGGTCTTTTTGCCAACAATACCAGATCACCAAACTGTTACGTAAAGGTCATAAGATACTCGCTGATTCGGCTGCAGCTCTTCTGGACAATCCTGTTTTTATGAAGAAAATGTATGACATGCAATTTGACCTGATGTTGACGGACCCTGGCATGCCCGTAGGCGTGATTCTGGGAAGCTACCTCAAGTTGCCCATGGTTTTCAATGTTCGCTGGATAAACAACGGAGAAAGTCATTTTGCAATGGCGCCTTCACCTCCGTCTTATGTTCCAGTTTCAGGAACAGAGCTTACGGACAAAATGGACTTCATGGAGAGTGTGAAAAATGTTTTATTCTATTTTTACAGTCAAATAGAGCTAGAGTTTCTTATATATCCTGCTTATAATGATCTTATGTCACGTCATTTTCCACCTGGAACTGACTTGTTGTCTTTAGAACTGTCTGCTGACATCTGGTTAGTGAGAGCGGATTTTGTCTTTGAATTCCCACGTCCGACTATGCCCAATGTTGTTTATATTGGTGGGTTCCAAAGCCAAGAACCATCGCCTCTTTCTGGAGACTTGCAAACCTTTGTTGAAAGTTCTGGCGATCACGGAGTCGTCATAATGTCCTTGGGAACAATTGTGTCTGCTTTGCCTCGTGAAACCACAGAGGCCATTGCTGCAGCGTTTGCTGAACTTCCACAAAAAGTCATATGGAGGTATATTGGACAACCGCCAACTTCTTTGGGCAACAATACATTGCTGGTAAAATGGCTGCCTCAAAAAGATCTCCTTGGACATCCCAAAACCCGTGCGTTTGTAGCCCACGGAGGTACAAATGGAATGTACGAAGCCATTTACCACGGCGTTCCTGTTGTGGGTTTACCGTTACTTTTTGACCAGTTTGATAATGTGATTCGATTGAAAGCGCGAGGAGCTGCCAGAATTGTCGAGGCCAAATCAATTACTAAAGATTCCTTCCTGGAGGCGGTCAAGGATGTCATAGAGAACCCCTCATACCGTGAAAACATTCAGAGACTTTCGAGGTTGCATCGTGACACTCCGATATCGCCAATGGATGCTGCCTTGTTTTGGATAGAGTATGTCATTAGAAATAAAGGTGCTCGGCATCTCCAGTCGGCTGGCTACCAGTTACCATGGTATTCTTATTTTTGTTTAGATGTAGCTGCATTTTTGTTATTCACTTTAGTTGCCATGGTTTGGTTTTCAGTTTTTTGTTGCAGACGTATCTGCTGTGGAAGGTCCAAGAGAAAGTTAAAAGGAGAGTGAATGTAACTGAATAAAAATTGTATTTATTATGCTGTTTCATGTACTTTAATAAGTGTATTTGTAAATCAAAGTTTACTTGAAGCTAGAGCAGGAAAATAGTGACCCTAATTTTTGTTGTGGTTAACATTTGACAAACCGTATTAATTAATTCAAAGCGCTTTTTTAGCTATGGAAACTCACCCCAGAAAAGTGATGTCGACCGATAATCACTCTATAGTTTAGTCCCCTCCCCAGTCACTAGTTTGCCTTTCACAAAAGTACTGTTGAAAAATCTGCATTAATATGAATATACTGTATATACTTGAAAACTTTGAGTATTTCAATATCATCTTTTGGTCTTTGACTGTTGGCCTTTGAATAGAGAAAGTATTTGGGATGTCACGGCACTACAGATGAAAATTATCTGTAAAGTTAGAATCTGATAAGCATCTCTGCATTGTCCTTTATGTAATTGCATATTGTCCTATTAAACCTTATCTTACATTAAATAGAGTCTACTTTTCAAACTAATTATTTGGAGTTAAAAATGACTGGCAATCAAAAGCAAGGCTATACCAACTTTCTCTCCAGCTCAACAACACTATATGCTTGCCCTTTATGCAGCTGTCATTGACTTAGTGAACTTATCCCCATTGTAAGTGGTCTGTCAACTTTACAAAGACATGAGGGTCTGGAATAAGAGCCCCGGGTTTCAATTTCAAAGACAGGCTTTCCGAGCATTGACTCAACCAATCACAAAAAAAAAAAAAAAAGGAAATTACATCAAATCAGCAGCACGAAGATTTTTTCAGTCTGAAGGCTCTCAACACGGTTTATTACGGCTACGTCCGCCATGTTGAATTTTTTTAAACGGTTAGGAAAAAAATCTTTTGATATTGGGGAGAGGAGCGGCCATTTGAGATTGTATAGTTTTAGTTCTGGATGACAAAGTGATTAACTTTGTCTTTGGTTCCAGACTCTTCTGCATTTGAACAGAATGTAGGTGGGGCTGGCTGGTCAAGCAAGTAAAACGAGGTAGTTATCTCTTTATAGGTCTGTTGTTCTGTTCTTGCATATAATGTGGCTTACTGCTAGCCAGGCTAACGCCACCTAGTGCCTCCGCTCCATTTCATTTCACTCCAGCAATGAAACCGGCTGATACATCAGGCTACTGCAGGCAACTGTGGCAGTGGCATAGTAGTAATTATTCAACAATGAATTAATAGAAAAATGTATGCTTATTTAATTCTCTTGGCAGATAACAAGTAAAACTGATGCCAAAGGAACAATAGTATAACATTTGAAAACTTTAAAAAGTAACTTTGCTAACAATCACATGACTGATTTAGCTTCAATCATGATTTAAGTTGTGTTTTTAAAGCGGGTAATGTTAAGCACTCTTATTTGAATACTGCTCTTAATGTTAGATACAAGGGTTTTACAAATACGTCATTTTTTAGCTCAATAGTTTAAGCCTTAAAGCTGCAATCCAGGTTCATAAGTGTAACTTATATGAGTTTAAGTATTGCCGATGTGTAACCCATCTTGCCAAAGAGTTTGTCATGATACTATATCCAGATATACAAGTATTGAGTACAGTCCTAAGTGGAAGAACATGCACACTCCACATAGAAAGGCCTAGACCCTCTGGGAATTGAAACCAGGCCCTTCTTGTTACGAGGCCAGAATGCTAACCGCTGCGCCACTGTGTCACCCAGGTAAGCTAACAGAAATGTTCATTTCAAAGTGATCTAAACTGTAAATACCACAGTTGGTTGATTCAAAGTGAACTTGGCCCCACAGAAGGCACAGAGTTTGGACTTTGCTCTGGGAGAATAGATGGTGTTTGTGAGGCTGTAAAAGACAGATCCATTCAGAACAAGAGAACTGGGAAGTGTGCAGGAGACTCACTGGACTTCCGCCAAAAACTGCAGCAGGTGGGTTTAATTTTTTAATAATATAATGTCTAAATCTGTGTTACATTAGCAAGAAAAATGTTTGTTTTTTTTTGTTTTTTTTAAGTGGCAAGCTGTGACTCAGCGCTTTTGCTGACAGGTTGCATATGTTTAGTGGGTTTAGTATTGAAGCATTGTTAGCATTGTGAAATAGAAAATGAGCTGTTGGATTAAATACAGTATGTAGGAAAATATATAGGCTTAAAATTTTTAAAGTTACATGCTTATAGATGGGAAAAGGCTCATAAAATTTCTATTATCGCCCACTTTGTATATAATAAAAAAAATCTACTTTCAGAATTACATTTACTTTTGCAAAAATAGGCAATATTTTTACACTTGATTTACATGTTATACATTATTTTTTGCAGAGTAATTTGTCTTGTACTTGATAAATCTGAATTTTTTTCTTTACATTTTACACACATCAATGCATAATGAATTCATAGTTATTACCACAAAATCCAACATATTTTAATACAATGTAATAACTGGAAATTTAATTTTTCAAATCTACTTCATTAATAAACTGACAATATTACAACTTGCCCAGTGTTAAAGACCAGAGAATTGCGCCGGCTCCAGAGAACATCCTTTCCTCCTCTTCTTTGCGAGGTGGAGCTGCAGAACACTCTCACAGAAATGCGTATGTTCAGTGGCGTTGCAAGAATACTATATGGGCTTTCACGTGCAATAATAAAGTAAACAAAGTATTGTGACATCAACATTAAATCGTTATAATTTCAATTGTAAAAAAAAAAAAAGAGTAAAAATTGTAAAAAAAAGGACTTACAATTTTGACTTAATGAATGTTGTATTGCTAAACATTCTTTATAAGTAAACAAAGCAACAATAAACAAACACAAAAACATGTCGGGACAGTGTTTAAGCATTTTAATTGGTGCAGTCACGCAAATTTTGTCACAGAGTAATTTCAAAGACACCCCAAGAGGCGCCCAAAACGCTCCCAGCGCTCCTCAAGGTGTCAGTGGACAAGGGCACTTTTTATGCCCTTACGTGCTTCTTTGCGTTCCCGCTTGTTTGTAAAAGGCTTTGTTTTGCACATAGACAGATCACATTGAGAGGGAGAAGGAGGGAGGGAGAGAGATAGAGGCTTGCAGTTTCTTCTAAATTTCTTGTGGCTGCTGGACGGTGCTTAATCTGGCTGCTGGAGACATGGTTTGGACTTCATCAACAGAATTATGGACGATGAATGAAATTACGGACTAGAACAAGAACTTATTAACTTAGTAGAACTAGAACTTATTAATGGAAACCTTTTGAAACTTAATTAAACTGAATATATATGTAGCTTTAATAACATTGCCTTGTCTGTCAATTTTACTTACCTTTGTTGCCTTATGTTTAGTTTTGTTTTTTGTTTTTTTCGGGTTTATACCAGGAGGCATGGCTGGTCTTTTTGTTTTGTTTTCAGTATTTTATTGCTTTGCCTATTATTTTAAATTTCACCACTGCCACATTATAATACACCTTTTTGTCTTTCTAGGATGTGGATCTCTCTCTCCCTCACCGTACTCACCGTCGTGCTGCTCGGTTTTCCCGGTAGCGACAGCAGTAAGATTGTAGTGGTTCCATTGGATGGCAGTCATTGGCTAAACATAGAGATTATCCTGAGAAAACTGCATTCCAGAGGCCATGAAATCACCGTTCTTCGTTCTCAGAAGAGTTGGTACATACCTGAGAACTCCACCATTTACACCTCTATCAACATCCACAGCATTGAGGACGAGGGGGACCTGGAAGCCTACAATCGAATGCTTCTAGACGTCATCAAATGCCGCGAGAAGACAAGTTTCATTCGGTCCTTTTGCCAACGATACAAGATCACCAGACTGTTACGTAAAGGCCATAAGATACTCGCTGATTCGGCTGCAGCTCTCTTGGACAATCCTGTTTTTATGAAGAAAATGCATGACGGACAATTTGACTTGATGCTGACGGACCCTGCATTTCCTGTGGGCGTAATTTTGGGAAGCTACCTCAAGTTGCCCATGGTTTTCAATGTTCGCTGGATAAACAACGGAGACAGTCATTTTGCAATGGCGCCTTCACCTTCGTCTTATGTTCCAATTTCAGGAACAGAACTTACTGACAAAATGGAGTTTGAGGAGAGAGTGAAAAATGTCTTATACTATTTTTACAGTCAAATAGAGCTACAGTTTTTTATAAATCCAGCTTATTATGATCTTATGTCACGTCATTTTTCACCTGGAACCGACTTGTTGTCTTTAGAACTGTCTGCTGACATCTGGTTAGTGAGAGCGGATTTTGTCTTTGAATTCCCACGTCCGACTATGCCCAATGTGGTCTATATTGGTGGGCTCCAATGCCATGAGCCATCGCCTCTTTCTGGAGACTTGCAAAGCTTTGTTGAAAGTTCTGGCGATGACGGAGTCGTCATAATGTCCTTGGGAACACTCGTGTCTGCTTTACCTCGCAAAACAACTGAAGCCATCGCTGAAGCATTTGCAGAACTCCCACAAAAAGTCATATGGAAATATATCGGACAACCACCAACCTCTTTGGGCAACAATACATTACTGGTAAAATGGCTGCCTCAAAAAGATCTCCTTGGACATCCCAAAACTCGTGCGTTTGTAGCCCACGGAGGTACAAATGGAATGTACGAAGCCATCTACCACGGCGTTCCTGTTGTGGGTTTACCGTTACTTTTTGACCAGTTTGATAATGTACTTCGATTAAAAGCACGAGGAGCTGCCCGGGTTGTTGAGCCGAGCTTCATCACTAAAGATTCCTTCCTTGAGGCGGTCAAAGATGTAATAGAGAACCCCTCATACCGTGAAAACATTCAGAGACTTTCGAGGTTGCATCGTGACACTCCGATATCGCCAATGGACGCTGCCTTGTTTTGGATAGAGTATGTCATTAGAAATAAAGGTGCTCAGCATCTCCAGTCGGCAGGCTACTGGTTACCATGGTATTCCTATTTTTGTTTAGATGTAGCTGCATTTTTGTTATTCACTTTAGTTGCCATGGTTTGGTTTTCAGTTTTTTGTTGCAGACGTATCTGCTGTGGAAGGTCCAAGAGAAAGTTAAAAGGAGAGTGAATGTAACTGAATAAAAATTGTATTTATGATGATGTTTTTGTGTTTTTGTTTTTTTCCCTAAAATGATGGGGTTCACAAGATATCTGGTCAAACCAAAACCATATTGGTTTTGAACAAAACATCATCATAAATACAATTTATGATGTATTTAAGTGTATCAGTAAGTGTATCAGTAAGAACTTGAACATCAGTAAGTGTATCTCTAAATTAAGGTTTATTTAATGCCACAGCAGGAAATTGGTAAACCTGAATTTTGTTGTGGTTAACATTTGACAGATTCTTTCTATTACTTTGATAACACTGATTTTTTATTGAAGACTTAAAAATAAATGCATATCATTCATGATAATTGATTTTTTTAATATAAGACAGGTACATAGGTAGTACTTCATTGTCATCTTTTGATCTTTGACTGTTTGCAAATATATAGTATTTTCAAGAAAAGAATTACTCTAATGGGCGACACTATGGCAGAGCAGTTAGTGCCCTGGGTTCACAGCAAGAAGGTCAAAGGTTTGAGTCACAGGCGACCCGGGCCTTTCTACGTGGAGTTTGAATGTTTTCCCAGTGTCTGCGTAGGTTTCCTCTGGGTGCTCAGATTTCCCCTAGCACAAAAAACATGTCCAGTAGCCCCCCCCCCTCTACCAGAACTACAGATGGAAAAACTAGAATCTCATACAAACATATCTGCATTGTGCTTTATGTAATTGTACATTGTCCAGATAAACCTTAACCTTACCTTACTTTACATTTAATACAAGGTCTTCTTTTCAAACTATAATTATCTGGAGTTTACAATGATTGACTGGTGTTCAGATGCAGGACTACACCAACTTTCTCTCCAGCTCAACAGCACTGTTTGCTTGCCCCTTATGCTTAGTTGTCAAGGACTTGGTGAACTTAGCCCCATAAAAAATGTAGAGCGGACTTTGCACAATATTATAGGTAAGCCTATTGTTTGATCGGCTTAAACCATTCAGAACGTGGACGCGTGTAGAAGAAGACATCATTGGATCTGTGCAGAACGACAACAACAGGTAATTAAACAAAATTGTCTTTGTTTAAACTTAGAGAAAACAGTTTATTTAGTAAAATGACTGTTTTGGAGGTGGTTCTTATCTCGTGCTGACTCTTTATGGGTCTGTTTTGTTCTTGCATATAATGTAAAGGTTTACTGCAGGCATCTGTGCCATAGCAATAATATTTCAACAATGAATTCATACAAAAAATATGCTAAATTAAAGATCCCAACTCTAAAATTCTCATAAGTTTCAGTTGCTCAGAAAATTCCAGATTCAGTTCTATACCAGCAGTTGTAAAAAGAGAAAAAAAAATGCATATAGATATAAGTTTAGAGTAGCTAGGCTAAAGTTTATAGTCTATATGTTTCTTGCTTGCTTCTTTTGCGAATGGACAGCATTTTTAAATTGGAAGATTATTGACTTCAACCAAAGCAGAAGTAATTGATTAAAATGATTTCTCAAGCACCCAATTTAGTTTATTTTATTGATTTATTTTTGCTAAAAAAGGCAACAGTTTGACACATGTTTTATATAAATTTTGACTAAATTCAGCTTTTCTGTGTCATTTTAAACAATTCTATTTAATTGTACTTTTCACCTATGTATTACCACAGCAATGATGATTATTCCTGGATTTCATCAATTAAGTACATTTAAGTGTGTGATGAAATATTTATTTTCAAATTTATTTGACATTATTGACATCACAGTGTTTAACTATTAGCATAATGGTCTTGAACCTACTGTACGGCGGCTCTTGGGTTATCTGCGGTTAAAGTGACACAACAGATAAAACGTCAGTGAAAAAGAACTGGTTTGACCCTCGATGTGTCCTGAGTTAACTTTTCAGTGAGGCCAGTGGAAAAGTCATGGGATAGCTACAATCACAGTGACCGGCCATTTATTCTGAAAATAATGAATCTCATAATAAACTCCTATAGGGATTTATAATGAATCTCATTATAAACTCCTATAGGGATTTAGAAAAAAATATAGTAAAAGTACAAAAGTTGCTTCTGCGGCTTTATAAATTATGAAGTTAATAAAACATTTAGCTTAAGATTTGTTTGTCTTTTTAAACTTAAAAACAACCACATTGTGGATATGACTTAGCACATAGCTGGTTAGCCCGCAGCATGTCTTTAAACTCTTAATACTTGACTTTTTAGAAACCTCAATGGCGGTTTAGTGGTCTGTACTAACGGAACCAGGGCAATCTTCCTGTTAAGCTCAATTTCCTGGGATCCAACACTCAAGCTTCTTCAATAGAGAGGGTCTGGCTATCATAACCCCACATCTTGAATCAGTCAGATATGTTTTTTTGCACACACATGAAACAAAATAGATCAATGGTAGTATGTCATTTAAAACGTCAATCTACTTTCACTTCATATGAAAGCACAATTAAGCAACTTCAGCAAACATTAATAGACCTTTTTTGTTTCTTTCCCCAGGATGTGGGCCTTTTTCTCTTTCTCCTTGACAATACTGTCGGTCCTGCTGAGTTTCCCCGGTGGTGACAGCGGCAGAATTCTTGTGGTTCCAGTGGATGGCAGCCATTGGCTTAACATGGAGATCATCCTACGAAAACTGCACGCCAAAGGTCATGAACTCACCGTTCTCCATTCTCCCAAGAGCTGGTTTATCTCCAAAAACTCCACCATGTACACCTCCATCCTCATCCGCACGTTGGGGGTTGAGGACGACATGGAAGGCTACAACCGAATTCTTAAAGACATGATGGAATGCCGCAAGAAGTCGCCTTTCATTCTAACCATCTGTCAACAATATGAAGTCACCAAAATGGTGCGCAGCTATCATGCGATTCTTGCCAATGATATAGCAGCTCTTCTAGATGACCCTGTTTTCATGAAGAAACTGCATGACATGAAATTTGACTTGATGTTGACGGACCCGGCATTCCCTGTAGGTGTGATTCTTGGAGGCTACCTCAAGTTGCCCATGGTTTTCAATGTTCGTTGGTTAAGCAACGGAGAGAGCCAGTTAACAATTGCACCTTCACCTCCTTCCTTTGTTCCATTTTCAGGGACTGAACTTAGCGACAAGATGAACTTTGTGGAGAGAGTGAAAAATGTCTTATTCTGTTTTTACAGTCAAATAGAGCTACAGTTTCGTGTGTACCCTGCTTATGTTGATCTTATTACACGTCATTTTCCACCTGGAACCGACTTGTTGTCTTTGGAACTATCTGCTGCCATCTGGTTAGTGAGATCAGATTTCATCTTTGAATTCCCACGTCCGACTATGCCCAATGTGGTCTACATTGGTGGTTCCAATGCAAAGAACCATCGCCTCTTCCTGGTGATTTGCAAAGCTTTGTTGAAAGCTCTGGTGATCATGGAGTCATTGTAATGTCTTTGGGATCGTTTGCATCTTTTTTGCCTAAAGAAATAACTGAAGCCATCGCTGCAGCGTTTGCAGAACTCCCACAAAAAGTCATATGGAGGTATATTGGACAACCACCAACCACTCTGGGCAATAATACATTACTGGTAAAATGGCTGCCTCAAAAAGATCTCCTCGGACATCCCAAAACCCGTGCGTTCGTAGCCCATGGAGGGACAAATGGTTTGTACGAAGCCATCTACCACGGCGTTCCTGTTGTGGGTTTTCCGTTGCTTTTTGACCAGTTTGATAATGTGATTCGATTGAAAGCTCGAGGAGCTGCCCAGGTTGTTGAACCCAGCTTGATCACTAAAGATTCCTTCCTGGAGGCGGTCAAGGATGTTATAGAGAACCCCTCATACCGTGAAAATATTCAGCGACTTTCGAGGTTGCATCGTGACACTCCGATATCGCCAATGGACACTGCCTTGTTTTGGATAGAATATGTCATTAGAAATAAAGGTGCTCAGCATCTCCAGTCGGCAGGCTACCGGTTACCGTGGTATTCCTATTTTTGTTTAGATGTAGCTGCATTTTTGTTAGCCATCTTAGTTTTTATTGTTTGGTTTTCAGTTTTCTGTTGCAGACGTATCTGCTGTGGAAGGTCCAAGAGAAAGTTAAAACGAGAGTAAATGCAACTGAATGAATATTGTATTCATGATGCTGTTTTTGTTTGTTTTTTTCCTCCGAAAATGATGAGGTTTACAAAATTGGAAATATCTATTTATACCAAAACCAAAAGAGCTTGTACATCAGTTAGTATATCTCTAAAGCAAGGTTTATTTAAATCCACAGCAGGAAACACATTTTTGTTGTTTAATTAATTTGATATAAATGATAGCCTAAATGTAAATGCAAAAAAAAAAAAAAAGTTAACACTGGGGTGAAAACTTACTCTCTAGAAAAATCTGCAAATAAACTTATCATTCATGAATATTTGTATTTTGATGTGTGGTATATATGTATTGCTAACTTCACTAGTGTTGCCTTTCACAAAACTACTGCTGAAATATGTTGTCATGTGCCTAACTTTATATTATGCATTTCATTATCATCATGACCTTTAACTGTTGGCATTTAAATA
The DNA here is from genome assembly GCA_038363315.1 of Mugilogobius chulae. NCBI lineage: Eukaryota > Metazoa > Chordata > Actinopteri > Gobiiformes > Gobiidae > Mugilogobius > Mugilogobius chulae. The sequence goes on along the minus strand of CM076406.1, from coordinate 23,969,432 downwards.
GAGGAAGTTATATTTTCAAGAAGAAAAATCACTGTTTATTTAGGACGTTACAGTGGGACAGTGGTTAGCGCTCTGGGTTCATAGCAATAAGGTTTGGGTCACAGGTGGCCTTGGCCTTTCTACAGTATGTGGAGTTTGCATGTTTTCCCTGTGTCTGTGTAGGTTTTCTCTGGGTGCTAAGATTTCCCCTAGCACTAAAAACATGTCCAGCAGCTCCTCCCTTGTACCAGAACTACAAATGTAAATTATCTCTAAAACTAGAATCTTACAAACATCTCCGCATTGTGCTTTATGTAATTGTACATTGTCCTAATAAACCTTTACCTTACTTTACCTATACACAATGTCTACTTATCATATTTATTTGGCGTTAACAATGATTGACTGGCGTTCAGAAGCAGGACTACACCAACTTTTCTCTCCAGCTCAACACTGTTTGCTTGCCCCTTTATACAGCTGTCAAGGACTTGGGGAACTTGGCCCCAATAAAAAGTGTAGAGAGGACTTTGCACAAGTTTATAGGTAGGCCTATAATTGTTTGATAGGCGGAAATCATTCAGAACTTGTACCTGTGTAGAAGACATCACTGGATCGGTGCAAAACAACAGGTAACAAAAATGTCTGTGTAATGTCAGATCAAACATTCAGGGTTTTTTTTCTATAGTAAAATGTTTTTAGAAGTGGTTCTTATCTCATGTTGACTCTTTATGGGTTTGTTGTTGTGTTCTTGGATAATATAAAGGTTTCTTGCAGCCAACTGTGCAAACCTTGTAAAATTTCAACAATGAATTATTACGAAAATGTATGTCTAATAATTAAAAAAAAAAGTTTTTAATCCCTCACTCCGGGTTTTATATTTTCCTGATAAGTTCCAGTTCAGAATACAGTCTAGTCAGTTCCATCAGTTTAGAGTGGCTAAAGACTAAAGTTCATAGTCGCATTATTTATTAACTTTATATTTTAAATGAGCAAACCCAGCAACAAGCGTATTAATGGACAGCATTTTTTTTTATATGAAGAGCATTGATTTCAGCCAAAGCAATAGCTGTACTTACGTCTTATAAATGTTTTGACTAAGGTTATCGTTTCTGAATAATTTCTCACAATTCATTGATTGTACTTGGAAATACATTTTACATTTCACGTAGGTCATAGCACAAGCTCAGCTATTACCACAGCAATGACTATATTCTGATTTGTCGATAAATATGCAAATTAGGGCTGTCAAGCGATTAAAAATTTTATTATTATTATTTTATAATAATGCATTCCCATAACATTAGGCCAAATCGTGGTATTGACGTGTCTCACTCATTCTAAGCATTTATTACACTGCTCTTGCACAATAAAGCGCTGGAGATTATGAAGCTTTTATTGTGAAGAATTTAAAGGAAGTGTTAGTTAAAACGAGCGATGCTTACCGCTAAGCTAGCGGAGCCAAAAGTAGAACAACGAAAGTTTTACCGGAGTTTTGAAAGACTATTCTAGATATTGGATCGTTTCAACAACCTGAGTGGACAAACATCGCGTTTAGTGATCACGGACCGCGACTTTATCAAGACACGGGAAGGTGGAAACATGTACGGAGCCTCCTCATCAGCTGATCGAGCTGCACATGGACGGAGCCGAGGTAAACAAACACACTCAGACAGTCGTGGGATCGAGTGGAAACGTTACCAAAGTCTACAAAAGTAAGCCAGCAGAGCCTTGTCTAGGTTTCTTTCTGCTTGTGCACTGTGTTTTTCTATGTCATTGGAGCGTTTTAATGGTGAAAAATAACCATGCGATTAATTTGCGTCAAAAAAATTGTCGCCGTTAAAATAGTTTTGCGTTAACGCGATAAAAACGTGATAAAACTGACAACTAATGCAAATACATTGACGTGACAGTCTTTTACTATTATCTCAATGCTCTTGAACTTACTGTACAGCGGCTCTTGGGTTTATTTGGGGTTAAAGTGACAGAACAGCTGCTGATAAGACATCGTCGTAAAAAAAGAACTGGTTTGATCCTCGATGTGTCCTGAATCAACTTTTCAATGGAATGAGTGGGAAGGTCCTGGGATATCTACATAAAGAGCGTAGCCTAACTTGGTTCTGGAAATAATGAATCCCATTATAAAATCCCACATAGCTCGTTAAACTCTTGTCTTTAAGCTCCTGGTATTTCACTTTTCAAAATCCCAATCGGAGTTTTTTTCTAGTGGTCTGCACTTACAGAACCAGGGCGATCATCCACCGTCAACCTCAATTTCCTGGGATCCAGAGCTCTGGCAATATTTATGGAGAGTGGTTCTGGTTATTACAACCTCGGCTGCATCTTGAATGAGTCGATGTGTTTATTTGCACGCACGTGAAACCAGCGGTGTCAGACTAAGACTGGGGGGTAAATGGTACTAGTTTCCCAAGGGCATTAAGCGGCCCTCCAAACAATGTCATTTTTGCTTGTGAGATAGATTCTTCCTCTAAAAGTAATTATTTGTGATAACAGAGAACTCCTTTACAACGTAGCAAAAGGACTTGGCTGAATAAGCAGGAATGTTAATTTGTAACATTTTTTTCAAATATAACTGCTAGAAACTATAATATTTCAAGCAAGATTTTAACGATAGTGAACAAATAGCCAGGGTTTTGTGTCGAACATTGTCCATTTATATTACCACTTCTCAATTCAGCAACATTATAATCTGTCGAAAATGTCACTAGGATTTTCTAAGTATATTTAAACAAGTTTGCAGCCTAAAACAAGTTCGCTAAAATGTACAATTTTATTCTCGTCTTATGCAAATGAATGCAGATTCAGAATATTTATTGTCATTGTCACAAAACAACAAAATTCAGTTTGGGGCATCCATACAGCCTGGTGTTAAAATGCAACCCACAATAAAATACCTTTTATTACCCCAGTGTAAAGATTTGACCCAGTCTCACATCAATACAACAAACAGTGACAGAGCAGGAACATTCAAAGATACCTGAGAATGATAGCATTATGTTAACAATGCAAAACCAAGTCAGTGCAAATGTAAAGTCACAATGGTTCTGATATATGGGGGAAAGGGGAGAGGAGTGAAATTCTGCAGCAATGCAAACCAGTTCAGAGTGATTGATGTTCTGGTTCTGCAGTGGTTCCAACACAATAGATTTGACAAAAACAAACAAAACAAAAACAAATGTTTTGTTCTTTTGTTAGCTATGGCCATAAAAATATTGAAAATTGGCATAAAGAATTCACTTTGATCTGCTGAAGTCCTCAAAACCCTAAAAGCAACAATAATTATGTGTGGAATGTACATCAATGAGATGAATATTCTAGAACGAATTAAAACTCAAATGATGAGAAAAATGAGAGTGAATAAAATAATCGAAACATAAGATTATGTTTTAGGGGCCTATGAGCAAAGGTTGTACCTGGGACCCAGAATTTGGTGCTGCACCCCTGCATGAAACAAAGGACCTCAATAGTCGCCTGTCTTTTTGAACAATTTAGAATTTTGAATCTTCTTTTACCTACATTAAGCAAAATTGAAATTATAGCAAATATTAGTGATCTTTTTGCTTCTTTCTCTAGGATTGGCATCTCTCTCTTTCACTTGACATCACTGTCTGTCCTGCTGCGTTTCCCCGGTGGCGACAGCAGCAGAATTCTTGTTGTGCCAGTAGACGGCAGCCATTGGCTCAACATGGAGATCATCCTGAGAAAACTGCACGCCAAAGGTCATGAACTCACCGTTCTCCATTCTCCCAAGAGCTGGTACATCCCCCAAAACTCCACCATGTACACCTCCATTCTCATCCGCATGATGGGGGATGAGGAATCCATTGACGAATACAACAGAATTCTTGAAGACATGATGGATTGCCGTAAGAAGTCGCCTTTCATTCGCTCCATCTGTCAACAATATGAGGTCACAAAAATGGTACATGACTATCATGCGATTCATGCTAAAGCTATAGCAGCTCTTCTGGACGATCCTGTTTTCATGAAGAAACTGCACGACGCAGAATTTGACTTGATGTTGACAGACCCTGGATTGCCCATAGGCGTGGTTCTTGGAAGTTACCTCAAGTTGCCCATGGTTTTGAGTGTTCGCTGGTTAAGCAATGGAGAGAGCCAGTTAACAATTGCACCTTCACCTCCATCTTATGTTCCATTTTCAGGAACAGAACTTAGCGACAAGATGAATTTTGTGGAGAGAGTTAAAAACGTCTTATTCTGTTTTTACAATCAAATAGAGCTGCAGCTTCTTGTGTACCCTGCTTATGCTGATCTTATTACACGTCATTTTCCACCTGGAACCGATTTGTTGTCTTTAGAACTGTCTGCTGACATCTGGTTAGTGAGAGCGGATTTCATCTTTGAATTCCCACGTCCGACTATGCCCAATGTGGTCTACATTGGTGGGTTCCAATGCAAAGAACCATCGCCTCTTCCAGCAGACCTGCAAAGCTTTGTTGAAAGCTCTGGTGATCATGGAGTCATTATAATGTCTTTGGGATCGTTTGTGTCTCTTTTGCCCCGTGAAATTACTGAAGCCATTGCAGCAGCATTTGCAGAACTCCCACAAAAAGTCATATGGAGGTATATGGGACAACCACCAACCTCTCTAGGCAATAATACATTACTTGTAAAATGGCTGCCTCAAAAAGATCTCCTCGGACATCCCAAAACCCGTGCGTTCGTAGCCCACGGAGGGACAAATGGTTTGTATGAAGCCATCTACCACGGCGTTCCTGTTGTGGGTTTTCCGTTGCTTTTTGACCAGTTTGATAATGTGATTCGATTGAAAGCACGAGGAGCTGCCCGGGTTGTTGAACCCAGCTTGATCACTAAAGACTCCTTCCTGGAGGTGATCATGGATGTCATAGAGAACCCTTCATACCGTGAAAATATTCAGCGACTTTCGAGGTTGCATCGTGACACTCCGATATCGCCAATGGACGCTGCCTTGTTTTGGATAGAATATGTCATTAGAAATAAAGGTGCTCAGCATCTCCAGTCGGCAGGCTACCGGTTAACATGGTATTCCTATTTTTGTTTAGATGTAGCTGCATTTTTGTTAGCCATCTTAGTTTTTATTGTTTGGTTTTCAGTTTTCTGTTGCAGACGTATCTGCTGTGGAAGTTCTAAGAGAAAGTTAAAAGGAGAGTGAATGTAACTGAATAAAAATGTACTATACCCTGAATGCCTTGGTGGATTAATTTTGAAAAATTCAACTTAGCTAAATGTTTGACCTAAAATTGAATCGATAGAACAAAGTTTGTTATCCCTGTTTACACTGCTTTGCTCCTTATATTGGGACCAGAAGCACAGTAGAGTTTTTGTTTTGTAAGAATTTTAATCCATGCTTTCAAGGAAAAATTACTCTTTGCGAATCACTGAGTTAGGATTTTATGTGGTGTTGTCCAGGGAGCCCTGGGCCATGTTGGGGTCCGGGTTAGGGTCAGTAATAATTAGAAGAATTAGGAAAGATGTGCTGTTTAATTTACAATTTGATAAAATGTGAAGTCACTGTGCTGAGCAATAGTTGGTCCTTAAAATATTTTCATTCTTCTGATGCATCAGATGTGAATGTCTGTGGTACTTCAGAGGATCAAAGCTTGCATAGGTAGCTGTAAGGATTTTATTTATTTTTTTTTTTTATTTGTCCACATTAAATTTGAGTCCCAACACGCCAAGCCACCTCAGTGTTTTCCTGCAAAACAAATCGGCCAAGGTCTCCAAGAGAATATTAAAATCCTGTGCTTTGAAACTTACTGGCACTTGTTTATTCATCTGTTTGACTTTTTTCTTTCATTAATCAGCCGGTGACATTTTAAGGGCAGTCGGGAGAGTGAGGCCTCCTCCCTGTGGAACCAAGTGTAGAAAAATGACCTGGCACCCATTGTCTCCACAGTTCCACCAAACAATTTCAATTGTGTCAGATGACTTTCCTCCCTGACGCCTGATAGGTTCACCCTGGGTAAACTGTAAAAGAGACGGGAAGGAACACATTTAATCACTTTTGCATTTTATTTGGTTGAAGGGACACATAATTACACAAAATAGACTTTTGAAGTTTTTTTTTTACATTGCTCCATCTGATTTGTGCAGTTGTAAACGTGAAGCTAACACGCTAAGCTCCACAAACAAACACATTTCATGCAAAACCTGCTGGAAAATCATGAAGAGAAGGTGAAGGGAGAGGTTGGAGAGCATGGTTTGACAGCTGATGTTCATGACACTGGCCTTTGCAGTGAGACACAGTTTGAGAAATAGAATGTATGAACAGTATTTGCTATTTAGAAACCATATGTATTGCTCATTTACCTAAAGCCGGCTGCGCACTACAGGAATTTTGGCCTGATTTTAAGCCTGATGTTTCCCTCTACGAGTTCGGAGAGACATGGCCTGAGTAAGTATTTTCGTATGAGATTTTTTGTCGTTTCTCTCTCCTGCTTCCTAAATGATGTAAGATAGAAGCACTGACTTTAGCCTAGTAGAACATGTATAAGATGTTCATTGTAACAGTAAAATTACACAAAATTGTATTATTACTATTTATTACCTGGCATTGTGTGGGAAGCCCCTTGGGTCCTTTAGCCGCCCCAGAGTAAATTGTCAGCTCCGCCCCACTCTCATCCCTTTTGCTTATTTCTTGGTTGAGTGGAGGTAAGCATCTAAATTAATCCTTGAATGTAAAAGCACTTTTGCAATGTCTGACACTTGATAATCCACGAATACGACTTGGCAGAGCTAAATTGCTTCATATTTTAATGCAAAGTTGTTCCTGTATTGTGTAATGTGGACCTGAGGATGGTGGAGCACATGATAACTGGTCCTTCTGTTTTCTTTAGTTGTGGGCTGGTCCAAACAGCACATAAGACAGTGCTTTCCTGTTGTTTAACCAGGTACGTTGGGTAGTCCCCTTTTGCTTATCTCTTGATTGAGCGGAGATATGGGCTGGTCCAAACAGCACATAACACAGTGCTTTCTTATTGTTAAACCAGATTAAACAAAGCCTTCATATGCAAACTCCTCCCGTGTCCTGTGGCTGTCTGCATCACACCGAAAAATACACAACGCAATGCACAATACAGACAGGTTACACTTGGACAACACAGAGTTTGTTGGAACTTTTTCATTTCACATCTACAGTACATCAGTGTAACAGCTCCTGCGACCTTTATAAACCTGCTTTAATCCACTGGCATTTCATCATTGTTTATTCCTGTGCACATGAAAGGAAACACAACTGTCATTCAACAAAAATGTTTGACAAATTGTATGCACCTTGCAAACTTGCCATATTTTAGAACATTATTTAAGAAGTCAGTTCAGTAGACTACTGGCTAATCAACAATCTTAGATCCCTGAAAGCAGTGCACTGATTGAATGTGCTTGAATGAGTTACCCAAAATGAGAAAACTTGACAACTCATAAAATGTAGTATCATATAGGCCCTTGAATATCGTAAAGACATACAGTATTCCAGCTGTTTCCCGCCGCAGCAGTGAAGACGAGTGTGTAGATCAGCTGATGGGCCCGTCCTCTGCAGCTGTACAATCTGTTGCTCTCTGTCAGCAGCGTGTGGCCCTGTTGTGCAGAGGTCAGGAGGGCGGTGCAGGTCTCAGGATGTTGCCTTTAAAGCTAAAGAAGTGGACTTCCTGCGGAGGAAACGATCGCAGAGCCGACAAGGAACAATCGAGACGCAGTGTTCCCAGCCTTCGCCGGAGAGAGCAGCTCCAGCCGCACGTGGGACACTTTCACAGTTGGATCTTACGCTGGAGGTAAGTCAGGTCTGAAAGGTTTTATGCAGTTCTGACTATTATGAACTTTTAGCTTTGCTAGAATGTTTTTACTTCTGCTAAGACTTGTTATGTTTCATTCACATGTTAGAGTCAGACAAAGTAAATGCACTGTTCCACCAAGCTTTAAGAAACCATTTGTTGTTCCTCAGCTAAGATTTTATTACCTTAACTTACTTACTGTAACTTTATCCTCTGATACAAGGCAAACATGTTCACATACAATACTGTTTTTACCCAATTGTAAGCAATTGTACTTTCTAAAGCTGATGTATTATTAGTTACACCAACAATCCATGTGATGTTGAAGTTTACATTCAGTGTTTTGGTTCTCAAGAGGATTATCCAATCAGAACGTGGAATGAGGATCACATGATTTTATTTGCATTGCAAGTTTAGTTTATTAGTGTCTGAACTTTGTTTTGAGCCTTGAGTCAAGAACAGGTTTGGGGTTGTAGCACCACAGTAAATCTATTACAGCCAAAAAAAGAAAAAAAAAAAAGCCTAAACCGATCTAATTTGACCAACCATGGCATATGAATTATTAAGATTAGCCAGAGTTTCCATAGTACAACGCATGCAGATTTAAAGACAGTTGGGATTCGAAGCCATGCCTACAACGGACTTCTGTGGTGGGAGTTAAAATTGAGTGGATCAGAAAAACAGTTTTATCACTCACTGCTCAACAACTATAAAAGCAAATGTAGAAATATTTTGTTACGTGTCAAACATGGATACATAAGCCTTGAGATGAATAAAGTGATCCAACAGTATAAATATGTACATATATTTAACAATACTAACATGATAAAGCTGCCTGGTATGTTTTAAGGTCTTCTTTACCTTTGTTTACGTTTCACATCAACAACTCTGACTCGAGTTGAATTAATTGGGCTAAAAATACACTAAATTCCCAAGCCTGTTCAGAGGATTTCCAACACGACTTTCCCCCCTCAACAGGCCACGCCCCCAGATATGATGTACTTCTGACTGTATCTATAAACCTGGTTGAGATGAGGCTAACTGTCAAGCTTATTTTTTTATATTTGGTCTCAAAAACGTCTGAAGAAACACTTAAATCAGATTTTTAGGCCATGCTCTGAGACTTTTGTCTTATTTCTGTGCAGCACAACTTATAAAGTCATTTTTTATTCACATGGAGTCAGACTTTTATGTTGTTTAAGCCCATATGCCTTATTATTGTATTACAGCAGCTAAGTTGCAAATTATGAACAAGGTAACAAGTAAAAGTTGAAAATTACAGTCATTTCAGTTTTCAAACAATACTTCCACACGTTGTCTGAACCTTTGAATTATTCTCTACATTGTGTTTTAAACAACTTTAACAGATAAACCATGGTTAGTACAGTGGCTGCAAAATTAACAACAGCAAGTTGATTTTATAGATTGTAGTGAACAACTGGGAAAACTTGTACATGATGCATCTGACTTGACAAATGTCTTGACTTGTGCTTCTTTTCCCCACAGATGACTGAAACTAAAATGGCTCCAGGATAAGCTAAAACTCTTTGGATCTACATTACGATGCATACCGACGTTGCAATACCTTCCTTTTTCAAATGAATTCCACCGCGAAAACCAGCTTCAATGCCACCTTCTACTTCAACATGTCCAACCAAAGCTGTGACCTGCCTTTGGACACGGACTGCTTCGGCCTGACCTGCATCTACAGCCTGATCTTCTCCGTCGGCCTGCCCAGTAACCTGCTGTCCTTATGGGGACTTTACCACCTCGGCAGATCGGGAACGGGAGGCTGCCAGCTGGTTTACATCCTCAACTTACTTCTATCGGATTTACTCCAGCTTCTGACCCTCCCGTTGTGGATTCTGTACCTGCGCGGAGGACACCGGTGGCCGTACGGACAGCTCACGTGCGAGTTGGTGGGTTATGTCTTCTACGTGAACGTCTACGCCAGCGTCATGTTCCTGTGTCTGATCGCGCTGGACCGCTGCCTGGCCATCGTCTACCCGCTGAGTAGCCGGCGGGTGCGGACGGTCAGGGTTGCCGCGGCGATGGGAGTGGCCGTGTGGAGCCTGACGTTCCTGTTTTGTCTGTGCGGGTTGCTTCCGTCCGTGTTCGACGAGGAGAGGCTGCTGTGTCTGGAGAAGTATCCCATCACTGCCAGGTTCGCCTACTTCAAGATCGCCACGGTGGTGTTGGGGTTCATGCTGCCGTGTGGGATTTTGGGGTAAGTTTGTTTTGCAAAAGCAGTAAAAAAATTTTTACCAACGCAGGATTTGGTGGAAAAAAAACTGACTGCTTTACAAACTAAAAAAGTATCTGTAATAAGGTGTTTTGTTACTACTTTTTTAGTTTTAGTCCCCATTTTAGGCCTGTTCACACAGCAGGAACTATGGACTGGGGCCACACTTTAGGGACTTTTTAGCTCTTGCTCTGGGGCAGGTACATTCCAGCCAGACCAGGAACTTTGAAGTGACTCAAGAACTTTTACAACACTGACTGACTGTTTGGAAACATGTTTTATATATTCCGACACATAAACTTTCTTTATACTTGAGAAAAATTACTTAGAATCTGTACCTCCAAAAATGTCTGTTTACATTTGTAAATAGTGACTGTTTTTAGGATTTCTATTGCTTCTTTGATCCATTGTTTGTATTTGTTTGTTTCTTGTTTAATAATCCGGAAAAAACACATAATGGACTGGGACAATGCACAGATTATTATTCAAGAAACCAACAAATACAAATGACGGATCAAAGAAGCAACAGAAATCAGAAAGCGAGGCCCACGCACTTTGAATCGAGACGAAGGAGCTTTCCAACTCTCCTGTTCGTGGAGCAGCCTTCTCCAGAGACCAGCAGGCGGCGAGGGGCGTGGTCAGCCCGGTCGACTTTACAGGTCTGCTGCTCTGACCACGCCTGGGAACAGCAGCTAATAAGACACGTCACCTAGGCCAGTGATTCCCAAAGTGGGGGTCGGGACCACTTGGGGGTCGTGAAGCAAAATCGGAGGGGTTGCAAGATTATTTCAAAATTTATTTATGCAGTTATGACTTGGCTTTTAATCAGGTTTTTTTTTTTTTTGGTAAATTTGGGTCATATAAAGCGAAACACAATCAAAATAAAGACGATTAAACCTAATTTAAATGGTTTTGTAATTGATTACAAAAGTATATGTTGTTTGCTTTGAGAGTTGTAAGTTGGTTGCATGATCATTTTGGGGGTCCCGGGCTGGAAAGTTTAGGAACCCCTGACCTAGGCGACAGAAGTTACCGTTGAAACTAGTCAGGTAATAAACCATCTCTTACCGATACTCGTTTGATATAGAAGAAAACGCTTTCGGTCTAAGTTACTCCTAGAAATAACCCTGCAAACAAAAACAAATGCGTATTTTTGCAATATTTGGAAGATTGGTTGAGATCACATCAGTTCTTTGGAACACATCAGTGCTTCAGAACAAAGTGTAATTATTTTCAAAATATGATTTAAAGGAATTTAGCCAGTGCTGGTATAACAGACACTAAGTTTACAGCAGTTTTACTTCTTTCATTTTTGTTTCAACCCTCACAGCATGTTAGGTTCTTTCTGTGGCTTTAATCAGACACATGATCTCATTGGCCTGGAAAGTACTGAAGTTTCACCTGCACTACTCTGCGTGACCACTGAGCGGAGCCAGAGTCACACTGTGAGAACCAAATTGGACACATACAAAAGAAGACTGTTAAGTTTGTTGCAGTTAAACAAAGGCTAGCTACAGGTGAAAAGGACAAAGTTTAAAGGAGACCTACTGCTTTTTTCTCTTTTAGGAAAAAACTATGGCATGCACATAAAAAGCCTAATTCACATTTTGTTCATTGTAAAACACACAAAAGATTTAAAATGTTTTTCCTAGGAATCTAATTTTATTTTATTTTTTTACAGTCAATGAGTAAAAACAGACAAGTAGTTCCTGTTCTGTGTAAACGTGCCTAAAAAGGGAGTGGAACAAAAAAAAAGTACATGGAAAGTTCCTAGAGTGGGAAAAGACCTATCGAGAGCAGAAGTCCTGGGACAGCTCCGCAGAAGTGAGTCGCTTAAACAACCTTCTCAACCTCCGACCACCAGCAAGCGTTCCATAACCTGCATGTTATTGGTTGATGGGGAAACAAGAGTGCCCTGAGGAAACTCACTCTGACACGGGGAGAAACATACAAAACGCCACACGGAAAGGCCCAGGTCATGGGTCAGTCAAACCTGCGACCTCCTTGCTGTGAGGCGAGAGCACTTGCCACTCTTCCACTGCACCACTATTTTTCAACCAACCAACCAACCAACCAACCAACCAACCAATCAACCAACCTTTATTTTTATAGCCCTTTACAACACAAAAAGTGACCAAAGTGCCTCCCAATAAAACACAATAAAATGCAAAATACATATAGAGGGATTAGCAGTCAATGTCACTTCCCGCAAGAGCTGCTGGTCATCGGGTTAGCTGGGGAATCTTCTTTGATTAAAACAAGGGTCTCCAAATTATGATTTATTACTCAAATTGTATTTATTACATGCCTTTTTCCTACTGTAAATGTATCTTGAGATGCCTAATTGTGTCCACTTCTAAATAGATATTAGCTACCTTAATCATTGGTCATCGCTAAAAGAAGTAGCTCGCCGCCAGTTTACTTTTGCAAAAGAAGCTCTCAAAAAAGGTGGATTAAAACAACAAGACAAGAGAGGAGAGCAGCTGTTTAGATCAGGTCTGAACTGGTCTGACAGACGTCTGGCTCCTGAAGCTTGAGACAGTGATTTTCTCGCTGTTTTTTCACCTGAATATAACTTTTAAGGATCGTTCCAGAATTTTAATGTTACTCTACCAAACTATAACATTTCAGGTTAAACTACTTCTGCTCCTCCTGTGTCTCACTGCAAAGGCCAGTGTCATTTCTAGACTCTGACATCAGCATTGATTTATCCACCTGTTGTCAAACCAATCACACTGCTGCTCTCCACTCTCGACCCCTCCTTTCACTTTCTTCTCATGCTGTTTGTAGGAAAAGTTTACTTAAAGTGAACTGACCTTTTTCTTCTTAAAGGAACCGTATGTAAGATTTTGATGTCAGATTTCATAAACATGACCTATATGTGCCCAAAGATACAAGGTCAACATGTCCAAATAAGCTATTATTTTTACTGAAAGTCAATGTAATTCTGAGTTATTCTTAATTAAAAAAGCAATGGACATGATGTCCCTTTGTTGATGTTTACATTTATTATCCAATCAGAAAGCAGAATGAGCCTCACATGACTCTCTCAGTTGGGTTGCCAGTTTGGTTTCTTAGAAGCTGAAGTTAATTTTGAATCAGTAATCAGTAGCCTCCCATCTTCAATGTATGGGCCATTTCCAGTGTTGGGGAGTAACGGAATACATGTACCGCCGTTACGTATTCTGAATACATTTTATGAGTGCTTGTATTCCGTTACAGTACGGCTTTCAAACGATGTATTCAGAATACAGTTACTTTTATAAAATCAATGGAATACATTGCATGTAAAATAAATGTAGACTCATTGTTAAAATCACCACAGAAAACGAATGCGTAATGCAGCAGCTTGACGCGCTGTCAGTCTGTGCCGCACACACACACACACTCGCAGCACTTCAGGGGCACAGAAATAACAGTGTCCAATCAGATTTGGCGTTGTATAGGGGCCATTCGCTGCCTGCAGACAGACTGACCAATCAGATTGCCCCTTTATGGACAGATACATTAGAAGTTTGTTGATGGTTGTCTCCGGTTGTATCATCTGTTTAACTTTTTCGGGACTTTATTTACAATAAACAAAGAGAAGACGCAGCGTTTGGATCGTTCATTTTTATCTACGGATGGGATTTGTTTTTCAAAGAGGAACAGTTTGTTTTCACGATGAAATTTTTGACGAAACATTCACAACAAGTGCACCGGACTGTTGACAGTGTGTGACAGTGGAACATGCTCTGAAGCTCAGGACGACACGATGAATGAACTGTTGTTGGACTAAACCCACGATGAGCACACTCGTGTAAATCTGAACTTAACTCCTCCTCTCGACTCCGGTGAGTGCGATTTAAACAGAGCTGAGTTATTAGTTGTTATACAAAGTTATTCTAACGCTTGTTTACGCGGAGGCATCACTAGCATTACTTAACAGAACTAAGAAACACGAACACTTTGTAATTCACGTTAAATTTAACACCTAATTTGCGTTTCAATATAAAAAGTATTCCAAGTATTCAGAATACAGTACAAAAATTTGCCAAGTAACGGAATACAATACAGAATACTTTTCTGACCAAGTATTCAGTATTCTGTAACGAAATACATTTTCAAAGTATTCTACCCAACACTGGCCATTTCACACTCTGGCAACCCAAGTTCATTTGTGATCGTTATACCTTTCTAAAACACTAGTTGTGGATATTACATACGATAATGGCTCAAAGTAGAGATTAGCTTGAGATTCTGATTTTCCTCGAATCAAAACAATCTCGAGGGAGTTTGATCAGAAACAGCTGTGAGATATTCAAAGTCTCAAGTCTGTCCAGGAAACAGGATTTCCTCTGCAGCAGCACTCGTCTAATTCTGACTTATGAAAGTTCACTCAAGTGTTTTGAATGTGAATTAGTCGATAGTTTGTATGTTTAGACATTCTCTGTAATTCCATTTCAAATTATTAGTTTGTTCTTGTTGCATTTTTTGGGTACAGTGTGGTTTCCACTCTAACTTAGATTATAATGTGTTTCTAAAGAGCTTATGGTTCACTTGTTTAGTTCAAGATGACTTTGTTTGTTTCCTGTGGTAAATAATATGTCTGTACATCTGCCAAGTTTCAGTTTAAAAGGTCAAATATAAAAAGCTAGATTCAAAACCACTGAGTTCTAATAATGACTAGAGACACTGTGGGTTGTGTTGTGGCAGACATTTTGTGAATACAGGCGCAGCAATATTCAAATCGAAAATGTCATAAAGGTCATAAAGTGCATAGATTAAGAGTAACGTAGAATATATTTAAGGTTCTTGTAATACAGCGATCTCCACCTTTGTGTGTGAGCATTTTTTTTTTTTAAGAATTAGGATTTTACATAATACTAATACCACTGCAATGCTTTGTCTGATTAGGCTCGTTTAACTACACAGAATAGATCCCTATCATGTCACATTAGTTTAGTAAAATCCAAGATTAGCCAGTTCTAGTCCTGCTAGACGAGTCGTTTCCCTCTGCTAATGGACAATGGCTCCACAGACTTTTATATCTTTAAATCTACAGTTAGATCTTCGTTAGCCTTAGTTATTTCTATCTATATCTGTCCGTCCATCTCTTCACTGTGGTTCTCCTCGTGCAACAAACTAGCTTGGTGTCTGAATGAAACATATTGTCTCTGCTCTTAAAACTCCAAACTTTACTTTCAACACGTTGTATTTGAAAAAGAACCGGCTAATGAAAATCGACCGATTAATCGAAAAAGGGAATGTGGCAAAGGCTCTGAAGCTAAAAGTAGAGTTGTCAAAAATATTACAAATCAAAGCTAAAACTGGTGTCGAAATTAGATCCTCATGTGAACAAATACAGAGAACATTAACAGGACAAACATTTGAACAAAAACTTATATTTTCTGCAAAGAAAAAGAAAATCACATTTCACACAAAATCACACCGTTTCATAAAAACTGGTTTGAAACTAAAATGTTTGATCATAAACTTGGATTTTGTGTTGAAAATGTCAGTCCATTGAATAAAAATCTGACTTTCTTGAAAGGACATTCTAATTCTCATTGTGACATCGATTATCAAGTTTATTCCTTAAAATCAACACAAGGTTAGACATTTTAGTATTGTAACAACTCTGCAAGAAACCTTCCTCAAAAAGACTAATAATAGTAGTTTGTAGTAGTTTATGCAGAAAATGAAGAGGAAACTGTGTTTGTATAAAAAAGTCTTTTCAGACCAATGATTCTGTTACTGTTGAAGACAAATTCCTTATAATCTAAATAAAAGAATTAGTCGACTAATAAATTTTTGGCCGACAAAAGACTCTATTGACTGATTAATCGACTAAAGAACTACAGCCGTACTGCAAAGGTATTGTCTGGAGAGATGCTGAAGCCTTCACACACAGGACTGTTCCCAGGGTTAAATCTGAGTTTGGAAAAAAGGCTTTTCAATTTTCTATTCATTCGGCCTGGAACATTATACAAACGATTTAAAGTTGAAGGAGCTGGTCTCCTTAAGCACTTCAGGGATTTAGAGTCAACAGTGTGTCATTGTTTTACTTGAATTTTTTGAAGCTATAACTGGTTGATCTGTTTTAAATTGTATGTGTGATTTTATGCTTTGACTAATATGTGATAAACTGTTTTGTATTTTGTGGCCTCATGACCAGGACGCTCTTGAAAAAGACATTTTATATTCTCTCTCTTTCTCTCACTTTCCTCTCTCTTCTCCCTCTTCTTTTCTCTCTCTCTCTCTGTCTTATCTCTCTCCTCTTTCCCTCTCTTCTTTCTCTCGTCTCTCTTGTCTTTTTCTTGTCTCTCTCCACTCTCCTTTCTCTCTGGTCTGTCCTCACTTTCTCTTGTCTCTCTCTTCTCTTTCGTCTTTCTCTCTCTTGCCTCTCTTTTCTCTTATTTGTCTTTCTCTCATCTTTCTTTTCTTTCTCTTGCTTCTCACTTGTCTCTCATTTCTCTCTTGTCTCTCTCCTGTTTTTCTCCTCTCTCATTTTTCTTTTTTTTTTCTCTTCCCTCTTTCTTCTCTTTCTCTCGTGTGTCTCGTTTCTCTCCTCTGGTCTCTCTCTTACTCCTCTCTCTCATCTTTTATTGGTAAAGGTTAAATAAAAATAATAAAAAAAACTAGTGTTTCGTGCACAGAGCCATTAGCATCAGAGTCAAACTGCTCATCTACTAATGATATGTCTATGTGCTGTGTTTTCAACAACAACAAATGGTGTTACCAAGAAAAATCCGTACCTAACTTATGCTTGCATCAAAAATATGTCTTTTGACAAATAACAGAATGAACCAATATACAAAGGCCATAACTGTGGACACAAAATGACAAAATAAAAACGCAGGAATGTGGTAATTATTGGCGGCACAGACAGACAGATGATTGCAGCTTCACTTCTGCTTTGTTGTTCCTTCTTTGTGTTTTCATTTGGGGCGTTTAGTTTTGTAGGTTTAGTCAGCATTTTTTGTTTTATGCAAGTGACCACATTTAATTTCACAGTCCTGGTCATACTTTGTCTTTTACAGTTTTGCTCTACCTCCTGTTACATTCTACATATTTTTCTTCACAACACATTCTTGATTTCTCTTTGCAACAAATGATGACCTACCAAAGAAAGTAAAAAATAAACGTCAAAACATACTGTATGCAATTTTTTTTTAAGATAAATTCATCTTGTCAGACCATTCGATTATCACGGCAGATGTCAAACCTTGTCTAAGATGTCGAAGTCAAATTTCACCCACACTGGAGTCACGAGAACCACAGACGGGTGTTTTACTCTTTAAACGAGTCGTGGGTTTGATAAGATCAGTGTGAAAAACAAAAGGAAGTCCGCTGCTGAATCTTTGACACAGCGGTTTTTACTCAAACGTTACAGAGAAAACAGTACAAACTTACACTGACTGGAAATGCAGCAAGTTAAAAGAAGGTGTTTGGAGTGACACCAGTCTTGTTTATACTATTGTGGTAATTTGTTTAGCTTATTTTATTGTAGCAGTGCTTGTAACTGGACTTGGTTTTTAGACAATCTCGAGGCAGATTTTGTAAAGTCTTGGCCTCATTTCAGACTAACCACATTTGGACTTGTCATGGACTTCGGGTCTGACAGAGATATTTCATTAGCTCTCTGTGCTCGACTTGCACCAGGAGCCAGAGGATGAGCTCATACATGTTGTGGCCATACCTGCTCGTCAAAGCCTGATCCCCGTCAGATCTCAAGAAGCTAAGCAAGAAAGAGCCTGGTTAGTACTTGGATGGGAGACCGTTAGAACACCAGGTGCCACACAGGAGTAGAATGTCGTTGTGTCCTTGGGCAAGACACTTAACCCACACTGCCTCAGTGTCTGCGTACACTGGGTGAGTGGATGCTAGATTGTAAAGCGCTTTGAGTGCCTGGAAAGGTAGAAAAGCACTATATAAATAGACCATTTAAATGTTTGAGTTCAAAAGAGACTGAGGCAGTTTAACTTGCAAAGTTAAAGTACAATTTCTGCCTTAAAGGTTTAAATTAAACTCTTGTGTCATTTATATTCTCTCTTGTCTCCCTCCTCTCTTCTCTCTTCTTTTCTCTCTCTCCTCTCTTTCTCTGTCTTATCTCTCTCCTCTTTCCCTCTCTTCTTTCTCTCGTCTCTCTTGTCTGTCTCTCTCCACTCTTGTCTCTCTTGACTGTCCTCGCTTCTCTTGTCTCTTCTCTTTCATCTTTCTCTCTCTTGCCTCTCTGCTCTCTTGCTTCTCTTTTCTCTTATTTGTCTTTCTCCCATCTTTCTTTTCTTTCTCTTGCTCTCTCTCATTTCTCTCTTGTCTCTCTCCCGTCTTTCTCCTCTCTCTCTCGTTTTTCTTTTTTGTCTCTTCCCTCTCTTATTTTTCTCTTGTTTCTTTCTCTCTCCTCTCTCTATTCTCTGTAGTTTTTCACTTTTCTCTCTCTCTACTTTCTCTCTTGTCTTGTACCTCTCTTTTCTTTTGTTTCTCTCCTCTCTCTTGTCGCTCTCTCTCTCTCTCTTCTATCTTCTCTCTTTCTCTTGTCTCTCTCCTCTTGTCTGTCGTCGCTTTCTCTTGTCTCTCTTCTCCTTCATCTCTTTTGCCTCTCTGCTCTCTTGCTTTTCTTTTCTCATTTCTTTCTCTTCTATCTCTTGCTTCTCTTCTCTTGTCTCTCTCTTATTTCTTTCTCTTGTCTTGTACTTGTTTCTCTCTTCTCTCTCTTTTCTCTCTCTTGTTTCTTTCCCCTCTCTTTCATCTATCTTCTCTTTCTTTCTCTTGCCTCTCTCCTCTCTTCTCCATATCAACATAAAGATTTACGTTTGTTTAGTTTATTAGTCTCATGACATTGTGCAGGATTTTGTTTCTATTCCTCTTCTCATTACTCTAAAAATAAAAACTACATTTTCGCTATAACATGTTGTGTCTTTTCCGCAGCTACACCTCCGCTCACATCGGAGTCACCCTCAGACGCTCCCCTTCTCTCTCCGCTCAAGAACGACGCAAAATCGTGGGCATCCTGGTCGTCATCACCATCAACTTCATCGTGGTGTTCGGACCGTACCATCTGGTGGGGGGGTTCCGCTTCGTGTCCCTCCTCTTCACCCCGGAGCCGTGCAGTCTGGAACGCTCCATTTTCCTGGTTTATCGCCTCTGCTACGGTCTGACCAGCCTGAACACGTTACTGGACCCGCTTTTCTACATTTTCCTGTGCGCGGACGCCCGGTCGGAGCTGCAGAGGTCGCTGTCGTGTTTGAGGAGTAGGGCAAACGCACAAATGAAGTCCGGTTCCAGAGTTCAGACGGTTTCGTGGAGTCAGAGAGAGGCGGGGCAAAATCTGATTCCAGTATAAACCATAAAAAGCATCTTTGGATTAACTTTGTTGGAGATAAACTGGACTGATGGAAGAACTTGTAAACGTTTTCTTGTTATTCTTCTAGATTTGTTTATTTAATGTCTTAAGCTTTAATAAATGAGCTGAACAAATATAAACACAGCACTTCTGAACGGAAAATAATACAATATTTTCTATAAACACAAGGTCAGTTTCTGTAAAATATTATTTAGGATAAGTCTAAGGCTGCATTCACAATACACTTTTGTTGCAGATCAAGATTTGTTTGTCTGGATAGTTCGGTTCGATTGGGTAATTGTGAACGCACAAACAGACTCTGATCCAAAAATTCTGGTTGGAGATGTCAGTCTGAACGCAAATGGACCAAGAACAGAACCAAACCAAACAGACAACAGTGACGTGATCGAGGTTTAACTCATTATGAAAACACGGTTGTATATCCTCGCTACAAAAATGGAACCAAACAATTTAAATAACACTACTGCTCACATTACTGTGGAAGAAATGATCTATATTCATTCAACATTAAGTTATAAAGCTAAATAAGCAGATGACAGACCTTTCAGAGCCAAATTGACTCAAATAGATTAACTTTTTGTTGCGTTTTCATTGTTACTTTGGAACGAAATGCCTAGTCCTTCTCTCTCGTCTTCTGAAGTGAAAGTCCACGTTGTCTTTGCTCTGTCACTCACACTGGACCTGTTCATGTGAGAGAAGTTGTGAAACAGATCCATGAAAACAAAAACAAAGTCCAGCAGCATGTTTGTTTTGAATGTAGCTGTAGCCGCTGATGTAGCCGAGACGCAGAGACACTGGATGTTTTCTACTGTGCTGCGATGATAGGCAATGTGAACCGGACCAGTTTATTGTGGATGCAGCCTTAAACTGGGTCAATGAGCACTTTACCTTTGTTGAGAAAGTTCCTCAGATGTGGCTGATGTTAAGATGCTGATTAGACAGCATGAATATTCAACAGACTGCCACAATAAATGTCCAGTTTTAGCTCAACACAATGGCCACAATACAAGCAAAACTCTAATGTACACATGTATAAGTATATATGTATATAAATAAAATACTTTTTAAGCAAATGTCGCCCACATCACTTCATGTTGACACACTGCTCCATCAAAAATGCATCAAAAGGAAAACTTTTAACAATAGACTGAAGTTGGCTTTCACTGAGTTACTTCTTCCAAACCTCTACTGCTGCAAATGTAAAACATGGAACCTGTGTTCTGTTATTTTCAACAACAGCTTTTGTGTAATAAAGTTTAAATCATGACTTGTGTGATGTACTTTATTGAAAAAAACAGTCACAGATAACAGATGTTAACACTTTCCTTTAATACTATACAGCAGGGGTCCCCAACCACCGGTCTGGGGCCCAAAACCGGTTCGCGGGCCATCTGCTACCGGGCCCCAGAGGATCTTTTAAAATGTATATATTTTTTTTATTTTATAGTTTATCACTACTTCCTTGTGCTTTACTATGAAAATATTGTACCACTTAACCAAATAAACAGCAAATTAAAGCAATAAGAGCTCAAAATATACACAATAATCAGTTGTATGCATTTTACGTTGTTGTTATTGCCGCTGCCCAACCTCGACCGGTCCCTGGAAAAGAAAATTGTAACTGTACCGGTCCTTACAAGAAAAAAGGTTGGGGATCACTGCTATACAGAAAATGGCCAACTCACTGTTTGTTGTTTTAACTTTTTGTGACTTGTTTGCATTTTAAATATTTTTCACAGTGATACTTCACATGCATGAACACTTAAGTAAATGTACTACAAATGGCTATTTGTCACATGCAGATGTTACTACATCAGAAACTTGACAAACAATAATAAAGAAGTCAAAACAAAATAAAGAAATATTATTAAAAGAGCTTATGTATGACAGCACTTTATGTACAGCGAGCACAATACAGTAGTATTTTATAACGGTTCGCAATTTGTTATAGATGAGATGAAAATACTGCTCAAATAAACCCAACAAGTTGTGCTCATGTTCTAAAAAGTGATGATTTATCAAATGGTCATGAGCCAGATTTTTCTCTTAATTGTCATCAATTTGTTCAGGATTACATAAGATGAGTTCACAGAGGATGTATGAGCAGAACCAGACTAGTTAAAAGACATAGTCCCTTCAGTGGGTCCTGGGTCTTCCAGGGGTTTTGGACCCTTGGCTGCTGGTCAAGCAACATTTTTGAAAATGCTTTTTAATTGACTGTTTTGACCAGTTAGGACAACAAGCAATGACACATGCTCCCTAACCATTTCAGTCAAATTAAAGTAATATAAAGAGTCAAACTTATTCTCAAAAATGTGTCAATGGCCACATTGAAACAGTTTGAGAGCTGCATTTGGCCCAGGTCAGCTAAAATGTGACTAACCTCCTCACTGTCTCTAAGGCAGCAGAATAAGCTCATTTTGGCCCTTGTCCTTTGTCATTGCCCAAAACTCATGACCTTAGGTGGAGGTTGAAACTCAGCTCCTTCTTCACCACAAAGACCTCATTCCTGCTGCACCAATCCTTCTGTCTATCTCACACTCCATCCTTCCTCCACTCATGAACAAGACCCTGTGATACTTGAACTCTTCCACTTGAGCAGAACTCTCACCACCTGGAGAATTTGACCATAACATCTGAAAGGTATTTTGACATGTTTTCAATCTAGTGAGATCTATTAATAACTTGACCTAAACACTCTTTGTATTACAGCAAAACACTGCATTTAAACCGGCTGCACACTAGAGGAGTTTTGCGATTTTAGATTTGTCAAAACAGAACAGGCCACAGACTGAATGACATTTACACGCATTACTAGGCTGACAGTGGCATCATCTCAGAAGAACAGAGGCGACACAGACTGGAGCACAGCAGCGAGCGGAGAACAGTGTGTGTGTCACACGATCAAGCGCAGAGAGAGTTTTCTTTCTCGTGCACAGTTGTAAAAGTGAAACAACAATCAAACGGAAGTGGATTGAATCCTAATTATAAACATCTCATGGAGAATGAGCAGTCATTAGAGGTAAGGAGCTAAAATGAAAAAGTTCTAATAAACTCAGCTTTAGTCATGTTCTAGTAGTAAAGTCACGTGTGTAAGACGTGTAAGACGTGTGTAATGCTTGTTAAAAAGAATCCTGCACTTCGACTATAAGCACAAAGCGTTACATTTATCTACAGATGATGACGCGATGTTTCTTGTTCATCTTACAGTTTAAGAACCTTTTGCTGCTTTTGTTGTAAATGTCCTCGCGCTTGTGCAGCATGTGAACCTCACAATGATGCTGGCCGTAACTGAATCACAGTGAACCACAGACATAAGGAGAGAAACCCCAAAAAATCATTTACAAAAATCCTTACTCTGGCCACACCTTCTGAACTCGTAGAGAGAAACATTGGGCTTAAAATCGGACCAAAACTCCTGTAATGTGCAGAAGGCTTTTTAACAATATTCCTTTTAACTGTATATTTGTACTAAGTATGATTGGCTTGTAGAACGTTGTAATGTTCAACCTATAAAGACATTCAAACAATATGCCTCAAAATAATTCACAGTCAAGGTACTGGGCAGGTAGTTTTTGTGCGTTTCTGGCATAAAAAGTTATGGATACCAATGTATTTTCACCTCACTCACAGCGCATCGTCTTTCCCGTCACTATTGTTCAGTTCACCGTTGTTGGTAGAAATTGCCTCACTGGTCTCAGTCTCAGATTTTGTTGCGAAAGCCGAGCTCTTCTTTCTCAGCGGGACTTCGGCGTTGCTGATCGAACTCCTCATGGTGCTCCTCCTTCGCGCAAACTCGGCCAAATCCTCCGTCAGAACGCTCTCCATGACGGCGCTCAGAGAATGCCTTATCTTCGTGCACAAGTCGGGGCAGCTGAACACGTACAAGATCGGGTTTATGACGCTGTTGAGGAACCCGATCGTGGCTGCGGGTGGCATCGCTTTGGCTATAGCCATTTGCGACGGATGCCTTAGCGATAGAGAAACCTCCATGACGCTTAGTAAGTGGTACGGCGCCCAGCAGATGACGAAGCTAACCACTACGGCAACGACAAGCCTGACAAAACGGTAAGATCTTCGACATCCTCTGCTCGCTAGCCTAGTGTTCACCGCGATGTAGCTAAGCACGATGACAACCAGCGGAATCACGAAAGCAAACATTAGCTTAAAGACGGCAAAGGTTTTCTCGCGATATTCGCACAGCTCAACAAGATTGAAAGGTCCGTCCGGAAGCCAGCGCGCGTAGTGGTAGTAGCATTGCGTGTTCCCGTTGCGTTGCGGGATTGCGTCGCGGAATATGTAAAACGGAATGGTGCACAGAAAAGCCAAGAACCATATCGCGGCGCAAATTTTGAGAACTAGCTCTTTGGTGCGGTAGTTTTGAGCCCAGACAGGTTTCAACACGACAAGACAGCGATCCAGGGAGATGGCAGCTAGCAAGAAGCCGCTGACAAACATATTCAGGAAGAAAACCGAAGAGTGAATGCGGCAAAACGAGTGGCCGAGTTCCCATGTTTTGCCGCGAGCGAGGAAAAGCGTGAAAAAGGGAAGCGAGGCCGTAGCGAGGAAGTCCGACGCGGCGAGGTTGAGAATCCAGATGCTGATGACGGATCGGCGGACGCGGAAGCCCACCACGATGAGGATCAGGAGGTTTTCTACGATGCCGATGGTGGAGAACAGGCCGTGGAGGAAGATGGTGAAGATTCCCAAAGGCGTGATGGCGGCCGCGGTGGAGTTGGGTTTGAAGGTGTAGTTGACCATGCCCTGGATCCGAGGACAGTACAGAGACGGGTCAATGGACATCTTGGTTTACGTCCAGTAAGTTTCTTCACAGATGATGTCTAGAAAAAAAAGTTGGGTAAGTGGAAAAGAAATTTAAAAGCAGTATGCATATTTTCTTTATTAAAAGCAAAGATATAAAATGCATATATACAAGTTAAAGGTGCACTGTGTAAGTTTCTGGAGGAGAAAAGCCATCTACACAATTCAGTAGAATTAGAAAGTTGAAACTACAGTTTGGGGATGGGGATAAAAAATATTTAGTTTATGCCATAATATGGACAAAAAAAAAAACTAGCCAAATGCAGAATTGTAGTATTTATTTAGTGTAGCAAAGATGTCTAATGGACAAAAACATTATTTTCTTTTATTCTGAACACATTTGAATGGACTAATTGAATCTTCAGCATCTGGAGAGACTTTGGGAGATTTGTTTTTTGTCTCCTCTTCTGCAATACGCAGGTAAGAAACAAAAGAGATTGTTTGCTTAACTTTGTGAGACTTTTGTGAAAATGACCTTTGTGAGAACAAAAGGTCAGAACAGATTAAACTGTTTGTTGTTGCCACGTTCTTAGAGTGAAATATCCAGGAGCTATGGTGATGACTATGCTTCTTGATCTGCTAATTACTAATCAACCATTAAAGTCTTATTTTGTCCCACCCACTTTTCTTTGCAGTGCACTTCCTGTTGAGCTCTGCTAAAGTAACTAAGTTTGTCTTTCTCAAATAGAGATCACGGCAGATAACAGCAGACTGAATTCTACAGAAGATGAACTTTCAAAGTACAGCATGTGCACATGCACTGTGTGTGACCCTTACAACATTTGATGTTTGATTGTAGCTAATGTAACTTGGGCTAACCACAGCTAAACCTGAAGTGCACTGGAGCAAGGCGGAATAATCAGAATATTCAATTTATGGACTTAAAGATGGGGGAGCTGAGGTTTTAAATCTGATGACTTCCTGTCTTAAATCCTTTGACACATGGTTCATGTCGACATAGTATATTCATTTCAGTTGCAATTACAGTTTAAAAAATTATTTTTAAAACCAACAAAGCAAAACTAAGGAGAACCACTGAAGCTCAGCCAATCAGAGCACATCATTTGACTTCTGATGAAAGCTAAACTAGTTATTATTCAGTTCAAACAGTACTCAGAGATCTCTTTTTTTCTCAAAGCGCTGCATTTATCATAAACTTTGTATTGAAAAATGCAAAGTTTACTAATATACAACTAAAAAAGTTAGTTACCCGAACTTTAAAGCAAACTTTTTTTTCAGAAACATGTTTATAAGTCGTCAACAATACAAGTTTTTGTCTTTTATTTGTGAAAAGGAAGCTGCGCAAAACACGACCACACTTGTACGTCAGGTTTGTGTTAAAACAGGACTGTGGGTGAGTTTGTAGCCCAGTTTAATTGCGTAAAAATAAATAATTATTAAAATACAATTGACTCAACATAGCAAGACAATAGAACTTAAGAGCAAGCAGATTCTCAAAAGTCTAAACAAACGCTATCAGACATGCAAGAACACATAAAGGTCACTCTCAAATGATAAGTCAAGACAGAATATTTAATAATTCAATCTTTGCACATGTGAGATTTGTTAGAAATGGCGTTTTTCATACAAATTAATAAGAATAAATGCACTCACCTTTAGTTTTAGGTCCAGCAGACGCCAGCACTGCAGGATGGTGAAGTCTGAAGAGAGCTAATACTGCTGCAATAGGAAGTGCAAAACCCCAAAAGACAAACCCAAAGTCGACTTCTCAAATGAAGTGAGAAAGAAAGACCTTTACTGACACTGGTTTTGCAGAAGTTGGCACGTCTCATATGCAAGACGTGACAAGAAAAATGAAAGACAAAACACACGTTAAAAGTCACTCTGTCACCAACCTAATGACTCACAACAGTGCACTTGTAGTAATAGTTTTCTATAAATTGAACTAGGGCTGCAACAAGCAAATTGATTAATCGAAACTCATTGATTATTGAATTAATTGTCAACTAATTTCATATTCAAATAATTGTTAATGTTTCCAGACATGCCTGAACTGAAAAACAATGTTTTATTTAAGATATCTTTTATTTGTCCCACATTAGGGAAATTCTAATGTTGCAACGCACAGTTTAAGAACAGCAAGGAAAATAGAAACATGCAATCCAATAAGATACAAATTTTAAAATGGACTCAGCAGAAAATATGTATAAAGTTATAATAGTCTAAAAATTCTTATTTACAATGAGTGTCTGTTATGGCTGAGCTCAGAGCAAAGATACACAAGATTAAATGTGATGATCTCCAGAGTTAACAGTGTTTGTTATACAGTTTGACAGCAGCAGGAAGGAAGGACCTCTGGAACCGTTCCTTCACACAGCGAGGGTGAATCAGTCTGTCACTGAAGCTGCTCTCCAGAGCAGACAGGACGTCCTACAGGGGGTGAGACTCATGGTCCAGCATAGAAGTGAATCTGGCCAGGACCCTCCTGTCCAGAGGACAGCCCAGGACGAAGCTGGACTTCTTCAATCCTTGTCCAGCTTCTTCCTCTCCCTCTCTGTGAGTCGTAGAAGGTCCTCACTCCAAAAGACCTGAGTCTCCTCTGGAGTTAGTCCATTGGCAAATCTATTTTGAGTGAAAAAATGATCAAAAAGACCCTGATGAACTAATAAATCAGAAAATCTCAAAAGTGTCCCTGCTCTTTTAATTTGCCTCTGAAAGTTGTCATAATCATAAAGTTTGACTTCCTACTGACTCAATCATCAGCCTAATCTTCTAGTCTAGTTTCTAGTTGTGACAAAGGAAGTGACTTTTGTTCACACTTTAGCGTTGAGGTTTTGTCTTTTGGGGTTTGGCTCTTCCTTTTTCTCGTGTATTTGTGCTTTTCCAGAAAAAAACAAAAAAATAAATAAACTGTGTGAGAAAACTAAAATTTAAAAATACTTCATTCTCGATGCAAACTTCAATCAATTTTTGAAAATTTTAAAGAGCACATTCTATACAAAATCAACTTTTAGAATTTTTTCTTCCCATTTTATTGTTTCCTCACAGCTGGAGTTGTGTCTGTGAGATCCTTTTCTTTCCCCTCTGAAAACACAGTTCTGAATGTCAAAGTGAAATCTGTCTGTTCATATGTGGAAGGTGAGTCGTGGGCGGTGATGTGTCAATATGGACTCCGTCGAGATTGGACCCCCTCACTAGCTTTTGTGACTGTGCGTGACATACCAAGCTCCCGCGGCAAATAGTTTACAATGAATCCAGCTAAATTTAGGGTTATTGACCTCATGTAAATTGTAATAATTCCAGACGTCTGAGTTTCTACTCCGTGCGAATCATCCATGTCTGTAAAAATGTCTATTAAGTTTCCCCGAATTTTACCTCCTGTAATTCACCAAACTCAGACGTCTCATGTAAATTCTAAAGTCGTGCGAATGTGTATGTCTGTGTTTTCAATCAGTGAACGATTTATAAATAGATTTGAACTAAATTAAATTATTACTATTGTTTACGGATCATTTTCAAATGAAATGGTCATCTTTTTTCTACGAGTAAAACGCTAAAGATTAATCAAACTACGATTAAAAGTCCATGATCCGGAATCCGGGAACGGGTCGAGAAGATGGATGTTTGAGGAAAAGTTTGGACAGAACATGACAGAATGCAGGCAATGTTTGGATTTTATCACCGTAAATGGATTGAAAGAGAGAGTCTTCGCACATTTCATGAATGAAGTAAATAGTTGTTGTCATAACTCATCTGTCGCCATTTCCGGAAAGTCTGTAAAAACAAGAAAATCTCAGACATCGAATATGTCCGTGTGAATGCCTGTAAAAAAAACGCAGACGTCATGGGGTAATTACATTTTACAGACGTCCCAAGGTAAATATTATACCGTTCGAATAGTACTTAAGTTTAGGATTGGGGCTTGAGTGAGGGTTAGCACTAACTTTAAACAAGGGGATTCCCATCTCGACGGGGAATCCAATCTCGACATTACACTGGATTGAACTGGTTGGAGGGCCTGATTGATGTTGAATGGCGCTGCTTTAGATGCTCAGCTGCATTTTACTGCACTGCTCTTGTACACGTGCAAGACTAATCTAATCTAACAATCTCATCTGAAGAAGCAACAAGACAGATTTTTTTTCTCCACCTTCACAAACACTGTTCTACTTTTTCACCACTTAATAACCATATTTCATTCAGCTGCAAAGCCAGACCAAACTAACATGGTGAACTGTTCCTTAAAGTTCATTTGCGTAATATGTTGCTGCACACAGTTTTTGAGAAACCAGTCTCCGCACACTCGACCCATTTTCTTCTGCTCTGTGCTCACTTCTCAAACTGAAAATGGCCACAGACCTATTTCAGGTCAACCACACATCTGCCCAAGTGGAAAGAGTTTGTCTGTGTAAGAATGACATTATCAACATCAGCAGAACGTGTGACTAAGATTAGACTGTAACCATCACGTGTTCATTTTGTAAAGACGGTGAAGAGACAGACTTCTGAAGCTCTGACAACAAATCGATGAAGAAGATGAAGTGGCTTTGTCTTCTCCTGTTTTTTTTGCAGCAGAATTGTAAGTACCATACCTGCATACAAGGTTTAAAACGATTAAGTTGAATTTAGATCTATTGAATAAGGCGTTTTCATCTTTGCAATGTAAAGACAATGTGACTTTTTTTTTTTTTTTTTTTTTATATTTCTGAAAAAATATATATTTTAAGTCAACGCCTGCTTATATGTGGTGTGGTGTGTATATATATATATATTATATATATTATATAATATATATGTATATGTATACTGTATATATGTATATGTACGGTATGTATATGTAATATATATGTTATGTATACTATATGTATATTATATATATGTAATTATATATGTATAAATGTAATATGTATATTATATATATATGTATATGTAATTGTTATATATATTAGTGTATGTATATATATATATATATATATATATATATACCAGTAGGTGTATTATAGTGTAGCATTAAGACTTCTATACTTAAAATGTAAATTATGATACTTCATCAGAAATCAGACCGATTATGGCCTTTCATACTTGAAGCAACTCAGAAATCATAGAGCGAATTTTTGAAGTCCTATAGAAATATTATATGCCATGTACCTGTTTTATATCTAAAATTATGCTGTCCCTTTATGATTAAACTAAAAAAAAAAATTCAAGTTGTATATGAACACGTCAAAGTTCTTATCTAAACATCTCGTCTGTACTTACAATTAACTATGAGTACCCTCAGATGATTTGAATGTCAGCTAATTTTTGTTTGTTTGTTTTTTGAGTAATTTTAGGTCCCTAAAACTCAATTTTACCTCAATTACTTTCAACTTTTGAGGAGGAATTGTCAAAACTCAAATATGCCAAATCTAGTGTCAACACCAGCTTACTAATCCTTATATTTACAATTCTTATATTTTTCTTATGTTTGGAGAAGGTTCTCACTTCTGATCAGAGCCTCTTAGTGATCAGAAGCTAAAACTACAGGGTTTCATCTTCACAAAGACTTCAAACCAGTTCTAGTTTAAATTTTAGACAATTTTGATCAGGCGTGTGAAGGGAAAAAAGGCTGGAATTGAAGGGCTTTGTGAGTAAAAGCACACCCCCTTCTGCAAAGTTTTGTTATGTACATTTACGTAATACATCTGAGTGTTTCTTATACACAGAATAAGCAAAAGCATTACATGAAATAACCTTTTGTTTTCAACAGGTCTTGCCAAAAACATTGATTGGTAAATCAAGATAATGGATTTATGGAAGCTAAAGTGGGAGAAGCCTGACGTTGAATTGCTCATGTGAGTCAGACAAAATGATTTTCTTCACTTGGTACCATCAGAAATTGGGAGGAAAACCTGAACTGATCTCACAGTGGTTACCTGGTTCAAACAATCCCAACTTTTTACCGAGACGTTTAAGCAAAGATTTGGTTTTTTCAAACTACAAAAGATACTAACAATCTTCAATTTCTAATCTTCAAGTGACTGACACGGCGACATACTTCTGCGGCGCACGTAGCTACGACACAGTCATGTTTGGTGATGGGATTTTTGTTCATGTCGAAATTCTCACATTAAATCTTTAATCCAGCAGCCATTGATAAAACTGAGGCTTGGAGATCCTTTGGAGTTACGTTGTTCAGTGAAAGTAGAATCATGTTCAGAAGGGCAGAAGATTTACTGGTTTAAAACACGGAACATCTGGATCTGCCTTTGTTCGTCCTGCTGCTGGAGTCTGTGATACGTCCAAGATGAAGTTCACTGTTAAACTGAATATTGGGTCCGTAAAGCTGACGGATGCTGGGACTATTATTGTATTCTTCTTCTTTTGGAGAAATCCTGTTTGGAAATGGGACGAACTGCAGAAGTATCAGGTGAACATTTAAATCCTTTCTTAAACGTCTGCTAGAAGTAAATGTTGTGAAGACAAAGGGAGTGTGTATCAGATTGCATAATCTTTTTGAGTAAATGTGGTGTAAATGTAGTTTTTTAAGTTTCTCTTTTTTTTTCATGGCAGTGGAAAATTTCTGTGTGTAATATTGCATGTTGTATTTGGTTCTTCGTGGGTTGTGTCTACGGACAACGATCTAAAACAGGGATAATCAACTCAACAATTTTTTTGGAGGACTCTGGTTTACGGGCCACTCCATAATTTTATGATGTAGCTTTGCAATATTAACAAACAACTCAAAGTGGGCAATTCAACATCAGAAATAAAGTTATTAAGTTATTAGTGAAATAAAAACTTCTTAGGCGTCTTAGGCTACAACAGAACAAAACCTAGACCAGAAACAAGATGTGTACAAGCAGATGTGTAGCGGGCCAAAACAAATTCTTGGAGGAGCAGATATGGTCCACAGACTGCGAACTGACAATCACTGATCTAAAACAAGGTTCCTCCATGTCCTGTTTATTTTCTGATTCACATCAAAAAGAAAAGTTGCCTCGCGGGTTGTAAAGACAGAACCTCAGCAATAGTTTCATAAAGTAAAAACAAAATCTACTTTTAGGATTGCGTCTCTGACCTCCCAGAGGTTTTCATATGCACTACTTTCATTGCTAGTCCAGAGAGAGGCCGATTTGCATTGTCGCACAAGATCTATTGGAAATGATAAGAGAAGTGGACCACGGATGCTACACAAATAAAAACCTGGATCACTTCCACCTCCCTCTCCAGGGTCAGCCTGTCCTTGTCGTTTCTTTCTGCTAATAGACTCTGGCTCTACAGACTTAAACTCTATGGGGCAGTTTTATCAAGCATTTTCTCATATGTAAGAAATAAGGGCAGAAACATGTCCCAGCTGACGTTTTCTCTCAAATGCCAAAATTTGAGGTGGTGCATTTGTGTAACATGTTATAGAAGGATATCACCTGGCAGAAAGATACACTGTTTGTCTAGTTGGCTGGGGAAACTTCTTCTATAAAAACAACAAAACGGGATGAGAGCAGGTGTTTTGGATCAGGTCTGAACTGGTCTGATGGACGTCTGTCTCCTGAAGCTTAAGACAGTGTTTTTCTCGATGTTTTTTCACTCATCTGAATGCAACTTTTGAGTCGTAAAGACCAGTTTTTATTCACAAAAGTTGATTTAGTCGCAAAACTTCTGTTTTCTCACAAAAAATAATCTTGTAGTTAGCACAACAGCACTGGCTCTTTCTGCTGTCAGGTTGTGCACACATCCCCCGTGTCGAGAAACAAATAATGTCACTATATGTGCATTATCCATTAGTAAATTGAGTGCAAAAACACTCAAATACCACAAGAATTTCTGACTTGATAAATCAGCCTTATATCTGCAAATCTATGTGCCTTCAGTCCTGTGAAGGAGAGTGTAAGGACAGACATGTTCTGGAACATTTGCCTGTTTGCAGTTGGACAGTCTACTTTGCAATTTGACCAATGACCAACCCGCCTGGTGGTGTGATTTTAGGCTCTATAATAATATAATGAAATGTATACACCTGCCCTGCTTTTATAGAACTCTACTTTAGTTCAGCTGTGATTCTTCTTTATTTTATTTAAATGCGTTCTACCTGATTAAAGATTGAATTGAGAACCAGTGTCCTAAATAAATAACTAATAAAAGTTTTTTCATTCGCAGAAAATGCCTCCGACTTTCACCCAACAATCACGTTCTGGCTCACTCTGGTTCTGGGAATATTCTTTGTCATAATTATCTTTCTGCTCATCGTTGTTTATAATCAGAGAAGGAAGATATCTTTGATCCGCAAAGGTAAAGTTACTAAGATTCTACATGATCGTGGCACAAAATTCATTCATTCTATTGTGGCTGTTTTCAGAAGCAGTGGGAAACATACGGCGATGTGCTCAGCTGGATTTGGTAAGCGAAAGATTAATTATACTGAGACTTTGTTTAAACCATTTTAAAGCCAATAAATGCATTGGACTGAAGGCCAAAGTGAAGGACATCGATGGGACGATTTGTTTAATCAGATTTTTAATTTTAGAATCTGGTGAACTAATGAAATTCTGAATTTTTAACTTTTGGGAGAGAAAAAAAAAGCCTTTTTCGATGTGTTTTTTTTAGTCCAAATTTGAAATGAAAGAATATTCTCTGCATAAACTTTCAAACCTTCACTACATTTACTAAAGCCTTGTTTTGCTTATCCACAGTAAAATGTGGGCTTACAAAAATACATAACATAAAATATGTGTTAAAATTCAACAGATAAAATTCCTAGTTGACAAAAATCAACCATGTTTTTTCAGGGTTAAAAAAATCCCTGAAAAATAAGCAACTATCATATTTTTTAATCATGTATTGATTATGTTGATTTAAATAAAAATCTTTGGATATATGTCACCTTGGTCCAAAAAATGAATGCATGGATGGATGAATTTAACAATAAATATGTTTAACTAAGAGGAATATTTTTAAAAACGCGTCATATTTTTGAGAAAACTATTGTCATTTATCTTGAATATATTATTTTAATTTGCCACAATTTATATTTTTAGAAATCTGGAAAAGGAAAGTATGCTTGAAAGTTTGAAATTGTATTATAAATCTCCATACCTCGCCTTAACTCTAGAACATTCTAATGACAGAGTGAAGCCGACATTTATTACGCAGCTCTGAAGATAAACCAGAACCAAGTGAGAAGTGAAGCAGCGACACAAGAAGAAGAAGAAGAAGAAGCAGAGAACTCCTGCACTTACTCCAGTGTCCGGGGCAGAAACAAGTGAATCTGGACAATTCAATTCAATTTATTTGTATAGCCCAAAATCACAACAGCAGTTATCTCAGCGGACTTTACAAGGTGTTGATTTGTCAGAAAATCAAACAGTGAAACATTTGGTCAATACCAACAGAAACAATGTAAAATTAGAAACAATAATTTTAGGAAATGGAGGCAGATTGTTACAACAGCAATTAGGCAAATAAAAACTGTCCCAGAGCATCCCCTGTCCTTAGACCCTCCTTCTCGGCAAGGAAAAACTCAAAAAAAAAAAAAAAAACATCAGGGGGAAAAAGAGAAACCTCGAGGAGAACCACAGTGAAAGAGGGATCCACTCCCATGGATGGACAGGCTGTAGATGTGACCAGGACTGACGCATGTCCGGATGTAATTAGAACTTTAAGTCTGTGGAGCCAAATATCACTTTTAGGTAGACGAATTTTCTAACAGACGAAGGCAGCCAGTTGAAGAGAGGCTGGAGTGGAACAGTGAGCGAGGTCCAGGATCTCAAGATTTGGTGGGATCCGAGGTCCAGGCATCGACACTAGAGCAGCAAAACACAAAGTTTAGTGTAGATAATGTTTATAAATGGAATTATGATTCATATAAATCAATGGAACCTACATCCTCAACCCTTCCCTTCACAGTCTTCCCATGCTTTTGTAGCAGAAAATTTGGTTAGAAATATGTTTGAGTAAGGCTTTTTTAGTTTTACTTTTTTTGGAAACTCCATGGGGAAAGTTGTAATTTTTTTCACTTGCCCCTTGAACCCACCGACTTGCATTATTGTTATGTGCTAACAACCTATAAATACGCACGAACGGAGTGAGATGAGTTAAACCTCTCAAATATTTGTCCAGTTGACAGATTTCAACATTTTGAAATTAAATTTGGTGTCAAGTGCAATGAATACAGACTGTAACTTTCTATTGTCATCATTTTGAATTGAATTTTTAACTGACCTAAGCAAAAATCTGAGCCGTCAACATCTGAAGTTTCCGCAAACTATTTTTTTTCCACAGTGGGTCTGCAAACAGGAAGAGTGGTCTGTAACAGAATGTATGAGAAACAGACCACATGACCTCACTAATGTACCGACATAAACTTGTGTCTGGATGTAAAACTATGTAAATATGATGCAAATGTTAATAAAGCATGTTTTAAATCTATTGAAATGTAACATTTTGCATGTAGTTGTGACACTAATTAAAAAATCATTCTGAAACAGCCCACATCTGAAACTAAACCAGAAACAGAAGTTTCCAGCTTGACCTCATTCAGATGTTTATCTCCCCCACAACACAAGACAAAAAGGCTTACTAAGCATTTTAATTTTCCAACTCAATTTGGTTATATTTGCCTGTTTTTTATTTATGCTGAACTGTTGTTTCTTTGTTGAAACACTGCAAGAATAATATATAACTAACTCAAAAATCCTGCATAAACTTAGCAACATGTGAGCAAACCTAGTGATTACCCCTGCTGTACAATGAGTGCGAGTTCAGTCACACAAGACTTAGAAAGTGCTTCAAGCCAATGTGCCCTTGTGCACAGACCTCGAAGCAGTGCAAGTGCACTCTAGTGGTAAACTATTGTAGCCACAGCAGCCCCTCTGACCACCACCAATCATTTACACACACACCAGATCCAGAGAAGACAAGGGTAAAGTGTCTTTCTCAAGGACACAAGAATTTCTCCTTTATTTGTCCCACTGTGACATCTGATTCCATTGGTTTCCCATCCAAGTCCTGCCCAGGCCCAATCTGCTTAGCTTCTGACACTGGTTCAGGATTTTGACAAGCTGGTATGGCCAGTAAGTCTTACAGAAGTGAAATGTTGGTCTGTTCCAGAACTTGTGGACAACATGGTGTAGTGTTCAGCGCTTTGGCCTCATAGCAAAAGGGTTTGATCCAGGGACAGCCCTGGGCAATGTCTACATAGGTTTCCCCTACCACTAAAAACATGTAACCATTCTGCACAAAGTCAAAACAGGTTTTCTGTCTCCAGATTCTAAGTTCTCTGTTTTTAATAAGTTTACAGACCGGCACAGACAGACCAGCACAAACTGACACAGGCAGAGACAGAAAGAGACAAAACCCACACAGACACAGGTCAACAGAAACACAGACCAACTTATTCTCATTGCTTGCATGTAAATAACACGCAATGACAAATTGCGTGACATGACGACGCTTCACCCGTTTTTTTCTGTTATGGTATGGACACGCAATGTGGTTGAGGACAAACGGGAGTTTTTTGGGGGGGTTAACAGCTAAGTTTAGGTCTGAAGTTACAAAAATGGGTAAGCTTAGGTCTGAGGCTTGGAGTTGGTTAAGTTTAGGATTAGGATTGCGTTAGTCGTCAACTGAATAACACATCTTTACACTGACCATAGAAATGAACTGAGACAGACACAGACTGAAACAGAGAGCGACACTTTATTGACCCTGACAGAAAATAAATGTATCAGCTGCATACAGTACAAGCTGATGGCTGGCATTAACACAGGAGTTGGTGAAATCCTTCCTAAAGAAAATACAGATGCAAAAATAACAGTCAGTCATAACATACAAGAACAAAACACAGCACATGGTAGAACTTTTGGTTTGGATTTTGGTTTGGGATAATCAAGATAGAACAAAAGATTAAAACAGTTACCTAAACAGGCCCCTTAAAAAGTTAAACATACCCTTTTGTCGTGAGAGTAGGTTGGGACAAACAAACCACCGCTGACCCAAAAAAAGATTGCGGCGTCTCAAAAGGGAGTGAATCTGCCGAGAAGAAGTCAAAACCTCTCCGTCCACGTCTGCGAAATGAGGTGGCCTACTTTAGCTCTGTGCTCTTCAGTCTTGTGGCTTCTGGGTAAGTCCTGCGTTTTAAGCCATTTACGTCGCATTTCATTTGCAATAATAACTCCTCGCTTTGCAGCTCGACTCCCGACGTCAACTTCTGCCGGTTCTTCCATCTTCAAAGTGGCAAAAATCGGCGATAACGTGACTATGGAGTGCTTTTTCGGATCCGGTAGCGTAGCCGTGATGTTTTACTGGTACAAGCAAGTTTTAGGCCAAAAACCCATCGTAATATCTCGATTTTACAAGCACGACAAGAACAGTACGTTCATTGGCGACTTCCAGAAAGATCCAAGGCTTTCTCTCATAAACCAGCAGTACCAGAACCATCTTACAATTTCGAATTTACGCTTAACAGATTCGGCGTCGTACTACTGCATCAGCGGATATGCGTACATGTATAAATTCGAGGAAAGCGTAATGTTGGTTGTGACAAGTGAGGACTTTAACGTAGAAACGCAGACGAATCGGAAAATTGATGAGAGAGTTAAGTTGGGAAGTGATGTGGTTGTTCAGTGTTTGGTGAATTTGAAGGATTGCGACGGACAACGAGAGGTTTATTGGTTCAGAGCAGCAGAAAATGAGAATGCAGAAGTTATTTTTAGACATGGACGAGGTAGTGAAGAGGATAAGTGTGTGAATAATGGAAAAGGCAAGACAAATACCTGCGTCTACAACCTCTACATTAACAACGTGAGACCGGAGCAGACTGGGACGTACTACTGCGCTGTGGCCGCCTGTGGACAAGTTCAGTTTGGAGACGGGACAACGGTGCAACTGGAAGGTAAGTAAACATTATGGCTTTGACACACTTCCATTTTAAATTTGCAAAACCGTTTGAGCTCAGGCAAAAGTTTTACACTCAAAGTACCTCTCAAGCAATTTGTTTCCGACTTTTTCACTTATTGTAGTGTTGATCTCAGAGTTAAAATTGACCAAATGTTCGCACTTCTGTCTTTCTGTTTCCATTTACACCTCATGTCTTTGGAGGAGTTGTGATTTTAATCTCAAACCGGTCAACAATCCTGCCAGATAATGTTGAATCATTGTATCAAAGCCTAAAAAATATTGCACAAATCCAAACTGTTTTGTGTTTTAGCCCAGGGCAAGTTGTGTGAGAAAAAAGACCTATTTATGCTGTGTTCAGACCGGGACAGCGTTGATGCATCCAATTTCGTACATTGAAGCAATCTGTATTTTTGAAGCTGACGCTCCAACAGGCGCTCTAAATGCCCAGACGGGGGACAAGGATACTTTTTACGCCATTTTCTCTGCATTATTATTTTTTTTTCAAAAGGTTTGTTTTTGCCCGAAGACAGATCACGTTGAGAGAGAGAGAAGGAGGGAGAGAGAGACAGGCATCTATAAAACGAATCTAACGTCCCCGAATGCACAACTTTCTCCTCCCCCAGGCAATGTCTTTTGCTGTCTCTGTACTCCTCCATTGTCACGTTGGACAGTAGTGGCTTAAACACGGCAACAAGCATTTTTAAAAGATCCACATGAGCGCATTGTCAGTCCAGAACATGTCCCATATTGTGTGTTTTGCTGTGTCGCCAAATTTTCAAAGCAACAAGAGACCAAACCTTAAAAAAAATAAATAAATAAACAAGTAATTTTTTGATAAAAGTTATAAAAGACTTCAGTAAATAGTCCTCCTTGATGTGAGCAGCATGTCACTATGTCACTGGAGAGCAATGTCTTACGCAGGCCCTCGACACATGAAAGTTCAGCTGAGCCTAACTAGGGCATCAATGCCTAATGAGGCCAAAGCGTCCGCCCAGGTTGGATAGTTTACTTCGCAAGACGTGGCATCAGCAGACACCAGAACAAAAACATTCGACGTGCTAGACGCAAATTCGCTGGACGCCTCAAGACGCAGGTTTATATTGACTTAACATTTAAACTAGACGCTTTGAACGCTCCAACACTGTCTGGTCTGAACGCAGCATTAGATCAATGATTCCCAACCTTTTTTAAGTCTTCCCATACTTTTGCGCCCATTTTTTTTTTCCGTGACACATCTATTAAATCAAGTTAATTTGGAACACAGATTTTCGATTTAGTAAAAATGTTCATGACACTTTAAAGAGGAACTGTGTATCTTGAGGAGTTGTATTGCTGTGAT
Source organism: Mugilogobius chulae (assembly GCA_038363315.1). Classification (NCBI taxonomy): domain Eukaryota; kingdom Metazoa; phylum Chordata; class Actinopteri; order Gobiiformes; family Gobiidae; genus Mugilogobius; species Mugilogobius chulae. The sequence goes on along the minus strand of CM076406.1, from coordinate 23,931,081 downwards.
TAGAATGTTCCATTAAACATATCTATCTGAACAGAGAGGAGCATGTGACACAACAAAACCCAGTGGTACAGGTCAGATCTGCGGAGAGGCAACCTTGCTTTCTCAATAACATATCAACCTATTAGACTATAAACAAATCCTTGTTACATTTATTAGACACAAGCATTGATGGAGTAAAGATCAGAACTGAAACTTTTGAGTGAGAGCCAAAAGTCAAATGAAAAGAGTCAAATGAAGAAACCTGAACACTGCAGTTTGAGTTGTTGATGTTCAAACTTTCTTTCAAGGGAAAAATTATCAATATTTAAATGTATTTTTATGATCCTGTGTTGTGTTTTAAGCAGAAGTCCAGATTCCGGTGTTGGTGTATGTTCTGAGTGGAGCTTTGGCCTTCACCGTCCTGTTGGCTGTGCTGTTGTGTGTCTCTGCTCTGAGAATGATCAGGACGACTCGTGGACCAGGTCTGAACTCAAATACAACTCAAGAATCACATTGTGGTGCACCAAATGAACGTTCTCTCACTGCCACAAGGCTTTGGGTTTTTGTGGGCGGCGTTTGTTCTATGTTTTATAATGCTTTGAGTTTCTCTTTTGCATGTTAAATGAACTTTTCTTCATTTTTACCTCCTGCCGTATCGGATCATATCGAGATCACCCAGTGTGGCAGAAGATATACATAACACTCGCAGGAACAAGAGAATTTCATTTAACATCGCCAACAAACAAAAGAGAAGCTCAAAGCATAACAAAAGGGCTCTCAGACGATTTTCTGAGAACAAACCAGACCACAAACCCCGTTAAACACGAACAGAGGCTTAAGATGCAATTCAGCTGAAGTTTATAGTTGCATTCTTACCCCTTGATCTAAAGGGGATGAAACAGTTTTTCAGAGAGCAACAAGAAAAAAAAAAAAGCTCAAAACAAGCAACTTCATATCTTCAATAAAAAGTATTTGGAATCAATTAATTAAACATTGTGTTACAGCAGGGGTGCACGGTAGCAGAGTGGTTAGAGCTTTGGCTTCCCAATAAGGAGGTCGTGGGTTCGACTCCCGGGTTGGACCATATCAACATCTCACGATCTCTCTGAGTGGAGTTTGCATGTTCTGCCCGTGTCACCGTGGGTTTTCTCCGGGTACTCCGGTTTCCTCCCACCTCCAAAAACATGCATGTTTAGGTTAATTGGGCATCACTGTAAATTTCCCTTAGTGAGTGAATGTGAGAGTGAATGTTTGTCTGTCTAACCCTGCGGCAAGTTGGCCACTGTCCAGGGTGTTCCCCGCCTAAGGCCCAAAGTCACTGGGATAGGCTCCAGTCACCCGCGACCCCTAACGGGATTAAGCGGTAGAAAATGAATGAATGAATGTGTTACAGCAAAACAATGGTAATGGTATTTGCATATTTTATATTGTTATATATTGTCTTTGATCATTAATTAAACTTTAAAATATGAACATTTTGTAGAAATCCATATTTCTGTCATTAGTGGGTACATTTTTGTTAGAAAAAAACTGAAAAAAAGATGATTGCATATTTAAAAGAAAGGTAGAATTGCAAGTATTGTAATGTAAAAACGTACATTGTACATGTTAAGAGGCAAGTGTTTGACATGGAGTATCCCCTCATTCCGGCTTATTTTCCCTCACATCTGGCAAAAATTGTCTAAAATTCAAACTGAAACTGTTTCTGATCCTTTGGACACAAGCAAATGGCTGGAATCTTTTTCAAGCTGCAACCGTGTAGTTTCAGCTTCTGATATCTAAGAAGCTCTGAAGAATTGAGAACTTTCTCCAAACAAAAGAAAAACTGAAACTGATTTCCACCTATAATTTTTTGGTAAATGTAAGGATTGGTAAAGCTGGTGTTTACAGCTGAGACATAAATGACACTAGTTTTGGCATATTTTAGGTTTTGACAATTCCTCTGCAAACGTTGAAAGTAATTGAGGTAAAAATTTGTTTTAGAGAACTAAAATTACTCCAAAACATGGCCAATTCAAAAGTCCTAGTCAATATTATGATTTTTTGGGGGAGAATTTTTTTATTTGTAAGTTTACAGTAGAAGCTGATTCTGATTCATTCCAGAATTGTGGATTTGACTTTAAAAAAGAGGGACACATTAGTATTTTTATCCTTAACATGATCACATGTGAAAACCTTCCTCAGGGGCAGGACAAAAACTCTGTTTAGTATAAATAAAGCCAGTCACAGGCAGAATTGCCAAGTCCTTCTTTATTGTGACTTTGGGCTTCTTTTTTTTTGGAAAATCACTTGTGAATTTTGACAGCAGCGGGTTGTGTTTTTTTGCTCCTGAGCAGCACTTTGACATCATAAATAAGGTGATTTTTGTTGCTGTTTTTTCAAATATACTCACCAATGAAACAATGAAAACAATATAATATTAACATATTTTCATGTTTTAAAGTACTATTAAAAGTATGTCAAAACCATTGATCCTCATTCTAAAGTGACACATAATGTTTACTTGAATAGAGAACTTTTTAATGAAGAGCTGAGGTAGCCGTTTTTGGCTTTTTTTTTTTTTTTGCTTTCTGAAAATCTGGCAACCCTGGTCTCAGACCAAAGATGACAGTTGGATGATACTCAAAATGTCTTGATCTTCAAAAACACTGTCCACATGACAACTTTGAAGCTTTTCTGAGTTTCAAGTTATTTCAAAACAAAGACTAAAGGTATTATAATTTATCGACCGTATGACTTTTCACACTGAATAAACACTCCAAAGAAATAATGTAAAAAACACACACACTTGACAAACTATATTTCAGTTTCTTTGTCAAACTAGTATTTGTGTATTTACCTTCACATGTTTGCATTGTTTGTCTGTGGTCATCTTACATTTTTATATAATGACATTTTGCACAATTCAGTATTTTATTTATTGATTAAATGAACCAGAAAGACTAAACCTAAGGATGCTCTCATTTGGAAAGTGTTTCACTATAAAAAAATTGTTTGTTTTTTATTTGTTTAAGGCACCAGATCAGCTTCTGTCACATCTGGGGTATGATATTTACATGTAATTCATTTGTAGTTTAGCCTAATAATCCCTAATGTCTCTTAATGACTTTGTTTTAGTCTCAGTCCGCTTCTGATGAAGTCCACTACGCTTCTGTGCGTCCCAAACAGTGTGTCCGCTCCAGAGTTCAGACTCAGAGAGACGACACCTGGAGCGAGTGTGTTTATTCTGAGGTGAGACAGTAGAGGGCGCCACAGCACTGCTCACCCTCATCTCACTGTCTTTGTGTCATTACTGTTTGTTTGTGTGTGTGTTTTGTCTTTGTGTGGAACCGCTTCGACTCATGAGAAACTGATTCTGCTGTAATGGTGTAAACCACAAGTGTGCAAATACTGATGATGTAATAGTTGGTAATAAAACAAATACTGTTAAGATCAGATCTCCTTTATTTGTCCAACAGTTTTACAATGCACAGTTTAAGGACTGCAGGAAAATGGAAACATGCAAGATAGATAGATAGATAGATAGATAGATAGATAGATAGATAGATAGATAGATAGATAGATAGATAGATACTTTAGTGATCCCGAGGGAAACTCAGTTTATCAGCTGCATATAGTACAAGCTGATGGCTGCCTGTTACACACTCACCGGGAGAAAAACCTTTGAAACATTAGAAATACAGATGCAAGCATTATATTCAGTTACAACATACAACAACAAACATAACAAGACACAGTACACGTGGTCACGTGGTGGGATTTTTTGTTTGGACTTGGGTTGGGGTAAACAAAGACGAGAGAGTTCACAGACGTAAGAAGGAGAAGGGAGGGGTGGTGGAGGAGTGTATGGTGCAAGTTAGTATTTGAAGTTCTGTCTGCAAAGTGTGAGCCACAGGCTAAAGATGTTTAGAGTTTGTCTCTGAGGCTTGTCCTTGGACAGGAGCTGTGGAATGTGCAGAATAAGATAGACCAGCTAGTGCCATCTGTCCTCTTTGGAGGAGGAGAAGGGGGTTGTGGGCAACAAATTATTATAATCCATTTTTTGGCTGATCTTAAGTTAATTTATCTCTGATCACAGTTAATCAATAAGTCCTGGAAACTCAGCGTCAGGTCCACACGTCGGTTCATCAGTGACACGACAAAACGTCCATCCACATTGTCAATCCTGTATCAGGACTGAACCAGGTTAAACCAGTCTTATCCGTGCCACTTTCTGATGTAATCTTTCGGTCGGTCATTCACTCACCAGAAGTGCTTTAAATTTCACAGACAGTACCTGGGAGTGGTTTGCGGAAGCTGTCTTAGGGCAAGAACAAAACCCAAAAGTCGAATGCAGGTGTTCCCCTATCCAACATCCAAATCGGTGAATCATCATTTTCATCCTCGAACTGGGTCATAAAGCCCACACTCACAGATGTTACAGTGTCATAAGCGTCCTGCGTGAAGCTCTGAGCTGTTCGAGCAGGCGGACTGCCCCGTCGCCTTAGTCTTTGGTGAAAAAGAGTTTCCAATCGCGCTGAGAGACCAGATAGGCTAATCAAGTCCATTTGCTGCTTTAGGAGCACAACAAAGACAAGAAAAGTGGGGAGAGTTGGAAGACATGTCTGCACAGTACAGAAGCAGGAATTTAAAAAAAAAGTGATGATGATACTATACCGTACTATACTATATTTGAGTGAGATTTCCTAAAGAGTTTTCCTGACACTGCTTTGACAGCTGGATAGAAGGGATGTCATTTTTTTAAAATATGCTAATAAAAAAAAATAGCACAAAACTGCACAAACAAAAAACAAGTGATTCATAAAAGTTGTAGCTGTTTTTGAGTGATATTTAACATTTTGGGGGCAGAGTGACGTCATCAACACAAATTAAAAATGAAGCGGCACAAACAAAACTTTTTACAGCAAACAACAGCCCAAACGAAGCCCAATCAATTGACTCCATATTGGAATGTTTTGGTGCGTTTTGAAGCTTCCTGATGGGCTGGATGACCCTAATTTGACCTACAAAAGAACCATTAATATCTCAAAAACTAAAGCAGCACAAATGATTGCCATAGTTTTTGTGTAGATGCGCGTTTGATGGAGGGCTTTTGCATAATGGTTAGTGTCATTCACATCAGAAGGTCTTTTTATAGCCTGTTTGTGGTCTGCTGCTTCAGAGCCGCTGCTTCTGTGGAGTTTGGCGGTTTCTTAAAGGAAGTGTGCAAAGTGGTGCTCAGGGGACTTCAAAGCACAAATGCATCGGTCTCGCGTAAAGAAGCAGCGAACTATAAAGGTTATGGTGAAGTGTTAGCGAGCGAGGCGACGCCCACGCAATGGACTTTTTAGCTCCAAGTGTAAACGACAAGTTGGACAAAACATTTTACTAACATTTTAAAAGCACATTTATATTGTAGAGGGGAAGTGGGTGACATTTTGACCAAAAATGGACACAAATACAAGCGTCCTAGCAAGTATTTTACTTTAGTTACCGTTGCTAACCCTCACCCAAGCTTCAATCTTAAATTTAGTATAGAATTGTGCCTAAACTAAGTCAAGTTTGTTAACAGTTTATCTCACGAACTCTCACAAAAGCCAGTGACGGTGCACATCTCGATACCAAAGCAAATGGTCAGAACAGGGACTAAAGTAAATGATTAGTTACTGCTTGTTCATACAATCAAATCATTTAGTAATGATCAGGTAATGTTATCTTAAAGGGCATATTAAAACAAATTTCCCATTTTGATTGGACTAACACATGTTGTAAATATAAATGATAGTTTTGCATGAATTAAGAACAAGTTTGTGAAAAAAGTTTGAAAATATGTAAACAGGAAGTAGAGCAGAGTTCTAAACTGATGACATCACACTGTGGAGACAAAAACACTTTTAATCACCCTATAAACATTAATTTAATACATTTAAGCATTGTTGTGTATTTTATGTCTCAAGAAATAAAAACTTATTACATTAGAAGAGTTTTGGCCCAATGTATTAAATGGTCGCTAAGCAATTCCCTAGTGTGATGTCATCATCTATGAACATTAGCATTTTTATTCCTAAAAATAGTAAGCTTGGTAAAATGTTAATTGAAATCTTAGATAAAATGAAACTGAAACTGTGTTTTAGTGAAATGAGTAGTTCAAATGAACGTGTTCTCATGACTTGCGTGTAAATAGCATGACATGACAAATTGCGTGTCATGACTACACTTTTTGCGCCTTTTTTGGCGTGCAATTACAAGCCCGCTTTTTCTGTCGTGGTATAAACACGTGATGTGGTTGAGGAAAAACAGGAGGTTTTATTTGGGGTTAACAGCTAAGTTTAGCTCTGAAGTTACAAAAAATAGGTAAGTTTAGGTCTGAGGCTTGGAGTTGGTTAAGTTTAGGATTAGGATTGTGTTAGTATTCATAAATAATAACACGTCTTAACATTCATCATAGAAATTAACTGGGACGGAAACGCGTGAAATACACACGGCGTGGTATTGACACGCTTATCCATGAAAACAGGCTGTTCAAACTGTCAGACACTTTAATAATTACGTAACATTTGTATGATTTGAATCTAGTTCTTTTCATAAAGGGATACCAGTATTTGTACTCAAGGAGCCTTGTCTTGTATGATTCCATGGAAAAGCTGTTGACTATGGTGCCAAATGAACTGGACGTGGTTTGTCCATGTTCAGTGGTGTTGAACCCTGGAGTAGACACAGTCAGTCTGAGAGGTCCTTCTGTGTCTTCTGGACGAAGGCTGCACACTCAAAGCAGCGTAATGGAGACTGTCAATTTCCTGTTGTAGACCCTGAAAAAACATAGAAATTCATATCAAACCAAAGCTATTCAAAAGACAGTCAGGCAGCGAACTACGACCCACTAAGCAGTATGTTAAGCACGATGCAACACAGTCTCACAAGAAGACGTACATATAGCACGACACAAAAAAAGCGTATTTTTAGCACGATATCAGTCCTTTTTTGCGTACTTATGTTATGTCGCGCATTTAGCACGATATGTAAAAGCGTAAAAATGACACTTTGAAGCCAAGTGGAGACGTTTTCTTCAGGTGAAACGGGTAAGTTTAGGCATAAAGTTACTAAAATGGGTAAGATTAGGGTTGGGGCTTGGGGTAGGTTAAGATTAGATGTAGGATTTTGTTAATTTTCATAAATAAGTACACATCTTAACAACCTCCATTGAAATGAACGGGGACTGTGACGCGTACTATAATTACGCAAAAGAGCCTTAAACTTGTGCTAATCATACGCAATTTACATGTTGCGTTATGTCGTGGTAAATGTACACTTTCTTGTGAGATCGGGCTGCACGATGAGATGGGCCAATATTTCCTGATACACCGCTGTTATTAAAAAGCCTATTATGCATCACTTGAACCACATATTGTAATGCTTAAGAAATTATAAATTCTGGTTTAGTCTCATTTTTTGTGTCTAGTCGTTTTTCACAATTTTAGGTTTACATCTGATGCAATTTTTTTTTCTCATAGTGAAAGTAGTTGATTCTTGTAACTTTTTACAAGAATCTACTCATATAACTACCTAAAGCAATAACAACTTGTAAGCATTAAAGGTATTTGTTTAAAGAAGTCTTTACTCACGTCTGTGTTAGTCGCAGAGGTTCCACGCTGCCATTTAAGTTCTAAAATAAAAAATTATAGCCAGGGAGAGTAAAAAGATGTGTGACAGAAAGATATTTAGATGGTTTTAGATCATGTTACCTGTGGAAATGGCAGTGTATTTGTTCTTCATCCTGCACAAAGACAAAGCCAGCACCAGAAGCAAGACCAAGGAGAACGCCAAAGCTCCAGCCATGATGTAGATTATGTTGGGCTTTACTCCATCTGCAAAATAAGAAGGAATTATTCACACAATTTGTTCATCCACATTGGAGCCTGCTATGCCAGTTTGGACTTTTAAAATGCTACAGACTTCTTGCACCTGTATAGATACTTAAGAAAGCCAGGAGCATATTATCACTTTTTTAAAATGTAACTAACCTTTGACATTGACCCTGGTGCCATTCCCAAACTGGACTTGTCCACAGGCGGCCACAGCGCAGTAGTAGGTCCCAGTCTGCTCTGAGCTCACATTGTGCATGTGGAGATTGTAGACGCAGGAGTTTGTTGGACTTTTCTTAGTTTTTCTCTGACACTGATCACTGCTGCCTCCATCAGTGTAAAGAACTCCTGCTGCAGACTCCTCAGACTGTTTGAACCAGTGAACCTTGTGTGGTTCATCACATCCCTCAGTCTGGACAGTACAATTTAAAATCACAGACTGCCCTGGTTGTGTTTCCTCAGTTGGAGACTGTTGAATCTCAACTTTGGGCTCCAATCTCTTCACAAACACAGTGACACTTTCAATAATAACCAAGTCATGTAGAAAACAGCTTATGCATAAATAAACTGCAGAGTCAGACGTTTGAATATTTTTTATAGTTAGATGATTATTGTTATGTTCAGTATCCAGAGTGAATCGATGTTTTTTGTTGAATTCTCCAAGTACCATATTAATCTGGTAATATTTCCCAAAAGAAGAAACGCACTCTGGTTTTGTGCGGACGCTTTGCTTGTACCAGTAAAGGGTGGAATCGTGTTTTAAGTTGTCTTTAGAAGAGCAGGGCAATGTGATGTTGTCTCCAACCGTAGCTGAGAGAAAATGGGTTGCTTCGTGAACATTCTCCTGAGCTGAAAAGATAAAAGATGGTATATTTTTAGGCCACGCAACAGAAAAGAGACAAACTAACACAGAATTACTCACCTTTACTGGCCAAGACAAGACTTAAGACAAACACGACTTCAAACGGTGGTATCATCTTCAGAGTCGAGTGCACAATGGAAATTACGATCTATACCACCTGTGCTTTTTATAGCTGCGCTTGCATGTGATTGGCTTGTCCAAATGTGTAGTGTACAATACGACCACATCACGGTGTTGAAGTCAAAGGTTTGACAAAGGCACCAGTTTATTGATGTTGCTTCAGTTGTGGTCAAATGTAAGCTCCCTGGCTCTTAAGGCTGGAACACCAAGAACATATTTCAGTTGCATCTTTTAATTGTTGTTTAATGTTTGAGTAATCTTTTTTTCGCTGCAGTCAAGAATACATTTACATTTTAAGTCAGAAATAATCTTTTTTAGCTTTAAGTTAAATGTATTTTATGAAGAGCAAAGCTAAATCCACACTGAATGCCTGAGTCATATAGAATAGAACAATAAAATCAAATGAAGAAAGTGTTACAACAAAGGTTTGTCTTGCGTACAAAGGAAGTTAGGGGCTATTCCGCAAAGGCCTGATCACCTCAGAGGCAAAAGCCATCCTTATTCTCAATAGAGGGACTATTTGTTCATCAACACGGGCGAAGCGCGCACACCGTGGAAACAAGTCGAGGCAGCACTGTTGTCAGCTAACTACAAGAGTTTATCACTGTGCGAAAACAAAAGTAATGATGCTAAATCAACATTTATGAATATTTTCGACCATATGACCCTTAAACGTTACATTCAGGTGAAAAAATGGCGAGAAAAACAGTCTCAAGCTTAAAGAGCCAGACGTCTGTCAGACTGGTTCATACCTGATTGAAACAGCTGCTCTTGTCCGACTTTCCCCAGCCAACCTGATAGGCAGCGGCTCTTTCTGCATGGAGCACGCGCAGTAGAACGGAAAGTAACGTCGACCGATAATCCCTCAATAGCCAGACTGGCACCATCTCCTCCGCTTAATTTCATTTCACTCCAGTTAAGAGGTCAGTTACCATAGAACTGTAGATGGTTCCTGAAAACCAGGAAGTGCAATCGGCCAATCGGCGAGCAGAGATAAGATGGTATCGTGTGTTCGTTAAAACTACTGGGACATTGATGTATTCCTACTAGAAACCTGATTTAGTCCTTATCTAGGTCTGGATTAGTTTGGTTAAAAATCCAGCTTAGACTTAGGTAGAAAGACTTATTTTTTTCTTTGTGGTACTTGGTGTATAAAGTTTGAGAACCACTGACCTACACTATCTCAACTATTTTCTGATATCGGAGAAACTAACTACTCTACTTAAGAAGAAAAGATTAATATCTTTATATGAATGCAGATCTTAGTGATATTTTTAATTTATCATTTATACATTTTTGCCCATTTTAGCAAATACTTAATAATTACAGAGGTAGTTTGTACATGTTCAGTCCTGTTGAACACCGGAGTACACACAGTCCGTCTTAGCAGTCACTCTGTGTCTTCTGGATGACGGCTGAATGTTCAAAGCAGCGTAATATAGAGAATCCTCGTCTGGCTCCTGAACCTGGAAAGAAAGATGTTTATTCTGAGGGTGTGCAAAAAATTTGTGGCTGTCCTGGTAAAGGCCAAGTTTTTATGTCTTCCCGACAGTTTGAAATATTGAATAATCTGGCCACATGACATAAACTGTTTAGAGGTAAACTTTATTAAAAAAAAGAAACACTTTTTTTGTATTTGGTCCATTCGTCAGTGGATCTGTCAGAAGCAGAGAGCTGTTACTACATAGAACTCAGAAACCATGTCGAGATCTTGGGCTCAGCGTAGTCATGACCTCAGCTGACGGATTCAGAGCAGTTTATGGAGAAAGAAAATGATAGATCCTTTTTCATCCTGAAGTAATTTCCGTAAAGAAATGTTATCAGTGCAGCTTTAGCAGACGGATTTATCAGGTAGAGTCAGAAGATCCTGTGTGGGGGCAGTTTTAGGAGAATCACAGCGTTTTTCGGTAGCCCCAGCGTCATAAGTCCAGAAAGAGCAGGCGACTTCTGGAGACACTTCACACTCAGGTCCAGGTGGAGCATGTGAACTTTGGAAACTGCTCATATTATGTCCAAGTGGAGCAGGTCAACTGTGGAAACACATCAGCGTCAGGTCCAGGTGGAGCGTCTAAACAGGTCCAAATCTGATTTCTAAAGTCTGCGATCATCTCTGAGATTTTTTGTTGACGTCATTGGAACGTCAACATCCCACAGACCCACAGTCATGCCCGGAAGAAGTCACCCGAATGGGTAGCAAAACGTTGGCCACTTTTCTAGTAAGACCAGCTAAATTAAACTAAACATATTTTTGGCGATGCCAGCTTTAAATTTGGTCAGGCACTTCTTTAGAATGATGTTGCCTGTAGAGGCTTTAGGAGAAACTTTGCAGTGGCGCAAATCACTAGAAAAGATACATGATATTTTCGGAAAAGTAACAACAAATCTAAATTTATTCAATCAGGACAAAATAAGACCAACTCAGGTGAACTTTAAACCTCAACAGACAACATAAAACTAGAAGAAAGTAAAAAAGTTTAGTCTAGACTGGCGGTTCTCAAACTTTTCGCACCAAGTACCATTTAACATAATAATCACTCTGATTAAGCAAGTAAACTTTAGTTATGTAGCGCCTTTCACAGAACAAGTTGCACAAAGCACTTCACAGAACAAAGTACCACCGAATATAAACCAAATTAGAGCAATAAAATTATGCAAAAAACATGTCTAAAATAAGAATAAATCATGGATGAGGCAGTCAATTAATTGAAAAGGTAAGCTAAAACTTGATTTGGATTTGCCATTAAGATTACCAGAGGCAGGTCATGTACCACCAGTGGTACACAAGCCCCAGTTTGAGAAACACTGGTTTAGACATTTAAATGAATAATAAATGTTTCAACTCACGGCTGCATTAGTCACCGAAGAGGCTCTGCGCTGCCGTTTGAGCTCTGAAATGTACAATGTATTACAAATCAATCACCCAGCTTTTTCTATTAGTACATGGTAATTGATTGGTAGAATCTGTTACCTGAGGAAAGGCGGTTGTATTTTTTCTTCATCCTACACAAAGACAAAGCCAGCACCAGAACCAGGACCGAGGAGATCAGTAAAGCTCCAGCCATCATGTAGATAATGTAGAGCTCGTTAACTCCATCTACAAAATATGAAATAATTATTAATGCGTATTTGTTTATTCACATGGGAGCTGTACAGTTTGGAACAGTATCTAGAGATTTAACTATAAATGTGGTTGTGAAATACATCAAGCACATAGCTGCATCTAGCTTTAGACCTTTAGTATTGTAGTAATTATAACGCTAATTCAAAAAAAGCTAGTTCAAAAACACACAGGGCTGAAACCCACTGCAATTTATATCTATTAGGGGCACAATTTTAAATCTCGTCTTGGACACCCAAAAAAGCTCATGAAATTTTGCATCTCTTCTGAAAATAGGATGTTCACATAATCTCCAAAAGAACTACCAGCTGCAACTATTCACATTCAATTATCACGTCAACTCCAACAACAAAGTAACTCACCTTTGATGTCGATCCTGGTCCCGTCCCCAAACAGGACTTGTCCACAGGCGGCCACAGCGCAGTAGTAGGTCCCAGTCTGCCCTGAGCTCACATTGTCTATAGGGAGGTTGTAGACGCAGGAGTTTGTTGGACCTTTCTTAGTTTTTCTCTCACACTGGTCACTGTTTCCTCCAGAACTGTAAAGAACTCCTGCTGCAGACTCTTCAGACTGTTTGAACCAGTGAACACTGTGTGCTCCATCACAGCTCATATTCTGAACAGTACAGTTTAAAATCACAGACTCTCCTGGATCTGTGTCCTCGACTGGAGACTGCTGAACTGCAAATGTAGAATTCATGGTCTTCACAAGAACAGTGACGCTTTGTAAAATTTGTAAGTCCTGTAAAAAACTGTTTATGCACAAGTAAACCGCTGCGTCAGACATTTGAACATGTTTTATATTCAGATTGAATTTGTTCTTCTCTTGTACAGAATCCAGTGTGAATCGACGGTCTTTCTTGAATTCTCCAAGTAACGTTTTGCCCTGGTGATATTGCCCTGATGAAGAAACAACAACTGGTTTTGTGCCTAAGCTTTGCTTGTACCAGAAAAGTGTGTTTGAACCAAGCTGTTGTTTGTCTTCATAAGAGCAGTGTAACGTGATGTTGTCTCCAACTGTAGCTGAGAGGAAATGCGTTGTTTCTTGATGATTCACTTGAGCTGAAAAGATGAAAGGCACTTTTTACTCCACACAACAGAAAAACAAGTAACTGACAAAAAGAAATGCTCACCTTTACTGGCCAAAGCAAGACTTAGAACAAAAAACAGAGCTTCAAATGATGGCATCATCTTGAGAATCAAGTGCACAATGGAAAATATCTGTACCACCTCCTTTCTTTATACCCACGCTTGCACATGATTGGCTCGCAAGAATGTTGCCTGGGAAGCTGATTCGCTGTAATGTACTGTACGACCACAACATGGTGGTACAAGTCAAAGGTTTGACAATGACATGTTTTTATGGCATTTTAACCATGATGGGTTGAATTGAATACTAACTAAATCTGGTGCTGCTCAGATACTTCAGTGGCCAGTCAAAAGCAGAATAATCATATCAGTTCAAGTATAAGTCTGATTTTTAGGCCTGGGATGCCTGTTTCAAACTGTTTGCATGGTTTGGTTTTTGGCACACTCCGAAAAAACGGCCTTCTTTGTTCTTTTTTAGATCTGTCATCTGCATAACGATAGAGGATCAAGCCCTGGAGCAAAAGATACTCGAAAAACTCAACAGGGCCCAAGATGTATCCTTGTTGAACTTTATAGGACAGAAGAGCACAGAAAGTCTCACAGTTCAGGACTTGTACTTGCAGGGCGCAGACTCTGGACTTGACATGGACTTGCCTTTTCTTTGACTTGCGACTTGACTCGGACTTGAGGTCAAAGACTTGAGAATTACGTGAAACTTGCAAGACACTGACTTGGTCCCACCTTTGCCAAAAGGTTCCAGGTCTGACTGAAAAGTACCTGCCCCGAGAAGCTATTAAAGTCCCCTAAGAACTACAGACATATACCGTGCAAAAACAACCATTGTGCGGAACTACTCAAATTCTTTCTGCTTAGGAACATAACTACAAGCATAATATAAAAAACAATTTTAAGTGAGTGTACATTTTCCTGATTCTGAGTGATGTAATGTGACTGGTACAGTGTTCAGATAAAACTTGGACTAACCCTGGTAGTCTGTGCTTCTGAAAGTCTGTACGACTTCCTGAATGAAACTACAAGATTTGCTGCAGAGATTAGAAACTCACAAGCTCAGAACACAAAAGACGAGCTCACTTCTACTGTCAGAACTGACCTTACAGAAGGATTTTTGGTCGATTGGTCACATTCCGTCCTACTGCGCATGTGTTTTGCAGAAAGAGCCGCTCTCCATCTGCTTAGCTGGGGAAACTTATTTGAATAAAACAACAAAATGGGACGAGAGCAGCTGTTTCGATCAGGTCTGAACCGGTCTGACAGACGTCTGTCTCCTGAAGCTTGCGACAGTGTTTTTTTCTACGTTTTTTCACCTGAAGTGTCGTAGGGTCGAATTTCATTCACAAATGTTGATTTAGCAGCAGAACTGTTGTTTTCTCACAGATGAACTCTTGCAGTTACTGACAACGGAGCTTTTTCGACTTGTTTTCACTGTGTCTATGAGCGGCGGCTCTTTCTGCATACCGGGTGCACATGCATCGCCCGTGTTGATAAACAAAAAATCTCTACTAAATGTAGTTGTAATTTAGGTCCCATTTTATCTGAGGATGAACCAATGTGGGTTTTTTGAGCGTAGATCCCATATTTGGTCTCCAGCTAAGGTCTATAGTTGATATTAGTTTCTTAAATTCTGTAGCGAATCTCACAAAATCAATTCTAGGACATTAACCAGTGTATGATTTGTCCAATTATTTCACAATTAAAGTAGGACATAGAGATGGAGAAGGATACTTGCATCTTGTACAGGGCAGGCTGAGCTCGGTTTAGTTTGGATAGACTGGAGAAAAGCCCACAGACATGCACTCTCGTCCGCAGGAATAAAAGCAAGCACTGACAGATTTGCAAATACAAACTTACCTCACCTCTAGTGTCCATAAACACTGAGGTATGTAAGGCTCTTTTTTACGCTGTGACTAGGCTAGTTCCTAAAATAAATATATATTTTGGTGATACACAGTGGACACAAGTTATAATCAGATCATTTTTAGCATGTTCAGACCTTCACAACTCTCAACTTTGCAAGGAAAATGTGCTTATTTTATGTGTCGTTTGTGTCTTGAAGCTAGTGCTAACTTATATTTAATTTATTGTAATATAATTCATAAGGTTACAACTTATCTACAAAGTCTACAAACTAAACTAGCTTTTCACCAAAAACAATCAGCTCATCATTGAATATATTTTTTTATCAAATGTTTTACTTTATATTCAAGTTTACTTGTGTTAGCATTTAGTATTAAACCAAAAATACGTACTTTTATAAACAAGGTCCTTCTTTGATTAGATATTTACCTCGTATGTGAAGCTCTGAACTGGCGGTCAGTGATTATCTAGTTGAAATCTGCTCTCTGATTTGTAATTTTAAAATATTCATTAATATTAGCGCATCTTTAGTTTAGTTTAGTCTTTATTTGAAGATACTACAGTGCCATTATACTCAACAGTAAGAGCAATAATTCATACCATTCAATCAGACACACAAACACATCATCTCAGTCATACCTTAGCATCTGATTTACACATATTATTAACATTATCTAACACGTTCATTATACATCAATTCATGCAAACTACGGGTTAAGAATGAATGGAAAATGACTAGCCTAGCTGCAGCATGACAAGGGTCTATTATGTGTGATTGCAAGTATGCTACCGATGTATGGATGTATTTATGTTTGTAAGTTAAGCAACCCTATTTGGTTTATGTGAGAGTAAAAAGAGGTCAAGTCTTCTAACCATATGTATCAGCCCGAGCTCTGCACTGACCACATACAAAGTACAATTGTGTACAAAGACACACTTCAGACCTTTGTACTTTGTTTGACTCTTGTTTGAAATGGTCCACTTTAAAGCCTGTTTCATATCAAGCCAAGAGTCGCACATCTAAACTGATCTGGCATCTTTTGATGACAGGTGTCTCAATGAGACTATTGAGGTTCAGAGGTTGTGGCGGCGGGTTTTGAGGTCAGTGTCACCAGTTGCCACATATGCAGTTGTTTGATTGATTCGTGGTAACTGGAGAACCAGCGAATCAGTCCACTGGAAAACCAAAACTGACACTAACAGAAAAACAGTATTTAGCAGAACATTGAATGTTATTTGCACGAGTTCAAACGGAATGTAAGTATGGCAGAGAATGGCTATTACAGACAAATAGTTACAGCAACTGCAATACAAAGGCTGGATTGTGGCGGGAAAAAGTAGAGCTCAATCTCATCTGTGCATAGAACCAATTGGCTGTGTGCACAGAAGTCAGTTGGCTTGTTTATTCTCAAAAATGCTAACATCTAGCCGGCTGGTTAATTTACCGTTTAGTTCACTTCTATGAGGTTTTCACTACCTCAGTCTAAAATGAAAAAAATAATAAAGATCAGGCAGTGAACATTGAGTTGCTGGTGATTTTCTCTGAAAGCGTATTAAACACCTTAAAAATGAGGAGAATATTTCACCAAAGGACCAAAGTGGGTTTATCAAAAGATGTGTTTGTCTGTCAATGCTAATGCTTAAGTCTACGAATTTGAAAATAAACCGCTTCTATGCACAGGGTCAATAATACACTGCAGCCGAGCTCTGACGAGAGGAGCCACATATGAAACGAAATATAAAGGCTTGCATTCTTGAGATGTGACTATAAAACCTAAAATGCATTGGCATGTAACAAATTGGACACAGTGACAATGTAATGTGAAGCACAGATGGACATAGAGTAAATGTGTGATATTAGCTTTATATGGCCAAATTGTCATATTTGTATAACACAGAAGGACCTATATAGTTTAAACTGGAGAACTCGACCAACTCTGACTCCAGTTGATTTGGGCCCAAATCCATTTGCGCTTGACACCCTTGGCCTTGATCATTCTAGAATGTGAACACAATATGACTGTTGATTTTCCTAGAAAACTGGACTCAATAATGTCCTTTATAGAGTGCCGGGTTTTCCCACAAAAAGCAGTCACTCTCTTGGTCTTGGTCAGTCCTGTTGAACCCTGGAGTACACACAGTCAGTTTCAGCGGGCGCTCTCTGTCTTTTGGAAGAAGGGTGAATTTTCAAAGCAGCGTAATTGAGAGAGTCTATTTCTTGTTCCTGACCCTGAAAAAAACAAGAAGATGTCGACAAATATTTGACTTTTTGTGTAAACAGTTTGATAAATCAGTATACATTTTGTGTCTTTGGTAAGTCTTTCAAATACTGACAATGGTCACATCACATGATCTATTCTTCCTTAGATCCTTATGCTCATGTTAAGGTTAATTCTATACTTTATTGTTGGTGCATTTGACCCATCAGTGCTTCGGAGGAATCTCCTCTGGAGCAGTGATCGCCACAGTGCAGTGCTCGGGAACCCATCTCCGGATGTTTTTGCTATGTGGTCAGGACTGCAGTAGATGGAGCATATTCCCTAACGTGCATGTTTTTGGCTGGCTCTGGTAAACTGAGCGCCTGGAGAAAACCACCCAGACATGAGGAGAAACATACAAACTCCACACGGAAAGCCCCAGGCTTTGCAAAAGTCCAATTCGCAATCTTTTTGAGAGAGCGCTATCTGTTCTGCCATTGTGCTGCCAAGCTTCTGTAGTGGTTTCAAGAGGAACTTTGCAGAAACGTGGATGGCTTCAAAAACAAAAAAAATAAAAGTCAACAGCTAAAGCAGATCTAAATCTTGTTGATCTGCGGAATTCATCAATGAATCAGGACTTCCAATTGGTATTAAGTTTATAATAACACTTTAGCCAGCTCAAGAGCTTAACTAACTGGTATAATGTACAAAAAAAGACCAGAGGTAAAGGAAAATGAACCACATGAGCCACAGTGTAAATTTAACTGTTAAATTATATATAGAAAAGTGTACTCACAGCTGCATTAGTCATAGAAGATCTTCCACGCTGCCTTTTGAGTTCTGAAATGTAAAGTGTGTCTTTAATCAATGGCCCCTGTTATTTCTAATTGCAAAATAAATGTTCATTCTAATCTAAAAGTCATTTAACAAGCAAAGATCACAGAGCAACAAAGGGAGAATAATAAAATGTGTGACAAAATATAAAAGTTAAAAGTTTTTCAAATTTGTCTGTTATCTGTTACCTGTAGAAAGTCTGTTGTTTTTCTTCTTTATGCTACATATGCACAAAGCCAGCACCAGAACCAGGACCAAGGAGAACGCCAAAGCTCCAGCCATCATGTAGATAATGTAGGAATTTGCTCCGTCTACAAAATATGAATTAATTATTCTTCATAGAGTTTTAGCAAGTCACCTTTTTGTTGCTGCCAGAAGATTAAAGATATTTAACTTAGGAATCAGTGTCTGCTACTGTTGATTATTTGTAAAGATCCCAATTGTGTAAACTACATCTGTAACAATTATCGAGTTATAATAATATATAATGACTTTGTGCAGTGAGAGTTGACTATCGTTGTGTCCTTGGGCAAGACTCTTAAACCACATTGCCTCAGTGTCTACGTACACTGGGTGAGTGGATACTAGATTGTAAAGGGCTTTGTGTGCCTGGAAAGGTAGAAAAGCGCTATATAAATAGACCATTTACTATTTTACCATTTATCAACGCTTGAAACCTAGGCGTACAATAATCAGGGACTACTCTTCTGTGACATGCTGCTCTCCTCTCTCATTAAGAAGAAGAGAAAGATCGTTTACTTCTTTTAATAGCTTTTTTTTTTAAGCAATGCAAGTGTCGATGCATTTTGTGATAAAATTCAGATTTTCACTCCTTGTCGGTGAACTCAATTTAACTAGAGTTTACAGTACATACACTGTAAATAAAAGAATGAAAGGTTTTATAGTAAAGGTTTTATAGTAAAGAATAGAAGATTTTTGCTGTTTGACCTAAGGTAACATGGCTTGAAGACTTCCTGGAGATGTAGGTTTTAGGCTTGTCCAAAGTATCAATAATAATCAAAACTAGTATTGAATTTAGATATTAATTTTAAAAAGTATCAATACCTAAATACATAAACAGGACCAGATTTGAAATGTCATCACTGTGATAGTAAAATTGGCATCAAGAACTGGCACAGTAAATTTACACAACATTCACATTTTTGTTCAATCTGATGAATTTCCACAGCTCATGAGAAATTTGGAACCAATTTAAATAGCAGTTAACATGTATTTAATTACTAAATTAGTTGGCGAGTATTTCGATAACGAATTAATTGCAATTAATCGATGAGCTTGTTGCAACCCTAGCTAAATACATCTTTAGCGTAGGCACATGTAAAAAAAAGTAACTCACCTTTGATGTTGACCCTGGTGCCGTTCCCAAACAGGACTCGTCCACAGGCGGCCACAGCGCAGTAGTAGGTCCCAGTCTCATTAGAGCTCACATTGTGTATGTTGAGGTTGTAGACGCAGGAGTTTGTTGGACCTTTCTTAGTTTTGCTCTCACACTGATCACTGTTTCCTCCAGAACTGTAAAGAACTCCTCCTGCAGACGTCTCAGACTGTTTGAACCAGTGAACTCTGTGTGGTCCATCACATCCCTCAGTCTGGACAGTACAATTTAACATCACAGAATGTCCTGGTTCTGTTTCCTTATTTGGAGACTGTCGAATCTCAACTTTAAGCTCCAATCTCTTCACAAACACAGTCACACTTTCTATTATTTCTACGTCGTGTAAATAAGAATTCATACACAGATAAGTTGCAGAGTCGGACATTTGTGCATTTAGTATAGTCAGGTCATTGTTCCCGTGTTTAGTGTCCAGTGTGAATCGATGGCTGCTGTTGAATTCTCCGTACAACATTTTCTTATTGTAATATCTTGTAAAAGAAGAAATGCGTGCTGATTTTGTGCCAAACTTTTGCTTGTACCAGTATTGCGTTGCACCGAGCACTATGTTGTTTTTATAAAAGCAGTTTAAAATGATGTTATCTCCAACTGTAGCTGAGAGGAAATGGGTTGTTTCATGAAGATTCTCTTGAGCTGAAACTATAAAAGAAAGCATTGTTTTTACTCCAAACAACAGAAAAATT
The DNA here is from genome assembly GCA_038363315.1 of Mugilogobius chulae. Lineage (NCBI taxonomy): Eukaryota > Metazoa > Chordata > Actinopteri > Gobiiformes > Gobiidae > Mugilogobius > Mugilogobius chulae. The sequence continues at coordinate 23,911,069 of CM076406.1, read as the reverse complement.
AAGACACTGACAGAGTTACTCACCTTTGCTGGTCAAAACAAGACTCAGGACAAACAGAGCTTCAGCTGCTGGTATCATGTTGAGAATCTCCGTGCACAATGGAAATAATTGATACCACCTCTGCTCTTCACACACCAGCTTGCACATGATTGGCTCGCTGTAAAGTTGCCTGGGAAGGTGATTGGCTGTAATGTACAGTACGACCACATCATGGTGTTAAAGTCACAGGTTTGACTAAAGCACAAGTTTATTGATGCCATTTCAGTCACAGTAGAATTTTGAGATTTAATAGACTGTTTCAGTTTGGTGCTGTTTAGTAACCTGACTCCAGATAGAATCTTCTTATGACTTTAATAAAATCTAGAGAGTCCTCTGGGAGAGTAAACTTGCACAGCAAGATGAATTCTCATTTTCATTGTGAGTTTACAAATCCACAAAAAACATCTTGAAGGGCTCCTTCAAACCATGAATCAGAAGACTTCTCTACAGGGTTGAGGCAGGATTTACAGATGTGACGACAGCAGCGAGTGCCAGGCGCGCTCACAGCAAAGCAACAAACATGACCATGTAGAAAGACGGCCTTACTGTAGCTAAGTTTGAACCGAAATGCACATGATTTCTTTTTTGAAAAAAGAGCAAGAAGCGCATGGTGCATTTGTGAATAGAAATGATATGTGTGCAATTCTTTCAACTGCATTCGTCAAGAGCTTTTTTTGTGATTATTTACTGTGATTCTCTAAAACACCATTCGGGGGGTGGGCGCTTCATCCAATCAGATGAAAGTATTCCGCTAGAGGTTCCTCCGTAACTGCTTTTGACGAGAGTCTGTCCCGATCGTTTGTGTAGAACTCAATGCAGAGTGATGCACAAATCCATTTGGTGTGAGCCAGGTTACTGGAAGAGACCCCTGCCGTACATTTCAAGATGGCCGCTGTAAGTCCAGACAAATCACAGTGCAGCATTGTGGTTTGGGCAAACATGGCAGTGGAATTTCAAAAGTGTGCATGTACAGAAAAAAAATGTGCTTTTCCCTCAACTGGCTTTAACAAACTAACAAAAAAAAACATGCCTCTTCCACAGTCTTCTTTGATCAGTCACCCTCAGATATTTGCAATGTTCCAAAGTGATAGTGTGCAGATGCAGAACCCCCCTAACTCTACAAATATGTGTTCTATTGACACAAAAAACTGAGTCAGCATCCTCAGGGCTTTGGCTGGTGCTGCTCCCTTCAGTCTGCCCCATCAGCATTTGCCTAAACTGTCTATACTGTTGTATGGGCTGACTATTAGGAGCAAAGGAAGCAAGTAGCATTGGGACAATATCAGATCTCTATCTACTTTCTCAATCAAATAATTTAACATTTAACTTTCAATGAGAGTCTAAACCCAAAAGCAAGTAGTTGACTATAGTAATGTTTAATGTTTACTTAAATAAATTAAGAGTACATTCTGTCTGCCAAACCAATTTTCAAGGCACACCATTAGAATACAAAAGAAATATATAAAACGTGTTCCTCAAATGTTCTGACTCTCAGGTGAGTACAGATATAGATTTTGTTTTGAACAAGAAAGAAACAGAAAAACTTCCCCACTTGAGAGACACAGTAAACATGTGGTTGTGGCTGATAAATACTAATCATAACTCTCACATAGACTTACAGATTCACCTCACTGATGGAACGTGGAATGTACTTTCATTGTCGTGACACAGTTCTGCGTTGGACTGCCTGGTGGTCGGTGCTTCTGAAACTCAGTATAACTTCCTGAGTCAAACCACAAGACCTGCAGCAGAGAAACACAAAGGCTAAGAACACCAACGCCTTTCAAAGACAAATGAACTTCTACAGTCAGAACAATAGTGAAACTACAGTTGGCTTGTTTATAGTTATAGCTATAACTTTTATGCACTTGAATATTTCATGTGTAGCATTTAGACACAAGCATGTCTCTTTTTAAACACACTTTGTTGAAGCATTCTCTTCTTTCACATGTTTTCAGAGACATTTACCACAACTCACAGAATATTTATTCATTTTAGACTGACATGGTGAAAACCTATTAGAAATGAGATGAACAGGAAATAGTCATAAGTACAAAAGTTAGCATTTTTAAACAAGCAAGCTATAATTGCAGATCAAGATGGTATTTGTTTGTTTACTTAGCCAATCCCGGAAATGACATTGAAACAGCACTTGCGCTAAAGCGGATGTTGTAAATGTGTAGCATGAGAATGTGGGAAAAACATGTTTTTTTAGTATGAAAGCTGCCAGTGCAGTTTATTGCTCAGGTTTTAAGGATTTGATGCATTCCTGATTGTTCAAAGCCAAGTCAGGAGCCAAAGAAAACAATATACAGTATGAGCTATGTTCGCCATCTTGAACGTTAAACAGAGAAAACAAGTGTTGAAATTGGGAAGGGGGCGGCCATTTGAGATTGGATTGTCCCAACTTTGATCGAAGAAGTGAGTAGCTCAATTTCTGGCTCCAGACTCTTCTGCATTTGAACAAAATGTAGAACCCCAGCTGCAGCTACACAACTGTCTTACCCCTGGACTGAATGGATAACAACTCTAGGTTTGAGAGATATGTAAAGAAATTTGAATGTGTAAGCCCTATTGTTTATTTTTTAAATGATGTAGGGTTGCTAGAGTGTGCTTGGTATCACCTCTAGGACACCCTCTTGAACCTGTCCTTGTTCTGCTAGATGAGTCATTTCCCTCTGCTAATGGATTCTGACTCTATAGACCTAAACCCTTTATCTGCAAATAGAGCTAAATGTGTGGCTTATAAAAAGTTGTGACTGCCAGGGGGCATCGGTAAAAATGCACAAAGGAGATGTCGTTTTATTGTTTTATTAATAAATGAACGGGAACTGTGACTGGGTGTAGTTCTGGAACAAGAACAAAAAAAGAAACAAATAAATCACACTGATAAATAAATAACTATATCGCTGTATGTCGCTAAATCTACGAACACAACACACACGAGGGTAGCAACTAGCTCCGCACAATAGACTAGCTGTTACCATTAGGGCCCGATGAAACGGGGAATCACGAACATATAACTATCTAATCTACAACAGGAAACACAAAGAACATCAGGCTATGGCTGCAAATACAGGTGGTATATGCGTTTTCTATAAAGGGTCCAGTACTTACTTTATATTTACGCACACTGCCTTGCACAGTCCCGACTTCTGCACGACAGCACTACCTGACTAACTTGTCTCACCTTCCCATTGGCTGCCGTGCCCATAGTCCCACCCTGTATTACGATTGGTTCCCCAGCTGCCAACCCCTCCCCCTACACACACACACACAGTCCTTCGTCACAGTGGCTCTCCTTCAGGTTTCTCTTTTTCCCACTGAGTTTTATTTTATTTATTTTATTAATATTTTTTTCCTTGGTGAGAAGGAGGGTCTAATGACAGTGGTTGCTCTGGGATAATTACCCATTTGCATGTTTGAAATGAAACGATCTGCTTCTGCATTTTGATCAATAAATCTAATGTTTTTGTTTGGTATTGACCGATGACTGTTTCATTGTTTCTTTTCTGTTTGCTAATTCAACAATCTTGTGACGTCCTCAGAGGTGACTGTTGCTATATTGGACTTGTATTATATATGAATTGTAAAAACCACAACAACATTCGAGTGCTTTCACTGACCCTAAGTTTGTAGAAGCTGCTCTAATCAGTAGTTTTTCAGGATACAATGATGTAGAAAAGTAGCAGTAAATGTTCCTTTATGAGGCTCCAGTGACGAATTCTGCACTTACCACAAAGAACTACTGTGTGCACAAGGCAGGTTTCACTTCACACCTTTGCACTCTGTTCCTGTCTTTCTGCTTCTACTTTTTGTAATCAAAATGAAAACAATTTTGAAACAATTTTTATTGTTAATGTTTGCCATGTTGTCCACAATGTATTACAGTGATGCTGCATAGATTTGTGGAAAAAAAAAGCATAAAGCAGGAATAATATTTTGCATACGGCAGACAAATAATGACAGTCAAAGCTTTGCAAAGAAATATGATTCAAGCTAAAGTAAAATATGCATCAGTTTATCAAACGGCAGCATGTTTCTTTCACTGCTTCACTCTGAAGTAGATGCATTCACTCCATGTGTCTTGTCCGGATCGCTCTTGTTCACTTCTGTGGCTTTGTACTGGCTTAGTTTGGGGAATTCTGAAAGAAAAAAAAAAAAATAGTAAGCTGTGAGAATGCGTACGAGGAGACTGACCACAAACAAGCTCATACCTTGGTCTTTGCAGAAGAATTTCTCTTGCAAGTGTCTGCAAGAAGATGATAGCAGTTAAACATAGTCTGATTCATAATACAGCGGTAAATGCACTGGTCACAGAATATACAAAACGTTTCTGATAAATGTCAAAAAGGCAGATTGACCACAAATCTAAATAAGAAATATTTCCAAGTACATTTTTAAGTTAGGTGTTGGTATTAATAACTATGTCAACTAAGTGTCTCTTAAAAGGTATGATTAAATTAAAGTAAGGCTAAAGATGCAGTCAGAGACAACTGCACCCCAAACTGGCTCGCAGGCTTTCAATGGACCGCTGGAACGATTTCCAACTTGCCAAGGCAGCTTGGCTGTCGTCAACTCAATGTGACATTGGTGTTTACTGAAAATGTATTGACGGCGTTTGACCATCGTGACAGCACAGTCACGGTTTTTTACACACATGCAAAATGAACAAGTTTGGACAAAAATGTCCAAAAAAGGCTCGGCAACGGATAACTTAATTTTGAAAGACAGAAAAAAAGTTGATTCTACGTTTAGTTTGACTTTGATCTCTATTTTTATTGGAGTTTGTCATGAACAGAAGCCAGTGTGATCTGCTTTTAGCTTTGTCATGAACAAAATTAAACTTTGTGCAACTTAAATTCTCAAAGCCCAATATATTTATAACGCATATAATCAATCTTAAGTCATATTTACCAGTGATGTTTAGTGTGCAGAGGAAAATCGTGAGCCCAATGACCAGACTGGTGCTGAACACAGACACTCCACTCAGGACATAGACCACACTGGCTGAGACACCATCTACAAATCAGTAATTTGCGATTTGGTTAATGATAAAATATGTTCTACAGGTGGTTGCTTGGTTGGCCAAAAAAGTAACTCACCTTTGATGTTGACCCTGGTGCCTTTCCCAAACAGGACTTGTCCACAGGCGGCCACAGCGCAGTAGTAGGTCCCAGTCTCATTGGAGCTAAATTGTTTAGGGGAGGTTGTAGACGCAGGAGTTTGTTGGACTGTTCTTTGTTTTTCTCTCACACTGGTCACTGTTTCCTCCAGAACTGTAAAGAACTCCAGCTGCAGACGCCTCAGACTGTTTGAACCAGTGAACACTGTGTGGTCCTTCACAGCTCACATTCTGGACAGTACAATTTAATATCACAGACTGTCCTGGATTGGTGTCCTCGTTTGGAGACTGATGAACTGCAAATGTAGAATTTATGGTCTTCACGAGAACAGTGACGCTTTGTAAAATTTGTAAGTCCTGCAAAAAACTGTTTATGCACAAGTAAACCGCTGCGTCAGACATTTGAACATGTTTTATTTTTAGATTTAAGTTGTTCTTCTCATGTACAGAATCCAGTGTGAATCGACGGTCTTTCGTGAATTCTCCAAGTAACGTTTTGCCCTGGTGATATTGCCCTGATGAAGAGACAACCACCGGTTTTGTGCCAAAGCTTTGCTTGTACCAGTAAAGTGTGTTTGAACCGAGCTGTAGTTTGTCTTCATAAGAGCAGTTTAACGTGATGTCGTCTCCAACTGAGAGGAAATGCGTTGTTTCATGACTATTCACTTGATCTGGAAAAATAACAGGCATTATACATTTTGCGCCACACAATAGAAAAGCAAGAAACATACAAAAAGAATAGCTCACCTTTACAGGCCAAAACAAGACTTAGAACAAACACAACTTCAAACAATGGTCTCATCTTGTTCATCCAGATAAGTAAGACTCAGGTGAGAGAGAAACCAGTTATCTTGAGATCTAAAAGTACAAAGTGTGCCCAGGCTAGTGACGGCAAATATAAGCAACTGCCTCCACCAACTTCAAACGAGAAACGCAGCACCGTGAACACGTGACGCGACAGCAGAGAGCTGATTGGACCTTATTGTTTCAGTCAAAACATCAGGACTGGAAGTTCAGCATCGAACTCTTTATTCTTTTATGGAGTATGTAAGGAGACTGAAATCTCTTGAACCCTTTAAATATTTCTAACAAAAACAAACGTGCGTAAAATCAAGACTTGGATAGTGATTGAACCAAAACTTAGCTCCATAGGTAAATGTTGAGCAGTTTAAAGTAGGGGTTGCTTGACTGCTGAATATTAGTAGTTGGCTAGTCGAGAGCTCTACTTGTGTTGACTTTGACTAGTCGATAACATAATTTAAACAAGATCCAAAAGAACAATGATTTCGGTTATTATTCGAAACATCTTACTGATACTGGTTATGTATTAAGGAAACATTAGATCTACATAATGAACCGTAATGAAATGAACATATGGCCCCTCCACCCACCCTCCCACCAAAAATATATATCTTGTGGCTAAATGAGCCTTTACTCAAGCCACAGTCAGAGCAACAGCCTCCCCCATCTGTCTGACTGCTTCTACTTTTTGTAGTAAAATGAGAACACATTTGACAATCTTTTTTATCTTTTTATTAAGGTGTACTATAATGCCCTCATTGTACCACAGTAATGCATGGTGTATCTTTGCACAGAAAAAGCAAACAGCAGGTATATTATTTCGCACATTCCAGACAGACAAATTGACAACCAAATACAATTAAAACTTTGTAAGCAAATATGATCTTAAGCTGCTTAGCAACAAATATTTAAGTTCACTGCTCCACTCTGAAGTAGATGCATTCACTCCATGTGTCTTGTGCCGGATCGCTCTTGTTCACTTCTTCTGTGGCTTTGTACTGGTTTAGTTTGGAGGAATTCTAAAAAAAAAAAAAAATAGCAACATGGTAATCTGTGTAAATGTGTATTAGGAGACTGATCACAAACAGGCTCATACTTTAGTTTTTGCAGTAGAAATTCTCTTGCAAGTGCCTGCAATAAAAAGAAAAAAGAAAGTCACACAGATATGAATTATTAAAACTCATTTTCTTAAAGCATTTGCATTCCTTAGGAATAAAGCAGGCTATGTCAATGCACTGGTTATAAAATATACGTAGCTTTTCTGAAAAAGTGTATTAAGACAAACAGGGCAGATTGAACCACACAACTAAACCAAGAAACATTTCCATGTACATTTTTGAGTTAGATGTTTGTATTAATATTTATGTCATGCAAGTTCAATCTTCAAAAGTATTTTATTGGAGTTTGTCATGAACTCAAGCTGCTGCGGTCTGCTTTTAGCTTTGTCATGAACAAAATAAACTTTGTGCAACTTAAATTCTCAAAATACAAGATATTTATTACACTTTTAATCTCTTAAGTCATATTTACCAGTGATGTTTTGTGTGCAGATCAAAATCGTGAGCCCAATGACCAGACTGGTGCTGAACACAGACACTCCGTTCAGGACATAGACCACACTGGCTGAGACACCATCTACAAATCAATAAATTTGCGATTCGGTTAATGATAAAAGGTGTTCTATAGGTTGCTTGGTTGTTCAAAAAATTAACTCACCTTTGATGTCGATCCTGGTCCCGTTTCCAAACAGGACTTGTCCACAGGCAGCCACAGCACAGTAGTAGGTCCCAGTCTGCTCTGAGCTCACATTGTCTATAGGGAGGTTGTAGACACAGGAGTTTGTTGGACTTTTCTTAGTTTTTCTCTCACACTGGTTACTGTTTCCTCCAGAACTGTAAAGAACTCCTGCTGCAGACGCCTCAGCCTGTTTGAACCAGTGAACTCTGTGTGGTCCATCACATCTCACATTCTGAACAGTACAGTTTAAAATCACAGACTGTCCTGGATCGGTGTCCTCGTTTGGAGACTGATGAACTGCAAATGTAGAATTCAAGGTCTTCACAAGAACAGTGACGCTTTGTAAAATTTTTAAGTCCTGCATAAAACTGTTTATGCACAAGTAAACCGCTGCGTCAAACATTTGAACATGTTTTATCTTTATATTTAAGTTGTTCTTCTCATGTATAGACTCCAGTGTGAATCGACGGTCTTCCTTGAATTCTCCATGTAAAGTTTTGCCCTGATGATATTGCCCTGATGAAGAAACAACCACTGGTATTGTGCCCAAGCTTTGCTTGTACCAGAAAAGTGTGTTTGAACCAAGCTGTAGTTTGTCTTCATAAGAGCAGTTTAACGTGATGTCGTCTCCAACTGTAGCTGAGAGGAAATCGGTCAGTTCATGACGATTCACTTGAGCTGAAAAGGTAAAAGATAACACATTTTACATCTCACAATAGAAGAGCAAGAAACTGATATAAAAATAGCTCACCTTTACTGGCCGAAACAAGACTTAGAACAAACACAACTTCAAACAGTGGTCTCATCCTGTTCATCCACATAAGTAAGACTCAGGTGAGAGAGAAACCAGTTATCTGGAGATCTAAAAGTACAAAGTGTGCCCAGGCTAGTGACGGCGAATATAAGCAACTGCCTCCACCAACTTCAAACGAGAAACGCAGCACCGTGAACATGTGACGCGACAGCAGCTTTTTATTCTTTTATGGTATGGAAGGAAACGGAAGTAAAATGTAATAGTCTTGGCGAGATTTGATGATTTCTAAGCACTTTAAAGGTTTGACAATAATGTGTCTTTCTTAAAACTATCCGCAAAAAAAAAACCTTTTGAAATATTAAGGGGCCTTTATTCAGCTAACCTCGTTTATCAACTTTTAATAAATCTGTTATATTGAAAATGATGGGTTCCAATTCCAGGTCAAAACAAATCAACATGTCCTAGGTGGAGTTTGCACTTTCACCCTGTGTTACCATGGGTTTTCTCCAGGTACTCTGCCTGTGTTTCTGTATTAACCTTGAGATGAGTTGTTCCCCGCTTAACGCCCAAAGTCACTGGGAAAAGCTCCAGCCACTCACCAACCCTTACAGGAACAAGCAGTAGAAAATGAAATGAGTGTGTGGCAACCAGGTGTTACAGTCTTACTTTTGCTTAGCTGTAAGGCTAAACCAAAAATAAATTACATTTAGCACAATAAATTAAAATGATTAATTGACCTTTATTTAACCAGGGAAGTCCCACTGAGATTCAGAATCTCTTTTGCAGGGGAGCCCTGGGGAAGGGTCAGGGGAGGCATTAATGGACATGTTTTTGAGTTGTAGGAGGAAACCGGAGTACCCGGAGGAAACCTACACAGACACGGGGAGAACATGCAAACTCCACATAGAAAGGTCCCGGGCGGCCCGGGAGTCGAACCCAGAACCTTCTTGCTATGAGGCCAGAGCGCTAACCGCTGCGCCACCGTGTCGCCCAACAAATACCAACAACGCCACCAGTGAGTTGACCCAGGACCAATTAGCTAAATGGAAGGCATGTAGGTGTGTTGTCAATAATCAGAGGCATGAATCAAAATTCTATTAAAAGCAAATATGACATTTGTTTGTACAAATATATTAAATCTGTTGGACAGTGGAGTTGAATAAGTATACAGTTAATAGATTAGTCAGTCCTTTGAAAGTAGCCTACATTCGGTTGGTTACATGATGTTCGCTCCTCCCACACAAGAGCCATACACCCGGGTAGCAGTTGCACACAATTTAACAGTAACGCAAAGTTAAGGCAAGGCACTTCGATGTAAGGCAAGGCACTGCAATGAAAGGCAAGGCACTGCAATGTAAGGCAAGGCGAAGCAAAGTTAAAACAAGGCACTGCGATGTAAGGCAAGGCAATGTGGAGTTAAGGCAAGGCACTGTGATGTAAGGCAAGGCACCGCGATGTAAGGCAAGGCAATGTGGAGTTAAGGCACTACGATGTAACATTAACATTACCCCTAAATATACTGCTAGATATTAGTTTAGCAGCTACATAGCGCTACACACCTGACATCAGTAGCTTGACGTGTTCAGCAGAGGCTCTGATAGAGACAGGGCACCGTACTCGACACCAGTACAGCGGGCGGTACACACCAGCTTACACAGACCCATGGCAGCAAGCTCTACATTCAAACATTTAATCCAGGGGTGTTGAACTCGTTTTGACAAAGGGCCAGATTGGCGTCATGATTGTTTTTGGAGGGCTGGTTGTAACTAAAACAGCCTTACTAATCTTTGAAAAACTACAAATAATAGTCTCTGTATTTGATTTTTGTGTCTTTATTGAAGTGACAGATACTGAATAGATCAACAGTAGTAGGAAAAATGAATTACTTTTTAAGTTTCAGACAAATCATTGCTTTAGGTTAAGACACACAGATTACTTCTATCACCAATAGATTTAAGTTAACCTTATAAGACCTTGAGGGCCACATAAAATTATGTGGAGGGCCGCATCTGGCCCCTGGCCTTGTGTTTGACACGTGATTTTAATCAGTACTACTACATTTTGCACATGAAGCAGAATTTGACTTGGGAGTGGTGAGCGAGTGGGGTCAACACAACCGGACACAGGAAGTAAGAGAGTGACGTCAGAGGTCAAAAGGTGGGAACAAAAGCACTTTTATAGGTGAGTGATGTCACTGCTAACCAATCAGAAAACTGTTTCTAAGTGGCATACAGGCTGCCCACAGTTTATCCTGCCACAAATGGATGAATGATATTTCAAATGCCTGTTCCATGTTCAGACATAGCCCGGACTGAGTGGTCGTCTGTATTTCTGAAACTCAGAACGACTTCCTGACTCAAACCACAAGTCTTGCTGCAAAAACTTGAAACAGAAAGACTCACAACACCAACAGCCTTCAAAAAAAAAAAAAAAAAAAAGGATTGTTAAGTGATTTTAGTCTTTATGTGCATGTCAGAACTAATACACTTTTGTCACAACCAAAATAGCTTATTGTATTTACCTTTTTTTCTTCACAAATTGGAACTTGTGTGAACTTAACGTAAAGTAATGAAGAACTTTGCTTCATAGACTGTCACACAAACAAAGTCATAAACGTAATAAAGAAGAAAGGATGAGAACCTGCGTTTACTTTCGATCTCGTGTGCAGACTTGTTCTAACCACACGTGTCGGCCGAGCTCTGCACTGACCACAAACAGAAGCACAAACACTGCTCTCGGGTCGCACCTTTTGTCTTTCTTTCCATTTGACTGCTTCCTGTTTGAAACTCTTCACTTTTGCACTCAGGAACAGAATGAAGACCACTTTGATCAGTTGACTTTATGTGACTTTAGAGATCTACATGCAATCTTTAAAATGTACTTAAACAGAACTATACACACACTCACGTTTTGCTCACTGATGCATTTTGAGTCTCACAATTTGTCACCACGACGGACGTAGAAGTGCAATTCACAACTATATCACAAAATGCTATTATTAGATTTGAATTTGACACGTGGTGAAACAAATGAAGCTTCATCTAAATAGTCGCTGGTGCAAAGGTGTTGTTAAAGTGTAGCCAAACACATTTTGGCAGCTAAACTTTATATGGTGTTTAAATGGCATTGTCTACTGTTGGGTCTTTCTTTGTGCAAACTGAGCAAATGAGTAAACTTCAGGTGAAAATAGTCCTGCTCCTCACTGCTGTGACCAGTATCCTGTCTAGACTCTGTGTCACAAGAATTGATTTGTCCACTCAATACTTTGCTGATCACAAACACCTGCTGCTCTGCACTCTCAGCCTCGTTTCACCTTTACATCACACTTATCTAGATGAAAGTTTTGTCTGAAATGTGTTAGTGGGAGGAGTTTAGGTTTAGGGTCTTAGCTTTGCTTTAAGTTATTGTATATATTAAAACAGTTTACAGGGGCTTTAGGATGAACCATATGAACTAAGGTTAAGGTAATTTTACTGTCCCATGCAGGAAAATGTTAGCCTGATGCATCAGCCAGTTTCAAACCGTCTGACAACGCATCAATGAGTTTCATTCGTTTAACAGTGGGTGGGGACTTCTTTTGATTTAACCAATCACTGCTTTTTGGTCATTTTTTCGTCTAGTGTCAGGAATGTTGCTGTTTCTACATGGTAAATTAAAAAATACAATATCTTTTTCTAGTTTAGTATTTGACACGAGGTCAAAGGAGAACACATACAGTCAGCTATATCAACTCCAGTTGGACAACTGCACTTCCTGCTTTTTTGGAAACCGTCTGCAGTCCTGTGATACTTGAGCTAGAATGAAATAAAATTGAGTGGAGGAAAATGTGTTCTCTATATTTGATCCACTCTTCAGTGCCCCTTGAGCCTCTCGCAGGAGCAGTGAGCTCCACAGTGCAACCCATCTCCAGATCTTCTGCTAGACTTGGTCTGGACACTATGACCCTTTCCGAAACCAGTTCCTCCTCCCTTTTCCTCCTCACTTCTGCTAACTCCTCACTGAGGGCTCCTTCACAGATGAGAGGAGGTGGCTTCATTAGAGCGCTCAGAGCTGTGGCTTTTGAACTGCACTTTCCTCGCTCAGACTGAAGAGACATGCCCCCTACTGACGCACATTTATTAAAGTTTGAATTTATAAAGATAGAATAGACTCTTATTAAGAGGCATTTTGATGATGATAATGATACTAGCACTATATCCTACTCCAGACTAATATTCATCCCAGTTGTCAAAACGCACTGACTTGGTCAAAATGTACTTTTTTTATTTAACTAGACATGCCATAAGGATTTACACTGCCACAACAGCCACAACAAACATGAAAAAAATGGCTTTGTATTAAGGCAAAAGATGCAATGTTTCTCAGTGTTTCTGATGATTACATCAATTGATAATATGTTTTCAAATGTCTCATTTCCTAAATAAGATGACACATGCAATGCAGACGTGCTTTTTTGTTTAATCTGCATTACTGATGTTGTGTTTTTGCTGCTGCTAAAAGTAGATCCAATGAATAAAAGGGCATTTATAATGTCGAATTGTGTCTAGGCATGATTTTCTCTTTATTTATCAAAGCCCTTCAGTCTCTAACAAATGCACAAATAAAGTTGTTTGTTCTTGTAAATAAACGCGGAACTAAACGTGTGGTGTGTTGTCCACGTCGGGCTGCTCTCAGGTGTTACACACACGTGTTTAGTGTGCAGCGACAGCCCACTCGCTCTGAAGGAGCTTATAAGACACTTTTCCTCCCTCCTCGCTCCGTTTCGAACAGCACTTACCTGTCGGCTCCTTCGCGGAACGCGCACAGAGAGGAATAGTGCGTAGGAAAAGGAAGGAGGAGGCGGATTCGGAAAGGGCCTGTATTGTCTTGATTGGCAAAATTTAGACAAAAGTAAATAAACTTCATTTATATTGCACTTTTCACAGATAAAAAAATCACAATGTGCTTTACAGAGAACACACATAAAATTACAAAGACAAGAGAGATAAAATAAGACTGGGTCAAGTTAACCAAAAGTGTGACTTTTAAAAGTCATAGAGTCAGCATCACAGAGAGATGGTCAGAGCATTTCAGAGTTTAGGAGACACTGCCTGGAAGGACAGGTCTCACCGAGTTTAAAATGTAGTTTTTGCGACACAAGCAAGTTCTGACTGAAGGATCAGAAAGGTTCAACAGAGGAGTTTTTTTTTTTCCAAACCAGACTTTGAAACCATTGTGTGCACCTTAAAACTGTCAGTGCTACATTTTTGCTCAGAACTAAGTATTTTGTATGCTAAATTTAAAACAATTTAGGTGACTGGTTGGGTGTTGACTGCACCAACAAAGGTCCAAACCACTTAATTTAGTAATGACATTATTTATTTTATGAATGAAGTACACACACAAGTACAATTGAGTGAAACATGTGAAAACAAGATGTAACGTTTGTATTTTTGGCACATTTTTGCCAGTTATTGCTTAAGCGCTGCGGGTTAAACTAAACACTACCGTTTGCATAAAATGACTTGATACTGCAGTTACAAATGTAGCTCTGTATACATGTTTTTACGTTGACTGCTTCACGCTAAAGTAGATACATTCACTCCACGTGTCTTCTGCCGGACTTCTTCTGTTCACCTGCTCTGTGGCTTTGTACTGGAGAAGTTTGGGGTTTTCCTGATTAAAATAATAAAAAATATGACAATACCGCCAACTAAAATGTAGATGAAGAAACTGACAGTAAACAGAGTCATACCTTCGTCTTTGCCGTAGAATATCTTGTGCACTTTTCTGCAAAGAGCAATGACAGAAATTAAGCTTGTTCTAACAAAGACAATAGTTGAATGTTTCTTTTATTGGTTCAACTGAAACTTTTACTCATTCTTGGCTCTATATTCAAGCACTTTTCAATAATATTTACCATTGTTGTTTTGCGTGCAGAGCAGAACCGTGAGTCCAAAGACCAGACTGGTGCTGAAGACAGACACTCCGCTCAGGATGTACACCGCACTGACAGAGGCACCATCTACAAATCAAGAAGTCAGTTAATGATGAAAGAGAACCTGGCTCAACCAGATGGACTATCGCGATATTTGTGATTTTCACACAATGTAAAGATTCAACACAGTATCACTAGAGGGCGTACATTTACCACGACACAAAAACAGCGTATTTTTGAGTTCACAGTTATTTTTAGTACTTATGTTACGCCGTGCATTTAGCTCGATATGAAAAGCGTAAAAATGAGACAGCGTCAAAAAAGGACAAGTTTTGGTTGCAGCCACGTGGGGACGTTTTCTTCAGGTGAATTGGGTAAGTTTAGACTTCATGTTACTAAAATGTGTAAGTTTAGGTCTGGGGCTTGGGGCAGGTTAAGATTAGAATCAGGATTTCATTAATATTCATAAATAAGACCACGTCCTAACAAACACCATTGAAGTGAACGGGGACTGTGACACGTACTATAATTACATAAAAAAAACAGTCATGAAGTCGTACTAATCATACCTAATTTACATATTGTGTAATGTTGTGGTAAATGTATCTTTCTTGTGAGATCGGGCTCCAAGATTCCATCTGAAGAGACCCCTGTCGTACGGTTAAAGAGAGTCATGATGAGCCGGACCAATCAAAGCATGATGAGCCGGACCAATCAAAGCGCGGTGGTTTGAAACAAAACAAAACTGGTGGCAATGATGGATGTAATTCATCCTGTTTTAGAAGGATTATGGACTATCTTGACTGCATTTTTGAAGGGGAAAGATGTCTGTTTTTCATAGGTTCTAGGCTACTTCCGGGTTCAGATGCCTCGACCAATCCGATTGAAATAATGTCATCATCAGTGGTGAACTTACATCAGAGTACAATGACAGTCTGAAATTTAGGATATGTTGGAGAGGGGCGAACAGCTCTAGTCTCAGCTCTTGTGAGGGAAGAAAGTGCTAAATCAGAGATGCATTGTTATAATAATAATGTTCTACACCTCACTAGGTTTTGTCAGTGTTTATTTTGTATCGATTTGCTTTTTTTTTTGGCTGAACTACAAGCAAAAACAGCTCATGCATTGATTTTCTAACACGTCACTTGGGTCAATCCTGGAATCAAACCCACAATCTCTTGTTTACCCATGATGCAAAATGAATCAGGAAATTACCACAGCAAAACACATTTTTCCATATTTTTGTTAAATTCATATAAACTAGACAACACAAGATAATTGTCCTTACAAAAGTGCCAGACTTGAGCATTTGTGTCCAGAGAGAGGAGCCTTGATCTGCCTGTGCTCAGTGCACATGGAGCAAACGTCTGTGTGTATACAGTATGTCTTTATGTAGCCTAGAGCAATGGTTCCTAAAATAGGGGTTGCGAAACAAAACCTGGAATGAACCGAGATCCCAGGTTTTGACCATAAAATAATATAATATCAGAATGTATTTTGTTGTATTTAATTTTTCTATTTGCATTTACGACAAGTGCTTTAGAAGTAATGTTTTAGTGAATTTTGATCATAATAAGTATTTAAACCCGTTTTGAATGGTTTTTCATTATGACATCCTTACAATTATCTATTTAATTTTGCCGTTTGGGTTGCAAGTCGCTGTCAGGGCAAATTCGACAGTCCCGGTCTGAAAAGTTGGGGAACTCCTGGCCTAGAGCAGTGACACACCTTGCACTTTCTACAAGTTGTTACTCATCAAAATTTTCAGGACAATAGGGGTTATGCACTAATGTCTTCCGTTCTCACCTAGGTTGCTACATCCTGTGGCGCAGTGGCCCCGTAGGACAAATGAGACAGAATCATAGAATTTAGAAAAACATAAGCACACTCAACAGACAGACATTTTCTGATCATTTTAGGGCAATTGATGTTGAAACTGATGATTTTACAGACGTTTACGTGGCTTTTAAAGTTCAATTGTGAGTCTAGAATTATTCCTAAATATTTCTCCTCCTGCACCTGATCAATAAATTTGTCAATTACTTGAACTTTCAAGAGGGCATCTGGGGCTTTTGTAATGGAGAAACAAATGCACTTGGTTTTCTTAGTGTCTCTTTTTCAAACTTTGTGTCAAGTTTTCACTGACTGTAGTAAAGTTTTTACCAGGCACATAAATGTCCGCTTTCTTGTGAGATTGGGTTGACATGTCAGTCTGGCAGGGGCAAGTTTAGAGAAAAATGCACTATAAATGTAACTCACCTTTTATTTTGACCCTGGTGCCGTCCCCAAACAGGACTTGTCCACAGGCGGCCACAGCGCAGTAGTAGGTCCCAGTCTGCTCTGAGCTGACGTTACGTATGGGGAGGTTGTAGACGCAGGAGTCCGTCTGAGTGTCTGTAGTTTTTCTCTCACACTGGTCACTGCTGCCTCCGTCACTGTATAGAACTCCTGCTGCAGACTCCTCAGACTGTTTGAACCAGTGAACCCTGAGCGGGCCCACACAGCTCCAAGTTTGGACGCTACAGTTTACAACCACAGACTGTCCCGGCTCTACATCCTCATTTGGAGACTGCTGGACCTCAACCGTCGGCTTTGAAGTCTTTACAATCACCGTGACACTCTCCACGAACTCACTTTGGTGCAGAAAACATCGTACGCAGTGATAAACCGCAGAATCCGACGCGCTCACGTTCCGGATGTGCAAGTCGTATCTGTCGTCGTCAAAATCCACCGAGAAACGCTTGCGGTCGCGAAACTTTCCGTAGAACTGATTCTCCTGGTCGTATTTGAAGTAAGAAGCCATGAGAGCCGGTTTCATGCTGGATTTTTGTCGGTACCAGTAAAGTCTGGCTCCAGTTTTGACCTGTTCTACAAAAACACAAGGGAGGGTGATGTTTTCTCCGACGGTCGCTGAGAGAAAACTGCCTTTTTCTTGTTGGTTTTCTGAAGATTGCAGTGTTGACATTTGGGCTGTTAATGAAAACGTGAGAAAAATGTAAAATAAAAATATACATGTTTCCTGTGGCTGAAAACATCCTCTCATAAATTCTTCAAGACATGGTTAATATCGACATGTATTCATTTTGGTTGCAATTACGACTTTGACAAAAAAAATTTAAAAGGCCAAACTTCAAAAAGTGATTTTTTTCATTTAGATTTTTTCTTAACAAGAAAAATACAATGCAAACAAAATTTTGTGAAAGAAATTTAAAATGCAAATAAAACAGATTTTTACAATACTTAAAGTTAATAAACCTGTTATTGTAACTTACCCGTCGTGAACAGCACAAGCTTCAGAGCTAAAAGAGACTGAAAGCAGGTCATCGTCGACAATTCTGAACAACAATGAAAACCAATAATGATGTGTCTGCGTTTTTGTGTTGAGCGGAAAGAGTTTTTTTTTTTTTTTTTTTTTTTCAGAACAGTCTGAGGATGTCATAATCCCACAAAATGGGCAGGGCCTAAGCCACTTCAACTGTCATTGAGATAATTTAGAAAAACACATGTTTTTTATCAATATTAAGACAAAGTAATTAAATTTATCTGCATAGTCCACAATCACAACAGCAGTGTTCGATTGTTGATTTAGCAAAGACAATTGTCAGAAAATCAAACAATGAATGAAATATTTGTTTATCAACACGAGAGATGGGTGCACACCCAGTATGCAGCTCATTGACACAAACCGTGGAAGCAAGTCCAGCCACCATCGTTGTCAGCTAACTACAAAAGTTTGTTACCGTGCGAAAACAAAACTTATGCTGCTAATTCAACATTTGTGAATGAAATGTGAAACTACGACCCTTAAAAGTTACATTCAGGTGAAAAAAACTGCGAGAAAAACAGTCTCAAGCTTCAGGAGCCAGACGTCTGTCAGACCTGATCCGAACAGCTGCTCTCATCCCGTTTTGTTGTTTTAATCAAAGAAGTTTCCCCAGCTAAGCAGATGGACAGAGGTTCTTTCTGCATGGAGCATGCGCAGTATAGAGCGAAAAGTGATGTTGACCCCTCTATACCAACACAAATATTGGAAATACCGAAATAATTATTATTCAGAAATGTAGAGGCAAACTATCCATCACTAACAAGCAGGCAGATGGACAATTGTCCAAGAGCATCCCCTGTCCCAAGACTCTCCTTCTCGGCAAGGAAAACCAACAACAACAAACACTTGGGGTTTGGCTAGAAGAGAAAGAGATTTTCACTCCCATGGACAGACAGGCTGTAGATGTGACCAGGACTTTTTGGTTTCTATCAGCGAGCCATCTTCAGTCACCGGTCTAAGTGGTGAATGAAGACAAAATGATGAGGAGTCATTCATTTCAGTCTGGTTATGTTTTTCTAACAGAAAAGATGTTGACCACAAACCTACAATCTGTCATTATTTTTGTGTGATCATAAATGGAAACTGCAATATGGGTATATTGCTCATCTTGTGTTACCTCATATTTCACGTGGCTATAGTTTTTTATTTTTATTTTTTTATTAAAATGTCTTTCTTATCTTGTGCACCTGTACATTGATGTAACTTGTACATGTTTTGCGCTGTAACTTTACAATAAGCTGGCTGCACACTAGAGGAGCCTGAATTCTTTTGCAATTTTTAGTCAGAAACTGCACAGGCCACAGACACACTGATGTTTTGCAATGATTATTTGCCTCACAGTCGCGTCGTGTCACAGGAAAGACAAAGACACCACAAACATGCAGAGAAGAGCACAGGTCATGTGATTGAAGGCACTACTGTAGATGATACTGATGTAGTGATGTGGCATAAAGCAGCTCTTCTAGGGCCAAACAGCATTAACAGTGTCCTATAAATTGGGGAGTCTTTCACCTGCTGTGTCCTCTCCATCATCTGACGTCACAGGTGTCAGAGGAGTTTCGGGGATAGCGTGTAAAGCCTGATGTTTTTTGTACTTGTTGTGATAGAAGGCATTCATAGCCAACAACAAAAACAACACAACTAAAGCCTTGCATCGCTGGTTGTCTTTCATATCAACGTGTTCTCATGGAATGCGTAAAATAGCAGGCCACGACAAATTGCGTGTCACGATGACGCCCTCTGCCTGTTTTGGCGTGCAATTACACTCTCGTTTTTTCTGGCGTGGTCTGGACACGTCTAGTGGTTGACGACAAACACGAGGTTTTTCAAGGGATTAACGGCTAAGTTTAATTCTGAAGTTACAAAAATGGGTACGTTTAGCTCTTAGGCTTGGAGTTGGTTAAAGTTAGGATTAGGGTTGTGTTAGTCTTCATGAATAACAACTCGTCTTAACATTCACCGTTGAAATGAACTGGGACAGAAACGCGTCAAATACACACGCACAAAATAGAAGTTGCGTTTATATGACACGCTGTTTACAATAGCGTGGTATTGACACGCTTATCCATGAGAACAGGCTGTTCATATCCCTGGTAGGTTTTGCAGGTTTGTTGCATAATGATGTTAGACTTTGGTTAGTTACTTGTGTATTACAGGATTTGCCACTCCACCTCCCCTTCTAAAGACCTGAAACTGTATCTGTGATTGATGTGCGCTGCGTAATGTTTTAAGAGCTGGTCCCAAACTTATAGACTTTGGACTGCAACTTGTTGTATGTGAAACCGATTAAAAGGTGTCATGAACAAGACTAACAATTACAGATATTAGCAGCTAAAGTAAATAATGGCAGCTAAAACTAACATTGCCTAACGGCATTGCAGCAAATGATGTACCTCCAGGGTATTGCTAATCAGGCTGGTGTCTCTTCTCAATTTCATTTCACTCCAAAAACTAGGTCAGGTCCAAACATGGATGTATAATTAGAACTGGATAGGACTTACCCCGCGCCTGATGTACCTGTGAAGTTTTAATTAGTGGCCACTCCACTGAACTGAAGTCGTTGAGCCCCAGACAATATCTGGAGATGGGTCCCCGAGCGCTGCACTGCGGCGATCACTGCTCCTGAGGACATGCCCCAGAGGCATTGAAGGATGGGTCAAATGCAGAGGACAAATTTCCCTACGGGGACAATAAAGTATACCTTACCTTGTTCATTGAGCACCAATGCATTATTTTGAAGGTATTTCTCTTTAGTTTTCATAAGTTAATGCCCCAAATGCTTAAATAAGGTTTAGTCTAGCTTAGAACTCCTCTGATTGGTCAAAACTGTCATATTTCTGACGTCCTGATACTGGGAGGCACTAGACCACATTCAGGAACAAACATGGAAGAATAAATCTTTTTCGATTGTCAATGTGCAAATGAGCACAATCCATTGAAAACAACGTGCCGCCATCTTGAATTATTCTTCCTGTCTTAATTATACTTTCATGGGTCCAAGCCCTGGTGAAGGATGACTTGCTGCTTTGTGTCAATGGTGCTTGTCGCTGTTTTGCCTTTATCAGGTTACATGATCCTTAGGAAACGGTCAGTTGTGTGTAATTTGTCTTTGTAAGTTGGTGTTTTTTGACGACATATGTAAAGAGATTGTTTTTTTTTAACTTAAATTACTTCCGGTAAGTTTTAACTTTCATCTGGAAATCCCTTCATAAATTGCATTTTTACCACAAGGACTTTCACACCAAACTAAGTCAAAAGTAGAAAAATGCAAAGACTTTTACAACTACTCATCAGGTCATGAAGTTCCAGTCACTACACAGCAACAGTCTCCTCTACCTAGTAACTGCAAATGGAGACAAATACTGTAAAACTGTTGCAAAATCTTGTTATATCTGTGGTTTTCGCACATTGTCTAGTGAGCAGCGGCTTTAGGGTAAAGTCAGACGTAGTCAGGAAAAGGATGCTGCCCTCTTATGTCACTCTTTCTCGGTTTTTCAGATTTCTGTGAAAATTACAAACCACTGAAGAGAAGAAGGCGCTGATATTTGAGTGGGTGGGTGGGTCGCTGGCCGTAACTTGCATCCTGTTTGGTCAAAAATGTGAGTCTAAAGTCTGAGGTGCAAACAGTGAGTTGTGTCAGCATCATGACACCTTCTCTTACATTTTTCTGTCTTGCAGGCGTTCTTTGCGTCGCAGTGGGTAAGTATTTCTAAATTGTTTTATTTATGTTTTTAATTGGAGGTACTACAGGCAAAACACATTTTCCTTTTTTTTTTTTTGGTCATTTAGCTCACAGTGTATAAGCTTTTAATGGCACAGTAGGATTTTTTTTGTACAGAATAAACATGAACCAAGGTTATATCAAGAAATGCTAATCTCCACCTGATTTAATTTAGAGAAAACAGATCTATGTGACCTGTTTATTAACCTTGACATTTGTAGATTCACAAGTGGGGTTTAGCAGTTTGAGCGGCGTTCCAGCGCATTTTGTGCTGGGAAGTGGGAAATATCTCAGTTCCCAGTTGCCTGAAACTTTTTTCTTATTCACCTGCAGTGATTTAATTCCAATGGAGTTTATGCACAGACAGTATTTTATTTGAAAAATATTCAGACATCTAGACTGAGGCAAAAGTCTAATAAGAACACCTGATAAAATGTGTTTCCTAACTTTTTGGGGGCTACATTTTTGTTTGTTATTTTTCATTTAAATTTACTTAGTTTCTGTTTTTATGTTGAACGTTTTTGTTTTAACAGGGAACATTTTGTCAAAACAGACAAGAGATGAAAAGATCTGCTCATAACTTTCTCTAGCGAAAATGTCTCAGTTATTTCATTTAATCCGCTTTTATATTGCATAAGGGCATTGGGAGATTTTTTGGGAGATTTTGTTGTCTTTAAGTTCAAGATGGCATAAGAATAAGCTTGTCAACTTTGAGAAGACACAGCCGTTTGCCAAGATCAACTCAGGCAACATGGTTTTTTCCATGGTTACAAGATGAGGCATCTGAAATGCACCAGGCAGGACATGTAGTGACACAAGAACTAATCAGGAAGCTTCTTCAAATATTGGATCTTCATGAAGTAATACCCTGTCGCAGAAATCGCCTTCACCTCCGTGTAAACCCGAACTCAGACTCGAACTTTTCTGTTCATGACAGGACCAGGGTCAGGAACTTTACATCATTTTCTCATAAAAACAGACATTTTTTAACATGAAACAAACTTTTTATGTTAAAGCAGGAAGTTTTCATGTTAACGTTGCACTGCATAACTTTTTCTCCAAAAATACACAGGATTTTGTCTGTTGATTTAGCCTGGAGGAGGACCTCTTCTTTTATCTGTCCATGAAAAGAAGTTTCCTTAGCAATATATTGTCACACTGTGGCATAAAACTCATTTATCCCCTTTCAGAATATCCTATAGTATAGATTTAACTTCCCATTTCTTCAGAATTATGTAGTTTACTTTTTTTGTTGCAGGAGCTTGTCATGATAAAAAAAACCTGTTAACGTTAAAACAGAAACTACACTCAAGGAAAAAAGAAACGCAACATTTTAATTTTCAAAAATTCCTTAGAAAACGAGTACATTTGAAAAAACAGGCTAGCACCATGGTTTCAGTCTACAGTAAGCTGAAGACAGGTGAACAAATTTCTTGGTTTGACTTGATTGATTGTGAGAACAATAAAGAGTGCATTACAGGGTCGTTTATTCACACAAAATCATGTTTGAAACTCAGAGTTGAGTTTTACCGCTGGTTAACTGTGTTCAAGTCTTCTCTATAAAAGGCACCAGAATGAAGCCAAAAACACACTTCTTCACGATGCCATGATTGTCGCAACCAGAGAGGGATGGAGCTATGGACGGTGTTGTCTTGTGTCTCCAGGGTGTTTGGAGTCCACCGCTCTACCATTAGTCGTCTTGTGGACCAATACCAGGCCACTGGTTCCTCTAACGACCACCCTCGTACTGGTCACCCCCGTGTAATGACCGCTGCACAAGACAGCGCCAACCGCCCTGCACATCTCTGTAACAGGTTCAGCCGCCACCAGGTCCTCAGCCGAGACCAGTGGGACACACCACAGGCCAGTGTTGGCCAGAATCATCCGTAATCGCCTCCATGCTGACCTGTATTTGACCATATTGGCCATATGTTGGATCAGTGCTTTACCCCCCCACATCGCCGAGCTGGGGTCCAATGGTGCACTGCACATTGTCATAGGACTTTGCAGAGGTGGTCCCAAGTCGTGTTCAGTGACAAAAAAGGTTCCAGTGCTTCAGAGCAGATGGCCGAGATTGGGTGTACAGGACACTATAGGAGAAACTCAGCAGCAGCTGAGGGCGGCACTGGTGGAATAATGGGCGGCAATTCCACAGGATCAACTCAGACACTACTGCTGATCCATGAGGCGACGAATAACCGCTGTCCAAGATGCCAACGAGCGTCATGTGAACTATTGACAGTCTGATGAAACTCCTGTCACTTTTGGTTTGGGGGTTGCTCTATTGTTTGGTTGTGTTCCAAAATGTGTAAATGCCACAAGAGTTGGCCTGAGGATTAGAAATGGATGTAGGGTTCATATGAAACAGGCGGATCTCAAAAAGAAAATTATTCTGCCCCCCAAAAACTCAGAAAATTGAGTGTTGCGTTTCTTTTTTCCTTGAGTATATTTTTATTCAAATTAATGCAATAAGTCGCTGTAGCCTACATCTTCATAACCTCCATTTCATGCAAATTTAATCAAACTTTTTATTTTGTGTAATTTCAGGTCAAACAGAAAAACCACCTCCTATTTCAACTCAAATGATGCCATCACTTCACCAAAAAGCCGCTTACATGTCGGTAAACGTCGGAGACAACGTGACTCTGGAATGTCTACACAACACCCAGGTCTTCAAATACTACTGGTTCAAACAAAGTCTGGGGGAAATACCTCGACTCGTCTCCGCCATTTACCGCGGCGCTTACGAAGGCGTTCTGGAAGACGAGCTCAAAAACGATCCACGGTTCAAACTGACCATCGACGACCGCAAAAACAATCTACAAATCATGAACATGACTCTTTCCGATTCGGGGACCTACTTCTGCGCGATGAGTTATTCCATGATTTTTCAGTTTGTCCAGAGCGTTACTGTATTTGTGAAGGAAGCCCAGTTTAAAGTCAAAGCATCTGTACGTCAGTCACAGCTCGACGAAGCAGCGCCGGGAGATTCTGTGGTGATCAACTGCAGCGTTCAGATGGAGAGATGTGACGAGCACAAAGTTCATTGGTTCAAGCAGTCTGGGGAGTCTGCAGCAGGAGTTCTGTACAGCGATGGAAGCGGCAGCGATCAGTGTGAGAGAAATCCAAACAGTCAGACAAACTCCTGCGTCTACAACCTCCCCATGCACAATGTGAGCTCAGAGCAGACTGGGACCTACTACTGCGCTGTGGCCGCCTGTGGACAAGTCCTGTTTGGGAACGGAACCAAGCTGTCTGTGGGAGGTACGGAAAACACTTTTGTTTATGTTGCTGCAAAAAAGCATGTATCTTCAGAGGTGAAAAGTAGCTATAAAAATAGGGTTCTTCCCATGCATCCTGGAAAATCTGGAAAAGCTGAACAATATTTAGTCAATTTTCTAGTGATGGAAAACGCATTGAAAATGAAAAAAGCAGTATGGAAAATAAAATCTTGGAATGTGAGTAAAGCCTTCTGCACACTACAGGAGTTTTGGCCTGATTTTAAGCCCGATGTTTCCCTCTGCGAGTTTAGGAAGTGTGGCCAGAGTAAAGATTTTTGTAAGGGATTATGTCTGTGCATCACTGTGACTATTTGTGAGGTTAGAAAAGGCTAGAAAAAACATGCTTTTATTTAAGTTTATTTTTGGTCAAAAAGTTACACATCGTACAAATTTAAGGAAAATTAAAGTGTTAGATCAGTCACTCTCACTATCTGTCAAATAGTTTTGATAGCATGGTTAAGTGCTGCTGATTTATACTTGTAAATTATATATAAAAGATGCATGTTAGGGCCTGTAGTGAGGGCCTCCATTGGACCCCAAACTACACACCACTGTCCTACACGGCAAGGGGATGACAGGAAACTAGAGGCTTTGCTGTATTCGTACACTAATATTTAATTTTTTTTTTTTGTTTTTTTGTTTTTTCTAGCTTTGTCTAATTGAGATTTCTTAAATGAGTTTTATGATGGGGTGGCTGGTAGCAGAGTGGTTAGAGCTCTGGCTTCTCTGGGTGGAGTTTGCATGTTCTCCCTGTTTGTGTAGATCAGTAAATCATCTTTTGTTCATTGTAAAACACAAAATTTATCTAAAACTACTTGAAAATAGAAACAGCTCTATTAACTTCCTGTTCAAAACTGCAGATCTGATAAGCTTCGCCTCTTCATTTTAAAATGTAACTGTAAAAAGCAACAGACTTAAAATAACAAATTATTATTATTATCCCACTTGTCTGTATTATTAAATACAGACAAGTGGGAGGGGATAGGTGGTAGGTGAGAACAAGGATTTCTGAGCACTTGAGCTGCAGCTGAAGAACAAAACAAGATTATTCCAACACGCATGAATCAATTCAAATATAATTTTGAGTAAACTAATGATGAAGGAAGACCACTGTAACAAGGTTAAAATCTTAGAAAAGTGACTTTGACACAATAGGTCCCCTTTAACTGTAACTGCTTTTTATCAGTTTTAGGAGCTCTTTTTCCCCTGTGATATGTACAATATGGCTAATATCTTCATATCTTGTCCAGTACATATACAGTATATGATATATAGCAATATATCGCCCAGCCCTACTTTACCGCATTGGCACATAAAACTGGTCTAAATGCATGCTACCTTATCAAAAAATCTTAATTTTCATGTTTGCAATGCCAATGTGTTCACTTTGTCAGACTTCTAAAATTCACGAAAATGCAGGAAATGTCTTCCTTTTGGTTCTAATTCCCCCCCCCCCCCCCCCCCCCCCGCTTTTTCCGGCCCCCCTTACAATTGCTTTGGCCCTGCCTGGCCCCCCAGCAAAAAATTTCTGGCTACGCCCCTGCTCCCCGTGTCACAATGGGTTTGTTAGGTAAATTGGGCATCACTGTAAATGTCCCCTGTGAGTGAATGAGAGAGTGAATGGTTGTCGGTCTAACTCTAACGAGTTGGCCACTGTTCTTCCGCCTAAGGCCCAAAGTCACTGGGATAGGCTCCAGTCACCTGCGACCCCTAACGGCAGAAAATGAATATCATTAGACAAAATCTCGTTTGAGGATACAGACAATATTGAGTGTGTGGTTCACCATCTTCACTTTATCTACCACAATCGGGCTTGGCGGTTTTGGGGTTGTGGCTTGTTCTGAGCAGTGTAGTTGTATTTTGTCTTTTGTCATTTTTTCAGTCTCTTCAGAACTTCTCTTTAATCTGTTGGCGATGTTAAATAAACTATACTAATTTTTACTGCCACACGTGAATATGTTTATATCTAACTTGTCAATCATGTGATATGGAGAATGAAGTTTTCAGTTTACTATAATATAAAACACAAACAAAAGATTGCACTGAAGATGAATAGGTTATAAAAGCACTTTAAGGCATGTTTTGTATTATAACATACTGACATCATAAGGTGAAAAAGAATGTTTTCAAGTGTAGAACGCAGCCTAAACATGCAGCATTTTTCCATAAACCAAGTGTGAGTGACCCAAAACGTAGCATAAAATTGGCCCTTTACACACAAATTGAGTACAAATCCTTACAAATGTTGCTTGAGTACAGTTCTTTTCATTTTATACTTTGTTTGCTCCTTTACTGTTTATAGCATGTATCTCTCTTAATGCTGATATAACTTGTTTGCAGCTGCACCTGTCGCTGTGCTGTACGTCCTGAGTGGAGTTTCAGTGTTCACCACCAGCCTGCTCATCGTAGTTACTTTCTTACTATGCTTGAAAAACAGTGAGTAGAACAAAAATATGAATGAATGACTTATTAAAGGTCCTGTATTACACGTTTTTGATCTTTCAAATTATTGTTTCCTCATCAAAAACTTGGATAAAGCTGGGTTTTGCTTCAACCAGTATTTGAGCAAAAAAATCCTTTTCCTTAGCCTAAAAACACTCCTTCTTGTGATGTCATTATGTGAAAAATACAGGAAGTTTCAAATAATAATGTACATGCTTCTTTTCTTTGACAGGATCAAAAAGACAGGGTTCGACTTCTTTAGCCAAAACGAAGGTATTTACTGATAATTGGAATTGGTTAAATATTTATTTTTGCCCTTTGCTCTTTTTAAAAGTTTTTGTGAATGTTGCAGGGTTTTCCCAAACTTGTCCAGTACGTGGCAGCGGAGCAGGTGGAAAAACACAGAAGGCAGACTGACAGCACGTGGAGTGAATGCATCTACTTCAATGTGGACACGGGTTTTAAATAAAGAGAAGCATGTTGCTGTTTTGATTGTGTAATATTATAATAAATATATTTTAACACTATATTTGAGAGATCAGTCTACATCACTGCTAGCTTTACTGCGCCCATTGTTGCATGTTACTATCATAAACAAATATTTCATCATTATGCAAAATTCAGGTATTATCGTGCAACTGGGGCTTCATCGTTTTCACATATCGCCCAGCCCAGGGCTGGGCAATTATTTTTTTCCCAAGGGCCATTTTAGACCTCGGCCAAGAGGTGGAGGTCCGGCACGCAGTCATTTGGTAACAATTTCTCTTTTTTGCAGCACTTTTTGAAAAACATAGGCTTTTTAATTTACTTTATTGCGATAATTGAAAAATCAAGCAAAGGCGCATGTTCCACAGCCAAGTCAATCAAATAAAAAAATTTGAGTAAGACTTAATTTCAAAAATGTGCGGAGGGAAATATTGAAACAGTCCAAGGGCAGCAACTAGCCCCTGGGCCACAGTTTACCCAGGTTTGTCCTATCGCCATCCGCATTCTGCTCTTAGTAAGATTTACGATTTATAGTAAGGAACCTGGTTTATGTGAGTATTTAAATTCATGTGTTTATACCTTTTATTCCAAGTTCTGTGCCTGTTAACTGATTTCAGAATGATTGACATGCCAGGTGGCCCAGGAGTGGTGTTCTGACCTGGTCATTTCAAAGCTCAAAGGTCAAAGCTGTGGGGGTTGACACAGGGCTATATATACTTTGAGCTTCTTTACTTCTTGGAGACCACCACCAGTCTGAGACGCAGACCATGTTGCCCTCAACTTGCTGAGATGCTGCAATAAAGTCTTTTGAGCACTATTTTGTGTCTTAAGTCCTTGCCATTTGCCCTAAATGTCTGAAACTCACATTTATCAAAATAAAGAGGTGGAGCCTGGAGGTTTCTAATTGTGTATAAACCTGTTGCTATTACTAAACCATTTTAGATCAACTTTAAGGTTGGTTATGAAAGTAAAATGGGCAACATACATAAATAATAGTTCATTATTAAGTATCTGAAAAAAGCGTGTCTCCATGTAAAATAACTTTAACTTAACTAACTTTTTTTTTTAACTTTAACTTTATTGTCCACCGAAGTGGAAATTTGTCTTTGGTTCACCATCACATACACAGACAGTCAACAATTCATCATTAAATACAATAAATACAGATTAAAAGAAAAGAAGTGTGCTGCACGTACACCATTCCATCAGTGTCTATTTAACAAGCTGACAGCATTTGGCACAAATGAACCTTTGAACACCTTTTTTGTTGCCAGAGGCATTCTATATCTGCGCCCTGACGGCATCAGCTTAAACTCGTCGCACAGAGGATGCTCAATGTCTTTAGTGATAGACATGGCCATCCTGAGCACAGCTGACTGGTAAAGAGGCTCAATCTTTGCCTGGTCTTTACTGATTATCTTCCCAGCATTTTTAACTATTCTGTTCAGCTTGTTCTTATTGGCAACTGTCAGATAAGCAAACCAAACAGAGATGTTAAAGACAAGAACACTTTGAATCAGGCTGACATAGACTTTTTTCAGGATGTGTGAGCTCACTCCAAAGCATCTGAGCTTCCTGATAGTCTTTGACTGCATTTCTTATAAATTCCATCCACATTTTGAGTGAAGCTTAGCTTGTCATCAATACATGTTCCCAGATACTTAAATCATGGTTTGTCCAACACCACGCATCATGCGAAATGTTATGTATCATGAATGCATTTTGTATTCATATTTTCAGTACTCATTGTATTCTTTTTTGTATGTAATATCATCTGTTTATAAAAGGGAAAGAAAGCTAGTATGTGCAGTATTTTTTCTGGCAAGTGATCTTGATTTTTACTGAAAAGTTAATCAAGTAGCACCAGATATTTTGCCCAATCTCTTTTTCCCTCCATTATAAGGGGGGGAAGACAAGGCTGCCCTCTATAGCCTTTACTATTTGATTGCTTGAAACCACCTAATGCCTCTCATTCAAAGTAAGATTAGAAAAAACATGCTTTATGATGTGATCTTAGGTAAACATAGGCAGTGGGCATTTTGTAGATCACCGAGGGAGAATCTTGTTTTCAGCTCACATCGTTTACAATTATCAGAAAATCTTGTTTAAAAATTGTCGCCACTCATAATTTTTGCATTCTTTTGCTTGAGTTTTTTTTAAGCAGTAGCAGACAACTACATGTACGTGTGACATGTCTTAGAGAATAGCTCAACAGGAAATATTCTGTTGCTGACTCAAGCATCGCCCACTTGTACTTTGCATTGCTTCCAACCATGACCATGTCTAGTTAATCTATCTTATCCATTTTTACATTTTTTGTTTTGTTTCCTCTTATCAACTTAACCAATAAATTCATAGCCATGTGCATTGATTTATTTTGCAACAAAGGCATTTAAAAAAAAATCTTTAACTTTTT
Organism: Mugilogobius chulae; assembly: GCA_038363315.1. Classification (NCBI taxonomy): domain Eukaryota; kingdom Metazoa; phylum Chordata; class Actinopteri; order Gobiiformes; family Gobiidae; genus Mugilogobius; species Mugilogobius chulae. The sequence goes on along the minus strand of CM076406.1, from coordinate 23,881,025 downwards.
CTGCACACATAACTATAACCTGCATGTGTTGTGATGGATCAGCTGTGCACTGCTGCTTTTCTCTGATTGGTTCTTTGTCAAAATCTAATAACTGCTGTTGGTTCACATTTGTGACATTTGCCTGAAATGTTGAAGATTAAAGAGTGAATTTTGTGCAAGAATATTGAGTGGTAGCATAGCAAATAAAAAGGTATATAGAGAAATAGAATATAGAAAATCTGTTCAACTTATTGGTTGAATTGTGTGTCTTGATGTAGACTTGTGTTTTCACAAATGAAAGCAGAGAGTTGCTCTTGATCCGCCGCCTGAAAGTCTTTGTTGTTGCTTCAGAAACACAGGTTCAAGCTTCGGTTTTTGCAACATTTGTGGTTAAGATCAGGAACTCTTGCACTTCAGCTTCAGAAACATTCACCACCACCGTCCAAGAAGCACGTCTGAGGTTGCTTCAGAGAACTATAAATATACCATGTCTGCCTGCTCCTTTACAAAAGCAGAAATAAGAACATATATGTTCTCAAAAGAATGCATCTTTTTTTTAATGTGTGTGTTTTCATTGTTAAAAATGGCAACACAACTTTGTCTTTGTAAATGCATGTTTTGTGGAAGTTATTTTATTTATTTATTTATTTTTTCAGAGAAATGCATGCAAATGGGCAGCGAAAAGCAAACATTCTGAGGCTTCAAATGCAGTACTTGTAGAACACAGGAACATTCAAACATTTATGAAGCACACTGGAGTAAATATATGTTGCAGAAAAAAACATGCTGCCATTAATTGAGAGAAATAATCATTACCATTTTGATTCTTCTGAAAGACACATCTTTATAAGACTAGTGTTCACTTTATGACATTAGTCTTAAAATGCCATAAAGTTACTCAAAAATTGACCGTCATGGTGAACATTTGAAAACATGACAGCGGTGGTAAACAGACTGTAAATAAATATAGAAAACGTAGTTTACATCAACATGTGTGTTTTGGACCTATGTAACCGGTGTAGGCCCACACGAGGGACCAGTATGGAGAAGTGTGTGGTGGTATGGGATAAACTCTCTCCCCTCAGGTATAAGAAGCCACAAACAAACTGAGCTAAGGGGAGCGTTCCCTTTAGCTCGATGAGTTTGTCGGTCGACTGCCCCGCGGGAGACCCGGGTTCAACTCCCGCTCAGGACACAACACAACGCAGAGAGGCAAAACCCAACCGGTCACACCTATAGAGAGGTGGGGGTCACTTTCCGCCCTACTGTGCATGCGTTATGCAGAAAGAGATGCTCTCCATCTGGTTAGCTGAGGAAACTTCTTTGAACAAATCAATGAAACAAGTTGAGAGCAGCTGTTTCGATCAGTTCTGAATCGCTCGGACACATCCGGCTCCTGAAGCTTGAGACAGTGTTTTATAAGATTTTTTTCACTCAGAATGTAACTTTTAAGTGTCGTAGGGTTGAATTTCATTCACAAATGTTGATTGAGCAAAATAAATGATAAACTCTTGTAGTAAGCTAATAACGATGCTTTTTCTACTTATTTCCACTGTTTGTGTCGATGAGTGGCGGCTCTTTCTGCATAACGGGTGCGCGCGCATCGCCCGTGTTGATAAACAAAAATCCCTCTAAAGCACATTAGGCTTTACTACAAATCACATTACTGCACTGTGATTGGTCCACCACGCTGTGTTCAAAGAGTTTGGCTACTGGAAGTCTCAAGTGTTTGTGAATTCACAAATATTGTAGGACTATGGTAAGAACCAACACAGTTGAACAAAAGCCATCATTTATTTATTTATTAATTTTATCGGGCCATGTCACCAACTTCCATTAAGTCTCAATCGTGACCTTGATTGAACAAGTTAGGGCTTATAATGCAAAGAATCCACCAAATGTATCAAATTTTGTTTTTCAAAAAGATTCTAGAGTTTGCTTTAGCTTTGCCAACTATAATTGTGTTAATTTTGAAGAACTGGGTCAAACAGAATGCACAAAAAAGAATATCTGTGGCAAGACAAGTTCTGTCTTCTGTGCTTTCAGTGGTCTGTGTAAAGAATGTAAAAAGATTGGTCATACTCGACAGAGAAGAAACTTTTGATCATGTATTTCCATTATTGTCTCTGTTCAAAAATGACTAAGTAGAAAGCTACGCTAAGTCATGTGTTGGAAACATTTCTCTCAAGGCGTTAAATCTAGGCTACAAATGGAAAAAGCATGTGACCCTGCTGGTTCACCTCATTGTACTGTGTGTTTTTGATCGGCCAATCACACGCGTGCACGACCCTGAAATAGAGAATCACCATCAATTTGTTTCATTGCACCAGATTCTCAAGATGATGGTACCTTTGCGATCTCTTATTCTTCAATGTTTGCTGTCGGCTTCTGTTGGTGAGTGAAGACCTTTAGTACATACATTTCCTGTGGTTTGAAAAGTTAAAAGCAGTGATTCTTATCTTTCTATCATTTCTCAGCTCGGTTGAATAGTCTTCCGGCAAAAGACAGCTTTCTCTCAGCGACTGTCGGAGGTACTATCACGCTGCGATGCGCTTCTGGAGACGATGTCAAGGTTGGAGCTAAACTTTACTGGTACAAGCAAAAACTGGGCATGAAACCAGTTCTCGTCTCTTCTTACTTTAAATACGAAAAGAAAGGTACGCTCCATGGTGAATTTCACAACAACACTCGTCTGACACTGGATTATGAGAACGACCAAAACAACTTGAAAATCCAGAATGTTGGCGTCTTCGATTCTGCTGTTTATCATTGCATGCGATGTTATTTACACCACAGCGATTTTTTGGAAAGTGTCGCAGTTGTTGTGAAGAGTTTGAATCCAACAGTTGAAGTCCAGCAGTCTCCAAATGAGGACGTAGACTTAGGACAGTCTGTGATTTTAAATTGTACTGTCCAGACTGAGGGATGTGATGGACCACACAGAGTTCACTGGTTCAAACAGTCTGAGGAGTCTGCTGCAGGAGTTCTTTACAGTTCTGGAGGAAACAGTGACCAGTGTGAGAGCAAAACTACAGATAGTCAGATAAACTCCTGTGTCTACAACCTCCCCATACGCAATGTGAGCTCAGAGCAGACTGGGACCTACTACTGCGCTGTGGCCGCCTGTGGACAAGTCCTGTTTGGGGACGGCACCAGGGTCAACGTCAAAGGTGGGTTATTATATAGTTTTTCTTATTATTTGTTGACTAAAAAAAGATTGAAAAGTGAAAACAACAAAAGCCAGTCCAACAAAATGTCACAATTAGTCCAAAGTTAACCTTTTAGGCTCCAAGGTTTTTCTGTTGAAATCCAATTCCGTAAATATGGATTAAATTGGGGAGCGCTGCATGGATATCCAGGTGTATTAAAACAAGGCCCAGTCAGGTGCTCTTTGGAAATAGTGGGTGAATTCCTTGTGCAAAAATATAAAGTTGCCTGCCAAAAGATGGTGAAATGCAGACACAAAACCAAGGCACTCTGAAGGGTTAAAGTTAAAAAGCCTTTATTCCAACATGGCTTTTTGAATTAAAAAACACACCAACGCGTTTCAGCTCCGTAAATATGGAGCCTGTAAACTGGTAAAAAGAAAATGTCTTTGAATTATTTTATACAACTATTAGAACAGAGTTGAAAACTCAATTTTCCAAACTTCTGATTCTTATCAAGAGTCTGGAAACAAGGATTCTGAAGTGATTTGGTGCAGAATTACTACTTTGGCAGTTAATTTGGTAAATTTCCACATTAATTTAGTTTGGAATATTTTCAGTTTTTCCAATGCCAGTCACTGTTGCAGTTCATTCCTTGATCAGTCACTGTACTTTTTGTGACGACATAGCTTCCTGCTGCCAAGATTATGTTCCAGAGGTATCAATTTACGTTTATTTTAGAAAAAGAAGACAGGTGTACAAAGTCAGGCAACAGCCAGTCAAATCTGTAGAAACTATAACCATAATCCTTTTGTTTATCTTCATATACAAACTTGAGACAAGCATGTTTCAACGAAAATAAGAAATCATGTTTCTACCAGAGAGTGAAAAATAACTTTGTAAGTTCTAATTTAAACCTTCAGCCATGTTCTTTGGAGTTTGAAGTCAAAAAGAGACCTATCATTCATATCCAGGAATATCAGTCTACTAGTCAAGTTATAAATCTATGAGTTACAATGACAATAAACCTGCATTTTGAAAGTCATATAAAATCATCTGAGGTGTTCAGACGGACCTCTTCTCCAGCAAGAGAAGAGGCCCCGTCTGAACTGATTTTCTGCTTCTTGCAATTTTTAAATCATCCATGTTTTTTCTTCTTCTTTTGGTTGTATTAGAAATTAATTTTTTGTGTACTTAAAATGTTGTAAAGCATTCTGGATTATTTTCAGTACAAACACTGTTATTGACTGTTAATAATAGATGTTATTGTTTCATACAGTACGGATGGACGTGCAGACGCTGGTTATCTCCGTCCTGACTGGAGCTTTGGCCTTCTCCTCAGTCCTGATCATGTTCCTGGGTCTCTACTTGTGCAGAATGAAGAAGAAATACAGCAGTCTCTCCACAAGTAACAGCTCTTTCCCCACACCTTCTGAACATTCTAATTATAGATGTGGTGCACGTCGTAACTTTGTGGTCAGATGACGACAACTTATCTGAAGTACTGGTTTCCTGTTTCTCTGAAAAAACTGTCTTTATCTTTACTTGAATCAGAGCTTTTTTTTGCAGTAGCTGATCTTTGATGTAATGATTTTAGCGTGAAACTAAAAAATCAAAATACAGTTTAGCTTATAAATATGTCAGCTTTCAACAAATATTCTCTGTATGAAAAACAGCAAAAGCAGAATATAACCAACAATGTCTATAAGAAATGACAGTTAATTTGTCAATATATCGAACATTAACTTGGTTGGGTGTTATTTCAAGAGGGCTGAACACATTTATCAACATCAAATGTCACTTTGAGTCCTACTCATGTATGCTGCTGTCTGTGAGGTGCTGCCTCTTGGAGACGACAGTGTCTCGTCCGTTAACTTTCTGCACTGCGAAAATGCGGTTCATGAGAGTGCAGGCTCCAGCATGCAGTTTAATACTGACTCTCGCTTGCAACAATAAATCTTAATGCCTGAGACAGCGTTTGATATAAAACTAGTAAAAAGGGCCTAAGGCTTCATTAGATAAAGGTTTGGTCTCATTTAATAAAGATTCATTCTATTGACCATCATCGCTAAAAAGGCAAACACTGATGTTTGAAACATGAATATTTTGGGAAAAGCTGTTTTTCTCTAACTCATTTACCAAGACCACATCTCTCTCGATAAATGTCACGTGACCTTGTGCTGTATTTCTAGTGTTGTATATGCTTTGATAAATGAGCACACCAACACTTGTCTGCCTTTCAATCAGGTACACTCATTTTAAAATCTTAACTGATTCAAATCTTTTTTCTTTACAGATTCCAGAATGATGACCACAACTAATGAACAGGTGAGTTGAGAGATCATTGAATTGCATCATTTATTTTGTGAACAGATTCTAGAAAACATGTCTTTATTATCGTCAGGATCCAGACGTGAGCTCTCTTCATTACGCTGCTTTGAGTGTCCAGCCTTCATCCAGACGACAGAGAGTGACCGCTCAGACTGACTGTGTCTACTCCACTGTTCAACAGAACTAACCACAAAAGGCTGAATGTGGTTTATTAAACAAATCCATTTTTAAAACAAATGAAGTTTAGATAAAGTCCTAATATTTAGCAGTTTTTTATATGTAGACAAGTCTGTAAAATAAAATCTGTAAATGAAAGGGCTATGCATTTCTTTCATATTTCACCTTCCTGTGACTTTATTATTCAGGGCGACACGGTGGCGCAGCAGTTAGCGCTCTGGCTTCATAGCAAGAAGGTCCTGGGTTCGACTCCCGGGCCGCCAGGGGCCTTTCTATGTGGAGTTTGCATGCTCTCCCTGTGTCAGCGTAGGTTTCCTCTGGGTACTCCGGTTACCTCCTACAACTAAAAACATGTCCATTAATGCCTCCCCTGACCCTTCTCCCAGGGCTCCCCTGCAAAAGAGATTCTGAATCTCAGTGGGACTTTCCTGGTTAAATAAAGGTCCATTTTCATGAGATTGTGACCAAAATGAGAGAGTAAACTGTTGTATGATTGGGTCATGAACTTGCAATACATTTAAAGATACACTGTTTATCTTTTTACCAAAAATAAAGAAAAGCCTCTTTTGTCGCTTTGATTTCTTTGTTTCACTAAATAAATAATAAAAATCAAGGTTTTTACTTTGAGAAGACTTCCATGGCCACAGAATGTACCATTATTTGGCCACTTCTGGTTTGTTTCTATGGACAAGCTGTTAATTTAGCTGTATGTTTTCACATTATGGCTTAAACTGCAATTTCAACCAGTGTGCCCAGGAACACTAGTGTGCTTTGAGACGTTGCCAGGTATGCCTGGAAAAACAAATCATACATTTTCAATCTATCAAATAAATAATGATTTAATGGAACAAGCAAAATGTAATGGTCAGTATTTACAAAACTAAATCAAGTTTTCAGAAAGCAACAAGCAACCAAGCCTTAAAAAAAGTCAAAGTGACAAGTGACAAGTAAATCTATAAAATTGAATAAAATTATTGTGCTTTGCCTTAAACAAGTGTGGATAATGTGGGCACTATTTATTTTTCGACAATAATAATGGACATATTTTTTCAGAACCAAACCTGGAAAAAAAGGAAAAGAATTCTGTTGCCTCTCAGGCTCACGCTCACCCAACAAAAACCCAACCGCGCAACTTAATATTTTTCATGAATGTCCCTGATTTGTGATGTCATAGATAGATCTCTCAGATCTTCTGCTCTGTATTTAAGTCTATGCATAATTCAGACTTATTCTGAGTATTTCTGTTGGTGCAGCAAGATTGGTTTATTCTGTGTAAAAAAAGTCAATAGATGAAGTTCCAACTGTGATGACTGTGATTTACTACAGAGTTTTTAGTGTTCTTGGTGACTGAGATTCCAAATTGGAGATGCTCAGGAGCTTCTTTGAAGGACAAGATAAAAAAAAGCAACATATTGGTCCTTTAAAAATAAATATTTTCTTGACATGCATATTGTGTGTTTTATTCTTAAAAGTTAAAACATTTGTATCTTATGAACAGGCAGACCTGTTTCAGCTCAAAGATTATCGTGTTCGACAAATAAGGTCAAATGGACCAAAGGCCTGCCACCACAGGAAAAGGAAACAGACTCGAGGTTTCTAAGAAACACATCTTTTAGTCATTTCTGGTTCCAGAGAAACACTGCCAGTGACAAGCTACAGAACAAAGGTATTACATGTACAATGTGTACAACAACAAACCTGCTAGAACCAAAGCAATAGCAAACATTTGACAGACCCATATATAGTAAACAGGTCAGTATTAGCGCTCGCAGGACAGGAAAACATGTGACTGTATTACCCATCATGCCACGCCTCTTTCCACTCGTCAATAGGAGCTTAACACCTTTGAAGAAAAGTGTCACTTCTCATAAGAACAACAATGGCAGCTTCTCCGCTTCTCATCTGTGTTGTGTATGTTTTAATGGACACTGTTGTTGGTGAGTTTAATTATTTATTTTATTAATACTGTAGTTGTATTTGTTTTTGGTCATTTTATTCTCTCAGAAGAAGCTTGAAAAACTGCCTGTAATTTAAACACTTGCAACAAACGTCTATCATTTTGCAAACAGATTAGTCAAGTTACGTCAGCTGGCTTGTTTGATTCAAAACCTCTGACTACTGTACTTCTAAGTATTTCCTGTTAGCATTAGCATTTAGACACAAACACGTTCCTTTATAAACAAAAAGTCTCCTTCTGGTGTACAACTCACTGTTCGCTGTCAGATCTTTTTAGTATTAATTATTTTCAGACTAACAATAAAAATGTCATAGAAATGAACTGAACAAGAAAAGTACAAATGTTGGTTGTTTTGAAAAGGAAGCAAGATCACACTGACCTGACGTTCCTTGCACTGAGCCTTGTCATTCCCCAATCGTAGTCACTTGCTGAAATTGAGTTAATCATGTTAGTTGTTAGTTAGCTTGACTGTTTTATCAGTTGTAACTTTAGATTGCCAATCACATTAAGAAAGTTTAATAATGTTTATTTTTGGTAAAGTCACGTTAAATGTCGTACTTTCTACTCTCATAAAAACATCGAAATCGATTTTGACGACCCGTCCCATCGCGCTCTTATGCATAGACAGAATATAACAGAAAAAATGTTAAAACTATGCAGACATGAAAGAATTAATGAATGAATTTTTTAATTGACCTTTATTTAACCAGGGAAGTCCCGTGAGATTCAGAATCTCTTTTGAAGGGGAGCCCTGGGGGAAGGGTCAGGGGAGGCATTAATGGACATGTTTTTAGTGGTAGGAGGAAACCTACGCAGACACGGGGAGAACATGCAAACTCCACATAGAAAGGCCCCAGGTCGACTGGGAGTTGAGCCCAGAACCTTCTTGCTATGAGGCCAGAGCGCTTATCGCTGCACCACCATGTCGCCCAAAGAAAAATAACTTAAATAAATATTCTATCCAACGAAATACAAGCAACACATCTAAACTTTAAAGTTTGAAATAATACGCTAGATAAATTGCCTCAACGAAAAACAAAGAATTGCTTAGAAATTCAACCCAAAAACCTCGTAATTCAAAAAAGAAAAAAGCGTGGTGCTGAAAGAAGGTTGATCATCTGGCCTTCTGATTGGTGCACATCTCTCTCTCTCTTTCTCTCACACTCTTTCAGAATAGCAACACCTAAAAGTGTCAGAACACAAGTCTAACTAACTAGAGCGGTTTCGAAATGATAATCTTCTGGATTGAAGGTTTGTTGTAATAAAGGTGTGTCGGAATAATTGATGTACCCTTGGAATCTAAAGGCTAGTGATTGTTTAAATGCTAAATGAAATGTGGTTAATATTAACATCTGCTTTGTTTTTAGTAAACATGATGGGTTTGCCTGTGGAAGAAAAGACAAAGTTTCTTTCTGCAAAAGTTGGCGAGACGGTCACTTTATCTTGCTTTTCTAAAAATTGCACCAACGCTGGTGGAAGACTTTTCTTGTACAAGCAGAGCGTGGGCACAAAACCTACAATAATTGCATCATTTAATAAATACCAGAAAGGAGAAAATAAAATACATGAACCGTTTCAACACACACACAGATTTAAGCTTGAAAATAAATACTTACAAATTAATGATGTCCAAACGTCAGATTCTGCCATTTACCACTGCATCTGTAGCGCACTCATTAAAATAGTATTTGTGGAAAGTATTACTCTGGTCATCAAGGATTTCAAGTCAGAGTTTCGGATCCATCAAACGGGATTAGATACAGTCAAACCAGGACGCTCTTTGATTCTCACCTGTGAAGTCTATTATGGCAGCTGTGATGGACCACGCAAAGTTCACTGGTTCAGACAGTCTGAGGAGTCTGCAGCTGAAGTTCTTTACAGTTCTGGAGGCAGCAGTGACCAGTGTGAGAGAAAAACTACAGACAGTCAGACAAACTCCTGCGTCTACAACCTCAACATCCACAACGTAAGCTCAGAGCAGACTGGGACGTACTACTGCGCTGTGGCCGCCTGTGGACAAGTTCTGTTTGGAAACGGCACCAGAGTAAAGGTACAAGGTAAGGTTCAGTTTGATAAATGCTGTGGACATGTGCTGTGTAGTTTAATTCCATATTCTTCCTATTTTTGTTCTTCTAGATGGAGCAGATTGGGTTTTCTACATTCTAGTCAGTGCCTTGGTGCTCGCCTCAGTCCTGGTTGGGGTTTTGGGATTCTTGCTTATTGTTGCCAAAAAGAAATACAGCATCCTCAGCAAAGGTAACAGACGTCTTTTATGAAACTTCATGAATTTTAAAAATTGTATGTTGTGTTTACTATTATTATTATCATTATTTAAAAGTGCACTGTTCTAATAAACTTTTCTCCATGGAGATCTTATTGCTTTGTTTGTTGAATGTTACTCAGTATGACTTTAAGCCAACTGAGACGAGCATGTTTTGGAATGGTCAAGACAAATGGCAGATTTGTGGAGGAGCGTTGCTCACTGTAATAAAGCCTGTTTTTAACCCCTTATGAGGCAGTGGGGTGGAACCATCATCTAATAAAAATGCTAAAAAAATAAATAAAATGTGAACCCTCTTATTTACAGTCATCGGAATCAGTTTTACTCTAAACTTACAAATAAAAAATTACCCCAAGAATTCCCACAAATGTAATAGGATTATTTAATTTCCTCTGCCTCAACATTTTTTATTTATTTTTTAAGTTAACCTTTTAGGTTCCAGGGTTTTTTTCTCTTGAAATCCAATCCAGTAAATATAGAGCCTGAAAACTTGATCTTAGAAAATCAAAACCTCTCTGTATCTCTTTTTATACAACCATAGAGTTAGAAACTTGAATTTTTCAAACTTCTGAAACTTACAAGAAACAGAATCTGGGGTTTGGAAACAGAGAGTCTGAAATGTTTTTGCAACTTTGGCACTTAAAGAGTTAATTTTAGTCAGGTGTTATAACAAAAATACGCCCTCATCAAAAGTGGCCAAGGTGTTATTTAGCTGTGAAATAATACAATAAAAGTGAAAATGTCAATGTATGTGTTGAGTAGTAAACATTTATAGGCAAAGCAGTAGCATCACCGTGGAGTCAGTCTCTGGGAGAAAAGCTACAGGTTGAACCGTTAAGGTCAACAATATAATTTTCTTTATCTCTTATTAAATTAAAATATGATACAAAATGATTGATAGTACCTTTTAAATAAGACCCATCTACAGATCCTACCATCTGTACCTAATTATTTTTTATCTGAAATCAGATACAGATAAACTATCAAGCTCATGGCACTGCTTGGATAAAAAGAAACTAGAGTGTCAATAAATAACAATAACTACAGGTCATAATTTCTATTGCTATTTTTTTTTTTTACAGAAATGCACAAATTCAGAGCTTTCACATCGACCAGTTCAAAAGAAGAAGTAAGTTTATTTTTCTCTGTTTATGAAAAGAATCTTAAGACGCCCCGATTCAAAAAATGTTTTAAATATTTTATTATATTTTGAACTCAGGTTCCAGAGCCGGATACAGAGGATGTCCATTACACGGCCCTGAGCATCAACCCTTCGAACAGACGACAGAGAAAGACTGTGAACACCGACTGTGTTTACTCCTCTGTACAGCTGCACCAGTAACAGCTACGCGACGGGACTACTTTCTCTCAACTCTGCTTTTTAAATCCTTCTATTAGGACCTTTTTATATTCACACCTGGATGAAGTAAACAGCATTGATTTCAGTAAGTTTGTATACATATTTAATAGCAGTGGCGGACCGTCAGGGCCTGCAAGGCCTTCTCTGCTGGCCTAAAAATATCTAAATAACAAACTGACATAACTAATATTTAGTGCACGCATGCATAATAATAATAATTCAATAATTATTCATCGGCTTCTTCGTAGCATTTCCCATCATTTCGCAGCTTTCAGGCGTGTGTTTCATAATATATTGTCTTAACCAATCATATTTCAGCCATCAGTTGTTGTCAGGGTCAGTGAAATCTGCCCGAGGCCTTCACAGTCAGTTTTGAAGGCTCCCGTCTCTTAACATAAGCGCGTATCAAGCTGTTGCTTTAACCAATCAGATTTAACGTTGACGACGCTAAGGCCTTCGAGCAGGCCACCGGCAACGTCAGGATAACTACGGCATTTGATTGGCTGTCTGTACTTAATGTTGTTTTGATAGCAGTTTTGTCACAGTGGCTAAAGGGAGAGACGAGATCGATTTGGTTGCAAATTTATTGGTAAAGCCTTTTTCAAGACGGACTTTTCAAGAAAAGCTGGACATTGTTCAGAAAGACCGGGCAACTCCGAAACTAGCAGCTCTCCGAGCGCCTGTCACAAGCGGGAAAAGGATTTTTTGTGCTGCGGGACACTTACAAGGTGCTTTCCAAAACCTAGCGTATACCCAGAGTGGATTTACAGCTAAACGAGCAAGTGTGGAGGGAAACATAGCTGCGCGAGAGAGGAGCCGATATGAGCAAATCTACGAGGCCACTGGAAGTGTCGCCTGAGCCCCGGGGACGAGACGGGATCCAGCGCAAGATCCGCGCGCCCACTACCACCAGCTCCAGATTCAGGACCATTTGCGTTTTTGGTGTACAAGTAATTCAGACTATTGGTGAGTAAATATTTGTGTGTGTGTGTGTGTGTGTGTAAATGCGTTTATTCTGACTATAGAAGTAATGATGCTTTGCTCTTTATCACGTGCCTGCGTAATAGAATAGTTTAATAGCCATCAGCTGGTTATTGACATGTGAATATATTTAAAAGGAGCACCACTGAAGGCCTAGGCAAGAAATGCACGGCCCGCCACTGTTTAATAGTCATATTTATTATTCAAATGTGTAACAACAACAAACAATGTGTATAGTTAAGCCTCAGAACTGAATAAAAAAGGAAATAATGGATGCCAACAGTTATTTATAACCATAAAACCAACTTCCAATCTATCTCTTTGGACAATTACATTCACTTTTGCTTCAATCCAAAAAATTTTAAGCATCTTTTTTAAGCATAATTTTCTCTTTTAAGCATACTTTAGTGGCCATATCTGCTGGTTAAAGCCTGATCCCATCAGATTTCAGAAGATAAGCAAGTTTGGACCTGGTAAGTACTTGGATGGGAGACCGCTGGAACATCAGGTGCCACAGTGGGACGACAAGAGTGGATTGTCATTGTGTCCTTGGGCAAGTTGCTTAACTCCCATTGCCTCAGTGTCTGTTACATTGGGTGAGCAGATCCTTGATTGTAAAATGATTTGAGAGATTTATAAGGTGGAAAAGCGCTATATAAGCCGGTTGCCGACTAAAGGAATTTTAAGATCTGTTGCAATATTTAGACGTGTCAAAAGCACCAGATGCTGTCTGTGGTAAAGGTCTCCGCGCTTGTACAGCATGTGAACCTCATCATGATGCGCCCTGACAAATAGATCCTTTCTCTATTCACTTCCTGGTTTTGTTTCTCTCTTGATCTGTTTGTGTTTACAATACAAACGAACTTCTCCAGGGCTCAATTCAACCGAGACCGACCTCTCCAACCGGACCAGACTTCAAAATTTTGGACCACATCAGAGTTCGTTTGCACGTTCACAGTTACCCAATCGAACCGAACTATCCAGGCAAACGAATCCTAATCTGAATCCAAAGTGTATTGTGAATGCAGTCTTAAAATGCTGTGATGTCAGCTGCAGAACCACTATATTGAAATAGTGCCAATAGAGAGTCCAAACTTATGCTTTGACTGTTTAGAATGATGCAAATGCACTCTATACAATCTAGCTTGGTATTTACTGTATAATTTATAGATGCAGTGTAGTCATATCAGCAGTGAGAAATGGTTGACGTTGAAACTGCAAGTTATCTCTAAAGAAGATCTTCTGCACAACGATGGCGAGTGGAGCTTTGAATCCATTTCTATAAAAAGCACAAACACTGCACTGATTTCTATTAACCATCTGACACATTTGTGAATAGAAACAAGAAACATTCTACATTGTATTTTAAAGTTTAAGCGTGGAAGTCAAATTGTAAAGTCAAACATCAATGATCGTGTGGCTGCACTGCCAACCGCTCACTTTGAGAACTGCTTAGCCAATCAGATTCAATCTTGTTTCTTGAAACCGTCGACACACATCCTTATCTTTCATTGAAGTCTAGAAGATGAAGAGAATTTCTCCCCTGCTGCTTTGTCTCGTCCTCCTACATCTGAACAATGCTGGTAAGTTTCTGTAGGGACTATTATCTTGGCTTTATCTACACTTTTGATCTAACCTATATCTCATTTTTTGTCCGTCAGTGTCGAGCAGTGATTCTCAGCCTTCTGTGGACGTTCATGCTGTCAAGACTAGTTTCCGAGAAGTCACAGTGGGACAAAATGTGACTTTGGAATGTTCCTACAAAAACGACATTCGAGGAAAACTTTACTGGTACAAGCAAAGTCTGGAGAAAACTCTGAGCGTGGTTTCTTCTTATTTTTACGACATTGAATTCTACAATGAGTTCAAAAACAATAGGTTCAAGCTGGATAACAAAGAAGGTAAAAACAACTTAGAAATTACAAATGTGCAGATCTCTGACGCGGCAGTGTATCACTGCGTAAGTTGCGTCGCTCATCAAATCCAGTTCTTGACGATGGTTCACGTGATTGTAAAGTATTTGAATACTGGACTTTGGATCAATCAGACGACTTCAGACACCGTCAAACCAGGACGTTCTTTGAATTTAAGCTGTGAAGTTCATTTTGGGAGCTGTGATGGACCACACAGAGTTCACTGGTTCAAACAGTCTGAGGCGTCTGCAGCAGGAGTTCTTTACAGTTCTGGAGGAAACGGTGACCAGTGTGAGAGCAAAACTAAGAACAGTCCAACAAACTCCTGTTTCTACAACCTCAACATGAACAATGTGAGCTCAGAGCAGACTGGGACCTACTACTGCGCTGTGGCCGCCTGTGGACAAGTCCTGTTTGGAAACGGCACGAGATTGTCTGTTGAAGGTATGACGCTATAGGCATCCTTGTAACTTTTGACTAGTTTAGTTTTGTCAAGTGAGCAATAAACAATGAGGAGCCGTTTATCTGTGAAACTTAAACTCTTAAACGGTCTCAAAAAAGTTATTTTTTGTGATCTCCACAGAGCAGTGATTTAGAATGTTAATTAAGCAATAAACGAGGAGTCCTGCGTTAGTCGTGTTCCTCTGCGGAATTATTGAATAGATGTAAGCACAAACAAATGTTGCTGGTTTGGGGCTTCTTTCAAGGGCTGACTGCAGGCTCCCAGGCCTCGAAACCCTCTCAGGAGATGAGAAGAGAATAGTAAGAAGAGACTAATGAAAGGAGGGACGCTGGGAGGGGCATTGAGACACAAATAGTAGAGTGTGAGTGTGTGCCCAAGGCGGTTAATGAGTGTAGCCACCAAGGTCCTGCTCTCGAAATTACGATTACAAACTTATTACTTACTTACTTCTTTGAAAGAAGGCCTGAAAGATGTGTGTAACACTTCCATCCCACGTAGACATTGGATACGCCATTACAATTCGTTGCTGTGATTGGAAAAACAAATGAAGTCAGCTATACACCCAATCAGCTCAAAGTATTTCATTAAACCTGCTACCTTTTCCAAAACGCTTTCAGTAAGTAAAGTTCAAGATGGATACTGTGGAAGAACTCTAATCGGTGTTCAACACAGATCCATAGGCCAGGTTACTGCGGAGGGTGTTCTTGATAACAATTTTATAATTAAACTAAATGGCAGCGAAGACACTGTTCATTAGTATCTTGCCAGTAACATGTAACCTCTCCTTTTGTAAGCAGAACCTGTGGCTGTGTTGTCTGTCCTGACGGGAGCTGTGATCTTCACCTCCAGCCTGCTTATTGGACTCACCTTCTTATTATGCACGAAAAACAGTTCAGCGTTTTCATCAAAAACAAAGGTACGTACTATTTACACAACCTTGTATGAACACTGATCATTGGGTTTCTTAACTGACTTTTATTTGATGCTTTAGGGTTTTCCAAAACATGTCCGGTACGTGGCGGCCGAGCAGGTGGAAGAAGGAAGTAGAATAAAAAACGACGACACATGGAGTGAATGCATCTACTTCAGCGTGGAACTGGGTTTCAAATAGTTTTCATTAAAACATGTATTCGTTTTATATACACATAGTTTAGTTGTAACCTTCCAATCAAGAGGAAGGGGTAAAAACCAAGGGAAAAAAAAATCTAACTTTCAAGCATTTATAAGGGAAAGAAATGCTTAAAAATGTATATCTATTTTCTCGCTTATTGGATGTTTAGTTCTTGTTTATTTATTTTATTTTACTTCTGGTTCAGTAATGGTTTGAAAATTTTGTATGGCGATGTTTCCATTTTGTTTATCTCATAGCATTTCTATGTTGATATTGAAACAAATCTTTTACTGTCACAAATATTCTGTACAGCTACAAACAGTCAAAAATGGCGGCATGAAAATCTGAATACCTGAAAATTTTTGTTTGGTAGGACAGAAAATTAGTAGTGAGGTTGGGACCACCTAGTGCCTCTGCTCAGTTTTATTTTACTCAGCTGCTCGGTCAGGTATCGCAGCACTACAAACGGTTCCTACAAAAGCAGAAAGTACAATCGGCCAATCAGTGAACAACAATGAAGTGGTGGTGAGACAGCAGACTGTATATGTTCTCCTCCTTTGACCTGGTCTCAAATATTAAATTTGTGCCTTTAATTTGCATATTTACCTCAATAAAACTGTAAAGATCACTGACACTAGGGGTGTCAAATTAGTGCATTAATTGAGATTAATTAATTACAGACAAATTAATCGAGTTCATTTTTTAAATCGCATTGATCTATTTTAATCTTTAACTTCATTACTTCCATATGCAAGTTGTAAAGTGGACATAAGGGTTGTTCAACTTGACTTGAGGAAAGTCTGCACATGCCAGTTGACCTGAGGGGCGGGGTCAAAGGTCACGAGTAGCAACGAGCAGGCGAGAGTTATTAAACTGATGAACGGGAATTTTATGTTAAAAAACTCCATGACAAGAAGATGGCAACAAAAAACTTCTTAAAGTTCCTTCATTTTTTGCAATATATTAACATCTCCATCTGCAACAATAATGTAAATAATTAAATTGGATAAAAACAAAACAAAAACACTTGAGTGGTTTTCACAGCTATTTTTAGGTGAGATTAAAAATAGATTATTTAGATTAATTAATTACAGATCATAATTAATTAATCTCTCAATTTTTTTAATCACTTGACAGCACTAACTGACACTCATGTTTATTTTACTTTACTTCCTGGACCACAAAATTACCAAAAAGCAGCGACTGGTTAAAGCAAAAACAGTCCCCACCCACCTTAAGAAACTTTAATGATGCACTGCCAGACGCTTTCAATGAAATAAATGACATTGGGTTCAAATCAAGCCGGAAATTTAAACTCGATCTCACATGAAAGTGTATATATACCACGACATAACAGGACCATGTCCGTAGCGTATGATTAGCACAATTTTACACTTTTTTGGGGGTAAATATGACACACAGACCCAGTTTATTTCTATGATGGTAGTACAATGAGTCCTTATCCTAATCTTAACCTACCCCAAACCCCAACCCTAAATTGATCCATTTTAGTAGCTTGAAATTTAAACCTGTTAAACCTAAAGAAAATGTCCCCATGTGGCTTCAACCAAAACTTGTCTCTTTTACGCTTTCATATCGTGCAATGGTGTAACATGTATGTAAAAACATGGTATATGTACGCTTCCTTGTGATACTGTGTTGATTTGTCAAGGTAATTTGTGTTTTTAACTAAATCATTGTATAAAAGATTTGTGTCTGTAATTAAGTATGTTTGGCTTTTTGAACAAGCTTAAAAAGTGTTTATTAAAATCTCATTATGCACAACTTTACATTATGAACAGTTTTACTTACTACTTGAAACTGTAATGCAAAAACAAGGCTGATAAAACAAGACCTGAAAAGATTCTAACTACATCATCCTAACTGGCACATCACGTGATAGTGCTATGTTTATACATTTGAAAACCACTGTCCTCCCTCACACTCATGTGTTTGAAGCTTCTGGTGTAGGTGATGTCTGTGGTTATGATCAGGAAGTCTTTTTTAGATTCATACACATTCACTAACACCAGTGCAAGTGCCCCAGTAAGTTCATGTGCACTATAACTTATGTCTGCACTTTACACAAGTAGATATAAAAATTAGAGATTATCAATGTGAGATTATTTATTTGAGACACTGTGCTTGAATTATATGGCTTACTTAGATTGGAAGTCAACCACACAATCCTCAAATACAATGTTTTAAACTACAAATCTAATATTTTGTGTTAAACAGACTTGTGTCAATAAAGCCATAACTGCAGAGTGTTGAGGTTGGCAAGAAAAACATAGGTTACATTAAATGTATCATAACTCATAGGTTTGTTTGTAAACGGTCATGTATTTTCTTGAGTTGGAAAAGTAGATTTACAAATTTAGTACACACTTACAACTTTCTTCTGTGAGATATGTGAGCTAATTCACTTGATCTGTCTTTGCATTTAAGGAGTGCTAACGTTCTGCACATTTGGATAATCAAAGAGTTTGCATGTTTTCCCCTTGTCACAGTGGATTTTCTCCGGTTTCCTCCCACCTCCAAAAACATTCATGTTTAGGTTCAATGGGCATCACTGTAATTTTCTCCTGTGAGTGAGTGAGAGAGTGAATGGTTGTCTGTCTAACCCTACGACGAGTTGGCCACTGTCCAGGGTGTTCCCCCGATTAAGGCCCAAAGTCACTGGGATAGGCTCCAGACCCCTAACGGGAATAAGTGGTAAAAAATTAAAATAAATTAAGTATTGTGATTAATATTTTTGATTGTAATTGATCTGCCCTGCCTCAAAAGATTGTAGAAATTGACTGGGCCAAGACTCTGTTGGTGGAAAGTCATTAAGGAAGGATATGTTAGTGCTAGTGCAGAGCAACTGTAACATCAGCAACAAGGTAAGCGAGATAATTGTTCGAAAACTTGAAAAATTGTTCCAAGTTTACAGCGATCCAATCAAAAGACCAGAATCAATCAATTTTGTTCATGCAGCCATTGACTTAAACACACACACATTCTGTAGTTGTATAATACACACAACATTACAATAACAGCTTCGATGTTTGAAGAAACAAAGCATGAACTTGTGCAAGACCTGACTGAATGTGCAATATTATGCTGCGTTAACAACTGATTGGTGGACCTTCAAATATGGACACTAAATATGTTTACTGCAAACATGCAAAGCTGAGATGTTTTTAATTATACAACCATTGGACACAATGTTCAGTTGGCCATGTTGTAATTTGGTGTTTTGGTTCTCATCCACTCAGGAAGCAGATTGAGCTTCACATGAATTTCATTTGGGTTGCCAGTTTTTGTTTTCGCTTTGGTTTAAACCAGTTCCTCAAACCAATGGAGACTAAACGAGGACCAGAGTAGAGTAGGGCCAAGTAGAGCTAGTGGAAGCATGGCCTTAGTCTTTCATTGCAAAGCTTCACTCTCTTGTGTGAGGGGCTCTGGGGGTTCTCCACCAGAATATTTGGCAGAAAAAATACAACTTTCCAAAAATGTGATGGATTTTAGTGGAGGTTTTTTACAGAATCAGATGTTGGCCATGATTGTTTAATATGCCAACATTATAGCGTGATTTAACAGTACGAAAGGCACACACAACTCACTGCACGGCGACGCTCCAGATTCTTTGCCTCCCTGCAGCCCTTTTTACTTCACAAATGATAATGGTCTCAAAGGTAGTGACTGCAGCATCAACAAGCTTAATGTGAGCTGTCCTCCGCGAGAAGACCGCATTAACCCCGTGCAACTGGATCGAGTGCAGTCTGAGCCTGGGGTCACTGCTTTTTAACAGCATGCGGCTGTCTTTCTCGTCAATGTTTTATGCAGATAGAAATAGAAGACAGATTGCATCTCAACCCACCATTTCTGTTTAAAGTATTTTTTTCTTTTTTTTAATTAACTGATACTATTCTTGTAAAACCATTCCTTCTTCCATCTTAAAATCAGTGTTCAAAATTGCAGTCTTCAAATTGATCCATGGATTAGATTAGGATTAGACATTTTTCAATAATATGCATTTCTTGTGTTATAGGAGAAAAGCATTATGGTGTGGGTTAGGGGTTAGAGTTAGGGTTAGGGTCTTAAAAAAGTAGATAAATATGTATTAAAAATATCAAACATGGTAATACTGTACACTGCTCCAACCACCTTCAACACCAAACTCCAAACTGTAAATGTAAAGCTCATGTGACTGTGTTGCTTCCGCTCACACTGAGGTGTCACTCCTGGTTAACCAATCAGATTCAACCTTGTTTTATAAAAGACAAGACACCATCCTTATCTTTCATTGAAGACTAAGAAGCTGAAGAGAATGACTCCTCTGCAGATGCTGCCTCTTTTCGTCCTCCTACATCTGGACGAGGCTGGTAAGTTTCCGTAGAGACTATTATCTGAAGCTTTTATCTACTCCTCAGCTCTAAGTTTAGATTTTGTATGTATTTATTTTGTTTTTTTATCAGTGAAAAGCAGTGATTCTCTACCTTCTGTGGACATTCATGCTGTCAAGATTGGTTTTCGAGAAGTCACAGTGGGACAAAATGTGACTTTGGAGTGTTCCTACAAAAACGACATTCGAGGAAAACTTTACTGGTACAAGCAAAGTCTGGAGAAAACTCTGAGCGTGGTTTCAACTTATTTTGAGGCACTTGAATTCTACAATGAGCTCAACAAAAGTGGTCACTTCAAACTGGATAACAAAGACGGTAAAAACAACTTGGAAATTACAAATGCCCAACTCTCAGACTCGGCTGTGTATCACTGCGTAAGTTGCGTCGCTCATCAAATCCAGTTCTTGGCGACGGTTCACGTGATTGTAAAGTATTTGAATCCTGGACTTTGGATCAATCAGACGACTTCGGAGACAGTCAAACCAGGACTCTCTTTGAATTTAAGCTGTGAAGTTCATTTTGGGAGCTGTGATGGACCACACAGAGTTCACTGGTTCAAACAGTCTGAGGCGTCTGCAGCAGGAGTTCTTTACACTGACGGAGGCAGCAGTGACCAGTGTGAGAGCAAAACTAAGAAAAGTCCAACAAACTCCTGTGTCTACAACCTCAACATAAACAATGTGAGCTCAGAGCAGACTGGGACCTACTACTGCGCTGTGGCCGCCTGTGGACAAGTCCTGTTTGGGGACGGGACCACAATCAGTATGGCCGGTAAGTACAGTTAAATCTGGGATTCTCTGTGAAACTACAGAGACGGCTTTTCAATTGGGTTGATACAACTTCAATAGAGTTTATATGAACTCAACAAAATGTGTTGAAACATGCTTTCTGTTAGAAGAGATATAACAAGGGATGTGAAATATCTGTGAAGTCAATTACAAATTTTGTGTCCGTGTTTTAAGACATACAATACACGGAAAGTTTACTTTTCTTTTATCATTTATGACATTATTTAAAATTGTATGGCCACTCCCATTCAGAACATGTAAAATGTGAACATGAATAGGGAGAGG
This sequence comes from Mugilogobius chulae, assembly GCA_038363315.1. Classification (NCBI taxonomy): domain Eukaryota; kingdom Metazoa; phylum Chordata; class Actinopteri; order Gobiiformes; family Gobiidae; genus Mugilogobius; species Mugilogobius chulae. Next base: position 23,859,862 of record CM076406.1, on the reverse strand, counting down.
GTTCACTTAAATCACGATTCGGTTTAGTTTTCGATTTTGCAGCCTCTATTTTGTTACTTTATTTATCCTAACATATTCAAAGAATTAAGTCAGGGGATGTTTTAAAGATAAACAAGGCTTTGTCCGGGTTGATCAGTCTCCAATGCGTCTTTATTTTTCCCAACACAGTTATGCCGCTTCCTGGTTAGCATACCTTTCCCAAATCCCTAAATTTAACCAATTAACTTAACCTAACGCTAACCCTAATCCTAACCCTAACCTTAACCAAATCCCTTAGGTAAATATCTTAAACTATAAACTTTTGCTAGCATAGCCACCAATGCAAAGTGATGGTGTCTGGCATAACTGGGTTGGAAAAAAAAATCCGGCGTCTCCAATGTATAAAACATGGCTAAAAGCGCTAACACATTCATCATAACAATGCAATCTTCCCTCGCTATTTGTCCAAGTAAAGGTAAAAACAAAGTACAATCACAAATTATGAAGAAACTGACAAATAAAAGTTGAAAATTGCAACAAGTATCCTGAGTTCTTAAACACAATCCCTCCACATGTGTCGTCAAAAGGCACCAAAATGCAAAGACAATTTACACACAACTGACTCCGTTTTATTTAACACAATGTAAGTGTTACAAGTCATTATCATTTGTCAAATCATAACATCTGTGTCATTTATGTGGGTTTTGGCCCACATTTACAATGCGGTTGCTAGGTAACAGTTGTGGGTTCACCTTATATCATATTTGCTGGACAAAATTTTACAAACCTCATAAAAATAGTCAGTCTAGGTGAAATCAAGCTAATTGTTTGGTGAAATCTTTACTATAATCATATTCACTGTGTTTTACTGAAAGTATGGTCTAACCTGTCATATGTACTTTAAATCTATGCAGCTTTTTCTTTCTTTCATTGCCTGTCTTGATATTTTTGCAGTTACACTTGAACCCATCGTCTACATTTTGTCTGGAGCTCTGGCGTTCACCACTGTTTTGGTTTTCTTGCTGGTTTTGTCACTATGGTTCTTACTCAAGAAACTCAAAAGACAGAAAAAAGGTACATGTTTGATTGTTATGTGTTTATGAGATCTGATATTGAACATGTTTAAATGTGATTTACAGCACCGGAGTCTGAGGACAACAGCCCATCGTCTACAATAAGAAACACAGAGGTAATTTTACAGATTATAGTTTTGCATTAACACAATTTTTGTCATGCTCATAGTTGCGTCGATGTACACGCAGAATGTTCCAAAGTATGGCTTTCTTATTTCTATAGAATCATAAGATGACTTTGAGAGAGTTACCTTGTGTCACTATAAAAAGCCAAGTATTTTTTGTTTTGACAATAGTTAGACATTTTATTACCGAAAATAACAGCATTATGGAAATAGCTGCCATCTGGTTGGTTATTCTCTGTCTTATTGTATGTTTCATTCAGGATGTTTCTGAGCACATTGTTAAGAGGGGGCAGAGTCCAATCCAGCTCTAATAATACATCCATGCCCCAAAGTCACTCTCTCAAGTCTGTTTAACACAGTACCACAGGAAAGCGCACATATACCACAACACAAAACCACAACTTTTTTTGTGTATATATGTTAATCGTTAATTAAGCATAAATAATAACACATCTAAAAAACTACCCTAGAAATGAACTGGAGCTGCAACGCACTAAATATATGTAAAAAGGTGTACTTGTCATACGCTTATGTTGTGGTATATATACACAATCTTGTGAAATTGGGTTGGTCTGTCAGCTAAAAACAAAATAGAGCATTCAAAAGCAATTTCTTTCTGAGTTTTGTTTTGGGCGAGAAAGACCCACATCAAGGCCTTATATACGCAGTCTAAACAGTTTCTGATGCAAATATCCTGTTGGCTAGACCAAACCAATTTAAATCCAAATGATGTTTTTGTTAGCCAAAGGGGTTATTTGGAACAGAATTGTAAAAATGTGTTTTCCACAGAATCAGGCAGAGAACCTCCATTATGCTGCTTTGAGCGTCAACAGTAAGAGAAGACAGAGGAACACTGATCCAGTGGGCTGTGTGTACTCCAGTGTACGGTAGCTCAGCGGGGACATTTTTCATGAATATATCTACTTGTATGACCTTTGACCTTTGTATTAAATGTGCATATTTAACTTTCTTTAATAAACAAGGTATTAAATCATCTCCTTTGTTTCTTCAAAAGTGCAAACGCTATGTTTACAGAGTAGGGTATACTTCATGTAGATTCAGTAAGGCACATTTACCAAACCAAAGCCTTAATTTCTTACAGCAGGTGGTAAAATGTTTTGTTTAGTGCACATTTGGTTTTAACACCTCCTGCTCTGTTATGTCACTACAGGAAACACTGGTGTTTTGCCTAAAAAACCTTTACTATCAGGTAATTTTGTGATCATTTATATCATTTTTGAAGGGGATTCAAAAATTACCTGATACTGAATCATGTTAAGATAATATAATATAATTGGACTTAGACTTGAACTTTAACAGCCACATCAAGTCAATAACATCAGCAGCTTTTTACCATCTAAAAAACATTGACAAAATCAAAAGTATTGAGTCAAAGCCTGCACTTGGAGAGACTTATCCATGCATTTGTCTCCAGTAGGTTCGACTATTGTAACGGCCTGCTCACTGGCCTATCCAAACGAGCTGTAAAACAGCTGCAGTGCATCCAGAACGCTGCTGCTCAAGTCCTGACCAGAACCAGGAAGTACCATCACAGTCCTGACCAGAACCAGGAAGTACCATCACATTAGTCCTGACCAGAACCAGGAAGTACCATCACAATAGTCCTGACCAGAACCAGGAAGTACCATCACAATAGTCCTGACCAGAACCAGGAAGTACGATCACATTAGTCCTGTGCTTAGGTCTTTGCACTGGCTTCCAGTGGCTCAGAGAATAGACTTTAAAACAGCTCTGCTTGTGTTTAAGTCTCTCCATGGACTAGCACCAAATTACATCTCTGACATGTTAGTGCTGCATGAACCATCTCGGACTCTGAGGACCTCAGGGACCGGCCTCCTGCTGGTGCCAGAGTCAGAACTAAACATGGACCAAAGTCAGGACTAAACGTGGACCAGAGTCAGGATTAAACACGGACCAGAGTCACAACAAAACGTGGACCAGAGTCGAGACTAAATACGGACCAGAGTCAGGACTAAACGTGGACCAGAGTCAGGACTAAACCTGAGGAATCAGAGTTTCAGTTTTATGCAACTAAGATCTGGAGCAGTCTTCTTGAAGATATAAAACAGGCCTAGAAAAAGCTGCACTCTTCATTTCTTTTCTTCTTTTAAGGTAAATTTCATGATGATTATTTATATTTTCTTGTAAATTTGCCTTGCCTTGCCCATTGGGAAAAATATCAGCAAATTTTGTCAAACTAAAGAAAAAAATCTGGATCATCACTGTTCATGATTATTCTAGAGTAAAGTATCACATTTCACCCATTTATATCATTATTTTAAGTATCAATGCCTGTTCACATGAGTATCTAGTAGCAATGCCATTTTCTTGATTAGTATTTTATTTACCTTTGACAACACAAGTTTTAGAAAATGCACCAAAACAAATAAAAACACAAATCATACTTTTAAAGCCACAGCTGTTGTGGTACTTTCAAAAGTTTTTCGCTTGAGCAACCTCGGTGAGAATCTTTTTTTCTCACAAAAACGAGGTGTCCGGACCTAAGGATGTGGTTATCGAATCACAAAAGGAGTGGCAGCGACTGAACCATGTCAACTGCATTTCCTCTTCAACACTATTCTGTGGTGGGACGCTCGAAGCAAACTTTATCAACATGTTGGCTTTTCTCACATTTCTCATCGCCGGTAAGTCTTCAGCTATTTCAACACTGGATACACGCTTTTGTCTTCAACCGCTGCTGCGTTTTTCTCTTTTTTCTAGGTCACGTTTTGACATCTGCTTCTTTTCACTTGAGTGGAAGTTACTTGACGCAGAATGCTGGTGATGAAATAACTTTGATTTGCTCGCTGAAGGAGAAATGCGACATTATGTACTGGTTTCGGCAGAATCTCGGACAGCTGCCTACGCTTGTGTCCACATTTTACACGTTCGACAAAAGAGGCATGTTCTACGACGATTTTAAAGACAGCGGGCGCTTCCATTTGACAAGCGACAACAACCTGACCATTTCTAATCTGCAAGAATCCGACACGGCGACGTACTACTGCGCGTCTAGCCAACTCTACAAGCTTCAGTTTGCGGAAGGGACGAATTTAGTGGTCAAAGGAGCTGGTGATAAGGTTAAACAGTCTCCAAGTGGGGACACAAAACCAGGAAACACTGTGATTCTGAATTGTAGCGTCCAGACTGAAAGTTGTCTCGGATCTAGCAAAGTTCACTGGTTTAAACAGTTCGAGGAATCGGTGGCAGGAGTTCTGTACCGTCGAGGAGAAAGCAGCGACCAGTGTGGCAATTCTACGGAGAGTCAGAAAAACTCCTGCGTCTACAATCTGCCTAAACACAACGAGAGCTCGGAGGAGACTGGGACGTACTACTGCGCTGTGGCCGCCTGTGGACACCTGCTTTTTGGGAAAGGGACCAAACTGAATGGTGAGCAAGACATATACTCGACATTAAGCACTTTGAAGAACATGTGTTAATGCAAAATCGGGTTTGTTGAGCTGTTCACTGCAAGAAATATACAGGAGGAAGTGGTTTGATTTGTTTCAGTGGGGAGGTTGACACCCCCTGTTCCAAAGAACCATAAAAGAAATGTGTCATGTGACCTCACATTATTAAAGACTTAGCCATTTCTCTCATCCTGTAAAGAAGGGGGCCTCACTGCAGGAGAAATAAGGGCATTTAGGTCGGGGACGAAAAATAAAAAAATTGCAATTCAAAGTAAAATTTTTATGATCAGGTTTTATTGATTGTTGTGTCTGAACAGTTCTAGGCGAGTTTGTAATATATCACTATGTGTTAGGGCTTGGATAAGATATATATATGTAGCATGATGCTCAGATTTGTGCCAAAGAGCCTGGGTTAAGTTGTGCCACTGACAACCCACTAAAGAATGATTCGAAATATGTTATTTTATGGTGATTGTGTCATTTTATCACTAAAACAAATTAACTCTTAAAATTACGCCAATTCCAGATGGAAAAATTAGGAACTGAACTTGCCAATCAATCAAGTTTGGTATTTAATTCCGAGCAGATCTGCTCATGTTGTGTTTTGTCTTTTTTTATTCTTTAGTGTTAACCATGTATATAATAACTTAAGGTTTAACTTAAAATGTATTTGAGAGGAAAATGTGTGCTGAGTTTGTCTAACTTTTATAAATCATCTGTTTCTGATATTAAAATATACTCTTTAACTTGAATAATAATTGGCACAATTTACCCCAGTGCAATCTCTCCAACGGCAAAACTCACCCTCCACCAGAGGCATCTTTTTTCAGAAAGCTGCATTTCTTAAATACTGTAGTTCAGATAAAAAAATGAATGTTTCCAGTGTTGGACCACATCCTGAAATATGTGTTCAAGAATTACTATCATGGTCTCGCTTTTAAGTCATGTTAAGTAAAAACTGGCACAACTCCCCCCACTTTTCCCTATCTAGTCTTGCTTAAATTCAGAAATTTAATCAGAATTTGAGCTGTTTTCACTGGATAAGATTTTATTGCTTATAATGTAGAGCATTGGTTCTAAACCTTAAGGTTGTGGGAGGTTTTCAATCACTTCCTGTAACATTATTGATTTGATTTGAAAAACAAAATCTCCTCCACATATGTTGTCAAAAAGCATCAAAATGCATGCATCTTAGAATCCCACTCATTATGTTTTTTCTGAAAAATGTGGTCTTACCTGCCATGTGGACTTAATATATATTGAAATGATAAGGAATAGGTAAATTTAGAAACACAAATAACTTTTTTCATATAAACTAGTTTGCATTTTCTTTTCACAGTTGGAACAGAATCTACCCAGGTCGTGGTCCTGAGCGCGGCCGTAGCCTTCACCTCTGTCTTAGTTATTTTACTTGCTCTCGTCGTGTGCTTCCTGAACAGGAGGAACAACACAGGTATGTTCTATATTTTAATATGAAATGTATTCAAATATATTCTAAACAGATTCCGTTTTGTTGCAGAGTTGTACACTGCGTCAACATCTTACAAAAGCATAACAGAGGTATGGCATGTTTGATTTATAGTTGTAAGGTTGTGTTTTTTTTAAAAAGCAGAAAAAAATAGCTCTTCTTACATTATGTTTGTGCTTTTATTCAACCAGACTTTCAAAAAAGGAGACATTCTTTACTATGTGGCCATGGAGCAGACGAAGAACAAAGCAACAAGAAGACACCAGGACGACACTTGGAGCGAATGCGTCTATTTCAATGTCCAATAGAGAAGAAAGTCTGTTTTTATATCTTTATTATGTTTAATTTATTGTTAAAGGTGCAGTGCTTACTTTTTCTGCCTTTTGTGTGGCAAAACGGAGATGTTTTATTTTGCTTGGAATGTTCGGCCATACCTGCTTTTCAAAGCCTAATCCTGCAGATCTCAGAAGCTAAGCACATTAGGGCCTGGTTAGTACTTGGATGGGAGACCGCTGGAACACCAGGTGCCACAGTGGGACAACAAGACTGGATTGTTGTTGTCTCCTTGGAAAAAGGCACTTAACTCACATTGCCTCAGTGTCTGTTACACTGGGTGAGTAGATCCTTGATTGTAAAGCGCTGTGAGTATCTTGAAAGGTAGAAAGGTGTTATATATAAATAGAGACCATTTACCAGTTATTTTTAATAAGACCCCAAAAACCTCTCCCGTGCCCTAAGTAATAACTGAAAGGTGGACCTGGTGAGCCCTCAAAACAGAACAAAAGAACGTGGTACCTGGCAAACTCTATATAGGGCCAACAACATAACTAAAAAGTCAAAAACCCTCCCAAACTAACCTGTTATAACAAAAAGCTAATTGCAGCTAGCAGCCACCAGCAGTCAGGAACCAGAGCTGGGAGCGTGCACAGCAACGGGCGCACAGGTGCGGAGAGCGGCGCAGCGAGCTGGAGCGAGAGAGAGACAGCACCACGAAAGACCCACTATTTACAGCACCATCGCCACGCCACTAATTAGCCAAAAAAAAAAAAAAAATCTATGGGAAGAATAAGCTGAAGGGGGCACCAGCACATAACACCTTAAACCTAAGATTCAGGAGGAGCATTGTGTTTTTTAATGTCCTGTTAGTGAACATTGGACCAGCTCTTTACTCAAGGTTTCATGGAAATTTATTATACTCCATAAACGTTTTGTGGTTCTGGAAAAGGAGCTGCAATTATGTCTCTCAGGTTAACTTGTGAATGGTGCTCTCAGAATATGATGTGCAGGGTTCTTTGTTTAGGGCTCTGTGGTCCCTGTTAGACTTTAGATTGGGCCCAAAAAATCCAGCCCGAGCATGTCCGAACCCGACCGCAACCCGAGTCATTCTCTGTGTGCCTGAACCTGAGCCCGAAGTGAGCCCGCCTTGTCCACTCACTGAACTGTGGTATTTTAATGACAGAAAAAGCTCCTTATGATGTCCCATGTGTTTACATGTAAGAGTGTCTCTCCAATAAAAGCGCTTTCTCCACTGCACGTCTCTCTCTCTCTCTCTTGTATATTCTTTTCTCACCGCGCACGAAACGTGCATGCTTTCTCTCACTTCCATTTGAGGAGTGTATCTGTTTCAGATGCTGCCATGGACCTATGTGTAGCATTGAAACTTCCAAAATACTCATGATTTCATTCCGTGTGAGACTAGTATGTCATGCTCCAAAGCTCAAACCTTAACCAAAGTAGTTTAACATTGTAGAGAATGAATGTGGGTTTACAGTATTTACTTTTTTTTTTGTTTTTGTTACACAAACATACCAGTCTTGTTATTGTATGTAAATCTGATCTACTTTATCTTTTCTGTTTAGTTGCAAAGGTGAACCAACAAAAGTAGGCTTTAAGCTTACACATGAGTAACTGCATCACCCTTTATAACTTTACAACGTGAGCTAGCAATAAAGAACAAACAAAAAAAAAATCCCCTGCGTTCTATATTTACACAGACGGTAGCGTGCAAACTGTCCGGCGATGAGTTTGGGGTCTGCTGCTTTCACTCGGGCTGAGGCTGAGGTGTGAATGACGATAAAGCTCTTTCCACTAACGGAAAATAAACACAGGAAGAAGTGTCCTGCGAGCTTCAACACCACCGCAATGAGACCACCAACAACGTTAGCATCACTTTTACACCGTTTAATGCTTAAATTCACGTTTAAATGTTGTTGCTGGCTTTGATGCATTGGCTTAACTCTTGCAGGTGCTAAACGTTTTAACAGTTGCATGCGTAGAAAGGTTATTTGTTGTAGCTGTGGACACTGTTGTTGAGACAAGACCAGAAAGCTTTGTGGTTTCAACAGGATGTGTTTACAAGAAGACGAGGGTCTAGCTTGCTGATTGTAATCTGTTTTAGTATCGTGGCATGAGAACAAATAAAGCACATATACTTGTTCTGTTTGCAAATTCAAGTGCAAAGAGGTGTGAAAGTTTGTGCAGTAAGGTGTCATGACCGTGAAGTATTCTGGGTAAAAATGCACCAAGACCAGTAAAAAACAGTTGTATGTTGGGTTACTTGTTATTGACCGTAAGGCTATATATAGAGCTGCTATGCATGTATTAAATGACTTTTTCTTGCAAACTACATAAACATGCATTCTTTCTGTGACTAGTTTTGCTTCTTCAGAGGTCATGACCTTTGGCTTGCTTTGATGGTGTCATGTTTTCATAGTTCATAGTTAGTTTTAAAAATATTCTGTGTAGCCGTTGTACAGTGTAATCGTGACATGTGGAATGATGTGTCTCTGTCAATAATAAACACATAAAAGTATTTGCGTTTTATGTTGTTTCTAAACAACACATTGATCAAGTGTTGTGTGTTACATATTGACACAAATGAACTTTACATCATTTAGAACTGTATTATAAATGCACCCTTACGTGTAGAGACTATTAGCTTTAACTTTCCAAGTTCTGACTTGTAAGTTTCTTCCAGAACAGTGTTTCTCAAATTGTGGTACTTGAGTTTAATCCGGTCACTTCTTCATTTTTAGTGTTGGCTTCATTAAAGGTTGTATGGAGAATTTTCAAAAATATATTTGTTGTCTTTCTTGGTCAAAAACAGTTGATTTGTAACAGCCTTCTATTTATGCTAAACAAAAAAGAATTATAGAAATATATAAACTGTGGACATGATGAGGCCAGTAAAACGTTGACCAATATTGGCCTGTGAACCTGTCAAGCAAACCCTCAGTGTTCCTAAGTAACTCATTGGCCCAGTTAGCAGTGAAGGGCGTGGCCCTGGGAGGAGAAACACATGTGCATCATTTGAAAATTGGCAAGCAGCTGTGGGATTTGAAAAATCCTCCATACAACCTTTAAGTGCACATTTTATTCCTATCTCACAAGAAATCATATATATTTATACCACGACACAACAGGACAGGTCAATAGCATATGATTAGCACAATTTTACGTCTTTTTTGCGTAAATATATCATATGTTGCAGCCCCAATCTATTTCTTAAGTGGTTTTAAAGATGTGGTGTTTATGCATATTTTACGAAATCTTAATCTGACCCTACTGTGCAAGTTTGGTGTGAGTCACAGTGCTTAAAACCAGAGTGCCCTTGAACACAGACCTCTGAGCAGAACGAGTGCACTTGCACATAGCGTGAGTGTGCGTAAAGGCGCTGTAGGAGCTCGCAGGGGTCTGATGCGACTCTAAAGTCATTATACAAGCATTCTCGTGGGAATTCACGTGAATCTGCAGGGCTTTGAGCAAATGCGGACCGCAGTGAACTGGAGCTGGTGTACAAGGCACTTTGCAAGAAACTCACACATATCCTAAACCAAATTTGCCTTGCAGTAAGTGTAAG